>CM077091.1:142417265-143617265 GCA_039513925.1 Platanthera zijinensis | reverse complement strand
AGGGGTTGACGCTGGAGCATGGAGGAGCTGCTGGAGGAGGCCGGCTGGTGGTGGTGCTGCGGTAGGAGGTCGGCTGGTGTTTGCTGGCCGGAGCTGCTGGTCGGCAGCTCTATTTACATATATATATACAAGTGACAGGCACGGGCCTTCGGCCCTGGGGGCATTCGGCGGGGGTTCGGCAATCGGCGGGGTGCGACATTCGGCGGGGTGCGACATTTGTCGGGATCCGACATTCGCCGGTGGTGCGACATTTGTCGTGGGGATGACATTTGTCGTGGGTGGCGACATTTGTCGTGAGCGGCGACATTTGTCGTGGGCTGCAACATTTGTCGTGGACAGTACACGCCCCTATGGTCTCGCGCGACAGTACCCGACCGACAACGGCGGGCTCCGCCCAACCCGCAACATATACATATGAGTACTCAAAATGACCGTAAAAAAATATAAATCAAGAATACAATTTTTATTTTGCAAAACAAATTATATTTTAACGTTAAAACATTAATTTTTCTCTTGTTATTCCTACCTAGAGATAATAGGTTTAGGGTACTAGTGTTTTTATTTTTTGTATTTTAATATTGTAAAGTTGTGTAATTACTTAAAAGGATATTGTCTTTATAATATACTAATATAAAGTTTTGTATAATTGTGTAATTATGAATACAACTACAAGGGCAATATAGGGACATCAGGCAATGTTTCACCAAAGAGTAGTTTTTGTATATTAGTAGAGATATGTAAATATATATATATATATATATATCTATATATATATATATATATATATATACACACACACACATACATATATTTATATATACGAGTGACAGGCACGGGCCTCCGGCCCGATGGCTATGCGCCACAGTACCCGCCCGGCAATGGCGGGCTTCGCCCGCCCCCACGGCGAGTGCTCGACATGGGGCTCCGCCCCTACGGCCAAACGCTACAGTATCCGCCCATCGACCGCGGGCTTCGCCCGCCCCTGGCGGCCGTGCCCGCAACATGTACATATGAGTACTCAAAATGACCGTAGAAAAATATCAATCACGATTGCAATTTTTATTTTGTAAAAAAAAACGTATGTTTTGACTTACAATAATAATCTCTCTCCCTCTCTCCTCTCTTTTTCTTTCTCTCTCTCCCTCTCTTTCTCTCTCCAATCTACTGACCCCTCAGCCACTCTCTCTCCCTCTCCTTCTCTCTCTCCCCTCCCTCTCTCTAGCTTTAGGAGCCCTATAGTTTTTAATTTTTTAATGACAAAACGATCCGACGGCTAATAAATTATCAAATCATGATCAGACGGTTTTTTAAATTTTGAACTCATGAGTTTATATTTTCTTTATAGTAGTAAAGATATACATACATATATATACACTCATATACATATATATAAAGAATGTGGCTTGCATGGGTGGCCGGAGGAGCTCGAGTTGCATCCATGGAGGGTGGTGGTGGTGTTGAATATATCCGACCGAGCCCCATGTTGACAAGTTGGACTCGCATACGAACCCTGCACGTGACAACGGGATACTGCACATAAATTCTCTCAGGTCTGCTGTATTCCTACATAATAAGATATTTATATAAGATTAGATCATAATATTATTTTGGCGAAATATTTATAAAGCCAAGGATCAAATGTAATTATTTATTTAGATATCTCATAAGATTAAGCCCTAACTGATGACTAAAAGACTAGTCAACAGGTTCGGTGAATAGCTTTTGTATTCAAACCGCATACGCAGTCTTACCTTTTGCATGAGGATCGCTCGCGGCTTGGTCGTGAGGGGAAAAGCCCTGACGACGTCCTGACGTAGAAAGGCAGGTTTGGTGAATAGTTATTGTATTTAAACTACATGCGCAGTCTTACCTTTCGCACGAGGATCACTCACGGCTTAGTCATATGGGGGGCAGGCCCTGATGACGTCCTGGCGTAAAAAGGCAGGTTCGGTGAATAGCTTTTGTATTCAAACCGAATGCGCAGTCTTAACTTTTGCAAGAGGATCACTCGCGGCTTGGTCGTAAGGGGGGCAGGCCCTGACGACATCCTGACGTAGAAAGGCAGTTTCGGTGAATAGCTTTTGTATTCAAACCCCCATGCACAGTCTTATCTTTTGCACGAGGATCGCTCGTGGCTTGGTCTTACTTGAAACTGGTCAGACACTGTTGAAAAGGAAACACAATATTTTATATAAAAAATAGTTCACACAAGTTCGGGCTTGTGGCTTCTACAGTAGTTGGTTGGGGAACAATGACAAGGTGGAAAAATTGCAAGTAGAAGTTTATTGTTCAGGGAAAAAAGCGTCAGGAGCGGGTTTGGAAGACGTCCATGAGTAATTGTTGAAGTATCGCGGTGTTGTTGGAACCCCAGGTTTGATTTGGGCTAGGATCACTATTAGAATACTTAGACAGACCCAACATGTATAGTCTAGGATCATAGGAATTTCCAGGGTTTTGCCTTAGAAGATTTCAAAGTTCAGGAATTCAATTCAACGAAAGTTGAACTCAGCTTAACGAAAGTCAAGCTCAGCTCGACGAACTCAGAGTTCCAACTCTGAGTTGAGCTCGACGAAAGCTGAGCTCCGGTCGACAAAATTTTTCCTCAACTCTGCAATCTCAGCTCGACAATAGCCCAGCTCAGCTCGACGAACTTGGAGCTCAGGTCGACGAATATGAAGAATCAGTTCGACGAATTCCAGGCTCAGGTCGACGATTTATTTGCTGAGTTCGACTATCTCCTTGTAGTTATCTTAGATAATTTTATTGGCAGAAGTAGAATAATTTTCAGGCTTAATTTCAAGCTAATTATTCTGAAGGCAGAATATTTTAATGGGATCAATCTCAAACAGTTATGACTCTGACATTTAAAGCAATATATTCTAATTAATATAGTCATTTAGAGGCAGCATTAAATGTGGATATTATCATAGAGTTTATTGCTGATTAATTCCCAATGGCAGTTTACTTTCTCAATGAATGCTCCAGTTATATCAGAATTAATGATTTCAAATATTTGAAATCTGATCAGCATTTTATATATTCTCAGAAGTTTTTCCATCTAAAGGTTACAGAGTTACACACTCAGACAGTTACAAACTTACAAAAACAACAAACTGTCATTCAGACTTTCAGCCTCAGTTTTCTTCCAGCAAACAATCTTCATTCTGAGATCATATTCACAATCTCTCAGATACATCTACTGGAAGGAGCAATTTTCAAAAAAAGGCCTACACCCTGAAGAGAAAAGGACTCCCTCACCTGATCATCAACTCTATTCATATTAGGGGGAGCTTTTTGCTTCATCAAAATCCACTAGTCTTCTCTTAGATTATTAACAGAGAAGAACATCCTCAACTTTTTGTTTATTTCATCCAACTGTGTACAGGGTTTTCTTAACTCCCTTCAAAAGTTATATTGTTGGTCTTTTAAGTCTCCCGATCAAAAGACTTAATTTTGTTTTTGGGCACATGATCAAAAGCTCAAAGGGTTACGAGGTCTCCCTTAGGAAATAGATCTTATGGTGGCAGGACACCTGATCAAAAACCTGTAGTGAATTCCTATCAGGGTGGTAAATAGTGAATGTACCCAGGTTTATTGGGGAATCACTATAATCCTTGTGTCTTTTATGGTTTTTTATTTCTTTGCTTGTGTGCTGTGATATTCTCTGTTCATGTTTATATATATCACCATATTTTAATCCGCTATAAAAACAAGTGAATAAATTTTAAAAATACTCTATTAACCCCCCCCCCCCCCCTCTAGAGTAAACATAAGATCTATCCCTCTCTTTCAATTGGTATAAAAGGGTCAAGTTGTTTGGTTTTACAGGCTAACATCGGAACCAAAAAATCTGATAGTCTTTATTTTACTTTAGATTTTATATCATTGCACAAAACAAAGAGTTCTCAAGCACCAGATCTCCAGTATGCAACTTAAATAAGTTTGCACTTTGGAAGGCAAGGATTAGGCTCTATATAAATTCTATTGATGAAGATATCTATAATTCCATTTTGTCAGGTCCCCCTACTCCATCTGCATCAACAAGCACCTCAGTTGTTCCACCTCCTGAGTGGACAGAAGCTCAGAAGAAGTTGAAGATAGCTGACGCAAAAGCAATGAACATTTTAGCTCAGACAATGTCTGATGACATATTTCAAAGAGTTGTTGAATGCTCTTCAGCCAAGGACATCTGGGATTCCTTAAATGAAATGGTTGCTGGTTCAGTAGATGAAAGAAAGGACAGAAGGTCCCACCTGATTTCTAAATATGAGAATTTCAAGAAGGGTGAATCAGAATCAGTGTTGATATGTACACCAGACTCAAGTCTCATCATCAATGAACTGAAAACCCTTGAAAAGGGCATCACATTGACAGAAGTCAATAATAAGATCTTTATGTGTTTCCCTAGCACATGGGACTCAAGGATCTGGCCAATCAAAAAAGCCAAAAGCTTAAATGAGATTTCAACTGAAACCCTATTGGGCAAGCTCAAGTCTTATGAGCAGCTCATCAAGTCAAGGGAAGCTGAGCAAAAGGCTTCACCTTCACCCACGAAAGAAAAGAGCATTGCATTCCAAGCTACAGATGAAGTAGAAGCTATTCCAAGAAATGAAGACCTCATGAGTCTTCTTGCCAAGAGATTCTACAAAATGGCCAAGAAGGACTTCAGGAGAAGGTCTTCCAGAAATGAAGATAAACCAAGGTATGATAAAACCCCTACTAAAGTGAAAGTCTGTTATGGATGCAAGAAATCAGAACATATCCTTCCAAAATATCTTGAAAAGCAGAAGAAAGACAAGCTGAAGGAGAAGGACTCCAGGAAGCACTCCAACAAATTCTCTTCCAAACGTTAGTTGATTCTAGATTGAGGCTGTCAGCGATCAGTTTGAGCTGAAGCAGTGTTGAAAGGAATAGTACGTTTGTTGTAATCCCTTCATCTACCAAGACTTGGTTTAATTTGATTGGCGGCTCATCGATGCTGATGGTTGTAGTTCTTGTGTTCTGAGCATGAGGTTGCTTTTCCTTTGCTAGTAATTGGTAGATTGTCCCTAGGCTGGCAAGTCGATGAATTTCTTCCTTCAGATGATTGCATTCATCAGTATTGTGTCCAGGCCCCTGGTGATATTTGCAATATTTTGATGAATTTCCTCGAGCTCGGGCGAGCGACCTAGGCTTGTGCAATGCTGGGTGATTATGAATCGCTTGGAAAATCTTGTCCCGAGGGGCATTGAGTGGCGTGAGCTCTTGGTGTCGACGTGACTTCTTCATTTGGCATGTGTCTGCGCCTTGCTTGTATTTCCTTTTAAGCGGCTAGTGTGACTTACTGTTGGGTATTGTATCCACAATGTACCTGATTTGAAGAAGCCCCTGAACCAGCTAAGGTGAATGGACAATGTATTTGATCATTTGTCTTCAAGTTGTGATTGTAGTTATTCCTCGTTAAGTACACACCAATGTCAGGGTGCAGTAGGTCAATATACACGGGTCTGCGCAACGTAATCCCTCGTTGAGCAGATCAGTGTGTTGGCTTACGTGTACTCTCTCTATTGGAGTGTACTTATTTACAAGTACAGGGTTGTGATAGATCAAGAGCAGTCAAGGAGCAAGGATGGGCCAAAGAGCAGCTCATGGGTGGAAAGACGAAATATCGTGTAAGTAAGAATCGACGAGAATCACTAAGTGATTCTCGCCGATTCGACGAGAATCACTAGTGATTCTCGCCGATTCGCCGATTCGCCGAATCGTCTAGAATCACTGGCTGATTCTCGCCGACTATCTCCGGCTGACTCAGCGCGTGCAAATCTCACGCCAAGTCAATCGTCGAGAGTCATCAAGTGTTTCTCGACGATTCGTCGAGAATGATTCTGCATTCTCGATGATTTGTCGAGAATGATTGATGACTCTCGCCGATCCACTCTGGTTTACCAAGTTGTTCAGCATGAATTTTTCTAAGTAGAATTCGGCGATAATCGTAGGTGATTCTCGCCGATTCGTCGAGAATCACCTATGATTCTCGCCAAATTTTCCTTTGGCGAAATTCTGGTGCTCGCTGGACCGGACCAAGTTTCAGGCGTTGTTTTGAACCGGAGCTAGAGTTTCTTTTGGTGGGGCCCACAACGGTCATATTGTATGACCTACTGTATAAATACTTCGGCATTTTGAACAGTAATCAGAACGAATACACAAGAAAGAAAACCGAGCCGCCGACGTGACCTAGATCGTGGATTTCTCTTCCGTCGCCGCCATCGCCGCTCAGGAAGTTAGTCGCCGCCGTTGATCGTGGATACCTCCTGATCTTCCGGCGACAGAAGTTTTGCCAAGCAATGCGTCTCACGTGTTTTTCTTGAGATCCTTTGTCTCTTGGTTTGTAGATCGGAAATACCTTCCCTTTCCGAATCGATCGAGACGATTGATCCAAGGAATACCGTTGATAGACCTTGCCAGCATAGCTACGAAGGTTGGATCTCTAAAGCTCAGCCGCCGCACTTCTTGCCGCCGCCGATCCCGAACGCCAAGCCGCCGCTCTTCTTGCCGCCGCCGGTTTCGTGGAGATTCATTCTAAGTGAGAGCTAAGGTCGTGGACTCTTCGTCTTCGTCAAGAACGCGTCATCGAACGAAGAGGGACACCTAGCACTCCATAAGTAGTTTGTATATTTTATATATTCCATTTTATTTTTGTTGTAAAGGAACGCAGGTTCCTCGTTGTCAGGGTTGGGTGCAACCCGTGGTGGAGGAGTGGTGACTCCTTCGTTTGGAAGGGTTCCTTCCGTTAGTGTGAGGATTGGATTTCAATCCGGTTGGTGAAGTGACCGAGTCGTCCCTTGTTGGGAGATAGATCGAAGGGGGGAAAGTGGACGTACCCAAATCGGGGAACCACTATAATTGCTTGTGTCTGTTTGTGCTGTGTTGTTTTGTTTACTTGTGCAGGTAAAATTTTAATTCCGCTAAAATCGCTGCAAGAAACCTATTCCCCCCCCCATAGGTGAAGGTAGTTGGCACTAGGTGGACTTTCACTTACTTTCTTGATTCCTCTTCTGAGATCCGTCATCTGTTGCATTTCTGATGTTCCCATTGTATTGTTGACCGTCGAGGTAGCGATTTTGCGCGCCTCGGGTTAGTGTTGCCGAAGTAGGGGAGTTATTGGTGCTCGAGAATTCCTTTTTATGTTGTACTCCTTGTACTAGGGTGACTGCGTCATGGCGAAGGGTTCTCCTTCATTTTGACGGATACCGGATAGGTGGGAAGGATCGTTGAATATCCGGCGGCTAGCAGTGAACTGATCTGTGAATTGTTGTGTTAGTTCTGCAAAATCCTTGATTTCTCCTTCCTTCAGGAACATAGACCATGTCCGAGATTTCCCTTTCAAAGTTCCCAGGAAAGCTTGACACAATAGTTGATCTTGGGCATTGCAAAGTTGCATCATGATTGCGAAGTGTCTGACATGCTCTGACGGGTCACTTGTATCATCATACGTCTCGATCTTTGGGGGCTTGAAACCATATAAGAATGAATGTGTCGAGACCTCAGGTGCAAATGGCGAGCAATGATGGAGGGGCGGCTGGCCGAAGCGGCTCTTCGCTTGGCTCGCTCGCGCACTTCTGTGATTAAGCTGAGAACCTCTTCACGCATGAGCCTTTTATCGAGGTCCGCTACTTCAGGGAAGTTGCAGTGATTTTAAGCTTCAGGTTCTCTGGAAGGACAAGCTTTGTGGCCTTGAATATCCACGCAGGGGGTTCTGCTTCAAGCATGTTGACAGACAAGTGAGTAGGAACTAGACCGACGTGCCCCCCAAGGGTCATCCCTTCTGCAGTGCGGGTAACTTCTCTCAGCATAGTCTCTAGTCACAAGTACCGTTGTGTTGAGGGTACTGTCCTCTGAGGATGTTAGGAACTCATTTCCCACAGACAGTGCCAAACTATTGCGGTCTAACTCGACGTTCCGGCGGACCGGAATAACTTGGACCGTCTTAGCTCTCGAAACGGTCGAGCGTGCACATAATCAATAAAGTAGGTCGATTGTACACACGCAGTTTTAACATGGAAAAACCCCTCAACCGGGTAAAAACCCACGTGACCAGATCTGTACTGGTCAAAGTACATTATTTCCTTGGTGTTACAACTTGTTTGTGAAGTGGGGGTGACAGGCCACCTCTCATTACAGCTTTGGGGTAAGAGAACACTTGGCACACTGCAGGAGACAGACCGTCGCACCTGAAGTTATTACAAATTGCACTTTGCGTTGGTGGGCTTCACTTAGTATCTTGTTCTAAAGGTGGGAGCGGAGCGCCTGAATATACGGCTGCGAGGGACACTTGGGACTTGAGAGATTTGGCATCATCGGGTGGCTTTAACTTGGCTCGTTCGTGGCTTGGGTGCGGATTGAGTGCGTCTCAGGTGTTGCTCGTAGGAGGAATTCGACAAAGCTTCGACCTGAGGAAGAAGAAGACTCAAAGGAAAAAAAAAGTGAGAAATGAGGAGGCATGGGGCTCCTTTTATAGGCTCCAGGGGTGGTTACGGTGGTTATACGGCTATCTGCACACCGTAACCACCAAATATTAATATTTTAATAAAGTTTAGGGGTGCGAATTAATACCCCTGTTTGCACTCCAAACAAATAATTAAATTTACTAATTAAATTCCCCAACTAACTTGGTGGTTAGTGGGTGGTTACATGCAAATTGGATGGCCGTGAACGTCTCCAACCGATCGGACGACGGGAGCGAACTCCACGGGCGGCCGGCAAACTCGCCACCTGGTTCGCCGGTGCGGGGAGGACCGTCGACGGCGACCGGGAGGAGCGGTCGGTGCGGCCGCATCCTTTGGCTGCGCCGGCGGCCGGGGGAGGGGGAGGCCCGGGGGGCGCTCCCTCTGCCATGGCAGGCGGCCCAGGGAGGGAGCGGCCCGGGAGGCCTCTCCCTCGGCCCTAGAAGGCGGCCCAAGGAGGGAGCGGCCCAGGCGACCGCTCCCTCGGCCGCGGCCGGAGGCCCAGGGAGGGAGCGGCCCGGGCGGCCGCTTCCTCGGCTACGGCCGGGTCCAGCGCGGCGAGAGAGGGCGGGTGGCTGGTGTCTGGGGAGGAGGCCGGCTGCCCGCTGCCGGCAAGGTGGGGCTCACAGCGGTTTGACCACTATGCGTGATGGGATCGGCGCGCGGGGGATCGGGCGCGATGATCACGCATGCGGTCAACCCCATGATCCCACTACTTTTGAGGTGGAGATCATGGGTGTGTGGTTATGTGCACACCTAATTTTATAAAATGGGTCTCATCCCCAACAAGCGTAAACAGGAAATTCAGCCCCCCAACCCATCCTCACCCTGCCCAATCCCCCGGCGTGTTCGTCGGGGTCCGATAAACATGTCGGTGGGCGTCGGGCAGGCCGCTGGAGGCTCCGCCGGCGGTGGCGGCCGAAATCATGAGTCAGCTGAGCTGGCCGAAAACGTGAGCCAGCGATGCTCTATGGTTTTGAGTGTTGGGCACTGAATTGTGTACATGCGCAAAAATAGGAGTTACGGAGATGAGAATGATTAGGTGGATGTGTGGACACACGAGACTGGATAAAATTAGGAATGAATGTATCAGGGATAAAATAGGAGTATCACCAATTGTAGAGAAGATGTGGGAAAGCTCGACTGAGATGGTTTGGACACATACAAAGGAGACCATTAGAGACACCTATTAGGTGTTGCGAGAGTCTAGTCATTAGGCTTGTCAAATGTGGGAGGGGTAGACCAATAAAGACTTGAATGAAACTATAAGGTTAGAGATGATGTACTTAGGCATTAGTGGGATTATGACAAAAGATAGGGCATAATGGCGACAAAGGATCCATAAAGCTGACCCCACTACAGTGGGATAAAGGCTTAAGTGTTGTTGTCTATTTTTTAAAATTTAAAAGAATACAAAATAAAATAAATACTATAATAATTTAAAACATTATAGAATTAAAATTATATAATATAAAGATTAATTTTTTTATTTTTAAGAAATAATTTATAAGAATGATTAATAAGAATAAATTTTTAAAAATAATTATATACACACACACGAGTGACAGTGTACGGGGGTCCCACGTGCCCCGCGAGACAATACTCTGCCCACCCCAGGCGGGCTTCGCCCGATTATTTTTTTTAATAATTTATATTTTGTTGTTTATAAATTATTATATACTTTTTAAATTAGTCAATTTTTTATTATATATTTTTAATTATTTTAAATTAATTTTAAAATTATATTAAATAATTTACCTATAGTCTAAGATTTATATTTTAATACTGCTCCTCCGCCCGCCTGCATCCCGCCGACCCTTCCGCCTCTCCCTCTCCGCCTGCCCGTGAAGGGTACGTCGACGCCACCAAAGCACCGACGGCCTTCTCGGCCCCCACCGACGGGTTCGCCGGACTTCGGCCTCCACCGGCAGGTTCGCCGGACCTCGGCGAACCCTCCGAGAGTCTTCTGGCAGCCTGCGGGCAAGGCCACCGCCAGCGGTTGCCCTACCCGCAGGCCGCCGGAAGACTCTTGGCGAGTTCGTCTGGGTTCGGCAAACCCACCGGAGGGGGCCGGGCAGGCCATCGGCGGCTCCGCCGCGGGCGGCAGTGGAAACTTTTTGTTATCGTGGGGCAAGGCGTTACACCAGCGGGGCGGGATCGAGATTTCACGGGGGTTACACCAGCGTTACACCTCGCAACCTGATCGCACGGGCTACGTTTGTGCTCGATGCTCTCCGGCAGCCTTCGGCCGCATTCAGGCGGGCTTTGTCGCCTCTCCACAAGAGCTTCACCCGTGCTCGATGCGTCTGCGGGCTGCGCCCAGGCGCGGACCTCCATAGAGTCCAGGGTGGGCAACTGCTCACCCTGAAATTTGCGAAAACATCAATAGATTACGAGTTCACGACGACGTTTTACATTTTTTTATGTTTTATTTGCTTATTATATATAAATATATAGAAATATAGAAAATGTTTAGAATTTTTAATTTGGTGGAGTGGTAAGAGTTTTAGCCTAATAATATTTTTGATCTTTCCCACATCCTATGCTCCTTCTGATTACTACCCATAACTGGGTCTTCAGATACCTCAAGCCATGCATAGCATAGTGCTTGATCTTCTTTCACTGAGAATGTTGTTCCCCGACTGGAAGTCATGGTTAAGGAGAGAAGGAGTGCTCTTCTTAACTAATGAGAGAAAGAGTGATTGATCTTCTTTTGCTTACACTTCATGTTGGTGAGATACTTATAGAACTAATGCTGGTGATAAGAATTCAATGGTGGTGATAAGAATCCAATGCTGGTGATAAGAATCCAATGTTTGTGATAAGAATCCAATGCTGGTGGAGAATCCAATGCTGGTGGAGAATCCAATGCTTGTGGAAAATCCAATGCTGGTGGAGAATCCAATGCTGCTGGAGTTCCAATGCTGCTGGAGAATCCAATGCTGGTAGAGAATCCAATGCTGGTGTGCTGGGGTTGTGGAACACTTCCGGTCCTCTTGTTTCTCCGGTCGTCGAACTGGGTTCGGCGTCGAACGTCGAACTCAGCTCGACGTTTGGCGCGTGATGTTGCCAGGTCGACGTTCGGCCGAGTTCGACGTCGAACGTCGAACCCCGCTCGACGATAGGCCGAGCTCGACGTTCGGCGCGTCAAACCTAGGTAGACCTGCACATAAAGACCCCGGTCGGCTCTTTTTATAAAAGAGCCGTTCGACTCTTTTATAAATAGCGGTAAAATATGGTGTCATTTATCCCTAGATTGAACATAATTAAAAATAATTAATATAATTCTGAGCGAGGAGAAGAGTCGGGGGTATGAAGCCATGGTCATCGACGCTTCTGAGCGAGGAGGAAGAGTCGGGAGGTAGCAGCTTCTGAGCGAGAAGAGATTTTTATAAAGCAAGAGATTTTTTTAAAAAAAATGGAGTGCGGATAGTCAAATTTGAGGTGCGGTTAACAAACGCCTAAAAAAACATAAAGAGATGATATTCAAACTATATAGACATTAAAAAGGTACGGAATTTATTTTTAAATTAGTAAGATTATTAACGTAAATATTATCATAATCTAGATTCTAATGTATTAAAATTTAAAAATATACGTAATTTTTCAATTATGAATTATATATATCATTACAAAAATAAGTTCCCAGTAAAATTTAAAAAATGAAGGTTCACTCTTTTATAAAAAGAGCCGAGGCCGTTCGGCTCTTTTTATAAAAGAGTCGAACGGCCAAAATAGCCGTTCGGCTCTTTTTATAAAAGAGTCGAACGGAAGAGGCCGTTCGGCTCTTTTTATAAAAGAGTCGAACGGAAGAGACGTTCGACTCTTTTATAAAAAGAGTCGTTCGGCTCTTTTTATAAAAGAGTCGAACGCCTCTTCCGTTCGACTCTTTTATAAAAGAGCCGAACGGCTAATTTGGCCGTTCGACTCTTTTATAAAAAGAGCCGAACGCCTCTTCCGTTCGACTCTTTTATAAAAGAGCTGAACGCCTCTTCCGTTCGACTCTTTTATAAAAGAGCTGAACGGCTATTTTGGCCGTTCGACTCTTTTATAAAAAGAGCCGAACGACTCTTTTTATAAAAGAGTCGAACGGCCAAAATAGCCGTTCGGCTCTTTTATAAAAAGAGCCGAACGGCTCTTTTTATAAAAGAGTCGAACAGACAAACCCGCCGTTCGACTCTTTTATAAAAGAGCCGTTCAGCTCTTTTTATAAAAGAGTCGAACGGCTAAAATATGGCGTTCGACTCTTTTATAAAAAGAGCCGTTCAGCTCTTTTTATAAAAGAGTCGAACGGCCAAATTATAGCCGTTCGACTATTTTATAAAAAGAGTCGTTTGGCTCTTTTTATAAAAGAGTCGAACGGAACTGCCGCCGTTCGACTCTTTTATAAAAAGAGTCGAATGGGTCTTTTTATAAAAGAGTCGAACGGCTGTCGTTCGACTCTTTTATAAAAAGACCGGTCTTTTACCGGTCCCGGTCCGGGACCGGTTTTTACCCTAAAATAGGGGACCGCCAGGGACCTCTTGACCGGTCCGGGACCGGACCGGTCGTAACTGGGACCGGTCCCTGTCCGGTCCCGACCGGTCCGGTCCCCACCGGACCGGTCCGGACCGGTCTTAATGTGCACGGCTAAACCTAGGTCGACGTTCGGCCGAGCTCGACGATCGTCGAACGACGTTCGACGATCGGCCGACCTCGACGGTCATTTATGTTGATGCCTATTTAATTCGATCAGTTATGCTGATGCCTATTTTAGGGATACGGGCAATACTGGTAGAGAATCCAATGCTGGTAGAGAATCCAATGCTGGTAGAGAATCCAATGCTGGTAGAAAATCCAATGCTGGTAGAGAATCCAATGCTGGTGGAGAATCCAATGCTGGTGGAGAATCCAATGCTGGTGGAGAATCCAATTGTATAACCCGTAATTCGTCGAGATCAGAAGTACTCAAGCAAATGACTATTCACAGACCATTAGGCGAGCAGAGGCGAGCAGAGGCGAGCAGAGGCGAGCAGAGGCGAGCAGAGGCGAGCTTGGGCGAGCTTGGGCGAGCTTAGGCGAGCAGAGGCGAGCAGAGGCGAGCTTGGGCGAGCAGAGGCGAGCATGGGCGAGCAGAGGCGAGCTTGGGCAAGCAGAGGCGAGCTTGGGCGAGCTTGGGCGAGCTGTGGCGAGCTGAGGCGAGTTTTGGCGAGTATCTCGCGAGTATGGGCGAGTAACCCTAGATACTCGCTCACAGATGCTGGATACTCGCCTACCCCCCCCCCCCCCAGGATTTCTCTATAAATAGCCCCCCAGGGGTACTGGAAATGGCACCTTTTGGAAGAGGCGAGGTCCCCCCAAGTAGATACTCGCCAAGTCCAAGCCAGCCTAGTACCTCGCCCAGCCTTTTGGTTGCGGAGGGGAAGCTTCTTCAAAGCTTCCGGGTACGTGGTGGGACCTCCCCGCTGGAGCACTTGGGGTGTGCTTATAGATAGTTTCCTTTCTCTCTCTCGCTAGCCATTCAAATCGTGACGTCGGACCGTAGAATCAGTAACCTTAGGTTGCCTTGATCCTATTTCGAGGTTAGGAATTTTCCTGGCTTCAACACTTGGTGCGGTGAGCGTGGATAGTAGCCGAGGAAGAAATTTTTGCGAGAAGACTTCATGGCTTAAGATGGCGAGCTGGAGACCCAAGACAGCAACTCGCGGGCACTCGGCAAGGTGGGCGAGTTCTCGGCAAGGTGGGCGAGCACTCGGCAAGGTGGGCGAGTTCTCGGCAAGGTGGGCGAGTTCTCGACAAGGTGGGCGAGTTCTCGGCAAGGTGGGCGAGTTCTCGACAAGGTGGGCGAGCTCCCTGGTTACTCGCCCATAGGCGACTGCGCGACGGCGACTTTCAAGCTCGGTGATTTCGTGAAGCGAGCTTCCCTGGTAGATCGCTCATAGGCGAGTTCCAGCGGCGAGTTCATGGAGGCGAATTGATGTCGGTGACATACCGGCGAGCATAGGCAGGAATGACACTCTCCCAGAGGCGAGTATCAGATGATCTCGCCCATAGGCGAGTATCAAGTAAAGAGGCGAGTATCAAGTGAAGAGGCGAGTATCAACTGAAGAGGCGAGTATCAAGGGATCTCGCCCATAGGCGAGTTATGTTGGTGACTTACTCGCAAGGCCGGGATAGCTCAGAATCTAGGCGAGTTGGGAGTGGAAAATAAAAATTTTACTGGGGCGCTGCCCCCGGACCCCGCAGGGGGCGCTGCCCCCTTGACCCCCGTCCGCTGACCGGGCAGCGGAACCCCCGAAATCTCTGCGTAGGGGTTCTAATTTCAGAAGTGACACTCACCCTCCGCCTACTTCCATCTCCTTTTCCAATAGTGGTGTTTTCCATACATGTTTATACTTACGGGTGCTTTGGTAAAGCCCGTGAGTACTTTTTGTATGACTGACAAGCAGGGCAAATGACGATGAGGGCAAATGACGATGAGCCCACCGCAAGGGAAAAATGTACGAGGTGCTCTGCAAGCTCCTACTTGATGATCTCCTCCAACAACCTACATTCTATGGGACGACTTGCTTATGACATCTTCCAGCAAGTATTCTACGAGCTCCTACTCGTGATGCTCTTCATGCTTAATGGATGCTCTCCTATAATTCCGCGAGCTCTATACTTGCGAGGCTAGGATGCTATCATTTAATTCCGCGAGCTCCATACTCGCGAGGTGATCTCTTCAGCGGGCAGGCTAGGATGCTCTCCTATAATTCCGCGAGCTCTATACTTGCGAGGTGACCTCTTCAACAGGCTAGGATGCTCTCCTATAATTCCGCGAGCTCTATACTTGCGAAGTGACCTCTTCAACAGGCTAGGATGTTATCATCTAATTCCGCGAGCTCCATACTCGCGAGGTGATCTCTTCAGCGGGCAGGCTAGGATGCTCTCCTATAATTCCGCGAGCTCTATACTTGCGAGGTGACCTCTTCAACAGGCTAGGATGCTCTCCTATAATTCCGCGAGCTCTATACTTGCGAGGTGACCTCTTCAACAGGCTAGGATGCTATCATCTAATTCCGCGAGCTCTATACTCGCGAGGCGATCTCTTCAGCGGGCAGGCTAGGATGCTCTCCTTTAAATTCTGCAAGCTCCATACTCGCGAGCAACTATGGTGTTCGAATTTTGCGAGTTTATACGCGCGAGGCTATCACTTCAGCAACCAGGACGCAATGCTATTCATTTCATATCCTCAAACACCTGGAGCGAGGATGAGCTGAAAAAGTTCTACCCCCAACGGTAACATATATTGTTTACCTGTAACATTGTTTCCAAGTTCTTTATGCATTTCCTCGCCCCCGGAGTCACGGGTTAGTGCGAGTTGTCTTCCTTGTGTTGATTCATCTCAAGTTACCTAGGAGCAGTGAAGTTCAACTCCACGATCGATTTAGGAAACCTGCGCTCGACCTGTTTCTCCTATTTAGCCCAGGGCGGACGATGGGACGATGCCTCGGGATTTAAGCGTCCTTGTAAGACCGAGCCCCTGCATTGACGGCCGAGATCAGCTCCCCCCTTGCATGTCGGCCTAGCTACCCCCGATTGCATCTCTCCTCCGACTGGAGGAACTATCAGGGACAGATCTGGATGCTAACCTCCTAAACTCGATAAGGGATCGACCTCACAAAGTGATACCTTGTATAAAGGCATCATCGGTCTTTGAGAAGACGGAAAGACCCGCTCTTAGCGACCGCAGGTCCTGTGAAGCAGGACGCGACTCTATTTTTACCAAAGCAGGATAACCTGCCGAGCTCTGAGAAGTGCAAGTTCGCGGAAGGATGGTGGAATCGAGTGTGTCTAGTAGGACCCCTCGAGGACCATTTCTCTTCGCTTGTACTCTGGTTTTCGTAACCAAGTGGCAGAGCTGAAAACGATCTCCACGGTTAGGTTGGGAAACGAGCCTTCGACTTGTTTCTCCTAGATAGCCCAGGGCGGACGATGGGACGATGCCTCGGGATGTAAGCGTCCTTGTAAGACCGAGCCTCTGCATTGACAGCCGAGATCAGCTCCCCCCTTGCATGTCGGCCTAGCTACCCCCGATTGCATCTCTCTTCCGACTGGAGGAACTATCATGAACAGGTCCGGACGCCAACCTCCCAACTCGACGGGAAAAGATCGTTGTTCTCTTTAGAATTCCTTCGTCCTCAAAGATATTGATGCATTTGACTCCTTGGCAATCTCATAAGCAACAGGGCGAACTACCTCGACTCTAAATAGAAGACTTCGAGTTGAGCAGCGTCGAAAGACCGGTATCCCCACGAGCTCCTCTCCTCGGGAATCGGCCGATCTCCTCGATTGAAATCAAGACTTCGAGTTGAGCAGCGTCGTAAGACCGGTATCCCCACGAGCTCCTCTCCTCGGGAATCGGCCGATCTCCTCGATTGAAATCAAGACTTCGAGTTGAGCAGCGTCGTAAGACCGGTATCCCCACGAGCTCCTCTCCTCGGGAATCGGCCGATCTCCTCGATTGAAATCAAGACTTCGAGTTGAGCAGCGTCGTAAGACCGGTATCCCCACGAGCTCCTCTCCTCGGGAATCGGCCGATCTCCTCGATTGAAATCAAGACTTCGAGTTGAGCAGCGTCGTAAGACCGATATCCCCACGAGCTCCTCTCCTCGGGAATCGGCCGATCTCCTCGATTGAAATCAAGACTTCGAGTTGAGCAGCGTCGTAAGACCGGTATCCCCACGAGCTCCTCTCCTCGGGAATCGGCCGATCTCCTCGATTGAAATCAAGACTTCGAGTTGAGCAGCGTCGTAAGACCGGTATCCCCACGAGCTCCTCTCCTCGGGAATCGGCCGATCTCCTCGATTGAAATCAAGACTTCGAGTTGAGTAGCGTCGTAAGACCGGTATCCCCACGAGCTCCTCTCCTCGGGAATCGGCCGATCTCCTCGATTGAAATTGACTTCGAGTTGAGCAGCGTCGTAAGACCGGTATCCCCACGAGCTCCTCTCCTCGGGAATCGGCCGATCTCCTCGATTGAAATTAAGACTTCGAGTTGAGCAGCGTCGTAAGACCGGTATCCCCACGAGCTCCTCTCCTCGGGAATCGGCCGATCTCCTCGATTGAAATCAAGACTTCGAGTTGAGCAGCATCGTAAGATCGGTATCCCCACGAGCTCCTCTCCTCGGGAATCGGCCGATCTCCTCGATTGAAATCAAGACTTCGAGTTGAGCAGCGTCGTAAGACCGGTATCCCCACGAGCTCCTCTCCTCGGGAATCGGCCAATCTCCTCGATTGAAATCAAGACTTCGAGTTGAGCAGCGTCGTAAGACCGGTATCCCTACGAGCTCCTCTCCTCGGGAATCGGCCGATCTCCTCGATTGAAATCAAGACTACGAGTTGAGCAGCGTCGTAAGACCGGTATCCCCACGAGCTCCTCTCCTCGGGAATCGGCCGATCTCCTCGATTGAAATCAAGACTTCGAGTTGAGCAGCGTCGTAAGACCGGTATCCCCACGAGCTCCTCTCCTCGGGAATCGGCCGATCTCCTCGATTGAAATCAAGACTTCGAGTGGCAGAAATGTCGTAAATCCGGTTTCCCACGAGCTTCTCTCCACCTTTAGTTGAGCTTCCTCCTGACCAGGTGTCGACCTCTTCTCCACCTCTAGTTGAGCTCGGCTCCTGCCAGGTGTTGACTATACTCTCCACTTTCAGTTGAGCTTCCTCCTGATTAGGTGTCGAACTCCTCTCCACCTTCAGTTGAGTTTCCTCCTGATTAGGTGTCGACCTCTTCTCCACCTCCAGTTGAGCTCGGCTCCTGCCAGGTGTCGACCTCTTCTCCACCTCTAGTTGAGCTCGGCTCCTGCCAGGTGTCGACTATACTCTCCACCTTCAGTTGAGCTTCCTCCTGATTAGGTGTCGACCTCCTCTCCACCTTCAGTTGAGTTTCCTCCTGATTAGGTGTCGACCTCTTCTCCACCTCCAGTTGAGCTCGGCTCCTGCCAGGTGTCGACCTCTTCTCCACCTCTAGTTGAGCTCGGCTCCTGCCAGGTGTCGACTATACTCTCCACCTTCAGTTGAGCTTCCTCCTGATTAGGTGTCGACCTCCTCTCCACCTTCAGTTGAGTTTCCTCCTGATTAGGTGTCGACCTCTTCTCCACCTCTAGTTGAGCTCGTCTCCTACGAGGTGTCGACCTCCTCTCCACCTTCAGTTGAGCTTCCTCCTGATTAGGTGTCGACCTCTTCTCCACCTCTAGTTGAGCTCGTCTCCTACGAGGTGTCGGCCTCTTCTCCACCTCCAGTTGAGCTCGGCTCCTGCCAGGTGTCGACTATTCTCTCCACCTCTAGTTGAGCTCGGCTCCTACGAGGTGTCGACCTCTTCTCCACCTCCAGTTGAGCTCGGCTCCTGCCAGGTGTCGAGCTTCTCTCCACCTCTAGTTGAGCTCGGCTCCTACCAGGTGTCGACCTCTTCTACACCTCTAGTTGAGCTCGGCTCCTGCCAGGTGTCGACTATACTCTCCACCTTCAGTTGAGCTTCCTCCTGATTAGGTGTCGACCTCTTCTCCACCTCCAGTTGAGCTCAGCTCCTGCCAGGTGTCGACTATACTCTCCACCTTCAGTTGAGCTTCCTCCTAATTAGGTGTCGACCTCTCTCCACCTCTAGTTGAGCTCGTCTCCTACGAGGTGTCGACCTCTTCTCCACCTCTAGTTGAGCTCGTCTCCTACGAGGTGTCGACCTCCTCTCCACCTTTAGTTGAGCTTCCTCCTGACTAGGTGTCGACCTCTTTCTCCACCTCCAGTTGAGCTCAGCTCCTATGAGGTGTCGACTCTCCACCTCCAGTTGAGCTTCCTCCTGCGAGGTGTCGACCTCTTCTACGATTCAGTTGAACTTGGTTCTTATGAGGTATCGACCTTCTCTTCATATCCAGGTATGCTTTATATATGAGATGTCCGCCCCATTTCCACCTCTTCCAGTTGAGCTCGCTCGCCTAGCGAATGGCCTGGGAGGTGTCGACTCTTTTCCACCCCCTTCAGTTGGGTTCTACCTCTGGGCGGTGTCGACATTTTCTTTTCTCCTTCAGTTGAGCTCCTCTCCTAGGACAGACCTCTTGCAGTGCATCGTCTAGCGCCATCTCTCCGAACTTCGGGTTCAACATTGTTTTTCCGAGCTCGTGTCGAGCACGAAAAAAGCGGGGATTGTGTATAACCCGTAATTCGTCGAGATCAGAAGTACTCAAGCAAATGACTATTCACAGACCATTAGGCGAGCAGAGGCGAGCAGAGGCGAGCTTAGGCGAGCAGAGGCGAGCAGAGGCGAGCTTGGGCGAGCTTGGGCGAGCTTAGGCGAGCAGAGGCGAGCTTGGGCGAGCAGAGACGAGCTTGGGCAAGCAGAGGCGAGCTTGGGCGAGCTGTGGCGAGCTGAGGCGAGTTTTGGCGAGTATCTCGCGAGTATGGGCGAGTAACCCTAGATACTCGCTCACAGATGCTGGATACTCGCCTACCCCCCCCCCCCCCAGGATTTCTCTATAAATAGCCCCCCAGGGGTACTGGAAATGGCACCTTTTGGAAGAGGCGAGGTCCCCCCAAGTAGATACTCGCCAAGTCCAAGCCAGCCTAGTACCTCGCCCAGCCTTTTGGTTGCGGAGGGGAAGCTTCTTCAAAGCTTCCGGGTACGTGGTGGGACCTCCCCGCTGGAGCACTTGGGGTGTGCTTATAGATAGTTTCCTTTCTCTCTCTCGCTAGCCATTCAAATCGTGACGTCGGACCGTAGAATCAGTAACCTTAGGCTGCCTTGATCCTATTTTGAGGTTAGGAATTTTCCTGGCTTCAACACCAATGCTAGTGGAGAATTAAATGCTTGTGATAAGAATCCAATGCTGGTGGAGAATCCAATGTTCGTGATAAGAATCCAATGCTGGTGAGAGGATCCAAAAATCCTATATAATCATCACTTCCCTTCTCATTTTCCGGCTAACTAACTAAGTTTCCCTCATCCAAAAAATGAACTACAGTGCAGGGTCATCTCATTTACGATCTTCATCGTCTTCGGATGATGAATTATTTTATCAACAAATTCATCAGTGGGAAGAAGACACAGCTGAATGGGAGCAAGAAGATGAAATTTTGGCGTGTGCTTATTCGTCAAACACAGCCAAAATTGCAGTTCAACTTCACGGAGATGAACTTCCGAGATACAGAGGTTCAACACCTGGTCATGTGGTAATCAATAGGGGCAGTGATAGTTTAACTTTCTAGGCAGCCTAAACACCTAGAGGGGGGGGGGTGAATAGGTTCTGCTTATCTTATAAAAACTTCTAGGCAGAATTCAATTCAATAGCTAACACAATTGGCACATCAATCACAGAAAATAAAACATCACAGATTGCACAATGTTTTATAGTGGTTCCCCAAGGTCTGGGTACATCCACTTTCCCCCTTCACCTATCTAGCAGTATGCTAGATTCGGCCAAACTTCCACTTATCTCAGATCAACAGATCCTACAACTCAGAACCCAACTGGTTCCTACAACTCAGGCACAACTGCCCTACCTCAGCCTTGCCCCAAGGCCTACAACTCAGAGAATATCCTTCTCCTACACTCAGGCAAACAGCCCTACCACTCAGAGTTCAACACTCCTACACTCAGCCTTTATAACATAGGCTTACAACTCAGATCTGTGTAAACAGATCCTACAGAAATATAGAAAAGATTATTAAACTATCTTGCCAAAGTTGAGAGAGAAAGGCCAAGACAATTCTTGATCAGCTGATGCAATCAACTGTATCTGAGCCTTCTTCAATGCTTCTTGAAAATGAACTTAGCTGAGTTGATTCCAAACAGCTTCTTGAGAATCCACTGGAGGTTTCTTTCTTCTTCTTCTAATTCTGGCTTGATCTCTCTCTATCCAGCACTTTGAAAGATTCTTCTGAATTCTGATTAGAACTCTTCTTAGATCCATCCTTAGATAGTCTTCTTAGATCTCCCGGAGAAGATCTTCTTAAGTGACTAGCACTTTCTTGAAAATGAATTGGATTGTGATCCTTCTCTTCCTTTTTGATTCAAAGTTATTCAAAAGGACTATCTGTTGTGGTTATTGTTCTCCTTCTGAATCTGTCTATTTATAGACATTCTTCATGGTAACCGGCTGATCCGGTTTCTAACCGTTTTCTGACAAGTCTGACAGCTTCAGTTAACCGGTGGTAACCCACAACTGTCAAGTCTTCAAACAAGTCCTGTGCCTTAGTCTGGAACCACAAGTTGTTGAAACAGTCTGTCAGAAAGTGTCGAGACCATCTGTCTATCTGTGTCGACACAATTGACTTTGGTGTCGACACAGTCTTCAGTGATGTCGACTAAGTTGCCTTTGAGTCAACACAGCTTCTTCTGAAAATAACTTGGTCTTGACTCTTCAGTGTGTCGACACAAGTCCTGTGTGTCGACACAGTTGTTGTAGAATCATAACTTAGTAAGTGTCGACTTAGCCTTCAGGTGTCGACACATTCATTTCTTAAATCTGCTTTAATGTGTCGACTTAATCACAATGTGTCGACACATTCTGCTGGTGTCGACAAACTTGAGGTCGACTATTTTCTTCTGTGTCGACACATTCAGCTGATGTCGACAATCTTGAGATCGACTATACTCTTCTGTGTCGACACATTCTCCCAATGTTGAGGTCGACGCTTTTCTTCTGTGTCGACACAAATTCGCAGTGATGTGTCGACTTACTTCTTCTGTGTCGACACTTTTTCCCAGTGTAGTTGTAGACTAACTGCTATGTGTCGACACTGCTTCCCAGTGTTGTGTCGACTATTTTCTTCTATGTGTCGACACTGCTTCCTCTGTGTCGACACTTGGACTTAGAATTTTTCTGCATACTTTATCAATTCTTCACCTGCACATGTCAACTTAAAACAACATCAAATACACCTTGATGTATATCATTGAGCTAGGTTGAGCTTCTTCAAATCAGGTACACATTTTCCAATGTACCCAACAATCTCCCCCTATTTGGAGAAGTCATAACCCCTATAGCCAATGATATACACCATTTATAAACAGTACTAAATGATGATTAATGACATAACAGGAATACTTTAATATAAACAAAACATAAAAACAATTCATCACAGAATGCACATTATAATATGCCAAACAACATTTTGTTTATAACTGGGTAATGTTTGATTACAATGTTTTACATTTAATGATTACATCACAACATTACAAAACACTAAAAAAAAACTTAAAACATAATCAGGATTGATCAGGCTCTCTAATTATAATCCCTTTGCCAGATTGAATTGTAGCTGTCACAGGAGCTTCTGATTCTTCAGCTATCTTCTTTCCTTTAAGATCAGCTTTCTTCTGAGCTTCTTCCTTGATCCTTTGCCTTTCAAAATAATGAAAAGGCTTTGGGAATTATTTGCTTGGCTCCTTAGCATCTGATGACAGTCTTCCCAGCTTAGCTTTCCTTCTGAATTGTACTATTGCTTCTTGTCTTGCCTCATACTTCTGCCATTCTATTTCATTGTACCACTTGCCTCTCTCATGAACTTTATCTTGTACAGCTTTCCATGCAGTGAGTATTATGTTCCATGAAGTAGGACTCCATTGCTCATAATCTGGCTTAAGTACAGCATGCTCTCTGAATTTCTTCTTTGCTAATAGAGCATCTTGCTGTTCTTTCAGAGTAGCCTCAGGCTTATCAACCTTTCCAAAGACAATATTAGTAACCTCCTTTGGAGGACTATACATTCCTTGAACTGTCTGATCAATCATGTCAAAATCTGGAGGGGGGTAAATGACTTGGGCAACCTCAGGTTGATTGCCTTCAAGTAGATTTGATTGTATTCCTGATTCAGCCACCATAGCATCATCACACAATGGGGGATATCCCAAAGTGGCTCGGATACTGTTGGTCACCCATTTGGAGTGCTCTGAGCCTGCATGAATTAGCATCCTCTCCCCCTTTATGGCTTCTCTAGATACATGATCTCTTAGATCTTCCTTTTGAAATCGGATTTGGCCATCCAAATAATTCACACCCTCTTTGAAAAATGGTTTTAACTTTTGAAGCTTTTCAGATATTTCTTTTTGAGAGGTTGTGATGGCAGTCTTAACAGATGCAATTGCAGCTTGAAAATTCTTATCAAATTCTTCCCTTTCTTTGGCTCTATCTGCAGGCAGACCTGGAACAATCTTCTTTACCTCCTCAACGATCTCATTATGAGATTCAGTTAAATTCTCATTCATTCTGATCTGATTTTCCAAAACATAACTTTGCTTCAAAGCAATGTCATCCACCTTTGTAGTAATAGCCTCCTGTTGTTTAGCTAGATAAACCATAGCATTGCCACCCTTGTGGAAGCAATCTGTCATTTCCTTTTTATGCATGTTGACCTGAAACTGGATGGACTTTATATCCTGAGCTAAGTCAAACTGAAGTGACTTGCTATTTTCATCAACATACTTTTCCATAGCCATTCTTTGTTCATCCAATTTTACTTGTAGATCTATCATAAATTTGTTGTAATCAAAGGCTGGAGATACTTGTAGAGGTGTGGTCTGTAAAGCCTGCTTATAATGCTTGCTTCTTCTCTTAAATACAACAAATTTTCTTTTCTTTGCCACCCTGGCATCTTCAGTTTCTGTTTCAGATGAAGTATCTACATGAATTCTTTCTTGAGGATGATGAATTGTATCAGTTCCAGGGACCTGTTGCTCAGCTTCAACATCCTCTGGCTCACCCTCAACCTGTGGCTCAACTTCAGCTTCCTGATCAATGTCCATACCTATGGACTTCTCAATATCTGGTCCACCTCCTACTTTATCAGCAGTAGTATCAATATCTGGGAACAACTCCTCCATAGTAAATTCAAGTTGAGCTGTAACTTCTGCAGCAGTTAAATCTTGAGACAAGTTTAACTGTGCTTCCTCTTGTACTTGCACTTCAGTATTTGTAGTATCTGGAGTAGGAGTGGACACTAGCTCCCCCTGAACCTGTGCAGTAATAAGAATATGAGCAATGTCTTTTATAGTAAAATACATTAGCTCCCCCTATACCTGAGCAGGAGTAGATACCTTTGGAGCAGGAGTGGAAATTGGCTCCCCCTGCATCTGTGCAGGTGTTGACACTTCCTGAACTATAGTTGAGTCAAGCTGTTTTTCAACCTGTGTCCTCAGTGGGTCTTCTTGTAATTGTTCAGATTCTTGATTTTGTGTAGGGGATTTCACAGGGGTGTCTGGCCTGCTCTCTTCAGGCACATCCTTGGACAGCACCCTATCCCACCTAGAGAACAGTCTCATATCCATCCTTCTCATATGATTAATCTTACTCCCTTGCAGTTGCTGCATCACTTCAGGAATCACTCCAGTGAAGTACAGGCTCATGATCCTAGCCATGTTAGGCTTCTTGATTCCTTCTTTGATCTTGTCAAAGATCACTCCTGACCAATCAGTAGGAATAGTAAAAACAATCCTGGTCATCAGGCTGAACATATAGGCAGAAATCCTATCATGTCCACCTGTCTTGCAGAGGATTACTTTCCCAACTACTTCTGACAAGAACTTCCCTTGCTGATTCATACCCTTCCTGTTGAATGCAGCTCCAATCTTCAATCCTGAGTCCAGTCCACACCATTGAAGGGCTTCCCTTGTCTTAGATATAGGAACTTCCTCTTCATTCTCAACTACTTGCAATTGAAAGATCTTTCTTAAACTTCTTTGATTAATCTTCACCTTAGTCCCTTGAACAGTGGACTTAATCTTGAGGCCAGTAGAGTGGACTGATGCAGAGATAAAGAACTCGTGCACCTCCTTCTTCCAGATTTTAGTAGGTTCTGAGATGAGAAATTCTAACCCTGACTCAGAGAGGAGGGTGATAACTCCTTGAACATCTGGCTGCGCCTCTGCAAAGGCCTGGCGCACCAACTCATACCCTTCATTTATGTTGTCTTCAATCCTTGGCGCCATCGGTTCGTCGAGAAAGCTTGAGAGAAGAGAGAAAGATAAACTGTCGACACAGGGTTTTAGTCTCGAAAACCTTGGAAGCGTGTCGACAGAATGAGTTTTTGACCTATTTATAGCCTCAGTTGAAAGAAGTTCAAAAGGCGCCAAAAACAGTCAAAATGTGTCGACACAGACGGAATGTGTCGACACAAACTTTTATTGTCTCGACATTACTTCAGCCTACTATGTGTCGACACCAATTTGTGGTTATGTCGACACCTTAGATAAACAGAAATTCTTTGTCGACTCTAAGGATAAGTGTCGACACATATTCTGTAAGTGTCGACACCATTTTCCTGGTTGAGTTGACATTACATTTCTGGTTAAGTCGACAATATAACTCTTAAGTGTCGACACATATTCTCTGTGTCGACACAATATTTCTGACTTGTCGACATAATTTCTCTGTGTCGACACATTATTACTGAATGTGTCGACACATTCTTACTTAGCCAATTTCTGTAACTTCAATGTATCCTTTTTAACACTTGATTATGTTGTTATTACTTTTACTTACTTATATACCACTTCAATAGCATTGTTAATGATTTTGTTATTACATTAATCAATGATTAACATACCTAATTCAATTTTGAATTTATTGAATTTGGTTTCATCTAAAGGCTTAGTAAATACATCTGCTATTTGATAATCTGTTTTTACAAATTCCAATGAGATGTCTCCTCTTTCTACATGTTCTCTAAGAAAATGGTATTTGATTTCTATATGCTTAGTTCTACTATGAGAAACTGGATTATTAGCAATAGAAATAGCACTCTTTGAATCACATAAAAGGGATGTTCTACTTACCTGAATACCATAATCCTTAAGCTGATGCTGCATCCACAATAGCTGTGCACAACAGCTTCCAGCAGCAATATACTCTGACTCAGCTGTGGAAATTGCCACACTGGTTTGCTTCTTACTACTCCAAGATATTAGTCTTCCTCCCAGGAATTGACAAGTACCTGTAGTACTCTTTCTATCCTCTCTACATCCTGCAAAATCTGCATCTGAATAGCCTGTTAGTAGAAAATCTCTATTCCTAGGGTACCAAAGTCCTAGAGTAGGAGTGCCCTTTAGATATCTCAGAATCCTTTTGACTGCAGTATAATGAGATTCTTTAGGGCAGGCTTGGTACCTAGCACAGACACATGTTGCATACATAATATCAGGTCTACTAGCAGTGAGATATAGTAGAGACCCAACTATTCCTCTATACAATGATTCATCAACAGGTTTACCTGTCTCATCTTTGCATATAGGCATACTAGTTCCCATAGGAGTTCTCATGGTGGAGGATGACTCCATACCATATTTCTTAATTAATTCTTTGGTGAACTTAGACTGGGATATGGACAATCCATCATCAGTCTGTCTTACTTGGAGTCCCAAGAAGAACTTAAGTTCACCCATACTGCTCATCTCAAACTTCCCTTGCATAAGTTTGGCAAACTTTTTACAAAGGTTGTTTTCAGTAGATCCAAAGATTATGTCATCAACATAGATCTGGACTAAGATGATCTTTCCTTTGGATTCCCTAAGGAATAGAGTTTTGTCTATCTTTCCTCTTGAGAATTTATTCTCAATGAGGAAGGTAGACAGGGTTTCATACCAAGCCCTTGGAGCTTGTTTTAACCCATACAAAGCTTTCCTAAGCTTATACACATAATCAGGTTTAAGAGAATCTATAAAACCTGATGGCTGCTCTACATATACTTCTTCTTTAAGATCACCATTCAGAAATGCTGACTTCACATCCATCTGGTATACTTTGAAGTCTTGGTAGGCTGCATAGGCAAGGAACATTCTGATTGCCTCCAGCCTTGCTACTGGAGCAAAGGTTTGATCAAAGTCAATTCCTTCTTCCTGCCTGTATCCTTTTGCAACTAACCTTGCTTTATTCTTCACTATTATCCCACTCTCATCTAGCTTGTTCCTATAGATCCACTTAGTGCCAATTATATTGTGGCCTCTTGGTTTAGGAACAAGCTTCCAGACTTTGCATCTTCTGAATTGATTCAGCTCCTCTTGCATAGCATCAATCCAGTGCTGGTCTTGGATAGCTTCTTCAAACTTCTTAGGTTCCATCTGGGACAAGAAACTTGAATGCAAAACTGTGCTTTGATTTCTGCTTCTAGTTTGCACTCCTTGTCTTGGATCACCAATTATCTGATCAGTTGGATGATCTCTCAGATATCTTATAGCTGGAGGAAGATTCCCTTCAGGTTGAGCATCTCCAGCTTCTTCATTCTGCTGAGCCTCCTGGTTTTCATCAGCTTCCATTATCTCTTGTACTCCCCCTGGACAGCAGCCTTCATTTTCCAATGCTCCATCTTCCTTTGAAGCTTCAGCAATGGAGAGCTTGTCCATCTTCTTGCTTATACCTGTTGAGTCATTTGATCTACAAGACAACTCACTATTGATTAATCTTGTTTCATCAAATACAACATGCACAGATTCTTCAACAACTTGAGTAGTTAAGTTAAAGACTCTATAGGCCTTACTATTTGTATTGTACCCAACAAATATCCCATCCTGGGATTTGGCAGCAAACTTAGTCAAATATGACTTGCCATTGTTAAGTATATAGCACTTGCAACCAAAGATCCTGAAATAGGATAGATTTGGTTTTCTGCCTTTCACAATCTCATAGGGAGTCTTTCTGTGGCTTTTGGTGATAGAAGCCCTATTGATGACATGACAAGCAGTGTTAACTGCCTCAGCCCAAAAATATTCTGGGAGAGAGGTGTCACTCAATAGAGTTCTACCAGCTTCAATTAATGTTCTATTCTTTCTTTCAGCAATTCCATTTTGCTGAGGTGTTCTTGGTGAGGAGAACTCTTGGAAAATCCCAAAGTCTTTACACAAATTTGTTATGCTTTCAGAATGAAACTCAGTACCATGATCACTTCTGATTTTGACCACTGTACTATTCAGTTCATTCTGAATTTGCTTTACAAAATTAAGTAGTACACTTGGGGTTTCAGATTTTTGTCTTAGAAAGAACACCCATGTAAATCTAGAATAGTCATCTACAACCACAAAAGTGTAGACCTTCCTACCTAGACTATGAACTGGCATAAGACCAAAAAGATCCATATGCAAGAGGTATAAGCACCTCACAAAATCCTTGTTTTCAAGGCTTTGAAATGAGGATTTTGTCTGCTTGCCCTTTTGACAAGCTGAGCATACCCCTTCCTTTATACACTTAACTTGAGGCCCATTCCTCACTAGTTCTTTACTAATGAGTTGGCCAATTGTCTTGTAGTTTAGATGAGCCAATCTCTTGTGCCACTTAACACAATGGGAAGCATTGTCATCAGCTACAAGACAAATGGGGGAAGCCTTATTTTGACATTCAAAATTAAGGCAATATACATTTCTCTTCCTATACCCAGTCAAAATGATCTCTTGATCACTTGACCTTTTGATATGACATCCATCCTTACCAAATGAAATGTCATATCCTAGATCACTCAGCTGGCTTATGCTTATTAGATTATGTTTCAAACCTTTTACATAGGCCACTTGGGTGATAGTAATTAGGTTAGAAGAAATGTTACCAAACCCTTTGATGACTCCTTTTTCAGATCCACCAAAGATCACTTTATGTCCACCTTTGACAGATGAATACTCCTTCAGCAGCCCCTTTGTTCCAGTCATGTGCCTGGAACAACCACTATCCAAGTACCATATAGGGGCATGGTTACTTGGATTCACCTGCAATACAGAATTACTTACCCTTAGAACCCAAGTAAGTCTTGGGTCCTTGGTTCAAGTTAGCATTAATAAAGTTATCATAACCTCTTCTAACAGGTAGACTCTTATTCTTTATAACACTTGTGTTATACCAGCAGTCCAATGCAAAATGGCCCCTCTTGCCACAGCACCAACATTCAAACTTATTGTATCTAGATCTAGATACATCCTTGTCAGTAGAATTTCTGTTCATTGCTGGTGCTGTTGCAACTTCACCTACTGATTTCTTAAAACCATTGGGTTTATGACCATAGGTAGGCCTGCTTGCCTTAACACCCTTGTTCTTCAGAACATTTGTCTTAATATGACCTTGAATGTCTTCATGATCATATATGTTAGAAGGCACTTTCTCCTTACTAAACCTTATGGGGACTGAAAGGTTTAGTGGCTGAATAGGGACTTTGCCTTTCCTCTTGAATCTGCCAGCCCTGGAGTTACCTTTAAATCCTAATCCAGCCTTACCCTTCTGAGTGACAAATTCATCTATCAAGGGTAAGACAGATTTTGGCTTAGAGTAACTAGCCACTAAATCCCTTTCAATTCTAAGTCTGGCCTCCAAACTCTTTACTTGATCATTAGTATAATTAATTGTGCCCATCTGAATAATAGTTATATTCTTCAGCTTGGCAATTTCATTTAATTTTTGATCAAGGACTTTTTCTAACTCAGTTGTTGCTACCCTTAGTTCAGCAACTTCCTGAGCCTGTGTTTTAACCAGGTTCTTGCTTTTCTTAAGGGCCTGCAACAAGTCCCCATACTTGTCTATTAATTGATAGACATCTCCTTCAGATCCAGATGCATCTTCATCACTTGATGCAGATGTAGCTGATTCTTCACTTGTACTACAAACAGATGTACAGGAAGGACAATTTACCTCATTAGGACCAGACTGATTCTGGCATATGTCCTCTTCTGATCTTGTCATCAAACCCATGCATTGATGTTCATTGATGGAGTTTAGCAACTGCATAAACTCCTCTTCCTCAGATGCAGCATATAGTCCAATATATGCTTCAGCTTCAGATCCTGATTCTGAAGTTGACTGGTCTGACAGACTTTTATCTTTCTTTGCTACAAAGGATTTCTCCTTCTTGCCTTTCTGATAAGTCTTCTTCTTTTCTGAAGATTCCTTCCTTTTGTCAGGACAATCAGCCACTACATGTCCAGGCCTATTGCAACAATAGCAGACAATCTTTGAAGTAGTGGCTTTGCTGGGCTTTGATCTGCTTTTCTCTTTCCTTGATGACCTTCTCTTCTGATAATAGTCATCAACTTGTTGTGATGTGGAAGGCCTAGACTTCCATTGCTTCTTTTTCAAGAACCTTTGGAATTGCCTTGTGAATGCAGCAAAGTCTGCATCTGAATCACAGCTTTCTGAACCCTTATTTGAATTTTCAGAACTATCTTCTTCAACTTCTTTAGGAGGAGATGGTGATTTCCTCCTACTCTTTCTAGTGGCTTCAGCATTAAATGCCACAGTCTTTTCTCTATGCTCTCCTCTTGAGTTTCTTTCCTCCTCCTTCCTTACCATAAGTTGCATTTCATAGGATAGTAACTTTCCAAACAGGGTTGGAGGAGATATCTCTGCCAATTTAGCCACTTCTCTTATGGCACAGATCTTTGTATCCCAGTCCTTTGATAAGGATCTTAAGAATTTGTCATTCAGTTCATAGGTACTGAAGACTCTTCCATAGGAGATTAGCTCATTCACAATTCTATAGAATTTCTTATAGCACTCAGTTATGCTATCAGATTTTCCTTGTCTAAAGCTTTCATACTCCTGATTTAGCATAGACTTTCTGTCCAGCCTTACTTCTTCAGATCCCTCCATGTAGACAATCAATGTGTCCCACATCTCCTTGGAGGTCTTGCAGTGAATCAGATTTTGAAATGTTGAATCATCTATGGCACTAACAATGATGTTCTGTGCTCTTTTGTCCATGGTTGCCAAGATGATTTCATCCTTGGTCATTTCTGAATAAGTCTTTGGTATTTGGATATTTGCATCAAGAACAGATATCTTCATTGGAATGAAGGGCCCTTCCTGTACTGTGATGTAAATCCTTGGGTCAGATGCTTCCATAAACAATCTGACTCTTTCTTTCCAGATCCCAAAGATTTCCTTCTTGCATATGGGTAATTTCATAGACCCCAGCTCCTTATGATTCTCTCCAGAACCCATCTTCTTGATTCTTGAATCTGCCTTTCAGATCTGCCTCAGACTGTTAAGTCCTTTTTGAGGAACCTCCCTCTGATACCACTTGATAGTTTAACTTTCTAGACAGCCTAAACACCTAGAGGGGGGGTGAATAGGTTCTGCTTATCTTATAAAAACTTCTAGGCAGAATTCAATTCAATAGCTAACACAATTGGCACATCAATCACAGAAAATAAAACATCACAGATTGCACAATGTTTTATAGTGGTTCCCCAAGGTCTAGGTACATCCACTTTCCCCCTTCACCTATCTAGCAGTATGCTAGATTCGGCCAAACTTCGATTTATCTCAGATCAACAGATCCTACAACTCAGAACCCAACTGGTTCCTACAACTCAGGCACAACTGCCCTACCTCAGCCTTGCCCCAAGGCCTACAACTCAGAGAATATCCTTCTCCTACACTCAGGCAAACAGCCCTACCACTCAGAGTTCAACACTCCTACACTCAGCCTTTATAACATAGGCTTACAACTCAGATCTGTGTAAACAGATCCTACAGAAATATAGAAAAGATTATTAAACTGTCTTGCCAAAGTTGAGAGAGAAAGGCCAAGACAATTCTTGATCAGCTAATGCAATCAACTGTATCTGAGCCTTCTTCAATGCTTCTTGAAAATGAACTTAGCTGAGTTGATTCCAAACAGCTTCTTGAGAATCCACTGGAGGTTTCTTTCTTCTTCTTCTAATTCTGGCTTGATCTCTCTCTATCCAGCACTTTGAAAGATTCTTCTGAATTCTGATTAGAACTCTTCTTAGATCTATCCTTAGATAGTCTTCTTAGATCTCCCGGAGAAGATCTTCTTAAGTGACTAGCACTTTCTTGAAAATGAATTGGATTGTGATCCTTCTCTTCCTTTTTGATTCAAAGTTATTCAAAAGGACTATCTGTTGTGGTTATTGTTCTCCTTCTGAATCTGTCTATTTATAGACATTCTTCATGGTAACCGGCTGATCCGGTTTCTAACCGTTTTCTGACAAGTCTGACAGCTTCAGTTAACCGGTGGTAACCCACAGCTGTCAAGTCTTCAAACAAGTCATGTGCCTTAGTCTGGAACCACAAGTTGTTGAAACAGTCTGTCAGAAAGTGTCGAGACCATCTGTCTATCTGTGTCGACACAATTGACTTTGGTGTCGACACAGTCTTCAGTGATGTCGACTAAGTTGCCTTTGAGTCAACACAGCTTCTTCTGAAAATAACTTGGTCTTGACTCTTCAGTGTGTCGACACAAGTCCTGTGTGTCGACACAGTTGTTGTAGAATCATAACTTAGTAAGTGTCGACTTAGCCTTCAGGTGTCGACACATTCATTTCTTAAATCTGCTTTAATGTGTCGACTTAATCACAATGTGTCGACACATTCTGCTGGTGTCGACAAACTTGAGGTCGACTATTTTCTTCTGTGTCGACACATTCAGCTGATGTCGACAATCTTGAGATCGACTATACTCTTCTGTGTCGACACATTCTCCCAATGTTGAGGTCGACGCTTTTCTTCTGTGTCGACATAAATTCCCAGTGATGTGTCGACTTACTTCTTCTGTGTCGACACTTTTTCCCAGTGTAGTTGTAGACTAACTGCTATGTGTCGACACTGCTTCCCAGTGTTGTGTCGACTATTTTCTTCTATGTGTCGACACTGCTTCCTCTGTGTCGACACTTGGACTTAGAATTTTTCTGCATACTTTATCAATTCTTCACCTGCACATGTCAACTTAAAACAACATCAAATACACCTTGATGTATATCATTGAGCTAGGTTGGGCTTCTTCAAATCAGGTACACATTTTCCAATGTACCCAACAGGCAGGATTGAAGGTGATACTAGATTGTGGAATGACTACTTCTCCGATCATCCCACATACGGGGAAACATATTTTCGAAGAAGATTTCGCATGCGAAAGAATTTATTTCTTCGTATTGTCGCCGCGGTGCGGGAGCACGATAATTTCTTCATTCAAAAGAAAGATGGTCTTGGAACGCTTGGATTGTCAACTTTACAAAAAATTACGGCAGCATTCCGTATGTTGGCATATGGAACAGCAGCTGATAACTGCGATGAATATATTCGAATCGGTGAGTCAACCGTGATCCAATGCTTGAAGAGATTTTGCAGGGCAATTGTACAAGTGTACAAAGAAGAATATTTGAGATATCCCAACGCCAATGATGTTGCTAGATTATTACGGAAAGGTGAAGAACGAGGATTTCCAAGGATGTTGGGAAGTCTGGATTGCATGCATTGGCAGTGGAAAAACTGCCCGACAGCATGGGCAGGACAATATTCAGGACGGCACGGTGGGCCAACAATTATTCTCGAGGCAGTAGCATCTTATGACTTATGGATATGGCACGCATATTTTGGTTTACCAGGCTCGAACAATGATATCAATGTCCTGCAAGCGTCTCCTTCGTTTGCCAACTTAGCACAAGGTATTACGCCTCTTACTAATTATGAAATTTTGGGGAAAAAATATGACGTTGGTTACTATTTAGCCGACGGAATATATCCGAAGTGGTCAACACTAGTTCAGATTATTTCTCATTCACATGACAAAAAAAACAACACTTTGCAATGATGCAAGAAGCATGCCGAAAAGATGTAGAGCGGGCATTTGGAGTTCTTCAATCAAGATTTGCGATAATTAAGGGGTCTGCCCGATTTTGGGATAAACATGTTTTACACGATATCATGACTGCTTGTGTTATAATGCACAACATGATCGTCGAAGACGAGCGGGATGAAAATGACGATGTCACTATTTCTACTCCATCACCAGCTCAAAATGTTGAAGAGTTGAACACTAGTGAAGTCGAACGATTTCGTCAGTTCCTAAATCGGCATAAAAAGATCAAAGACAGAGATGCACATTTTGCACTTCGAGATGCACTAGTTGAACACTTGTGAGAACGACATGGAAATGAAGCAATGTAATTTTGAATATTTTATGCATATTAATTTGAATGTATTTTTTTATGCAAGTTTAATCAGTAAAAATGTCTTCTCCTTCTTTTTGCATGACAAATAATAATTAGAATGTATTCAATAATAGTCTCGTTTTGTAGGTCTTGAAAAAATAATTTTATTGATATATTAGACAGGGAGGCTGGCTGCTTTTGGGCATTAATTGAGGGCATGGAGGCTGGCTGAGCTCGACGAAGAAATTATTTTAATTATACATATATATATTTAATATAAATATAAAACAAAGAATTAAATAATTAAAAAATTAAAAAAATAATATAATATTAAATGCCGCGCACGGCATTTCCTCTCCCCCTCCTCTATATTTAGAGGAGGAGAGAGAAGATCTCCATTTATGGAGATGGAAATGCCGACCGATTGGAGTAATATTTTTCGGCAAAAATGGAGATTCTACATTTATAGAGATCGGTTGGAGATGCTCTAAGCTGTCTCTCTCCTACCTCTCTCTCCTCTCTCTCCATTTGTTTCTCTCTCACCGCCGTTCTTTATACAATATATATAGTATATATCATATATTATATTACACCTAATAGTCCTAATTCCCCATGTTTCTCTGCCGCCCTCTCTTTCTCTGTAATATACATATTTATTATATAGCCGCCCGCAGCCGGCAGTCTGTCCCCTCTCTCCCTCTCTTTCCTCTATCTCCTCTCTCTCTTGAGAAATAATTGGATTCGCCAGGAGGACCTAAAGGAAGGTCCGGATGAGATCTAATCGTTCATTTTTTGATCAAACAGTCAACAAAATGCACAGTTTTAAAAAAATAAAAAAAGAAATCCGACCGAATTTTAAAAAATGGAATATCTGACCGGATTTTTTTAAAAAAAACATTTTTTATACACAAATAAGATCTTAAATTAAAGATAAAAATAATCTAATTAAGATTTTATAATTTATTTTAGAAAACAAAATTTTTTACATTATTAAAATCAATTTTTTGTCCGACGAGCGGACCTAAAGAAAGGTCCGCTCGTCGGGACCCAAAAATTTCACCTCTTTCTCACCCTCCCTGTCTCTTTTCTTCCCATACTATAGCTTTAGAAAATCTCGAGATTTTCATTTTTTTAATATTAAAAAATAGACAACTCCTGAGTAATGAATCTAGATCGGACGGACGTCATATATGACAAAGACATATACTATAAGCAAATTAAAACCTCAAAACAATGAAAACACGCATGATATTATATTCAGCTCCCCAAAATACCCCCATCCTATCCTCTCTTTATTTAAAAAAAAGGGTTTTGATATGCGCAAACCTCAAACCGCTATCCGCAAACTGGATTAACTCTTTTTTTAGGGTTTTGGTTTTTTTATCCGCAAACATCGGTTCTTCCTCCGCCGCAACCCACGCCAAATCGTCCGCCGCACCCCACGAACGTTGGTGCTCCCCCCCCCCCCACCTCGGTCAGTTCTGCTTCCGCCGTCCCGCGACCTCCCCTTCTCCGCCGCACCCCAAGCTCGACGCTCCTGCTTCCGCCGCCCCACGCTCGTTCAGTCCTGCTTCCGCCGCCCGCAATCGCTCCTTCTCCGCCGCACCCCACGGTCGATGGCAAAGGTTCACCCTTCTTCTTCTCCTCCTCCTTCATTCTACTTTTATCAAATGACATAGGGAGGTGAATGATGTTATCAGCATTTTGTCAAATTTCCGATGAAGCATTTCAAGTTAGTCACTTGTAACTTTGTCTTCCTCTCCGATGCCGTTCCAACACTTATTTGCATTGGGTTTGTAAATAACAATCACTTCATTCGGCTAGTCTTGAGTGCTTGCTCTCCGATGCCACATATTTTAATTCCTTCATGGAGTACATATCACGAACAAGTTGCGAATAATTGGAGAGTGTATTACAACGACGGTTGCAAGGACCACCGCCGGCAACAGGACCAAGTACATTACTGACATTGAATAATTGATAATGAAAAGTGGCATGTATAAGTTTTTTATGCAATTTCACTTAAAGTTTTTTTCAAATAGTAATGTTACTCTATTAATATTAATTTTTTTCTTCATATGCAGGCAAAAAGACTGACAAAATACAGTGACAAATTACGCCAAAAACGATGCTAAATATTTTCAAGGAAACTTTAGAGACTAGTTTTGCCAAAAATTTGGACTATTTATGTTAATATTAAATCATATTGTATAGGTTTTAGTTCAACATATTAATATTATTATCTTCTTCATTTTTACAGGCTAAAACATTGGTGTGAAGCAATGTCATATTAGGCTACAATCATGACTTATTTTGAATGTTAACTATAATCGTATGGACTTTACAAAAACTGAAATTAATTACATTATGATGATATTTTGGGAAGTTTATTAATATTTATGTATTTGTGGTGTCATTATTGCGGCTAACAATTATGTTTGTGGATAGCAAATTTATAAAACAGTGGTTTGCGTATAACAATTATGTTCGCGGATAGCTAATTTGAAAAACAGTGGTTTGCGAATATCAAATGTTTGTGGATAGCATAAAGTGGTTTACGAATAACAATTCCCTTAAAAATTTAAGTTTTAATATCATTTCTTCATTCCCGCCATTTTTTCTAGCCTACTTTAATTTAGGATATTGTTATTTATACACCTATTTTTGGATATTTGACACCCAAAATATGACAAATTTAAACTATTTTTTTTAAACAAAAACTGATATTTATACTCAAATTCTTTCCGCCGAACCCTAATCCCATTTTCCCGCATAGCCCTCGCTCCTCGGCCGCTCACAGAGATGAACTTCCCCAGGGGCAGAACTGTTCACGGGCACACCCGGGCACGTGCTCGGGTCAAAAATTTCGGGAAAAAAATTAGAGATATTTATTTCGGGACGAAATTTCTCGAGTTCGTCGAACGCATTTCTCACGTTCGACGAACGTCGAACGCATTTCTCGCATGTTCGACGTTCGTCGAACGCGGGAATATCGTTCGACGTTCGTCGAACGGATTCTTCTAGGGCTTGGGCTTTCAGAGTTTCAGGTATCGACATGATTCTTCTTTCTCGCACAGGCGCACAGTAGCACCCCGCGCGGCGTCCCCGTCGGTTATCCCCGTCCAGCCATCCTCAAAGTCAAAGTTAAATCTCAATCATTCTCGGCGGCCTGCGCCAGGACATTCTCGTCGCTCGACGCAGCGACCTGAGACAAAAAGAAAGAAGTTTACTTTATCTTCTCCACTTCACTGTGAGCATCTTCTCCTCCTCCTCCTTTCTTCAGTTCTTCAGTTCTTTTTATGATGTCTTGGTTTACTTCCTCTTCTCCACTTCACTGCGAGGATGCTTATCGTTGGCTGAAATTTGTGGTTTCTTGAACGATTCAGCTATGTGGTGATTTTGTTTTTGTTTGTGAAATTGGGGGTTTTCCTGAGAAGTTTTTTTATTTTGCCTGAGAAGGTTTTTTTGTGGTTTTCTGAACGATTTAACTCCAAAGGAAAAATCTGTTGAATTAGAAGAGACCTAGATTAGAGTTTAAATTAGAGCACTTACCCACTGATCTAGGCTTGAGACAACCAATAACAAGTTATGAAGTGAATGTTCAAGATTCAATACGAAGATATTACTTACAAAATGGTCCTTGTCAGCCACATTTAGTCAGTTTTCCACAAACATTAATGGGCCAAAAGTCTCGAAAATTCAACAAGGAGTGGTTTGGTATTAGTGGACTTGTCAAGAAATGGCGGAGACAAAAAACATGATCATTTCCTACTTGTTTATCGGCTTTTGAAGTTAGCATGTCTTCTACCTATTGCAACTGCTTCTGTTGAAAGAATATTCTCGGCAATGAAGATAATAAAAGATCGTTTGCGGAACAGATCGAATGGGAGATGAGTGGATGAACTATTGCTTAATTGCATATATTGAGGATATTATGGCAACCATTACTAATGAGGCAATCATCACACGCTACCAAAATATGTGTACCCGAAAAGTAGTTTATTAGTCGATGTGTAATTGCCTTTAATTTTGATTAACTTGCACATTTTTCTTAAAAGTTTGAATTAAAAAAATTTGTATAATTAGTTTCTTCCCCGACCGTCTGTCCTAGGCTCGCCTCCTTTCGTCGTGGAACTTCCTTCCTCCCTCGCATCTGCTCCCTTGCTGGCAACCTCTCATCGAAACTCGTGGAATCGAGCCCTCGCCGCTAACTCCCTCGCACCTCCCGCAACGGTATTTGATCGCTGACCTTCCTTCCACCCTCACGGCTGTTCGCTCACCGTCAAATCCTCTTCCCAGAACCTTTACAGGTAAGTGTCATGTCTTCCTTCTAATTAGTGTTGTTATGTGTTCAGAAAACAAGAAAATATACTTAGGTAAATGTCATGTGATGTATTATTGTGGCTGTTATTTAAAGCCCCCTTTTGTTTTTGTTGTTGTCAAGCATATGTAAAAGAAGTACATTTTATAACTCGTTTATTGGTTCAATGAAATGCTAGTTATGCTGCCTATTTTTCAACCTTTTCATCTTTGTTAAGCTTTATTTCCCTTAATAATTTGGGATTTCATTGCAGGGCAGTTGAGGTTTTTCGATCCGAACAAGCAAGGAGCCCCAAAAGATCAGTTGAAATTTCTGAAGGTATACTTTGTGCTGTAGTTATATTTTTTTTGGTTGATTAGTCTACGTTTTTTTGTTTATGAGTGGTAAGATTGTCATTAGTATGCATGTTATGATTGTCTTTAAGAGCCTAATTTATCATGAGCTCAAAAGAGTTAACACTGTTTGAAAATGACAAATTTTTCAAAGACGTTTGTACAACCCCATATTCGCTGGGTGGGACCCGGAGACATCACTGAGGAATTGGGCTAGGCTCAGGTTAGCCCTGGGTTAGCCCTAAGACATACTTATAGAGTTCTCGCCCTGAAGGGGCTCCCGCCCAAGGCAGATGTTCAAACTCTCGGCAGGAGAGATCGTCGACCGACCAGGGCAGATCGTCGACCTCGCGGCAGGAGAGATCGTCGACCGACCGGGGCAGATGGTCGACCTCTCGGCAGGAGAGATCGTCGAACGACCGAAGCAGAGGGCCTGACCGCGGAAGCTTCCGCCCTAGGGCAAGCTCCCGCCCAGGGGAGGCGAGAAGGCCCCAAGAAGGCCTTCAGTCGCGAGCTCTTCGAAACCGTGGAGGGCGCGAACCTCCCTGGCAAGGGAGTCTCGCCAAGGTTGGCCCGGGTGAGGGTCCAGCGAGAGCCTTCTCGGCCAGGGTTCTCGCCAAGTGGGCCCACGTGGTGGGGCCCGGCGCTCATAAAGAGGATTATTTTATAATATATTATCCCGAGGTAAAATTACCCAAATGCCCTTTGAATGACAGCGGGATTTGGCTATTGGCAGACCCCTCAGGGGTATTTCAGTATTTTCAGGTCAAAGGAAGACTATAAAAAGACCCATAAGGGCTCTTTAGAAGGCAAGTTTATCATTTTCCTCTAACCCTAGTGCCTTCTGAAGAGCTCCCAGCCCAGCATTTGGCTTTGGAGGGGAAGCTCTCAGAGATCTTCCGGGTGTGTGGTGGGACCTCCCAGCTGAGGCTTTGGGTCTGTGTTAGGGCCTTAGCAGCCAGTCAGGGGTCGAGGTTTGAGAGAAGTAGGCATTGGCTGCACTTTGGTTCGTGAACTTTTGTTGGGGTCACTTTTGGCTTCAACAGTTCTGGTGCGGTGAGCGTGGAAGCAGTCGGTGCAAGAAAATCTTGAGTTAAGTCCCATGGCAGAAGGCGAGGGTGAAGGATCAGGCGCGGGAGGATCCCCCACCCGGGTGGACGAGGCGACGAGGAAAATGTTTGAGGACTTCAGGCGAGAAGTCATGCAGACGATCAACTTGGCCTTCTCGGCAAGGAACGAGTGGGAGACGCCGCAGGTTCCGGTGGAGGTGGTTCCGCTGCTAGGCGAGAACGCTCCAGGGCAGCGCCCCGGTAAGGAGGTCCCGGTGGAGTCAGGCGAGAGAGACGTAGCCGCGCGGGAGCTCTTCCCAGGTCAGCGTCTCGGGAAGGAGCTTCCGGCGGATCTGGGCGAGAAGGAGGCGACGGTGCGGGAACTCTTCCCTGGGCAGGGTCTCGCGGATCGGTCCAGCCAACCGAGGTCGCGAGACGTGCCTTCTCGCCAGGCAGGGGGCGAGACCCCCTTTAGTGAGCTCATTGTCTCGGCTCCAGTGCCGGAGGGGTTCCGGGAGCCGGACATGACCTACTACACCGGGAAGGATGACCCGGTCCAGCACGTGCAATGGTTTGAGGACGTGGTGTCCATCAGGCAAATGTCGGATGCCTTCAAGTGTAGGCTTTTTGCCATCACTCTGAAAGAAAAGGCCAGGGACTGGTTCCACCAGTTGCCGGCGAGTTCCATCTACAGCTTTGAGGATCTGCGGAGGGGTTTTCTGTTGAGATTCTCAACTTCGAAGAAAAGGAAGAAGGAGGCTGAGTGCCTGTTTGCAGTGAGGCAAGGGCCGGAGGAGACGTTGGGTCGCTATGTCGACCGGTTCCAAGAGGAGGTTCTCCTGGTCCAGGAGGTCCCGGGGTATGCGCTGATGCTAGCCTTCACCCTGGGGCTGAGGCCAGGGTTTTTCAGCATGGAGTTGAAGAGAGTGCCCCCTCTCTCTTTTGAGGAGCTCATGGAGAGGGCGGCGAAGGAGATAGACTTCGAGAGGGCAAACCCGGCGTTTGCGAGGAAGCTGGCCAGGCTGGCCGAGGACGACGTGAAGGAGCCGGTGGCGGGAAGGCAGAGAGAGCAGAGGGAGCAGAGGGAGCCGAGGGAAGATAGGAGAAGAGAAGAGCCCCGAGGGCAGGGGCAACAGCATGGGGGGGCCAGGGAGCCAAACAACCGACTGGGTTGGAGGCCTCAGGAGGGTCGCCCCCAGGGCCAGGGAGGACTTCAGGTAAGAGATAACTTCCGGGAGCCCAGAAGGCTGGAGCAGGGAGGATGGCGACAGGGACCAAGGGGTCATTTCCCACCGCCGCAGGAGGCTATGGAGGTGGGAAGGGGAAGAGGTAGAAGATTTCGGGGAGCCGGAAGAAGGGGAGGAGGAGAAGGAAGAGGGGGCAGGGTGGCGTTGCCCTATTGCGACTTCCATCAGGAGGAAGGTCACGCAACGGCCACCTGCCCAGAGTTTCTGGAGATCAGAGGGGCCAGAGGGGCCGGAAGGCAGGATCCGCCCGTAAGGATCGTGGAAGTACAGCGGGAAGAGGTGGAGGACAGATGTGAAGACAGGATTGACGTGGGGACCCGAGGAGGGATCAGAGTGATCCACGGGGGGGTGGGGATCGAGGCCACCCGCAAGGGGAGCCTTCAAACCATGTTCCGCCGAGGGGTCGCCTCGACCTCCCAGGCTCCCCCCCCCCCCCAGAGGAGAAGATCACTTTCTCATCCGCGGATATGCCAGACTACGAGGACCCGTTCTGCGACGCGCTTGTGATCCAGACAGCGGTGGAGAACTACACCGTCTCCCGGATACTGGTGGATAATGGGAGCTCGGTGAATGTGATCTTCAAGAAGGCTTTCGATGAGATGAGGGTGGAAGGAAAAAGGGTCCTGGCTTCTGATGAACCGCTTTTTGGCTTCTCCGGCGAAAGGAAAGAGGTGGAAGGAGGAGTAGGCTTGCATGTGAGGCTTGGGGGCGTCTCACGGAACTGTCGGTTCGTAATCGTGGATGCCCCGAGTAGTTACAATGCCATCTTTGGGCGCCCCCTCATCAGCGCCTTTCGCTGTGTACCCTCCTCGTACCACCAATGCCTCAAGTTCAACAATGGAGGGGTGCAGGTTAGGATCAGGGGGGATCCGAAGATGGCAAGGCAGTGCTATGTGACGGCGGTTAACACCGTGTCGTGGATGGAGGAGGCAGAGGAGTTGGAGAGGGAGATGGCTGAGCAGGAAGGAGTTGAGGAAGGGGGGATGAGCCTGGGAGAGGCGATGGAGGTTGCTGAGGAGATGGCGGAGGCAGAGGAGTTGGGGGAGATCAGCCCAGAAGAGGCGAGAGGAGTGGTGGATGAAGAAGAGCAGAGGCAGGAGGAGAGCCTGGAGGAGGCGATGGAAGTTGATGAGGTTGGGGGAGAAGAGCTCGAGTTTGAGCGGGAAGAGGCAAGGGTAAGTTGGGAGCGGTCGGGGCTGGAGCCGGCCGAAGAGGTGGTGGAGATGGAGGTGCTTACAAGAGCGGGGGAGGCGCAAAGGATTCGGATCAGCGGAGGCTTGAGCCTTGAGGATCAGGAGCGGATGCGAGCCTGCATCCAGGGCAACGTCGACATCTTCGCTTGGAGCGCGGCAGACATGCCGGGCATCGACGCGGACGTGGCCTATCATCGCTTGAACCTGGATTCCAGAGCCCGCCCCATACGCCAAAAGATGAGGGCCATCGCCACCAAGCTAGAAGCCCCCATCCGAGAGGAGGTCAAAAAGCTCCTGGACGCAGGCTTCATCTCAGAGATCCAGTATCCAGGCTGGATCTCTAACATGGTAATGGTAAAGAAGGGAGGAGGAAAATGGCGCATGTGTATTGATTTTTCCTTATTAAATAAATCATGCCCCAAAGATTGTTACCCTTTTCCTCGAATCGACGCGCTGGTTGACTCAGCCGTCGGTTTTTCTCTTATGAGTTTTTTAGATGCATTTTCAGGTTACCACCAGATCCGGATGCACCCTCCTGATGTCAAGGATGTTTCCTTCATCACAAGAGAGGGATGCTTCAGCTATAAGATGATGCCCTTCGGATTGAAGAATGCAGGGGCAACATACCAACGCATGATGGATCGAATCTTTCGAGATCAAAGGGGAAGGAACCTGGAGGTCTACGTGGACGACCTCATGGTCAAGAGCAAGTGTGTTGTTTCCCACTTGCGGGACTTGGAGGAAACGTTTGCCACCCTGCGGAAGTTCAAGATGAGGTTGAACCCCTTGAAGTGCGTCTTCGGGGCTAGTCGCGGCAAATTCCTCGGGCACCTCTTGACTCCCGCGGGGGTAGAACCCAACCCCGATAAGGTTAAGGCTATTCTAGACCTAGAATCGCCTCGCAACGCCAAGGAGGTCCAGCGCTTGACCGGGAAGTTGGCCGGGTTAAGCAGGTTCCTCTCTCGGTCAGGGGATAGATGTTCCTCCTTCTTCAAAGTACTTCGTGGCAACCAAGCATTCGAATGGACGGCCGAGTGTGAAGAGGCTTTTCAGGGGCTGAAGAGGCAACTCTCCCAAGCTCCGTTACTTCAAAGCCCGAAGGAGGGGGAGGACCTAGCCTTGTATTTAGGAGTGGGAGGAGAGGCGGTGAGCTCCGTCTTGGTTAGGGAAGAGGGAAAGAAGCAGTTACCCGTCTATTATGTCAGCCGAATCTTAAAAAAGGCGGAGCTCCGATACCCCATCCTGGAGAAGCTAGCATATGCTTTGGTCATCTCAGCTAGGAAGCTTCGCCCTTACTTTCAAGCACATTCGATTAGGGTGATAACCGACCATCCCCTTCGCAAGGTCTTGGAGGGGGTGGAACATTCAGGAAGGTTGGCAAAGTGGTCCATCGAGCTAAGCGAGTTTGACATCTCTTTCGTCCCGAGGCTCTCTATCAAAGCCCAGGCCGTAGCGGATTTCCTGGCGGACTATGTTACCGAGGCGGAGGCTGAAGAACCAAAGCCGCAAGAAGCGTGGAAGATGGTGGTCGACGGGGCCTCAGGAAGGCACTCCCTGGGAGGAGGTGTGGTGTTAGTAAGCCCTCAGGGAGTTACCATAGAGCAAGCCGTGACTTTCCATTTCCCTGTAACCAACAACCAAGCAGAGTATGAGGCTGTGATCGCCGGCCTTCGCTTGGCGAAGGAGTTGGAAATCCAGGATGTGGAAGCCTTCACCGACTCAATGGTGGTAGCATCGCAGATCCGAGGCGAGTTTGAGGCCCGGGAGCCGACCCTCGCGAGGTATCTATCTAAGGTAAGAGCCATCATTGGGGGTTTCCGTTCATTCTCTATTCGACATGTCCCCAGGGAGGAAAGCGCGGCAGCTGATCGACTGGCGAAGTTCGGGCCTCGGGGAGGAGGTACCCTAACCGAACTATTCTGACCAGCCATTGAAGAGGGGGAGTTGATGGAGGTGAATCGGCGGTCCTCATGGATGGATCCATTGGTGACTTTCTTAACCACAGGAGAACTGTCGGAAGAAGTCAAGGATGCAAAGAGCTTCAGGCACAAGGCGGCTCATTACCTGATGCTGGAAGGGAGCTTGCATCGGAAGATGTTGTCAGGGCTCCTCGCGAGATGCGTAACCGAAGAGGAAGTCCCGAGGATCCTGGAAGAGGTGCATTCTGGAGAGTGCGGCAGTCATTCAGGGGGAAGGACATTGGAAGCAAGGGTGATAAGGCATGGATATTTCTGGCGGACCATAAGGAAGGATACAGCTGAATTCGCAAGGAGGTGTCGGAAGTGCCAAGTACATGCTCCTCTCCAGCTCTTGCCCGCCCAAAGACTTCGAAGCATCACGGCGCCATGGCCCTTCGCCATTTGGGGGATGGACCTGGTTGGACCCTTCCCTCCAGCTAGCGGGCAAAGGAGGTTCCTCCTAGTGATGATTGACTACTTCTCCAAATGGCTGGAGATCAAGCCGTTAGCCAAGGTAACCTCCCAGGTCATCAGAAACTTCGTTTGGGGGGGAATCATTTGCAGGCACGGATTGCCCCAAGCGATAGTGACAGACAATGGACCTCAGTTTGCCAGTGAAGAATTCATCAGTTTCTGCACCCAATTGGGGATTGACCTCAGGTTCGCCTCTGTCCATCATCCTCGGAGCAATGGTCAGGTGGAGGCGGCAAACAAAGTCATCGTCAACTTGCTCAAAAAGAAGGTCGAGAACCTGAAGGGTAGCTGGGTGGAACAGCTCCCTTCCGTCCTGTGGGCCTTGCGAACAACTCCAAACACGGCCACTAGAGAGACCCCCTTCAAGCTCTCTCACGGGTGTGAGGCTGTCCTCCCGGTGGAGTTCGAGGTTCGGTCCCCAAGGGTCGCGGCCGCAGCGGAGGGAAGCGAAGCTTGGAGGTTGGAGAACGAGGAAGGGTTGCGCCTCTCATTAGATATGGTGGAAGAGCTGCGGGATGTTGCCGCCATCAGGCAGGAGGAAATAAAACGGCGAATGGCTCGGTACTTCGATAAGCATATCCGAGTCAAGCAATTCGCCGAGGGGGATCTAGTACTGAAAAAGGTCGACGCTGCGGGAAGGTCGGCCGCGGTTGGTAAGCTCAACCCTAGCTGGGAAGGGCCTTATATAGTAGAGAAGGCTCTGGTTAACGGAGGCTACTATCTCCAGGATGCGGAAGGAAGGACCTTGAGTCACACCTGGAATGGTGATGACCTGAAGCGCTTCTACCCATAGGAGGAAAGAAGGATTGTAATGATCGTAAACAACTATTGCATTTTCGATAAGTTTATTTCAGAATATTGACTGCTTCCGAGTACACAATCTTTAAGTCTCTTTTGTTTTTACCAACTATGACTCCTCTCCTCGATGATGGAATAGACCAGGTTTGGTTATCTTCATCAACACCCCGAGCTCGGCTCAGCCCCAGGTAGACCCGTTGCGCAGGCTCTCATCTAGCTGGCAGGTTCGAAGGCTCGCCTGTGGGGGAGAGGTTTGGTTATCTTCATCAACACCCCGAGCTCGGCTCGGCCCCAGGTAGACCCGCTGCGCAGGCTCTCATCTAGCTGGCAGGTCCGAAGGCTCGCCTGTGGGGGAGAGGTTTGGTTATCTTCATCAACACCCCGAGCTCGGCTCGGCCCCAGGTAGACCCGCTGCGCAGGCTCCCATCTAGCTGGCAGGTCAGAAGGCTCGCCTGTGGGGGAGAGGTTTGGTTATCTTCATCAACACCCCGAGCTCGGCTCGGCCCCAGGTAGACCCGCTGCGCAGGCTCTCATCTAGCTGGCAGGTCCGAAGGCTCGCCTGTGGGGGAGAGGTTTGGTTATCTTCATCAACACCCCGAGCTCGGCTCGTCCCCAGGTAGACCCGCTGCGCAGGCTCCCATCTAGCTGGCAGGTCAGAAGGCTCGCTTGTGGGGGAGAGGTTTGGTTATCTTCATCAACACCCCGAGCTTGGCTCGGCCCCAGGTAGACCCGCTGCGCAGGCTCTCATCTAGCTGGCAGGTCCGAAGGCTCGCCTGTGGGGGATAGGTTGGCTCTTGTGATACTTTGTTCTTAGCCACTTCAACGACACCCCGAGCTCGGCTCGGCCCCAGGTAGACCCGCTGCGCAGGCTCTCATCTAGCTGGCAGGTCCGAAGGCTCGCCTGTGGGGGATAGGTTGGCTCTTGTGATACTTTGTTCCTAGCCACTTCAACGACACCCCGAGCTCGGCTCGGCCCCAGGTAGACCCGCTGCGCAGGCTCTCATCTAGCTGGCAGGTCCGAAGGCTCGCCTGTGGGGGATAGGTTGGCTCTTGTGATACTTTGTTCCTAGCCACTTCAACGACACCCCGAGCTTGGCTCGGCCCCAGGTAGACCCGCTGCGCAGGCTCTCATCTAGCTGGCAGGTCCGAAGGCTCGCCTGTGGGGGATAGGTTGGCTCTTGTGATACTTTGTTCTTAGCCACTTCAACGACACCCCGAGCTCGGCTCGGCCCCAGGCAGACCCGCTGCGCAGGCACCCATATAAGCTAGCAGGTCCAACGGCTCGCCGGCGGGGTAGGGGTTTGATTGGTTGGAAAAATATGTGGGCAGGACCCTGACCTAGACCGGGGGCAAATCCCTAAAGGGTCTCGGCTCAAGGGTCTCGGCCAGTAAAGGTCTCGGCTCAGGGGTCTCGGCCAGTAAAAGTCTTGGCTTGGAGGTCTCGGCAGATCGCGGCCCGGAGGTTTCGGCTAGTAAGGATCCCGGCCCAGAGGTCTCGGCCAGCACAGGTCTCGGCTAAAGGAGGTTCTCGCAAAAGAAAGCTCCCGGCGGACCTAGGCAGGACGATTAAATCGACGACGCGAGGTTCCCGCCTAGCTGATCTCTAAGGAAGGTCACCCTAAAGAGACTAAGGGTCTCGGCGGAAGCTCGCGCGGAGGTCATTCGGCAGAGTAATATACTTTCAAAGCACGCATGGATAATAATAAAAAAAAAGGGGGGGAAATGAAAAATGAAAATGAGACATTACTTTATAAAAAAGTTAATTACAGAAGGAGGTTCTCGCTCATTACAAAAAGATATTCAAAATAAAAGACGCCTCAGGGGGACGCGCTGTAGTCCCCACTGGTGCTCTCGCTTGAATCATCGCCAGAGCCTTCCTCGGACGTCTCGTCAACAGCGGTAGAGGACCTCGGGACGTCTGAGAGCGGCGAGTCCGGCGCGCCCGGGGGTTTGGGAACTGGGTCGTAAAGCCAAGGGAGAAGTTGGCGAGCGTCGATGGTCGCGCCGTCCTCCCGGAGCAGCTCGACGTCTCGCAGCGTCTCGAGCGTCAGCTTGACGGTCGCCTGAGCGTTGGCTTGAAGCAGCTTATCGACGTCATACTCCGAGAGGTAACGACTCCGCAACCTCGCATCTAGCTCCGGGGGCGGGGCCTTCGCCAGCTCTGCGCGGAGCTGTTCCCTCAGGAGGACGCTCTCGCAGCGCGCGTTGGCCAGCTCTGCGCGAAGCTCCCTGACTTGGGCGGAATCCTGCAAAAGGGATAAAAGATTTTAGTCTAGACGCATTACACAGTAGAAACTTCGAGGAAACGGGGGCAAGGGCTCAGGAGGATCTCGCCTACCTCGGTCGCGGGGCGCAGAGACAGCGCCAATCTAGCATCCGCGAGCTCCTGTTGAGCTCTCGCGAGTTCTTCTTCCGCGGCATGCGCGCGAGCTATCGCGTCCTCCCTCGCCTTGCGCATATCAGTGAAGTTCTTGTCAATGGTGATGCTTCGACGCGCACACATATGTGTAAGCTCGAACCCGCGCATTACGGCCTGGGTGGCGTCGAAGGCTAGAAGGCGGGTAGGCGTCTGGTCGAACACGCTGGCATCTTCCCGGCTGTAGAGACCATATCCAAGCGAGAAGGCCTCGCCGGTCACATTTTCCCCCTCCGCCCATCGGGGAAGGAGGGTCGAAACCCTGATTGAGTTTGTCTTGGGGTCCCATTCCATCTGAGGCTTCCCCTCCGAGTCGGCGTACCTGACGCCTAAACCAAAGTTCCGGTGCCCTCTCGGCACCTCCTGGGGCGGGACGCTGGCGGAGGTTTCGGCGGCGACCACTTCTCCCCCAGCCTCGCCTGCGGTCGATGTGTTCCTGGCGGAAGCCTCGGCGCGGCTCTTGGCGGCGGCATCCATCTCACTGGCCCTCTGAAGGATCGCTTCAAAGGACCTGCCCTCAGGAGGAGGTTGGACGGGCGAGACCGCCAACGATTTCCCCTTGTCGGCGGCAGAAGGCTTGGGCCTCTTCAGCGCGCGGAGAGGAGGAAGGGTGGCCTTCCGCTTCTTGGCCGGTGGCGGCATGGAAGGGGCTGGATCTTCTCGGCAGGCGCTGGCGCTAGCTTCCGCGAGCGCAAGGGGGCCTCTCGCTGCCAGACCCTCGACACCCCGGCCTTGAGCGAAGGGTTGGCGCAGAGGGACCTCCCGCTCTCCTGCAAAGTTAAAACGCTTTAGCACTTCAGCGCAAGAAAATCTTTGATAAAAAAGGGAATCTGAGGCGAGACCGTACCTTCGCCCGATTGAACAAGTGGGAGGGAGTCGACGTCCCGCAGAAGATAGGGGACGTCGAACTCCTTGGTCCCGAAGAATTCCAGGATTGCGCTCTCGCGCGATCCCAGAGCGGGCGGCTTGTAGGCAGCGTCTTCATACTGGACGGGCTGAAGCGGGACGTTGCCGAAGTCCCCGCTGACGTAAACGAACTTCTCGCCCCAATGGTGGTGCTTATTGGCGAGACCGGTAACCTCGAGCTGTTGCCCGGAGAAGACAACTACCCCCCCCCCCCCTTGGCACGGAAATTGAATAGCTTCCGAAAGATGGGCAGACTAAACTCGATCCTCTCGGATCGCATATAGCATATGAATACTATAAGGATCGCGACGGAGTTCGGGTTTAGCTGGGCGGGCACCACCCCATAATAGCGGAGAGCTAACCGAACCTCCGGCCACAGGGGGAGGCGGAAGCCCACCTCGAAATGCTCGAGGGGGATGGCAAGCTCTCCCGCCCCGGGAGTATTCACCCTATCATGATTCCCCGGGTTCCGCGCCGAGAAGCCGGCGGGAACGTAGCGGTCGACGATCACGTTGTATTCGTCGAGGGTGAGCTTGCAGGAAGGGAAGAGGTGTTTCTGGAAGGCTTCCGCACAATGGGCGCGACCCTTGCTCTCGCCAGGCATGGCTAGTTCGTGAGTAAGAGCGAGAGCTGTAGGGGGGTCGAAGCGGAAGCAGGAACGCGAGAGCACGGAGGGAAGGCTGAGGTTCCGGATCGGAGAAATGAATGCGGTTGGTAGACTTCTCTATTTATAGGGAATCATAGTCATCATGAGTTCATCCGGCAGAGAGAGAAAGTGACAGCGGAGTACAGCTGTCAGAATCCGGGCTAACGACGCCTCGGTTCTCCCCCTCAGGATGACGGCGGTCAACGGTCGCTTCGGGTTTAGACGCGACTGCCTGGATCGGCGCAAGCCTCCTAGACCGGCGCAAGCCTCCTGGGTTAACGCAAACCTCCTAGATCAGCGCAAGCATCCTAGATCGGGGTAAGCGCCTTGATTAAAAAGTCCCACAGAGCGATAAAAAGGAAAGGGAAAAGAGAGACATGGGTAGAAGCGAGACTCTCGCTAGCGCAAGCTGGATAAAACTTAATTAATAATAATGTTTATTACAGACATTGAAAAAGAGATACAAGGGGAGAAGAAAAAAGAGATACATTAAGATTCAGAGCGTGAAGGCTAGTAGGGTTTCCAGCTCCATCGTCCCCGTTCTCGCCGCCTAGTTCTTGGGGGCGCCAACGGGTTGAAGTAAGACGATAGCGTGGTACACCCGAGGTTGATCCGCCTAGCGTAGTCCCGGATCTGCGAGATGCACCTCCCTGGCGAAGACTCGGCGGAAGGCCCGCGCGGGCAATCAGCCTCGCCCAAGAAGAAGTCCCGCTCCAGAGCCTCCAGTCTTTGCTCCACGGATTCGCGGAATGCTTTCGCCGCGGCAGCATGGGCACGGTCTCGCCGGACAAGCTTGGCCAGGATGGCCGAGATCTTCCTCCGTCTCCCCTTCGCGCTCCCTGCACTGTTCAGGGTTTCCTCTATCTCGCCAGACGAAGGGAGGGGGGACTCCTCATCCTCTTCTTCCTCGTCTTCTTCTTCCTCTTCCTCTCCTTCCTCGTTGACTTCCGACCGCAAGCCAGGATCACCTGCGGAAGAAACACGCGAGAATTTTGGTCAAGACATGACGATCGACAGTCCGAAAAAGTTTTCGCATACCTGCGGCTGGGCGAGAACCGTCAGCCAAAGTTGGACGAGAAGGCCCGGCCCCTCCGTTGGTTCCATAAAGGAGGTGAAGAGGCTTGCCCAGCCCCGGGCGGAAGGGCTCGCGCACGATGATCCTGGCCTGGCCGGAAGCATGAGGGGAGTTGTCTTCTCTCAAGGGGCGATCAGCATCCTTGAGAGTAGCGGAAGGTTCAGAAGCCGCCCCTCCCCCCCCCCGCCTGCAGGAGAGGATTGGCCACCGCGGGAGGCACTTCGACGGTTCTCGCTTCATCTTCCCGGGTGGATAGACCCGGGTCGGCGGGAGCTGGCACTGCGAGAAGACGGTTCAGAAAAGAAAGGGTCTGGTTGAAATATTGACAAGGGAAAATGTACCTATCGTTCCGGTCTCGGCTGGAGGAATCCTTTCCGAGACCCGTGTTTGACCCTCGGGGGGATGAGCGGGTAGGTTCGAAGAGCTGGGCGGAATTTCGGCGTCATTATTGGGAGCGGACTCCTGCGAAAGCATACTTTAATCATCGAATCTAATGTACAGTTAGCTCGGTAGGCACGGGCGAAAGGCTTACCTTCTGTAGGGAAGGATCTCCGGCAGGATTGGGAGTGGGGGAAGGAGGATCCCTGTTCTCGCGAGAAAGGTCCCGCCGGACCGCCTTCGCCCTTTTCTTTTCCTTCTTCTTTGGCTCCGAAGGCCCGGCGGTTGAAGTCTTTTTCGCTAACCATGGAGCCACCGCCGCACAGTTAGCTAAGGCCCGCGCTTGGGCAGCGGCTAACCGGTCTTGGAGGTCCTGCGGAAGCGGTTTGGCAGCACGCTTGGGATGCATGGTGAGCTCGCGCGAAAATCCCGGAGGCGAGAGCTCAGTCCGAGAGTCGTATTTTAAGGGCAGGGCGTATGGACGTCCATCAGTACATATTTATAGCTGCAGTGGGACCCACCAAAAGATTCCCTCGATAGGCGGGCACGTGTCCAGCGAATATTTTGGGGGTTGGACTTGTCTTGTCGAGCGCAGGGCTAGCTCGAAAAGAGCGGGGATTGTGTACAACCCCATATTCGCTGGGTGGGACCCGGAGACATCACTGAGGAATTGGGCTAGGCTCAGGTTAGCCCTGGGTTAGCCCTAAGACATACTTATAGAGTTCTCGCCCTGAAGGGGCTCCCGCCCAAGGCAGATGTTCAAACTCTCGGCAGGAGAGATCGTCGACCGACCAGGGCAGATCGTCGACCTCGCGGCAGGAGAGATCGTCGACCGACCGGGGCAGATGGTCGACCTCTCGGCAGGAGAGATCGTCGAACGACCGAAGCAGAGGGCCTGACCGCGGAAGCTTCCGCCCTAGGGCAAGCTCCCGCCCAGGGGAGGCGAGAAGGCCCCAAGAAGGCCTTCAGTCGCGAGCTCTTCGAAACCGTGGAGGGCGCGAACCTCCCTGGCAAGGGAGTCTCGCCAAGGTTGGCCCGGGTGAGGGTCCAGCGAGAGCCTTCTCGGCCAGGGTTCTCGCCAAGTGGGCCCACGTGGTGGGGCCCGGCGCTCATAAAGAGGATTATTTTATAATATATTATCCCGAGGTAAAATTACCCAAATGCCCTTTGAATGACAGCGGGATTTGGCTATTGGCAGACCCCTCAGGGGTATTTCAGTATTTTCAGGTCAAAGGAAGACTATAAAAAGACCCATAAGGGCTCTTTAGAAGGCAAGTTTATCATTTTCCTCTAACCCTAGTGCCTTCTGAAGAGCTCCCAGCCCAGCATTTGGCTTTGGAGGGGAAGCTCTCAGAGATCTTCCGGGTGTGTGGTGGGACCTCCCAGCTGAGGCTTTGGGTCTGTGTTAGGGCCTTAGCAGCCAGTCAGGGGTCGAGGTTTGAGAGAAGTAGGCATTGGCTGCACTTTGGTTCGTGAACTTTTGTTGGGGTCACTTTTGGCTTCAACAACGTTGGAATGCACTTTCACGCATCCGCTTGTTTTCAAAGCAAAGAAGATTTGATTGAATGAGCTAGGAATGTTGCCAAACAGTTGGGGTTTGTCATTATTATAACAAGGGCAGATAAGCTCGGTGATAGAGAAACACTCGGAGTTATTTTGGGGTGTGACAGAGGTGGGTTACCTCCAGATACTCAACAACACCCATATGCCGGTAGGCTAGATATTGATGGGCACAAGATTGTCGAGGAGATGTACGATGCTGGATTTAAGCCACGTAAAATTTTAGCCATGCTAAAGAAGAGAAATCCGGGTAATATTACAACCATTAGAACCATCTGCAATGCGAAGGCTAAGCTATATAGAACACAACTAGAAGGTGGGACTCCAATTCAACACTTGTTCAAATGCATTAGTGCTTCCGGTTACATCAGTTTCACTCATGTAAATAAAAGTACATTACAACTAGAAAGTAATTTTTTGCTCATCCAAAGGCTATTCGTCTGAGTAATATGTTCTCAAATGTTTTTATGGTTGATTGCACTTATAAGACCAACCACTACTGTTTGCCATTACTTTCAATAGTTGGCGTTATATCAACCAACCAATCATTTTTCTGTTCATTTACCTTTATGTTTAATGAAAATGAAGGTTGCTATAAATGGGCACTTGAATGTTTTAAGTTTACTTTTGATAAGAATGTGCATCCTAAGGTATTTATAACGGACCGGGAGCTTGCATTGATGAATGCAATAAAAGTTATATTTCCACAAGCCAAAAACATTTTTTGTCAAGTTCATATTCACTGAAATATTTTGGCGAATTACAGAAAGTTTTTTCACAAGGCATAGAATGTGCTGTTTTTTGGGTGTTTGGCAGCTTATAGTAAATGCAAATACTGAAAATGAGTTTCAAGTGCGGGTTAATGAAATGTTAAGTGATTATTCTAGCAATTATCCTGATGTTCTTGGTTATGTTACGAATACGTGGTTAGAGCCATACAAGAAAAAGTTTGTTTCTGCATGGATTGACAAGTACTTGCACTTAGAAACAGTTCTACCAACCGTATAGATCATAGCCAACTCAAGAAATTTCTTGAGGTATCAATTGGAATCTAACGACAGTCTGGAAAACATTTCATAACATGATCAATTTACAGCATACCGAAATCAAGCGACTATTTGGAAAAAGTAAAATTCAAGTTTTTTCAGGTTTCAAAAGTATGTTATATGCAAATCTTGTAGGAAGTGTCTCCAACGCTGCTTTAGATATAATCAAAAAAGAAGAAGAGTCCATAAAATCTGGGGTCTTTCAGTTTGGGCAGTGTAGTCATAAGAACAGGTATACACTTGGATTACCTTGCGCGCATGAACTTGTATCTTACATGAAAGAGTGTAATGCATTACCATTATGGATTGCACACAAACAATGGAAACAGTTAACATTGAATGAGAAGCCTGATTTACACATAAAGGAAGAACAAAAAGAATCAGTGGACATAGAGAATGATCTGGAGGGAATATTGAAAAAATATAGTAGTATAAGTGATCTTCAAAGAAGGGAAATAAAAAGAAAATTGCATGAAATCGTCAACCCGATGCTTGCCAAACAAAGGATGCTACATTGCTAACAAAATTAAGAGGTCATCCCAGAGGGAGTTTGAAAAAGTTCATTGAAGATTATAAATCCACCAAAAGAGACTCATCACATTTCGAGTATGTTTTGAGGGAAGAACAAAATACGTTAAAGAATAAAACAATCAGGTTGTCAAAGAAATGTAGAAGTACAAGGAGTGGTTTTCTAGAAATTGTGCATAATCAAATGCCATCGAGTGCGCAATCACATCTCCTTGATGTTGTTGATGTTATGGGTGATGGGAATTGCGGATATAGAGTTATTAGCATTGCTCTAAATATGGGTGATAATTGGATGCAAGTGAGACATGATCTTGCAGGAGAACTTAATGAAAAGAATTTATTATACACGAAATTTTTTGGAACATCAAGGAGATTAGAATTACTAAAATCTCTTGACTGTTGAGTGGTAGCAGCCCCGCTTGATAGATGGATGTCAATGCTCGACATGAGTCTACTTGTTTGCATCATGCTACAACATACAATTTGTTCATTTTTTAAGTAAACAATCATCCACCTTTCTACCGCTTCATTCAACTCCATCGGCGAGTCGAAGGACAATTCATATGGGATTTATAAATGACAATCATTTCATTCTATTGAGGATGAAGAGGAATGTCTGTTACCTCCAATATTTCCGGTGTGGAGAACATATCATGAACAAATTGCCAAAAAGTGGGATATTCCATATATTACACGTCTAATTTAATTAGCCATGTATGTCTATTTAAATAATTTGATTGACAACTACATTAAAGCTTTAAGTAATCATCAATTAATTTATTTTGTATTTGTTGATTGCAGATTGTTTTAGGACTAGGGTTCTTCAAGAAACACAATGTATTAAGTTCAAAAATATGTAAGATATTTACACAGTTATTTATTGTTTTAAATATACTTACTGATTCAAATCATTTTTTTGTAGGCGGATATCTTTTTGGCAAGAAAGATAGGACTTGCAAATGTTAATGATATTTTGAAATACTAAATATATTTTTTGTTGAATACACTATGTACTCTTTTGGAAATATTGTTTTGATGTTATAACATTTAGAGAACACATTACGTACTCTTTTGAAAATATTGTTTTGATGTCATAACAGTTATAGAACACATTATGCACATTTTGGAAATATTTTTTGGATGTTATATATACAAAAAAAATATTCTCATGTTTGGGTACAAATGTACGATTATCATATATGGGTATAAATATTAGCTTTGGGTACAAATATCCATGGGTTACAAATATCCATTTATGGGATATAAATAACAATACCCTTAATTTATCGCATGCCACCTTTTCCCATCTGTTAGCTTTTCCGTCTCCCCAAAAACCTCTGTTGCAAGTAATCCCGACAGTGCCTCCTGTAACACATCTTCTCCGATCCTCCAATCCTTGCCTCATCTTCCTCGACAGAGCCTCCTCCTCGACAAGAAACCCTCCTTGACATGCGAATTTTTTTGGTTTGAGCCCAGACGAAGATCATCGTCTGGGACCCGAGTGATTTTGACGCGTGTACTTAGTTTTCTCCCTTCGTTCTTTTTGTTTTGGGAAATCAATATAAGCCTGCTATTAAAGCAAATAAAATTATGATAATATTTGTAAAAATAAAATAAAAATTAACATCTTAAATTGATGTAATGTCTGAGAGAAAATTCTAACACCTCAGATATTTCTCGTATTATTTGGGTTAAATATAAATTATCTCAGCTATTTTTTGTTATATCTGAGATAAATAAATATAATCCCTCTACTATTTTTTTATAATATCTCAGAAAAAATATAATCTTCCAGTTATTCTCTGTAACATTTACGATAAAAATGTAATTTCTCTACTATTTTTGTAACATCTCTGATAAAAATATAATATCTCAGCTATTCTCTGTAATATGTGAGATAAAAATGTAATCTCTCAGTTTTTTCCTGTAATATTTGAGATTATTTTTTTTTCATTTGATTATAGTGAGTGTTCTTTGAGTTAATATATATTTTAAATAAATCTTATAATTAAATTAAAACTTGTAATTTAAATAAAGCTTATAATAATATTTATTTATTTACTTATTTGAATAGTTGACATGGTTAATTTTTTGTAATTTCTGAAATTTATTTATTTTTGTTATATATAGATTTATTCACTACATGAAAAAACTCATTTAGCAAGACAAATTAGCAATGTTTAAAAATTCATTGCTAATTAGCATCAAATTTAATTACGTAAATTTTTTTTTACTTTACCAAAAAAATAGCAAGAAATTACTAAAAAATGTTAAATATTAGCAACAAATTAAAACAAAATTTCTTCCTAATTTAGAAAGGATAAAATACCTTGCTAAAAAATCTTTGCTATATAGAAAGAAAAAAATTTCTTGCTAAAATTAGCCAGCAGCATATTAGCTACTAATTTTTTTTTATTTCTAAATTTGTTGCTAATTAAAATTAGCAATGAATTTAAAGGATTAACATGGTATTTTGCTTCTTGCTAATTACGATTTTTCTTGTGGTGATTTATTTCTCATATTATCTAAGTTAAAAATATAATAACTAAGCTATTTTCTATAATATTTAAGATAATAATGTAATCTCTCAGCTGTTTTTTATAATATCAGAGATAAAATATAATATCTCAGTTATTGTCTATAATATCGGAGATAAAAAATATAATTTCTCAGATATTTTTTGTAATCTCTTAGTTATTTTCTATAATATTTGAGATGCATGCATATTTTAACAGCAGAGATAAAAAATTTCAAAGAAAAAAGGACACCATGAGAAATATAGGAAGAAGGAAGGAAACTAAAGGACACGCGTTGTAATCAGTCGGGCCCCGGACGATCTTCATCTGGGGCGCGAGCCAAAAAAATTCTACCTCGACAGAGACTCCTCCTCGAGAGCTCCTCCTCGGCAACTCATCCTACACAGCTCCTCCTCGACAGCTACTCCATTGCAGCCATGCCTCCCTCAAGTTATGCTTGGAAAGGTGGACGTCCAAGAGCGATTTCTAACTTTTGCAACACAGTTCCACTAGAGTTCAGTGCACGCGAGGTAGGACTATGACCCTTTTAGACCCTCGCATGACCTCTGCTTCTCTGCACCCGGTATCGCCTCTGCTTCTATGCTTCGCCACCTCCTCGATTAGGTTCGACTCAGAACATCTTTTCTACCATGGCTCAGCTTCTCCTGCAAGCCCTTTATTTTACTTCCGCTCAAAAACATTGTAGACTCTTCTCAACAGTATTGTCATCGTTTAGAAGCCCTATCTTCTTTTTCTCCGGACGGCCACCTCATTCAAGCAGAAATCCAGGTTGATTTAAGCAGGTTAGTAATTTCTTTAGGTAGTCGTGTTTTCTTCTTCTCCAGACGGCATCGAGAAATCTTGGTTAGTTATTTATTTAAGCAAAATATGTTTAGACAATTTGTTTTCAGGAAGTCGTGTCTTCTTATTCGGTGGGCATCCAGAAATCCAAGTTTGTTATTTACCAATTCATATCCTGCTAATATTTTTGGTGAGTACATTGAATGGTCAACTATATATTGGTGAAGAGGAGACTGCTCTTCTCTATCACTTTGATAAACGTTTATGGTAACTTCAATTTATTCGTTTTACTTAGGCTCCGTTTGGGAGGACTTATTTTCACCGGTCAAGCGGTTACGATCGCATGAACCAGACCTTAATTATCTCATCTTGACCATATCATGCTCGGCTTCTTGGTCTATGGAATGGAGAATTCAACAGTTTTTCACTCTCTTTTATTTATTGTTTATCATGCATTTGAAATCTTACATGTAATTGTGAGTGATCAAAATTTCATGACCCATCCTTTACACACGAGAGGAAGACATGAGAAGGACAAAGAAATTAAAGGAACTCGGAGAATTCAACTATTCATGCATTCTCACTCTTGCTTTGGAGATCTGTTATTTATTGAACTCTTTGTTAGTAAAAAAAATGTTTAGCTTATTAATTACATGTACACCTTTTGCTTTCAATTATAATCATGTATATTGCAAACCCTTGGAAGATTATGATTTTCTTCAGTCGGCTCTACATTCTACAGCAGAGGGAGCGATTCACGGTCGATCCGATCTTTCAGGTTAGGCTTCTTTTATGTTCAGTCGGCTCTAATGCCTTGAAGTACATTAAAGAGAGAATATGGATATAGTTAGTATAACATCTTATGTGGCCGCATGATCGTGTTAGCGCTCAACAATTTTCATGAATGAATGGAGAATAGGGATTCTAAAGATGACCCCAAGTAGTTGAGGATAAGTTTAATGATGATGATAATGAATTTCAGACATTTTCAAAAAAAAAATCGCATTTAGTATTCTTATATTAAGCTCTCTTGATAATTAGCTAAATTCATTCTTAGAGTGCATTTGATGTGCAGTATATTTGCAGCTTTTAGGCACACTGCCATCTTTCCTCTTGAACCTCACCCCCTTGTTAATAAGAACATCATTACTAAGAAAATAGCGAAGCTTGCTACTACTTGTATCCAACCTCTCACAGTTATGATTCAAGTAATTTATTTACTAATATGTTCTTACTGCATTGATGTTCTTCTGGAAGCACCCATTATCTGAAATTAGTTTGGAAGCTCACTCATTTCGCCGTTCACAATTCACCAAAAGATCTATGAATTGCAATTTTAATTTGTTTTGCTAGCTACTATATAAATCTTGATTTTCATGCCAATTTCTTGTCCTGTTTATTCTTTTATATTTCAAGTATCTTAAAATATTTGATATATTAAACTAATGGTGTTTTTTTTCCTTACAGACTAAGAATGTTGCACTTGAGAAGACCAAGAAAGTGAAGAAAGATGAGATGTAATCATAATAAAGATGTGGAATTTCAAGGGATGATGCATTACTCCCCAAAATGAAGACTTTACACATCTTCTCTTATGATAAATAATGCCTTGTTTGTGAAAGTCATATATATTTTGATTATTTTGCTGACATTTAAATTTTGGATTTTTTTTTTTTTTTTTTAGGTTCTAACATGTAATATGACAATATTTTTTACATTTAGATTATAGTTTTTCTGCTCGTGTAGTATGGTGTTCTCATTAGTTAAAAATGATGAATATGAAGTTCTTCCCTTCATTGTTTCCATTCATGATGCATTTTTTGTGTTGTCGATTATGCATGTTGGTCAATACCCTCAACATCTGTTAATATCACTCTTAAAATAATTAAAATATTTTTCAAAAGTATATATCTTTGTAATAAATATTATTTATGATAGTATTTAAAATTTTAATTGTTTAGTTGAGTTTTGATTAATATTTAGATTATTTGAGAAGTATTATCACAATTTGTTTGTATTTTTTTAAAATATTTATTTTGCGACGTTTTTAGGAATAAAAACGTTGTTGTACAGTTGTGGTTTTGCTGATGTTGCAAATGTAACACGTTGTGGTAGGATAAAAATCTTTCGCGATATTTTTTGGAAAAGTGTCACGATAGAGCAATTACTTATTATGACGTTTTTTAGAAAAGTGTCATGCAAGAATAACTGTCAATCATGATGTTTTTGGAAAAATGTCGTGGTAGAGTAACCGCACATCATGGCGTTTTTTTAAAGTGTCGTAATTAACGAGCTACGATGATATGCGCAATCCCGACGAATACAAAAACTATCGCGACACTTCAAAATTGTCACTAAAGGCATAAAAAATGTCGCCATAAAACGACTTGTAGTGAAAGATATAAACTTAGCATATGTGCTATTAAAGCACTTGTTCTATTCTTCCAAAGATCAACATTGTAGGTCTTTGAGGAATGCTTACACTTCGTTTTATCCATCTGATGAGGTTCCCTTTAAATGACTAGTCGAATCGCGAATCCAATAAGCGCAACCCCGACCGCCGACCGCATAGGCGCATGAGTCGACCTTCCACGAGCGCCAATACGCAATCATGAAGTCGCGCAAGCGCGTTCCTGCTGGTATAGTGCTTTTAGCCGCACGCGAGTACGCGAGTGGCCCCACCTGGTCGCATGCAAGTCTGTGCACGACTGACCACGCGCGCCTATGTGTGATTTAGAGCCGCGCTCGCCCACGCGCGATCTAGAACCACGCGCACCTGCGCATGGCCTGAGACCGCGCGCACCTACGTGTGGCCCCAGGTCGTGCACACTTGGGCGCAGTTTCTGGTCGCGCGCAGTGCCCAACATTTCCAGGAAGGCTGGCGGCCTCTCAACCACCCTCCCCTTACCCTCCTGGATCTTGCGCCCTCCTGGCATCCTAGATCCAGGCAGCCGCCTCTGCTACCGAGGGCGGGACGCCGCCCTGCATTTTAGCCGCCCTGATTGGGTAGCTTCCTGGCCGCCCAGATTCGGGAGGCAATCCTCCTCGCTGCAGAGGTTGGGCGCTTCCACCCCGCCCTCTAGCCGCCCGAAACGGGTGGCCTCCTGGCTGCCCAGATCCGAGCAGCAACAGTTGTCTGTAGAAGGAGGGTGGCCCCATGCCGCCTCATTCCTCTAGCCGTCTGGAATCGGGTTGTTCCATGGCCGCCCAAATCCAGGCGGCTCCTTCTTTCCGTAAGAACGGCACGCCCTCCGGCATTCCCACCTCTTTTGCCCGTCTGTTCCTCGGCCTAGATCTCGCCACCGGCCGGATTTCGTTGGCCGGAGTTTTCCTCGCTGGTTGGGTTTCCCCACGCCCGATCCTTCGTCGTCCGATCGCGCTTCCGCGATAGTCGTCGTCGGTTATGTGGGTAACCACCCACGTAACCGTCTGCATAACCGCTCGTAGTGGAGGGGAAGCGTGGCTAAAAATAGGACTGGTCTGCATTTAATAAAATTAATGAATTAATGCGTGTATTAAGCCATAGTCTCGTAAAAATATTATTATAATATATCGGCCTATAAATAGTTAATGCGGTGGTTATGGTCTGCGGATAATGGCGTAACCACCATAACTATCCCTGGGGCCTATAAATAGAGCCCCAGACTCTCTTTTATTTCAACTTTTTCTCCCACCAGAATTCCTTGTACGGATTTTCTCTCTCCTCTCTCATTCCTCCTATAAATTTCTCTCTCCTCTCCCACTCCTACGAGTTTTCTCTCTCTTCTCCCGCTGCTGCGGATTTTCACTCTCCTTACCCTTTTCTCCTATGATTTCTCATGCTCTCCTCCTCCAACGTGTGCACTTCCATCTGTGCGCATGTTTCTCCTTGCACGTGCTACCCCTTGCACATGTATCTCCTCCTAAGTGCGCACGTCCCTCCGTGTGCACGTTCCCCCTTGCGCGCACTCCCCCTTGCACGCGTCTTTCCTCCCATGTGCGCACATCCCTCTGTGCGCACGTTCTTCCTTGCGTGCATTCCCCCTTTGGGCACGTCTTTCCTCCAAGGTGTGCACGTCCCTCCATTCGAACGTTCCTCTTTGTGTGCGTCCCTCTTTGCGTGTGTCCCCAGTGTGCCGTCGCGCACTCTGCTCTCAAGACTGTTCTAAGTGCGTTGGCGTGCACTCGGCTCTCAAGCCAGCTCCAAGTGTGCCACCGTGCACACCGCTCTCAGGATTACCATAAGAGCTCAACTCTCTCAACTCAAGAGCAAGCATATATACCAGTAGCCGACAAGACCAACACTCCAGACTCTTCCAAACATAACTGGAGACAAGCCGCAGAAGATAAGACACACTGAACGCGTCGCTCACGCTTCCAAGAATCTGGTATCAAGACAAAGCAAGCAAGCTACTTCCGCCTCCAAGCAGCAATCAAAGACTCCAAAGCTTCTAGAGTGTGAAGCCCTCTATTGTTGCAAAAAAAAAAAAGAAGTAGGTCTGTGAGAGGTGACCTGTCACCCTCCGAGCACAATACACACTCTTTCTCTCTCTTCAACAATTGTAATGAGGCGCAGTCTATTGCCCTTGCTTCCCTCAAAAATCATGTAACACAACAACGAATAATTGAAGTTTGATCAGCACAGATCCGGCCACGTGATTTTTAACCCAGTTGATGGGTTTTCCATGTTAAAAAATTTGCATTGTCAGTTTTTTACCTTTTGTGACTGTTTACGCGCTCGACCGCTTCTGGGCTAAAACAGTGTTGTTTAGTCCGGTCTATCATGAGAGTTGAGTTGGCCGCAACACTTTCCTTCATTATCGTTACACTTGGTGAACCAATCTCACACAGCAGAATTAACCTTATTACTATCAAAATCATCTGTTTTATTTTTTCTTTGAGATGTCTTTTGAGTCATGGCTAACATTTGAAAGAGGTTCTTTTTCATTATGTTGAGTATTCTTCATCTTGATCCGTCCATCAAAATAAGTTCTTTTTCTTTGTTTTTTTAATGTCTTTATCATCAACAACTATGAAATTTATTATAAATTTAATGCTATTAAAATAAAAGTCTGCCATTTTACTAAATGAATAAAATGACAATGAATATTTATACACCTGCAGGCTGCCACTTTGTAACTTCAAGATGAGCCAAGCACCGGCAAGCAGTCAATCTGTATATGTTTAACAAAAAAAATCAGTATGGCCCATGCTCATTTAATCATAATATCAAATTAAGTAATAAGGGCTGTTGGCTGCACCTCGGAGAAAAATAGAAAAAAAAACAAGCAATGAAGTTATGAAGGAAACTTCCACGGCAGTCAGTGATGAATAGTAATTAGGTACGCATAACATTTCATAAAATGGGAGCAGGTGAAATCTAGAAAGTTTATTCTTTGAACGAACAGTTGCGAGAAAACAAAGCAAAAAAAAAAACTCACTCAATGCACGACTTGATAGCTTGATCGTGAGGCTCATGCGCTACCCGCGTTCCTTCCTCTAGGAGCGGGTAGGGCAGGGAAATTTTTTGGGTCAGCGACACCTTGGACAAAAACAGAAAACGAAAAAGTTGATGTTGATTGTCGCCCTACTGGATGCCTGCACCTTGGAGAATGGAGATTCAACTTTCAAGCCAATCGGCCCAGTCAGTATTGGCAAAGGGAGGGGAGATTGAAGAGGGGTTGACGGTTGGAGATTTAGGCTCCATTTGGGAGGACTTATTTTCATCGGTCAAGCGGTTACGATCGCATGAATCGGACCTTAATTATGGTCCGATACATGCGGTCGTAACCGCTTGACCGGTGAAAATAAGTCCCCCCAAACGGAGCCTTAAGCCAGTCGGGTCGGTCCAGTTAACAATGGCAGTGGGAGGGGGGATTGGAGAGGAGATGGAGATTCAAATGTGGCACTAGAGGTTCGGCGGGCAGCGGCGCAGTCGGGAGACCCAGAGAGGCGGATCAATAAAAAAACCAGAGCCTAGGGCAGACTGAGGGGCTTAAAATGACGATTCAGAGCATCTCCACCCGGTCTTTATTTCTCCAAAAAAGCAGAAATTTTTCCTCCAACTCGTCTCCAAATGGCCCTCCAAAAATGTCTATCCTCTCTCTAAATTTAGAGGAGGGAGAGGGGAAATGCAGGCGCTCCATTTTTTTTTTAATTGCTTAATTCATTTATTTATAATTTTTTTGTAATAATCTATAATTTTTGTATCCGCCAATATATTTTGCCGATTATAATATATAATATATTAATAAAATTGTCTTTTCAAGACCTACAAAATGAGACTAATATTAAATATTTTTAATTATTATTATTACCGTATAATTATCATTATAATTATTATTATATATTTATATATACATATAAATATATAAATAAATAAATAAAATTTACATATAAAAAAATAATACAAAGCTTCACTTTTATGGTGTAGAATTATTTTAGGCAGTTATTGATCTTCAACTTACTGAGTTAAATAGTCGTTTTAATGAGGTGAACACTTAATTGTTTCTATGTATATATGACATGTTTAGATTCAAGTAATGACTTCAACATTTGATAAGCTGAAGTTAATTTGATTCGCCGAGCACTATCCATTGGATTTTTCTCGAATTAAGCTGAAGTTAATTTGATTCGTTGAGCATTATCCATTGGACTTTTCTCCAATTGACCTAATGGAACTTGATAATCAAACCTTGAAACTTACATATTAGACGTTTGCTCAAGCAGAGAATTCTCAGATGTGAAAAGACTTGGAGGATTTGCACAAAAAATAGTGAAATTGAAGAAGAATGTTTTTTACCCATTGACATATTTGCTCATAAAACTGGCACTGCTCTTACGTGTGGCGACTGAATGTTCTTCAAAATGCCGTCAATATGTAGTGAATGCCAACGTTGGCATTGTATGTAGCAGCGTTTTTCACAAATCATCGTGGTAAACCTATAATATTTGGCGGCGCTTAAACATTGCCATAAAAATGAGCGCTCTATTTTTTCAATATTTTTGGACCTATGACCACGTTTTTAAGAAAACTGTCGCCAATAATACAATTGATGTGTTCCCCTTGAATTTTCTGAGTCAAACCAAAAAGATTTTGATTAGAGTTGTCACTTAAAACCGAAAACCGCAAATCAAATCGGAACCGCAAAGAACTAGACCGAACCATTCGCAAATTATTCGGGTTCCGATTTGAATTTTGGAACCGTGAACAACATTGGTCCGGGTATGGTTCTTACATTTTATTATCCGAACCGGAACCGTAACATACAAGTCTCAAGCGATTTCAAGATTTTTAGATCTGATCCGAACCGGACTAAAGTAGAACCGAACCGCAACCTATTTATTATTATTATTGTTGTTATTATTATATTGTTATTATTTTATAAATTATCTATAATATTTATACTTACTATCACGAGTGAAGCTGGTGCAGTTTGAACCCAAACCACAACCGCACTGAAGGAGGTCGATTTTGGACCGAACAAAACTTAACCGCATAAAAACCGTGTGATATGCTTTGACATTGGTGCGATTTGCAGTCAATTCTCGCAGTACAATTTTGATTTTTATATAGTTATATAATGTATTTTCAATTTTACTTACATATTTTTTTTGAAATATTTCATTTAAAAAATATAGAAGATATACAACTACTATTTATCAGTAATCATGAAAGACAACTAATTGTACGTACCTGATTGTTACAATTGAGCATGTCGACGAGACGTGCGCAAGCCAACTAGACGTCGTGACAAGTTTACACGCGTAGGAAGACGATGGATATTATCTCATCGATCGTGGAAAAGACCTGTTGGGTCCATTGCCCACAATGTCCTAGTCTTTGTTTTCAAGACCGTCGAGAAGTGCGCAATATAATTATTTATATTTTGATGTTGTTTTTTGTTTTACTATTTACCTCCCGCTTTTATTTCATTCCGTCAAGTTTGATTTTGGTTTTAGTTGGAATCGATTGGAACCGGACCGAACCGCATGGAACCGGACCGAACTGTTAGTGACCGGTTTGGTTTTGGTTCTTGTTGAACCGTAACCAGAACCATTGACATGACGGTTCCAAAAATTAAACTGGAACCGGAACCGGTCAAACAAAATAAGGTTTTTGTTCTAATTTGAAGAATCGTTACCGTAATGGTTCGATTCATGGTTTTAGTAGAATCAGAACCGAACTGGAACCGTAACAGCTCTAATTTTGACCAAGGATATGGGGGCAAGCCAACCTGACCGGACGAGTCGCGCACAAAAATCCGCGCTCATCCCAAAGGCCTGAAAACACCCGAGAAGAAGACAAAGCTAAACTAGCACGCACGCAAGCGCCACTCCCAAGCCTCGCCCGCGAGTAAGCACTGCACGCGTGAGCCGGCGCTAGCGGCAGCGCGAGCGCTCTCGCACGCAAGCGTTGCTCGTGCAGCGCTGCCGCGCACGTAGCGCTTGCCTCTGTCGCCGCCTCCAGTCGCCTTCGTTGGGCACCCTACCTGATCTACCCAGATCACCCGGGGAGCACGCCCATCATTTCCTGAAAATTGGTGATCCAGGTGACTGTAACGGAGCAATGTCATTCGTCAGCACAAAATCTGCCCCGCTTTATTACCAGCATGACCCTCCAGGAAATAAGAAATAGACTCTCAGACTTTCATTTGAGGGGAAGCAACTCCAGAGGTTAGAGAGAGCTCCGACATTTCCGGCGAAAACCTGAGACTTAAATCGTTTTTCTACTCAGAATTCGCTCCGCTCCCTCTATAGGCGGTCAAGCGCGCAAAGCTCAACGCTGAAAGGACTTAGTCATTTTTTCCGGAACAACACTCTTATCCAAACCCCGAATATGTAGTGATCCTCGGCTCCATTGGACACTCTTGTCAAAGTATCGTGTACTAAGTTTATTTTCTGTTATTCTTGTACTCAAAGTTTTGTAATGGAGAGGTGGTTTGTCACACTCCGAGAAGACTCTGATTTCTATAAAATCAACGAAATAGTGAATTTTTCTCCCTTTTCGGGTTTTCCACATCAAAAAAATCATTGTCATTTGTTGTTGTTTTTTGACTGTTTGCGCGTCCGGTCCAATTCTGAGTTAAGACAGTCCAATTCTCCGGACCAGAAATAACCGGGTGATCCGCAACAAAAATCTACCAAAAATCTAACTCGAAATTCTTAAAAATGCCACAAAAAATTTTGTCATAGGACTAAAATATTGTAGTAGAAGAGGGATATTTTAAGCAAGTAATCAACCTTATTTAATTATTTTGTTCATTCAAAATGTTCAATTTGCTATTGTAAGCTTGTAACATTTTAGTCATTTTTCTTATATTTATCAAAAAAAAAAATTTATCATTATCTTAATAAATCCTCGCACAGGAAAAATCATTCCTGGTTCTCCACTGGCACCAAACCAAACCAACGTTCCTTGAAGCTGTGGTATTTAACCAAACCACCCAAACCAACGTTCCGCACCAAAACCAACCAAGCTGTGATATTTAAGTATTTTGCATGCAGTTTGATTATTTGAGTTTCCAAGATTTTATAAATTATAATCAAAGTTCGATGCAGTTTGCACAGTTTTTACGAACTAAAAACCACACCGCAGCTATGATTTTACAATTCGGTGCGGTTTTCAGTTTTTCTATACAATTCTAAGGGAGATGAAGCCAAAAAAACGTCCAAATAAACAAACCCAAAGTCCAAGCAAATGTCAAGCATTCATGCACGATCCATCCCACTTCTATGCTAATGTTTTCGGCATCAAACCATCGCGCCCAAAAAAAAGGTGATTGTTATCAGCATTATATTTTTAGATATTCGCACTACGTTTCCTTTTAATTTTCTGCATCTTTTATCGAGATCTACAACTTTCGTGTTGAACATTTTTCCTAAAAATTAATGTACAAGACGTACATTAGAAATACGCTCAGATTTCGCGTCTTTTAGAAATACGTCTTATACATGCATTTTTAGGAAAAGTGTTCAACACGAAAGTTGTAGATCACAACTTTCGTGTTGATCACTTTTCCTAAAAATACATGCACAAGAAATATTTTCAAAAGACGCGAAAAATTAAGAATAAACGTACTGCGAATATTCAAAAGTGTAATGCTAATATCAATCGCAAAAAAAAGAAAGAGAACTAAAAAAATCGTAGCCGTGTGGCGTTATTGTTGATCGCCGTGTGATAATGGTGGTGATCATCAAATAATAAATCATACAATACATTCGCTGGATTCTTCTTCGTCTCTGTTTATTTAGGCCAGAAGTCGTAGTCTTCTAGAAGATGCCGGTTGGTGATTCCGGAAGTCTCGAATCCGGCCGCCTGCGGCCTACCGGAGTGTTTTCTGCCCGACGCACTTTCTGGAAGTTCACAAGAGAATATACTTTTAAGCTGGCCGCGGGATATTCGCCACTCACATGGATTCGCTTCAGTCAAATTCAAAATCAAGTTTTTAGCTTTTTTGTTTTAGTAAATTTAAATTGGGAATTGTCATTTATACTTCACAATTGGAAATTCATTCTCAGTATAATACAAATTTTAGTATTTTTTTTCAAAACATATCTGATATTTGTACCCAACACAAACTTTATTTTTGTTTCTCTCAAGCCTTAAACTCCTGCAGTCGAACCTTCGCCTCTCCGCTCGCAGTCCCTCCGGTGGTCCGATAATATCTCGCCGCCCGTCGCACTATCTATTCCATCGCACCTTCCGTTCATCTCCTCGCCGATGCTTCTTTTCTCCCTCGACGCCCGACGCCTCCTATATTTTGCCACAACCCTCCGACCATTCCTGACTCCCGATGAACATGTGAAAATAGTTTTCTTAATATAAGAGAAATACATATATCAGAGAAATACAAAGCACCCGCATTTGACAGAAAAGAATGCAGTGATTATTGTCACAAAAACAAGAAAACAGTTCTCATATGTTCTAAAATAGTTATTTTTACTGCCATAATGCACTGAGAATAGTCGCACGACGAGCAACTCATATGACACTGTGCGATGAATACAAAGCTTGGTCATTTAACCTTTAAATAGTTTGTTTTAAGCCGTATGTGTACGTTCTATCATAACAACGAATTAGGCTAGGTCCAATAACCCACTCCCAAGTCGATGAGTTAGAAGCCGAAGACACATGATACCGGTTGGCGTGACGGCGGCGATGACGGTTTCGGTGTGGCGGCGGCGATGACGGTTTGCGGCGACGACGATGACGGTTTGTGAGGCGGCGGTGATAATGACGGTTGACGCTGCGGAGGTGATGACGGTTGACGGGGGGGAGCGCCGGGTTCTACTCTAGTATGAGGGGGGAAAAGAGGGGAGGGGGGAGGGAACACAAGGAAAAAGAGGAGGAGGAAGGGGGGGGGGCGCCGGGTTCCACTCCGGTATGAGGGGGAAAAAGGGGGGGAGGGAAGAGAGAAAAAGAGGGGGAGGAGAAGAAAAGGGGGGAGAAAGAGAGAAGGGGGAAAGGAAAAAAAAAGGAGGGAGAGATGGGGCCATGTGGGTTTTGTTCGGCAGCATCGAAATGTGAAAAAGACCCAACATGAGTGTATATATATAAACTAATGTACAAACCTTGAGAGCCAATTGACACCTTTTTAATATTTGTAAGTTTTCATTGAATCTTTTTGGTGCGGTACCTTCTACAAGCTCTTCTGATATGCTACCGCTTCCATTAAAAATTTTGTTTATACTTTCTCCATTCCATCTATGTGATTTTCTGCAATGGACAACTCTTCATGATCATTAACACAATACAAAACAAATCACAAAGTCAAATAACATGTATTTTGCTAACTATTAAAAATAATAAGATCAAACATCAGTCTTGAACCACTGCAACTAAGTTGTTATACGACGATATTTTTTAATGTCTTTAGCGACGATTTTTAATCGTTGTGATAATTTTCGTGACGTTATAAAAACGTCACCAAATCGTCGTGATTGCGGACGTTGGCGTAGCTCTATCGACACTTTCAAAAAAAATGTCATAATTGATAGTTGCTCTAGCGTAACACTTTTGTAAAAAACATCATGATAAATAATTGATCTATCGTGACATTTACTAAGAAAACGTCGAGAAAAATATTAACTATATCACGATGTTTTTTAACAAAATATCATCGTAATTAAAACTCTACAATAACGCTTTTCGAAATAAACGTCGCAAAATATTACATTTTAAGCAGTCATATAATTGCTAATCGCAGTCCAATAATATTCGCAGTCCATTGAATTGATTTGCAGTTCAATGTCTTTATTCGCAGTCCAAAAAATTATAAATTCAAAATAGTTTTTAAAAACATTGACAATAAAATGAAATATATATTTTCAATTTACCATACATATATCAAAATCAGTTTTAAATGTACAACAGTCATGGGAGCAAGAAAAAGAAGAAGCAGAGTTCATAATTCCAAACAGACCATCACAATCCAACTAATAAAAAACCCATTAAAATATAATCAACAACCTTAAGACATGCCTGCATATTCTAGTAAGCAAATCCATTACAACCCAATTAACAAAAAAATCCATTAAAACACAACCTGAATAAGAATAAAAATGCGTTTTTGATAGTAACTAAGTCAGTAGATGTCAATGCAACTAGCTAAAATCTTGATAAAATGAAAAACTCATTCACTTCCAATTAAAGGCCAACAAGTTGCAGAAATTCAATCTCCTAGAAGCATTGGAGAGCGGAGTTGAGTTGATAAGCTTGAAAATAACATATCAGCACTTTCAAACCAACATGTTCTTTGTGTGCAAGCAATGATGGAAATTTGGGTTTTCGCCCAACACCTCGTCTTGGAGATTCATGACCGCTTGCTTGGAGAAATTTGTGCTTCCGGATGGTGGCATGGAGTTCTTAGTCTGATATGCTGATGAGATTGTCATGATCTGGCTCTGATGGCATTCAAGCATGGTTTTCCACATTCTGATCAACCTGCAAACACTACATAACTTAGGCCGTGTCATCCAAAACAATGAATACAAAAGACAAGCATCTCTTAAAATGAAATATTCAATACTAGTTAATTTTAGATGTCGTGCTCTGACTTGTCCTAATTTTAATGCTTGTATAGAGCACCTATGCTTAAATAATGCTCGATCACAATTTTCAGGGTGTAACTAGCCTCTAACATAGGCTCTGTTTGGTGCAACTTTTTGGCTCCGGTGTGTTTGGACAAAAACACCATCATTATAGAATGCATATTTGGCAAGAAGATTGTTATGACCATCACCAAGAAAATACAACTAGTTTTGAATATAAAAGTGAATGAAGTTCCTTCGATGAGGTCGGGCGTTCATGAACGACAGTTCATAACCACCGCATTCACGACCACTGCCATGCCAAACAGAACCATAGAATTAATCTATAATAGGCTCGTCTGATGCTAAACTTAACCCCTAACCTTGTTATAGGAAGGTGCAACCAGGTCACAGACTAGGAAAATAACTAATGGAAACTATATATATATATATATATATATATATATATATATATATATATGCTGCACAAAAAAAGATCAGGACAAATAGATGCTTAAGCAAAGATCATATTCGGTAATACCCTATATATATATATATATATATATATATATATATATATATATATATATATATATATATATATATATATATATATATATATATATATATATGCTGCACAAAAAAAGATCAGGACAAATAGATGCTTAAGCAAAGATCATATTCGGTAATACCCTCCTCTGATATACTCAAATTGCATAAGAACAATAGTGACACAAAATGTGAAAATGTAATGAATCCAAATGATTTGCGTTAAAGAAATTACTGATAGCCAAATTCGGTGTATACTAAATGAGATTTTAAAGTTGGATGCTCAGAAAAACTCAAAAGCATAGAGCGAGAAACAATAATATGAGATGTTTTTGAAAAGATATATGAACAAGACAAATAGATTTAACTTGTGATGAAAAACTATGCTAAACAAACTCACATAGACATTCTACAGCTTCCTTGTCCATGCCTTGATAAGCCCCATCTAACTCTGCCTTCATGAAGTTCTTGGTCAATCTGTTTATTCCAATTCCTTCAGTTATGGTGTCAAAAAGATTCTTGAGCCTCCTCCCTAGAGTACATCACTCCTTTAATAACTATATCGAACAGTCCAAGCCCAGGTGGATCAATTAGAAAACATTTCACATTTGGTTTTTTTTTCTAGAGAAAGCAATTGTGTGGGTGCAGGAAATCAACGATTTTTCATAGCCTTCCTCATATCTGTAGTTATCAGCTGCCTATATGTTGTCATGATGACTTCATATACCGCATTTCATATAATAATGAAATCCAGTTACAAGATCTTATAAAGATAAAATGAGGTTCTACTATCCATATAATAATCCAATTTTTATGTATGCTGCTGTCATCTTAAAGATGGCATTTGCTTCTTCTTTTTGCTCGCAGAACTTCATCGCCATTCCCGCCGATTTTAGCATGTAAATTGTATGCTATCAGTTAGAGGGAAGAAGAATGGTCACGCTCCTTCACTTGCCCTATTCAGTAAAATCATGCTGCGAAGTTTGGAGCTGCGTTATGTGTAATTGTGGCTAGAGATTTGTAATCTGAGTTGACGTTGAAATAAGCATATTGTTATTACCTTCTCCAAGAGATTTTGCAATCCACCGAAGCATGCTGCTAATTGCATTGATTAATGTTCTGCAAATTCTATTTAATATTGGATTCACAGAGAATGCATGCTGAATTTCATTTAATTGAGTTAGAGAAATAATGCAAGCTTCAGAGTAGTAGTGTCTAAAATTGTGTTTATTATAACTTAGGCTCCGTTTGGAGGGACTTGTTTTCATCGGTCAAGCGGTGGTTACGAATTAAGGTCCGGTTCATGTGATCGTAACCGCTTGACTAGTGAAAATATTATAAAAAAACCAATTCTTCATCCCCTTTAAACATTATAAATAAGCAAATTCATCTTTATTTCAACATAAGTTAAAATTTGGGCAATTATATATCTAGTAATCAAACGTTCAATTTAACCAATTTCAAATTTCATCATTTTTTCAGCATTTAATACATACAAAAATTACTAGCTCTACAGTGATGGCCAACATGAGAGAATCTAATATAAAAAAGCAGCAAAATCTAGATTTCCCATGTAGAACAGTTGCAGCCATCAAAAACCCTATGCATGAAGTTATACACCAAATTAGTGTTTTAATTCATTCCTCCAACCCATCATTCAAATGTATAGAATAAAATGTGGTGCACTCCACTAAATTTTGAAAAAACCACATCCTATCCTCCAATAAAAGTGAATTTACTGCATGCAAGTTATGAAATGCAAACTTGCAAAACAAAATAAAGTGACAATACACTAATTGGGAGCATAAAAGAATTAAAAGCATAGTTAAGAAGACATGCAGAACTCATTACACACAGTTCAGCTGTTCAGGTATGCTGAAATTAATTTCAGGGAACAAATCAAAACTCAAAATCACTGCTAGTCTTTCTTATTGTGTTAAAATTGATGGAAGAATATATTACTGTATTGATTTCAGAACAATACGTCAGCATAATATGCTGTAAATGGAAAGCTCTGTTCCTCAGTTTCACAATTCTTCCCCCAACTCTGCCATCAGGTCTCATTAATTGTATCAGGAGGGATTTTTCTAGGATGTTAATATCCTAGAGTTCAGGCCCCCTACAATGATCGGATCCTTATTGTTGGCGAAATATGTCATTAATGGCATTTACAATCCAAGAAGAGCAACCACGTTAAATAGATCTTTCTTTTGGAATCTACATTTCGAGTATTGTTGCTTGGAGTTTGCAGTCAACAAGATGAAGAGTGGATCCCTCTTCTCATTTTACCATCAATGCCATGAAGTAGGACCTGATAGCATTCTCATATGAAATCACTCATTGGTTACAAAAATTCTAGGTGATGATTAAAAAAATAAGCAACTTGGGATAGAAATTAGATTATGTAGTTATCTCTCTTTCTCTTCAATATCCCACTCCCAAACATAGAAACAAAACAAATAAAATTGAGAAGAGGAAACCATGGCAGTATATCGACATTAGAAACATGGCAAAATGGATAAACGAGTTTAGGAATTAAGTGTTGGGCAAGAGTTGGGAAGGAGGTACCAGAGCTTTGAGGGTGGCACTGATGCCCTGTTTAGGAGTTGAGAAGTGCTAGACAAGAACTCGCAAGGAGGCACCAGAGCTTGATCTGCAGTCAGCCTTGAAGAGACAGGGATTAACAAGCTAAGAAGGCAAAAATGAAAAGAAAACTAAATCAAAAATGAAATAAAAAACAAAATCAAAAATCACTAAGAAGATCATGCTTACCTGCAGAGCTGCTGGCGGACGATGCCCAGGCCAAAGACGGGGAAGCCAACAGTCTTGACAGAGAAAGAGACAGAGAAAGAGAGAATGAGGAGGAGGCGGAGTAATCGGTTAGGGCACGCGGTAGAAGGCAAAAAGGAAAAGAAGAACTAAATCAAAAAACGAAATGAAAAACAAAATAAAAAATCACTAAGAACATCGTGCTTACCGGCGGAGCGTGCTGGCCGACGAAACCTAGGCGGACAACAGGGAAACCAGCAGTGCTGATAGAGAAAGAGAGAATGAGGCGGGGAGGATGAGCACGGGTTCTTCAACGCGGCAGCACAGAGCTGGTTGCGGTAGGAGGAAGATAGATCCAGATGCTTGCGCTCGGAGGATGATAATGACTGGGAGCGGAGGGTTGTGCCGGGTCGGGGGAAAGAGAGGGGGCGCTGGTTCGCGGATGAGAACGGAGGGTTGTGAGAGGTCGATCGGAGAGAGGGGCGAGCACGAGAGAGATGGCGGAGAAAAAGGGCGAGCGAGAGTCGGGAGAGAAAGAGGGATTGAGATTAAGTTTTTAGGGGTAAAATAGGATACACGTAAAATAAGTCATTTTCAGTCAGACCGGAGTGAGGCCCGACCGGGGGGGGGGGGGGGGGGTCGCACTACAACATTTAGCGCATACGACCTCATGCTCATGCTCTATCCTCATTAAATTTGTGGTTATGAAATTTATAAGATATGTGAACATATCCTCATGCTCTATCCTAAAAAGAAAAAAAGTTAACTTCCCGTTTGTGGGAACTGTCATGCTCCGACAGGTAAAAAACGCAGTTTCTTCCAAACATACATTCTATGACGTTGGCAATTTTGACCAAACTCGTTGGAGTAAAAATGTCGCGCTAAATGGAGTCTTGGTTGTTCTTAATAACTTAGGAATTATAAGCAATAAAGTGGACCATTTGCATAAGTGATCAGTTTGAGACGATGGCACGTTGATCCACGGTTGGAGGAAGCAGCGAGAAGCATCTCTTGGAATATAACGATTGACTGTTTTTCTTCTTTCCCGAAGCACGAAGATCACCGAGAACGGCTAAATTCTTTTTCTTCATAAAATTGACAGAAGAACTGTGATATTTGTGTCTCACCGTCTGAAGAAAAATGCTGACATAATGTCCTATTATAAATATAAGAGTTTCAAAAACAATTCCTGAGCTTGATTTATTGTATTTTAGGGTGATTATTGCAGTTAGTTTTAGGCTTCGTTTGGCATGGTGGTGGCGGTCGCAAACGCGGTGGTCGTGAACTGTCGTTTGTGAACACCCGACCTCACCTACAAAAATTCATGTATTTTATGCTCAAAATTAATTTATTTTCTTAGTAGTGGTCATAACCTTTGTCTTGACAATCATACATTCTATGATAATGACGTTTTTGATCAAACTCACCGGAGGAAATAAGCCGCGCCAAACGAAGCAACAATGTAAATTGTGTTCAAACATTTTTATATCAAACATCAAACAAATATAGTTATGAGAAGTGGCTGCAAGTTCAAATCTTTATCACTCATATTTAACAAAATGGTATAAATTGAACAAAAATGACCAATCAAATGAAGAATCTTCAAGAAATTTTGAAACTTTTCATAAATATAACCGCCAGTGAACAAAAATTCAATTCTCTCATTCACAAAAGAGGGGCTCAACATCATAAAAAAACAAAGCCGTTACTAGAAATGAACTCCCAATATGTTCAAGCAGAACTAATTCAGCAATAATATATATAAAATAAATAGCAATCACCATCATTAAAAATACATTTCATTAATCTTGTGTTGCAGCTCCTTGATTGAGTTCAACAAATCTCATGCCAACCCTCATTGAATGCTTTAGAAATTTCTCAGTGCATCTGCGAACACACGTCTCCTCTTGTTTATCGAGAGTCTTGCGCCTGAAACTGTCCACGCAATCGTCAAAACATCTCTCGACTAGCGAATTGTACATTCTCAAACTGAAAAGAAAAAGAAACTAGTAAATATGGTTGTTTTTTACTTCAATGGCAGTTCGAGGTCCAAAATAGAACTTAAAATGACTGTGAGACTTGGGCCCTGCTCGACATTACAGATTGAGTGCGGGGCAGATTGGGTGGAACACTGCCGTTCGGCACCCGCCGTTCGGCACCCGCCGTTTTAGCTTGTAGAACAGTAAGTATAGGATAGAAGACTAGAGTACCTCTCTTTAAGCAAGAATATGAATGAGAAATATTCTCAATGTCATTAGTATCCCGACATGAACAAGCAAATGCTAGAAAAATGAAAGCACAACTGGTTTCTAAAATTTTACATGAAATTTTAAGATTTACCAAGACAAACACAATCCAATGGTCAAATATGATTTATTGCACCGAGGAATTAACAACCAAGACGGATCCAGGGTTTTCATGTGACTCGGGCACCAATAGAGAATATAAATTTTTGATAATATTTTAAATTAAAAATTATAAAAATTAATACTTCAAGTGCCAAAAGTGTCAAAAAAAATGAAAGAAAACAACAAAAATCTACCGTCTTCCAGTGTACATATATATTGAAACATACTTCTTGATGTTGATCCTCAGTTGCTTGTTGAAGTTAAATCTATCATCCCAAGAGATACATGATATATGCGAGGAAAGTGGAAACACTTAATTTTTAAACAGGTTCTTCTCTAAACATTAACCGACATTTGGATTGCATGTTTAGGCTATCACAATCAGACATAAAAATAGATTCACAGTATAATGCATAACTTTGCTACAATTATTGCATAATGACGAGTGAAATATACTTCAGCCTATTTAGACAAACATGAATTATAAAATGAGTTCATGTTCAAAATATGATATAAATTATGTACTAATTTATTTCTCGAGCATTATGCGCTTCCTGATTTAATATTTTTATACTCATCAGCTGATTGAATATGTTCTAAATGACTAAAAACCTAGACTTGACAACTTTCCATACAATTTGGACACTACAGTAAGTGTGTATTGGCAAATAATTTGAAGCAGAAATAATCATTTTTTCATGATAACCATCACAAGATAAACAAACATTTCAATCATCATGGAATTATTCAAAATCATTCTAGATTTCCAGTCAATACTAGCAAATTGATTACTAAAATCTTTCACCTGTGAATTTCTTTGACACAATATTCCAATAGCCTCACCAGATTCTTATGTCGGACATGGCCAATAGCCTCCACCGCTACTCTAAACTCCTTCGCTGCCTGCCCCCTGCAAGATAATCAAAAGACATGAGAGCTCAAAAAGGACGTTAAAGCCTACTAGAGAATGAGGCCTTCGTGTTTCTCCTGAACTTAAGTACTAGGTACTGGCAAATGAATTAATCGTCCTCCAAGAATGAAAGACATTGAAGCCTACTAGAGATGAAAAAAGAGGAAAAATCAAGATGCAAAAAAAAAGAGGAGAATATGTGAGAGGAGCGGAGAGGAAATGAGAAATGTGGTTACCTGGATGTGGTTGCCTTGTAGAATGTGTTATCCTTGTATTTTACAGGTTGTTATTCCAATCTTAACTATGTCTGGAATGTCAGCAACCCATCTCAGTGCAAAGTTTGGTGTTGCAGCACTGTATGATAATGCTCAGATAATTATAGTTTAATATTATGTTAAATCATTTCAGGCTATTTTGAGTTCTTGTGTTTCCACTTTCCACCCACTTCTAATTAAATGAAAGTATAATTAAATGCAGCTATAGGAATTACAACTCAGGTTCAATTGTAGTTCACTTCTTCTAAAATTATAACTCACACTAGCCGAAACCGCCATTTCTCTTTATAGGGAGACTTCATGCAGTAAATAAAGTTAGCATCTATGCAAAATGATTGGCTATGCACGTTATGTGGACAAACGATGAACTACAATTGCATGAAAATTGACATGTTTACTAAAAAAGAAGATAGTGAAGGCAGTTGAAATAAATTTCAATGATTTGCAAATTTTAAAAGGATGCTTCACAAAAATTCTAGATTGATATAAAACTTAGTATGCAAGATCAACCAAGGACATACATAGGACAATTAGCGTGAATCCCCAAAATCCATCAATTTGATATCTGTAATGTGCAATAGGATGAAAAAATTTATGATCATTAAAAGATAAAGCACTCACAGAGTTACTTCACTCTTGGAGACTCCAGTTACCAGCTATGATATTACCAAAAATCCACCAAGTGTGCTTAAAATATAGTGTTTATTTTTTTTAACTATTTGATATCCTTTAAAATTGATCCTCAAATAATCAGGTAACGGCTATGACATCATGCGAATTTGTTCAGGAGAAGGAAAATACAGTCCATCAATTACATTCAAGAAGATGGTCAGTAAATTGAAAACTACAACAGCTGAATTAGTAAACATTACATTTATACGGGAAGAAGAAGTGATTCAGAAGCAAACATTACATTCATTTTTTTTTTCAAATTTCAACACAAGATTTCAATTGCAAGGTGCAAAGGAAGAGATTGAGAAGTATCAAAAAAATTTTCTGTATATTTCAAATTTCTAGAAATGAGGAATTCATGCTGCCAGAATCTCAGTTGCAATATGGAAGAGATTTTTCAAAGAAATTTTGGACTAGTTGGGTGTACTCACCACGATTTCGCCGGTCGAGCTTGTTGAAAATTGTGAAGTAAAAGTGGCAGATTGTTCGACCTGGGTTTTCTATCCGCGCGGCCTGTGCGGACTGGATAGGAGAATAGGCAGGTCGGCAAAGAGGCAACGGTTTGCTGATGGTCAGGCAACCAGGGTGATCTGTCCGCACGGACTGTGCGGACAGGACTGGCAGTTAATCAAGTCAGCAGGATGTTCCCAAATGGTAACCAAGCGGATAGCTCCTCTATCCGCGGAATCCGGCAAGGTGCGGACTGGACAGGAGCTTGGCACAAGCTCTTGTAGTGCGGCTGGTGGTAGCCGCAGGATTCGCCGGTTAGAGGGGAGTAATACTGGAGTTCGCCGAGCTTGGCGGACTGATACCAGTATCCACCAGTAAGTGCGGACTGGCCCTGGTGGCCAGTGGTGTGGACTTGGTTGGTTCTGAACCAAGTCCATGGTTGGCTCAGTCCGGGGATATCGCGCTGTAGTGCGTGGAATGCTTCTCAGTCCGCCAAGGTCGGCAGGTGTTGCCCTATGGGGTGGCTGCATGCTTGACGAATGTTCTTTGGAGAGGTGTCTGCCTCGGCGCGCGGACTGGAGCCTTGTCCGCTAAGTCCGGCAGCTGTTAGCTTGGTGCTTAGCTGCGGACTCGGTGTTATGCGGACTGCTGCTGTGTTCGCAAGGCGGATGGACCGTGTTCTTTCTCCGCCGAGTTTGGCAGATGGCTTGGTGCCTTGGCTGTGAACTTGGGGGGAGCGGGTTGGGCGATCTCTGCGAGATGGCAGACGCGTGTTATTGTTGCAGAGTCTGCGGGATGTCGACCGTCTGGCTTGGCCCTTTGGCGACAAGGCGGACTGGGAGTTCAGTCTGGTCTTGGTGATGCTGAGGAGGGTTGGCTATCGCACAAGGACACGGCGGACTGGGCAGACTGCTTGGTTCTCGCCGCGGGGTGGTGGCGGTGATCCTATCGGTTAGGGCGGTGACCACACTCCTCATCGTGCCTATAAATAGGATCCCTCTGTCACGTCATAAGCGAGCGAATGAACAGTAAGTGAGCCCGCAAACAATTGCTGCGGACTAGATTTTGGTATCCGCCCGGGTTGACGGAGTTGACCGGTTTGTGCTGTGCAGGTTGTGCGGATAGCGCTGGAAAGCCAGGACTTGGCTTTGACTGCGGTCAGGGGCAGTGCGGACTCTGCGGTTAAGCAACCGGTGGTAAACACCAGGTCGCGGACAGCGATCAGGCGGTCTTCTCTTTGGCAACTTGTTTCGGGGTTCAATAAGTCATCTGCTTCAGGCGGCCTGTTTAGTTCGGCATCAGCAGCTAGTGCGGTCTGGCAGCTAGGCGACCTCATGGTTAGGCAGCTTGCAGATCAGCAGTTAGAGCTCAGCATTGGAATAAGGGGCAGTCCGCTCAGCTTGGTTTGCGGTATGGCGACCTGGCGGACTGGGCGGTTTGTGCGGACTCCTTAGTGAAGTAGTAGAATTGACGGCCTCTCCTTGAGTCCGTGCGGTTAGGTTTGCCTTGTATTTTTTGCTCTGCTTGGTACATTGGCGAAATCATATCTCGCCATGTATGTCTCGCCTTGTAAGAAGATTGTTGTGATCAATAAAGATTCCTGATTCTGCTTGTGTCTCTGGTTGTGTTTAGCATTCTAAGTTGAGATAACCCCTGCTCATTCCAAGATCCGGGAAATTCAACATGGTATTAGAGGAGGTTGGAATGGATAAGCAGTGATCAACTAGAAGTTGTTATTGCTCTTGTGAAGAGGAAACCAGTGTTGGACCATGGAAGCAGGACTAGCAAGTAATCTTGGTATTGATCTCCTAACTCAGACGAACTTTAAGAAGTGGATGTCTTGTGTGGAGAGCTTTCTTCTAGGAGAGGACCTCTGGGAGGTGGTTTGCGGAGCAGAAAGGCAAAGGTTTACTACTGTCACTGGCAATGCTGAAGCGATGAGAGCTTGGAAGGAGAGAAACGCAAATGCGGAAAAGATCCTCAAGCGGTTGATCTCATTGGAGCTCTTGGACTACATCGACGGATGTCAGTCAGCTGCGGAGATATAGACTTCTCTTGTTGGGTTGTTCAACAAGGAAGGGAAGGTGGCTGCGGAAGATGGTCCTTCTAATTCATATAAGCAAGAGAGGAGAGATTCTCCTAGGCGTGATGGGAAGAGGAAGGAAGGACCAAGGTGCTATAAGTGCAAGCAGCTATGCCACATCAGGAAGGAGTGTAAGGTTATCCTTAACTCCGCGAACGTTGCTCTTTCTTGGAGTAAGGGGGAGAACTTGGTTGAGACGTCAACAAGTTCTGATCGGATAAATGTCATTGATAGTGTAGCTATCTGGCATGAAAGACTTGGGCATGTGAGGATGGACAAGCTGAAAGCAATGGAGGTGAGAAGTCTTGTAGGAGGCTTGTCTAACTTGTTATCCTTCGAGGACGGTCATAGTTGCACGGAATGTCAACTCGGAGAAGCTGATCGCTTCAAGGTTGATAAGGCACAGACTAGTTGCAAGAGGCCATTGGAGATTATCCATGGGAGATTGCTAGGTCCGACCGTCACTGCCAGTCTTGGAGGCAGTAGGTATATGTTGTTATTGGTTGATGATTATACGAGGTATACTTGGGTATACTTCATGAAGGAGAAGTCGAATTTGTTTCGCTTGTTTGTGGAGTTCAAGAAGCTTGTGGAGGGTCAGCTTGGTTTGTGGATCAAGAAGTTGAGTGCAGGAATCGGAGGTGATTTCGGTTCTGCTGAGTTCTTTAATTTCTGCAGAAAGCATGGCATCCGGAGAGAGCTCTCTTGTGAATACACTCCGGAACAAGGTCGTGTTGCAGATCAGATGATCCATTTGTTGACGGAGACCTGCAAGTGTTGGCTTCGATGTAAAGGCATTCCTAAGGCCTTTTGGGCGGAAGGGATGGCCTGCACGGTTCATGTCATCAATCGGATGCCTTTAGATCCGATCAACGTGAAGACTCCGTATAAGCTGATGTTCGAGGTGAAGCCTAGTGTAAAACACTTTCGAGTGTTTGGTTCTACCTGCTATGTACAATCTCTTGGTGCTCTCAAGACGAAGCTAGTCTTCATTAGGTATGATGAGTGGAAGAGGAGATGGAGGTGCATGGATCCAGTAACGAAGAAGTTCATCGTGTCAAGAGACATTGTCTTCGATGAGCTGACGTCATACTGGGATAGCTCACATGTTGAGCTAGAGATGAGCAGGTTAGATGGTGGGCATGAGGAGGCCAGCTGTTGCAAAGGTTTAGTTGAAGTTGCCTTAGTCACCAGGAGCTCCAGGCTGTTCTAGCTCCAGGGCAGAGTCTTCTGGTTCAGGAAGCAGGGGGAGCGATGCTCCAGGTGCTTATAGTTTGAAGACGTTGCCTTTTGGTTCAGGAAGCGAGGGAGTTCGACTCCAGGTGCCTGTGGTTCAGGAAGCAGGGGGAGCAATGCTCCAGGTGCTTCTAGTTCTAAGGCGGTGGCTTCTTGTTCAGATAGCAAGGGGAGCGATGCTCCAGGCTTGCCCAGGATTAGAGCTGGTTCAGGAGTTACAGCGGAGGTGGTTAGCCGTGATGAAGGTCTTCGGAGATCGAAGAGGATCACCAAACCACCAGCTCGATACAGTGAAGGAAACTCGGTGAGCTTTATCTCATGTTTCCTTGCAAGCCCTCAGATCGAGCAAGGTTCTTTTAGCTGTGAGGACACCACTGGAGTCAAGGAGGTGGTTGACATCAAGGTTGAGGATGTGACTATTCTCAAGGGTGGCGAGGCTTGGGATCTTGTGCCCAAGGTCGTTGGTGATACTCCTGTGACGCATAAGTGGAGGTCAAAGCTAAAGAAGGCAGAGGGAAGCATGACTCCTTTTAGGAGATGCTGGAGGGATCCCTTATGGTCCAGGATAGGCAGGGCGAGGACTATGTCTTGGACATCTTCTCGGAGGATCTATCGGAGGGACCAGGTGCAAGGTTACCGGAACTGCTGGGGTTGCTTTCCACTTCTCACTTCAAGGGGGAGTGTTGAAAATTGTGAAGTAAAAGTCGCAGATTGTTCGACCTGGGTTTTCTATCCGCGCGGCTTGTGCGGATTGGATACGCGAATAGGCAGGTCGGCAAAGAGACAACGGTTTGCTGATGGTCAGGCAACCAGGGTGATCTGTCCGCGCGGACTGTGCGGACAGGACTGGCGGTTAATCAAGTCAGCAGGATGTTCCCAGATGGTAACCAAGCGGATAGCTCCTCTATCTGCGGAATCCGGCAAGGTGCGGACTGGACAGGAGCTCGGCACAAGCTCTTGTGGTGCGGCTGGTGGTAGCCGCAGGATTCGCCGGTTAGAGCGGAGTAATACTGGAGTTCGCCGAGCTTGGCGGACTGATACCAGTATCCGCCAGTAAGTGCGGACTGGCCCTGGTGGCCAGTGGTGTGGACTTGGTTGGTTCTGAACCAAGTCCATGGTTGGCTCAGTCCGGGGATATCGCGTTGTAGTGTGCGGAATGCTTCTCAGTCCGCCAAGGTCGGCAGGTGTTGCCCTATGGGGTGGCTGCATGCTTGGTGAATGTTCTTTGGAGAGGTGTCCGCCTCGGCGCGCGGACTGGAGCCTTGTCCGCTAAGTCCGGCAGCTGTTAGCTTGGTGCTTAGCTACAGACTCGGTGTTATGCGGACTGTTGCTGTGTTCGCAAGGCGGATGGACCGTGTTCTTTCTCCGCCGAGTTTGGCAGATGGCTTGGTGCCTTGGCTGTGAACTTGGGGGGAGCTGGTTGGGCGATCTCCGCGAGATGGCGGACGCGTGTTGTTGTTGCAGAGTCTGCGGGATGCCGACCGTCTGGCTTGGCCATTTGGCGACAAGGCGGACTGGGAGTTCAGTCTGGTCTTGGTGATGCTGAGGAGGGCTGGCTATCGCACAAGGACGCGGCAGACTGGGCGAACTGCTTGGTTCTCGCCGCGGGGTGGTGGCGGTGATCCTTTCGGTTAGGGCGGTTACCACACTCCTCATCGTGTCTATAAATAGGACCCCTCTGTCACGTCATAAGTGAGCGAATGAACAGTAAGTTAGCCCGCAAACAATTGCTGCGGACTGGATTTTGGTATCCGCCCGGGTTGACGGAGTTGACCGGTTTGTGCTGTGCAGGTTGTGTGGATAGCACTGGAAAGCCAGGATGGCTTTGACTGCGGTCAGGGGCAGTGCGGACTCTGCGATTAAGCAACCGGTGGTAAACAGCAGGTCGCGGACAGCGATCAGGCGGTCTTCTCTTTGGCAACTTGTTTCGGGGTTCAATAAGTCGTCTGCTTCAGGCGGTCTGTTCAGTTCGGCATCAGCAGCTAGTGCGGTCTGGCAGCTAGGCGACCTCGCGGTTAGGCAGCTTGCAGATCGGCGGCTAAAGCTCAGCATTGGAATAAGGGGCAGTGCGCTCAGCTTGGTTTGCGGTCTGGCGACCTGGCGGACTGGGCGGTTTGTGTGAACTCCTTAGTGAAGTAGTAGAATCAGCGGCCTCTCCTTGAGTCCGCGCGGTTAGGTTTGCCTTGTATTTTTTGCTCTGCTTGGTACATTGACGAAATCATATCTCGCCATGTATGTCTCGCCTTGTAAGAAGATTGTTGTGATCAATAAAGATTCTTGATTCTGCTTGTGTCTCTGGTTGTGTTTAGTATTCTAAGTTGAGATAACCCCTGCTCATTCCAAGATCCGGGAAATTCAACAGAGCTCGGCGCTGAGCTCGTTGGGGGGTTGCACGGGGCAACGCGCCCTCTGCAAAGGGGTTCGGGGGCGAAGCCCCCGACCGAAATTTTTTCCAGGGAGGATAACCTTAGACTGCAAACTGATGATCTAACTGCACCATCTCTGGAGGATAACCATGTTGTTATAATTCCTAGACATCTGCTAGTTACAAATGATGATTGTTCACATCTTAATTTTGGTAGTTTGCCTCCAAAGTCGGTACTTCTTTTTCTGGATTATTACAGCAAAGTCGGTTCTTAATCATGCCTTTTGGCCTGACTAACACCCCCACAAACATTCCAGTCTACAATAGCATGTAATCAGCTTAAACCAACGCATTTATAGATGAAATGAATTTAATGCAAAGTAAATTATTAATAAGCATAGAGAACAAAACTTCGGAACTATTATAGCAAGCATACAGTGAACATATAAGTGCATAAAGATTAGTGATACATGTTGAATGTCGGCTGACCAACAAAATAACTGAAATTGGATAAAAAAGAGCAGAAATATAATAGAGCAAAGGAAATCAAGAGCAAACTCTACTAATGATTTGAGATCAAAGGAAATCAAGAGCATGCCATTATCATTTTCAGCATTGTCCTAATGATTTGAGATTTTCCTTACTGATACTCATTTATCCAGTACTTGTCATAATCTTGAATCTTTTGGGAAGCCTCTACTAAGTTTATTCTCAATAACTTCTAAGCAAGTTCATATTATCTTAATTATATATTTATATGAACATAAACTTCAAAGGAAATGCAAAAGTTGTATAAAAAACTTGGTTTTGTATAAATTTAAATACAGAAGAGATCAAAAAAGACGGTCCATCATGCTTCTGTAATTTCATAAACACAAAAATAGTTTTTAAAATCATTAAATCCTCCCCATCTCCAAAATGCACAAATATCCTTAAAATCAAGCTAACAAAAGATGATGTGATCAGTGATCCAACATAGAAGATAAATTACAAACACAAAATCTCCCTCGAAGTGGCAATGCGGCTCTTTTTTTCAACCCTAAATCTCAAAAACCTCACATCGGAGAGAACTAATAACTAATAAGAAGTAACGAAAAAAAAATCCATACCTGTGAAATGCGCAAGGCCGCAAGGGAGGTGGGGACGCATGCCGGCGGGAAGGGGGAAGAGCGGACGGAGTCCCGGAGGTGAGCGCCGTTGGCGAGCGAAGCGGGAGTGAGGTCGTGAGGGGAGCGTAGCTGCGTAGGCGATCTCACGAGCGGCAGAGCGGCGATTCGAGCGGGAGATGGCAGAGATGAATGGAGAGGGAAGAAACTCTAGCGGGGAAGCTTGGGTATCGGGCAGATGGGGAGAAAGTAGAGCCCGAATTTCTTATGAGCGGGAGGGTATTTTCGGAACAGTGAAAAATCAGTCCTTTTCAGTCGGACCGGAGTGAGGCCCGACCGGGGGGGGGGGGGGGGGGGGGGGTGATATGATGGCGGTTGGCACAGCAGCGGCGATGGCAGTTGGCGCGACGGCGGCGTCGTCGGTGTTGTCAGTTTGCGACAACGGCGATGGCGATTGGCGCGCGGCAACGGCGATGGCGATTGGCGCGAGGCAACGATGATGGCTGTTGGCGCGGCGGCGGCGATGACGGTTTGCGGCGACGACGATGGCGGTTACGTCGGGGGAGGTTCGGATATCCACACTTCATGCATGGGGTGCGCCTAACACCTCTCAGGAGACCCCATTGGTTTTCCTAGTATTATTATGTATGTGTACAAATATTAATTATGGGTACAAATATCTATTTTGAGTACAAATATTTATAAGTTACAAATATTCATTTATGAGGTACAAGTAACAATTCTCTTTAAATTTTCCACGTTTTCTTCAGAATCTATTTTAATATATTTATATATTCTTAAAATATTGTTAGGAGCACTCCTATTTATGATATTAGCGTACCAGAAATTAAAATAATATCTATTTTATAAGCCTTAATCATCTCCCGACAGCGGTGCTCCTCGCCGTTCTGACGACAGGTATTTTCCGACGTCTCCCGTGAACTTCACGCGACTCCCCCGTGAATCCCAGGTTTTTGCTCGACCGCCTGGAACCTGCATTTCCGGATTTGGAAAACACCTCTGATCTTTGAGGTATATTGAATTCTTTTATATTTTTGTTGTTGGATTATTAATATTCAAAATAGATGTGCTCCTAACAATGCTTTATTTTTAATATAAGTAGCGCAATCTGCAAAGTAAAGTTTTAGACTTCCTTTGGTGCGGGGGTTATAATTGTTGTTCATAAATGTCTGACCTTACATAATAAAATTCAAGCCTTTTTTGCTCAAAATTAGTTTATTTTCAAGGTAGCCGTTATGATCATTGTCTTGCCCAACATAGATTCTATGATAATGGAGTTTTTGACTTAACTCGACGGAAAAAAATAAGGCGCGCCAAACGAGCCTTAATGTGCTTTACTAATTATGGTAATATGTATTATACCTCATGACATGCCTCATTTTTGTGCAATTAAATTGAATGTTTAACCTAATGTTAATTGTGGGCACGTTAACTAAGAGTGGTGTTGATGGGGTTTTCCCTAGAGATTATCGAGCCAAATCGACAGCATTTCAACTGAAACATGCAAGAAAACTGGCCTGATCGAGTGAGCCGTGCTCAAGGACAGTGCTCGCCCGAAGGAGCCCAAAATCTCCCTCGAGGCACACACACACACACACTAGCGCATTACCCAAGCACGTGCGACGCCTGAGCACACACACAACGCACAAAGCACACACCATGCATGCAAATGCGTCCATCGCGCAAGCACATGCCACGCGCGCGCAGCACGCCTTGCGTTCGCTCCACTCTGCATGTAAACACGTCCATTGTGCGAGTGCGTGCCTAGCAGGCGCGCAATGCGCTCGTGAGAGCGCGCGCCTGGCACTGGCATAGCGTGCTCGCGCGCTAGTGCCACCTTGCGTGCCCGCTAGCGCCGCCTTGCTCGCGCGCCAGTGACAGCCACCACCGTCGGCCGCCTCCGCCGTCTTTGGCCGTCGCCGATCTCCTACACCATTGTGCAACCTTCCCGGGGCGCTCGAACCACCCGAGGGGGAGGGTAACGTCTGTCATTTCCTGGAAATTGGCGATTTAGGTGACAATAACACAACAATACCATTTGTCAGCATAAAATCCGTCCCGATGCAATTACTTGCATATCCTTCCAGAAAACATTAAATAGGCCTCCTGGAGCTCATTTGAAGAGGAAGCAACTCCATAAGCTAGAGAGAGCTATAACGTTTTCCGACGAAAACATGAGACTTAGATCGTTCCTCCACTCAGAATTCGCTCTGCTCCCTCTCTAATGCGAAGACATCTCAAGACGTCAAGAATTTGATATTCTTCTCCACAGCAACGCTCTCATCAAAGCTCCGGCTTTGCAAGAGCACTTACATCGAGGTTCCAAGAACTTAGTAATTTCCCCACTAGAGCGCTCCCACCCATGCTACAAGGACATTTTAATTTTTGCGATTTTCATATTCATAACTTAAAACGGAGAGGTAGTCTGTCACCCTTTGAGAGAATCTGCCAACTCTTGTAAAATCTAACAAAATAGTGGATTTTTACCCGCACAGATCCAGCAATGTGGTTTTCAGTCTTTCCGGGTTTTTTACGTCAAAAAAAACCTTTTGTCATTGGCTGTTGTTTTTCATTCTCTTGTTTGCGCGCTCAGTCCAATTCCGAGCTAAGGCGGTCCGATTTTTCGGACTGGGGAAAACCGACGACCCGCAACAAGACGTTTTAATGATAATATATTAAATAAAAGAATTAAAAGATACATTCAAAAGAAAGTAGCATAAAGTTTAGGGATTGTTGCGGGTCGCTCGGTGTTGGGTACACTGAAAAATATGTACCAGATTTGAAGAAGTCTCATCTTACTCAATGATATACATCAATTTATATTTGATGGATGTTTGAGTTTCATTGTGCAGGTGTAAGGTTTGCAGAAAAATTATATAAGTACAAGTGTCGACACTTGTGAAGAATTGTGTCGACACACAGGACTTATGTCGACACTAGAAGCAAGGCCTGTGTCGACACCCAGGCATTATGTCGATACCTGAAGAAGAAGCTGTGTCGACACCCAGAATTGTGTCGACACCTAAGGCAAGGTTTGTGTCGACACCTAAAGCAGAAGCTGTGTTGACATCCAGGAGTTATGTCGACACCAGAAGAAAGGCATGTGTCGACACTCAGGAATTGTGTCGACACTTGAAGAAGGTTTTTGTCGACACATAGGACTTGTGTCGACACACACTCAACGCCATCTAACAGCAACAGTTATACTGAGTCTGAAGGCTTGTGTCGACACACAGGACTTGTGTCGACACGCACTCAACGACAGCTGGACATACACTCAACACCATTTGTCTGCATCAGCTATGTCAAGACCCGAAGCAGTTGTGTCAACACACAGGACTTGTGTCGACACACACTCAACGACAGCTGGACATACACTCAACGCCATCTGTCAACATCAGTTATGTCGAGACCAGGAGTAGTTGTGTCGACACACAAGACTTGTGTCGACACATACAAATAGAAGCTGTGTCGAGTAGCAGAAGAATGACTATGTCAACACATGGAGTGTTGTGTCGCCTTCATCAAGACTTGTGTCGACACTTAATCTATTTGTTTCGACACATGTGAAGCAGTTTGCTGAGTGGTTCATGCTGAGTTGTAAAGTCTTTAAGAAATCTGCTGTCATGACTGGTGACTCGACAGCTGTCATAACCAACAGGTCTGACACCTTTGTCAGAACTGTCAGAAGGTTGTTACAAACCAGATCAACCAGTAATCTTGAGGAAACTCTAAATAAGGGACTGATCCTTGACAACCAAAAAAGGAACTAAGGAAGTAATCAAGCAATTACAGGAAAGAGAGTTTGACAAAAAGAAAAGGGGAAACCCTTAAGAAGGCAGATCCCGAACAGTCTGTAAGAAAGATTCAGTTCTAATTCTGAATTTAAGGAAGGATCTATCTAAACATCAACTTCTACATCAAGTGAAGATCCACCTTATTTTGTTCAATCAAGAAGCTTTGAAATAGCTAAGTCAGGTTAGATCTGAAGATTCAGTTTATTCAAGAACTGATCAATAAGCTCACACCAATAGAGAGTTCTATCTGGTGATATTTTTGTACCCGTTAAACATTCAATTTCTTATAGGATCTTTTGTAGTATCTGAGTTGTAAGCTTGTAATTATAAAGGCTGAGGTAGGGCAGAGTACCTGAGATATAGGACTTGTGAAAGTCTGAGTTGTAAGCCTAGTGATAAAGGCTGAGGTAGGGCTGAGGCCTGAGGTAGGATTCTTTGGAAGAATCTGAGGTAAGACTTGTATAAGTCTGAGCTGTATGAACCAATCTGGTTCTGAGTTGTAAGATCTGTGGATCTGAGTAAGTGGAAGGAAGTTGGGTTGAATCCAGTTTTCTACTAGATAGGCGAAGGGGGAAAGTGGATGTACCCATACCTTGGGGAACCACTATAAATCTAGTGTATGCTGTGCTGTGATTATTATGATGTGTATTGAATTTTCTGTGTTGAGTTACAACTAGCTAATTACCTAAAATTCTTAAAGAAAATTAGAACCTATTCCCCCCTCTAGGTATTTAGGCTCTTGAAATAAAGTCTTTCAAGTGGTATCAGAGGGAGGTTACTCAAAGATTGACCTAACAGTCTGAGTGTATCTCCAAGGCAATTATCGGATTTAAAGAATGGGTTCAAATGAGAATTAGAAGGAATTTGGATCTATGAAACTGCCTATCTGCAGGAAAGAATGCTTTGGCATATGGAAGGAAAGTGTCAGGTTGTTCATGGAAGCATCTGATCCAAGAATCTACATCACAATACAAAAAGGCCCCTTCATTCCAATGAAGGTATCAGTTCTGGATGTTAGAACCCAAAAGAGTTATTCTGAAATGACCAAGGATGAGATCATTCTGACAACATTAGACAAAAGAGCATAAAATATTATTGTAAGTGTTATAGATAATACCACATTTCAGAATCTGGTACATTGCAAAACCTCTAAGGAGATGTGAGACACCTTGATTGTCTACATGGAGGGAAATGAAGAAGTCAGAGAAGACAGGAAATCTATGCTAAATCAAGAATATGAGAGCTTTAGACAAGTCAAATCTGACAGCATAGCTGAATGTTACAAGAAATTCTTTAGGATAGTAAATGAGCTGATGACCTATGAAAGAGTCTTCGGCTCATATGAACTGAATGACAAGTTTCTCAGATCACTAATAAAGGACTGGGACACAAAGATATGTGCCATCAGAGAGTTGGTCAGACTTGCTGATACACCTCCACCAACACTATTTGAAAAGCTGTTATCCTATGAAATGCAGCTCACTGCAAGAAAAGAGGAGGAGAAAAGCAGTAGGTCTTAGTACAAAGAGAAGTCAGTAGCCTTCAAGGCTGAAGGCACAGGAAAGGGTAGGATAAAGTCTCCTTCTCCACCCAGAAGGAGTGCTGAGGCAAAAGAAGAAAATTTTGACAACAGCACATCAGATAGTCACACCTCTGATGAGGACTTTACTGCCTTTACAAGGCAGTTTTAAAGGTTCATGAAAAATAAGAAATGGAGAACCAGGTCATCTACATCCTTCTCCAAGGATTAGTATTACAAGAAAAAGAAGACTCCCAAGGAGGACAGGTATGTCTCAAAACCTAGTAAACAAACTAATTCTAAGATTGTTTGTTATTGTTGCAACAGGCCTGAACATATCATATCTGACTGTCCAAACAAGAGGACTGAATCTAAGGATAAGAAGAAACATCAAGTGAAAGGCAAGAAGGAGAAATCCTTTGTTGCTCAAAAGCAGAAGAGTTGGACAGACTCTTCATCTTCAGGATCAGGAGAAGAAGATGATGCAGAAGCATATGTTGGGCTGTTCTCGACAGAAGAGGATTCTAGGGAACTAGAATTCCTACAAATGTTGGACTCCATAAATGGAGTGGAAGATTATTGTTGTAGAGAGCTGATGGCTCTGTCAGAAAATGATCAGTGTCAAGATCAGCCTGGTCCAAGCAAGGTATATAATTCTCCTTTAGATTCTGATTATTTTACTGGATCAGAATCAGTAGCATCAACTTCAAGAGAAGTGGATGGTTCTGATTCTGAGAGGGATGTTCATCAACTCATTAATGAGTATGGTGGGTTGTTGCAAGCTCTGAAGAGGAGCAAGTTTCTTGTCAAATAGCATGCCAAGGAAATTGAATCTCTTAAGCAGACTGCATCAGAATCAGCCGAGCTGATATATTTGAAACTGAAGGAGGTTGCCAAACTGAAGAACATAATTGTTATTTAGATGGGCACAATCTCTTTTAAGGAAAATCATATCAAGAATCTGGAGGCAAGACTCCAGAAAGAAAGAGAGTTAGTGGCTAAATTCTCTAAGCCAAAATTTGTCTTGCCTTTGATAGATAATTTCATTTCTCATAAAGGAAAGACTGGTCTAGGTTTTAAGGGAAGAACTAGGGCCACCAATTATCATAGAAAAGGTAAGGCCCCAGTTCAGCCAATAGCTAAAAAGCTCCCTATTTTCTTTAGAAAAGTGATGCAACCTACAAACAGGTATGATCATGATATTACTCATGGTCACTGTGAGTATGGAGATCTCATGGGCAAGGATGCAAATGCCAATAGGTCACTCTATAGGCAAGTCCATCAGGTTCAAAAGGAATTCTTGGGATTTGTTGCTCCAGTACCTACACCTAACAGGACTGCTGGCAACAAAGTTGTGAAGTCTGTACCTAAAAGAAGGTACAATAGATTTGAGTGTTGGTGTTGTGACAAGGTGGGCCACTTTGCCATAGATTGTTGGTTCAACACAAGTGTTAAAAACAAGAACATCTTACCTACTAGAAAAGCTGCAGGTAAGCATGATGGATTTCAAACTAATAAGAACTGAAGGATCAAGCGCATACTCAACTGCACCAAAAGCCCGGACTGTTGGAGAGGGCGCTACTTAATTTATTAAATAAGTAGCAAAGCGCCACGGGTCAAGTGAAGGAACGCCGGACCCAACAATCTCCCCCGGCGTCCAGCACAACCCGTCGGCTCAGAGGTGGGGTTACCACATGGCCCACATGGCTCAGAGGTGGGGTTACCACATGTCCACGGTTTGCCTGACCCGCCGGACCCACACAGGTAGAAGGGAAAAATCAGGATTTAATAGCGCCCCCCCCCGGTCTTGAACCCGTAACCTCCCTCTGATACCAATTGAAGGATCAAGCGCATACCAAACTGCACCAAAAGCCCGAACTATTGGAGAGGGCGCTACTTAATTTCTTAAATAAGTAGCAAAGCGCCACGGGTCAAGTGAAGGAACGCCGGATCCAACAAGAACCTAGGACCCAATAACAATTTGGGTTCTAAGGATAGGTAAATCTTTCTTTGATGCAGGTGAATCCAAGTGGCCATACCCCTATATGGTACTTGGATAGTGGATGTTCCAGGCACATGACTGGAATAAGAAGAATGTTGAGGCACTATGCACCCATAGAGAATGGACCCAAAGTAATCTTTAGTGGATAAAAAAAAGAATCATCAATGGATATGGTAATATTTCTAGTGATTCAATTACTATCACTAAAGTGGCTTATGTGAAGGGTCTAAAACATTACCTGATTAGCATAAGTCAACTTAGTGATCTAGGTTATGACATCTCTTTCCTCAAATGGGAATGCCAAATAAGGAGGTCAAGTGATGAAGAGATCATTTTGACTGGCAATAGAAAAAGGAATGTATATTGTCTTAACCTAGATTGTGAGTTTAACATCTCACCCATTTGTCTAGTTATAGGAGAGAAAGCTTCATTATGTGTTAAATGGCACAAAAGGCTAGCTCATCTGAACTATAAGTCAATAGGACAGCTGTTCAGCATGGGGTTAGTGAGGAATGGTCCTTAAGTCAAGTGCATTAAAGAGGGTGTGTGTTCAGCTTGTCAAAAGGGCAAACAGACTAAGTCCTCTTTCCATGCACTTGATACCAAAGGTTCAATGAGATGTTTATATCTCTTGCATATGGATTTGTTTGGTCCTATGCCAGTTCATAGTTTTGGTAGGAAAGTATACACATTAGTTATTGTGGATGACTATTCTAGATTCACATGAGTTTTTTTCTTGAAGCAGAAATATGAAACTCTTACTGTTTTCCAGACCTTTGTTAGATAAATTCAGAATAAATTTAACAATTCAGTGGTCAAAATCAGAAGTGATCATGGAACTGAATTTCAGTCTGAATGTATAACAAAGTTCTGTGAAGAACTTGAGATTCATCAGAAGTTCTCCTCACCTAGAACACCCCAGCAAAATGGTGTTGCTGAAAGAAAGAATATGACTCTAATTGAGGCAAATAGAACACTACTTAGTGACACTACTCTCCCTGAGTACTTCTGGGCAGAGGTAGTAAATACTGCATGTCATGTACTCAATAAAGCCTCCATCAATAAGAAACATAAGATGACTGCCTATCAGATTTTGAAAGGTAGAAAACCAAACATTTCCTACTTCAGAATCTTTGTTAGCAAATGTTATGTCCTAGTTAATGGTAAGCACTACCAAACTAAGTTTGCTGCCAAATCCCTAGAAGGGATATTTGTTGGGTACAATAATAATAGTAGGGAATACATGATCTACAACTTGACTACACAAGTTGTAGAAGAATCTGTCCATGTAGTATTTGATGAGTCTAAGTTGATTAACAGTTAATTGTCTAGCTCTTCATGTAGTTCTACAGGTTTAAAGGATGGGTTGGACAAGCTGAATATTAATGAAAAAGCACCTGCTAGGCTGGATGAAGAAAAGGATGCATGTTGTCTAGGGGAGAACAAGACTCACTGGATGAAGAAGACAATGAGGAGCATCAGGTTGAGGAAAATGAAGAAGGCCAAGAGGTTGGCAGATTTTCTCTAGCAAGAAGACACCTAAAGGATCATCTAACTCATCAAATTATTAGTGATGCAAGTCAAGGTGTACTAACCAGGAGCAAGAACATGAACACAGTTTTATGTTCAAGTTTCTTGTCACAGATAGAACCCAGAAAGTTTGAAGAATCCATGCTAGATACAAACTGGATTGATGTTATACAAGAAGAGCTGAATCAATTCAGAAGATGTAAAGTCTGGGAACGGGTTCATAAACCAAAGGATCACAACATTATAGGAACCAAGTGGATCTACAGAAACAAACTTGATGAGAATGACACTATAATCAAAAATAAGGCTAGACTGGTAGCAAAAGGCTATAGGCAAGAGGAAGGGATTGACTTTGATCAAACCTTTGCCCCAGTGACGGGGCTGGAGGCTATAAGGTTGTTCTTGGCTTATGCTGCCTATCAAGGGTTCAAGGTATATCAGATGGATGTAAAGTCAGCATTTCTGAATGGTGACTTAAAAGAAGAATTCTATGTTGAACAATCCTCAGGTTTTGTAGATTCTCATTATCCTGATTATGTATATAGGCTTAGGAAAGCTTTATATGGTTTGAAACAAGCCCCTAGGGCTTGGTATGAAACCTTGTCTGCTTTTCTTATTGAGAATAAATTCTCTAGAGTAAAGATAAACAAAACTCTATTCTTTAGGGAATCTAAAGACAAGATAATCCTAGTTCAGATATATGTTGATGACATTATTTTTGGATCTACTAAAAACAACCTTTGTAGAAAATTTGCCAAAATTATACAAGGGAAGTTTGAGATGAGCAGTATGAGTGAGCTGAAGTTCTTCTTGGGACTTCAAGTAAGACATACTGATGATGGATTGTCCATATCCCAGTCTAAGTTCACCAAAGAGTTGATTAAGAAATATGGAATGGACTCAGCCTCCACCATGAAAACTCCAATAGGAACAAGTATGCCTATAGGCAAAGATGAGACAGGGAAACCTGTTGATGAGTCTTTGTATAGAGGGATAATTAGCTCTCTACTCTACTTGATTGCTAGTAGACCTGATATCATGTATTCTACATGTGTCTGTGCTAGGTACCAAGCTTGCCCAAAGGAATCTCATTATATTGCAGTTAAGAAAATGTTGAGATATCTTAAGGGCACACCTAATCCTGGTCTTTGGTACCCTAAGAATAGAGATTTCTTACTAACAGGCTTCTCAGATACAGACTTTGCAGGATGCAAAGAAGACAGGAAAAGTACTACAGAAACTTGTCAATTCCTAGGTGGAAGGCTGGTGTCATGGTGCAGCAAAAAGCAAATAAGTGTAGCTATCTCAAATGCTGAGTCAGAATATATAGATGCAGGTAACTGCTGTGCATAGTTGATATGGATAAAGCATCAACTTGAAGACTATGACATCAAGGTAAGTAGAATTCCACTATTCTGTGATTCTACTAGTGTTATTTCTATTGCTAAGAATCATGTATCATACAGTAGAACCATGCATATAGAAATTAAGTTTCATTTCATAAGAGAACATGTGGAGAAGGAAGATATTAGTCTAGAATTTGTAAACACAAATAATCAAATTGCTGATATTTTTATAAAACCTCTGGATGAAACTAAATTCAATTATTTTAAAATTGAATTAGGTATGTTGAACATAGAATAGGTCAGCTCAAGCATTCCTAAGTAGAATATGTAAGCACAATATTTCTCAAGAAATTTGTCTAAGTACAAAGTTTGTGTCGACACAAGCAAATTATGTTGACACACTCAGTATGTTGTGTCGACAAAGAAAAAGGATGTGTCGACACAAAAACAGTAACTGTGTCGACAGAAGAATAGGTGTCGACACAACTATGTCGAGACATGACCAGCCCGCGTCGACACTAACACATAGATATGTCGACACATAGACATGTCGACTAAAATTAAGTTTTGTCATGACCTAAGTCTTTTATGTCGACACATATACAACTATGTCGACAAGTATTAATACTAAGTAAGGTGCGTCATTTGACCTACCCTTTACTAGTAGACTATAAGTATGGGAGACAAAATCTGGTCAACTACGCCTTCAGATTTCTCGACTCTAGACCTTGTGTTGACATAATTATTCACTTCTCTTCTCTTCTCTCTCTCTTGCTCTCGTCAATGACGCCCCACAAGGACGACAAGGTGAATGAAGGTTATGAGCTTGTTCGTGGGGGATTCACGACAACCTCACAAGACATCCAGGGTGTAACTACCCTAATTTTTGAAAATGGGTTGGAGTTCTTGGTCTCAAAACCCACAAGAATTTGGAAAAAGAAAGTACTGGAATTTTATTCATCAACAACTGTGGATGCTGAAGTAAAGAAGATCAAAGCGACAGTTCGGGATTCCCGAGTGAAACTAACACTAAAGAAAATCAGGAAATCACTCCAACTTCTCATGGTTAAGGATGATGATGAAATAGTTCCATCCATGACTAAAGATGCACTAAGTTAGTGCGGGCTGAACCCTAATACCAAAGTTGGATCATCCATTACCCGGAAAAGGATGAATTCCAAAGGAAAGTTTCTGTCTGAAATAGTAGTTAAGATGATTCTGTGTAATACTAGTGGACATGACAGAGTTTCAGTCTGCATGTTCAATCTAATGACAAGGATCATATTCACTATAAAAACAGACTGGGTATCAATAGTATTTTACAAGATCCAAGAAGGAGTCAAGAAGCCAAATCTGGGAAGGATACTAAGCTTATGTCTAGCTTCTACAATACCAGATGTTATGAACCAACTACCAGGATCCAAGATCAACCATATGAGGAGAATGGATGTAAGGATTCTATCCAAATGGGATAGAGTATTGACCAAAGATGTTTCTACTCCACAGAAACAGGTCAAGAAAGATAAGAAATTGTTCAGCAAGAAGAATCCTCCAGTGATTCTGAGCAGGAAGTAGTCTTCAGTTCAGATGAAGACCATCAACAAAAAGAAGCTCAAGATCTAGAATAGAGCAGCCAGCACCCCAAGCAACAGATAGCCTCAACTCCAGGGGGAGAACACCCTGAACCAACAGAACAAGACATAGAACTATCTGAGCTGCCTGCCCAAGTGGGAGGCATTGCTGAAGCTACTCTGGAGAGTGAGTATACTGCTGATACAGTAATGGACATTGTATCAGACTTAAACAAAGAAGCACTGGAAATTGCTGAGAAGGAAGCACAAGATGTGCAGATAAAAGATACAGCCCAAGATGAGCAAGTAAGTATCTCCTCTATAGAGAAGGACCTGGACAAAAATCTGGATGTCCAGGGAGAACCTTTTGTTTTACAAACAAATCTTTTTCCTCCTGTACAGATGCAGCAAGAGGTAACTATGGAAGAGTTGTTTCCTGATCTACCAGCTGCAAGGATTGAGGGGGAGCAATCACAGGTAGAAAAGGAACTGCCAGGAACTGAGGGAGAGGAGCTACTGAATGCCTCATCTAATAAGGAAATAGTTGATATAGAAAGCTCATCACAACCCTTTGCTGATGAGGAAGCCTCTATGGCTAAGAAGAGGAAGATGGTTGCAATCAGTAAAAAGAGCACTGGCTATTAAAAGGCCTTACAAACAATCACTCAACCACCTGCTCCAAGCATGGACTTCAGTTCATTACTGGTCCAACTACAAGTCAAATTGGATGAACAAATGCAGTCCTTAGAGAAATATGTGGATGAGTCAAATAAAGAACTGTAGTTTCAGCTGGCTCAAGACATTAAATCAATCAGATTTGAAGTCAATCTGTATAAGAAAGAGATGACAGATTGCTTCCATAAGGGAGACAATGTTGTAGTATATTTGGCTGAGCAACAACAGCTACTCAAGACTGAGATTGAGTACATTGCCACCAAGCAAGGATATGTTTTAGAAAATCAATTCAGGTTCAATGAAAATCTCAAAGACTCCCATGAATAAATTCTCAAAAAACTGGGAAGCATTTCCACTGATTTGAAAACTGAAATATCAAAGCAAATACAAGAAGATCTAGCTGCTGTCCAAACAGCCATTGGAGCCTCTCAAAAGACTATTTCTGATTACCTGGCTAAATTCCAAGCCTACTATCAAGAAGGTACATAATATCCAGCTGATCAAATAAGGTTTCAAAAGAATGATCTGAGGGATCATATAGGTAGAGAAGTCATAAAGGGCGAGAGAATGTTAGTCAAAGCCAGCTCTGACCATGTAAAATGGGTATCTAACACCATTAGAGCTACACTTGGCTTTCCACCCCTATGTGAGGATGATAATACTGCTGAGTCTGGAGTGCAACCTGCCTACATTGAAGGGGATCATCCAGAGGTTGCACAGGTCATTTACCCTCCAGCTTATTTTGACATAGTCTAACAAGAAGTTCAGACAATATACATCCCTCCACAGGAGGCACAAAATATTATCATTGAAAAAGTAGACATGTTAGAGGCTGCCAAGGAAGCTCAGAAGGAAGCACAGTTGTCCAAGAAAAGGTTTAGAGAACATGCTGAATTAAAGTCTGATTTTGAGCAGTGGAGCCCTACTTCTAGGAATATTATTTTGACTGCCTGAAAAGCTGTGAAGGACAAAACCTATGATAGGGGTAAATTGTATTCTGAGCAAGAGTGGAACAAGTATCAAGGCAGGCAAGAAGCCATTCTTCAGTATAGAAGGAGTGTAAAAGCTGGGAAGTTACCTGCTAATGCTCTGGAGCCTAGCAAGTACTTCCCTAAGTCTTTTCACTATTTTGAAAGACAAATGATAAAGCATGAAGAACTGAAGAAGAAGTATCTGAAAGGAAAGAAACCAGCTGATGATACTGAACCTACTGTGCAGGCTAAGATCAGATCTGGGAAGAGAATTGTAATTAAGGAGCCTAGTTTATCTTAGGATAAATAGGCTATTGTCTAGAACAATGTAATCTTTTATTTTTTGTTGTTCTATAGAAAAACATGTAAACCTGGAATTTTCTGATTAATAAATAAAATCAGTTTCAGTTTTGATATTAGTTGTTATCCTGCTGTGAAATGTATGTACATCTATTTTTTCTGTGTTTTATTATGAGTGATGTATATCTTTGACTAAGAGTTATGACTTCTCCAAATAGGGGGAGATAGCTCGGTTTTTTCCCGGTTCGGAGAAATCTGATCGTCTTAGCTCGGAATCGGACCGGGCGCGCAAACAATCAAAGTAAAGCACAACCAATGACGAGATACATTTTTGACGTGAAAAACCCGGAAAGGATGAAAAACCACGTGTCTTGATCTGTGCCGATCCAAAATCCACTAGCTTCTCGGAGTTTTACAAAGATTGATTTGATTTTGGAGGACGACAGTCCGCTACTCCGTTACAAATGCAAAGTATAGAAAATGAGGAAAAACAGCTAAGTTTTTGGAGCCTCGATGGAAGCGCTCCGACCTTGGAATGTGGATGAATTAGCGGAACCTTGGTGGGAGCGTTACGGGCATCCAAATGGGAATTCTCTAAGTTCACGGGGCAGTTGGAGGGAGCGCTCTCGTTGAAGCAGAGCCTTGATGGGAGCCCTCTCGTGAAGTGCGATTAGCGTGTCTTGGAGCTTATTGAAACCATAGCGCAAGGAGATACGCGGAAAGAATTCATGAGCGAAGAATCAACCTAAGTCCACGATCTCTCTGGAAAACCACAGAAATCTCTTTTCTCTGGAGTTTTTTGTCTTCAAATAAAGGCTTGAGGTCTATTTATAGTTTTTTGGAGGCTTACAGTGGTAACTGTGTCAGGGCGTAATTTGTGCTAACGAATTTCGTTGCTCCATTTTGATCACCTGGATCACCAACTTTATTGAAATGACGGAGGTGCCCCCGGGCGGTTCGGGCAGCTCGGGCAGGATGCCCGGAGGTGGCAGCTGCTCGGGCAGGATGCCCGGAGGTGGCAGCGGCCGGCGGAGGCTGGAGGTGGCGGTGGCGACTAGCGAAGGTTGGAGGTGGCGGCAGCGGCCGGGGGCGCGCGCGGGTAGGAGCGCGCGCGTGCCCGCGCGCGGGGCGCGGCCTTGCGCGGGCGCACGGTGCTCGGCTTCGCGCCGTGCGGCCACACACACTTTTCGGGTGTTTTTGGGTCTTTTGGGTGTGAGCGGCTCGTTTGGTTGAATTTACTTGCTCCCATGTATTTGGCCAAAAACTTTTCTAGTTCGACTTAGAAAATTTAGGGAGCACCCCATAGGGATAAATTAAATATTAATTAATTTGTTTTATTAGCAAATCATTAGATAAAATTAATAACTGCTTTGACACTGGCGACGAGATCTGCGAGTTCGAGAAAGAAAAGAGATTCTTTCGGTTGCTGGTAAATCATAGTTGCCGACACCTTTGAATCAAAACCCTAAACGAGGAAGAATGGGGATTCGAGATCTTGAAGCCGAGTAAACGAATGCAAACATGGTTGGGACTTGAAGCAGAGTAAATAGATATCGAGTCGAGTTTGTGCGATTTTGGTTCAGCTCGAAATCGAAATTTTTGACTCGAACTTGGCTCGAAATCAAAATTGATTTTGAGTCGAGTCGGCTCGACCGACTCGACTCGAAATAGCTCGATTCCGAGTCGACTCGAAATCGAATCGAATTGGCTTGAAATCGAATCGAGTCGGCTCAAAATTAAGCAATTGTTTGTTTATTCCTAGTTTGCTCAAAATTAAACTGAGCAACCTATAAATTTAGCAAATGAAACACTTAAAGTCTTCATTCTTTTTATTTATGTTTAAATTTTGTTATTTTTATGCTTAAAATAGGAATATATTAATAAATACATAAATTTTTTTAATTAATTTGAGTTGATTTGAATCATATTTCGAGCGATTCAGGGCTGGCTCGAAATCGACTCGAAATGAGATTCGAGTTAAACCGAATCGACTAAAATTAAGTCGAATCAATTTTAACCGATTCCGATTTGACTCAATTTTCGAACGATTTTCGAGCGACTTTCGAGCTTAGCCTTACTCAAATATGATTCCGAATTTTGAACGTCCCGCACGGGAAAAAATCTATACGGTTTGATTTGTCTCGCTTCGATTTTTAACCCACGGTTTGGTTTTCCGACATACATAGATACCACAGATATGCTAAAAGGGCATTTAGATAAGTAATTCAGGAAAAAAAAATTTGTTTTTCTAGAGAAGCAATTAACCAAAATTTTCATGACTCCTCTATTTATTCAAGGTAAAACATTAATCTCTGTAATCAAATGTAGTAGCATATATTGAGGGAGGAGGGAGGTAAATTTGAGTTGAGGTGAACATGTGAAACGTACTTCGGTTCAGTTTGGTTTTTTCGGTTTACCCATTTTTTAAACCGAATCTGAACCGAATAGCCTCGATTTTTATACACCTCAAGCCGAAACCGAACCGAACCGGTCGGTTCGGTCCAGAAGTCGGTTTGGTTGGCTCGGTTCGGTTCAGTCAGTTTCGATTTTTTATGCACACCCCTGATGCTGAAATAGATCGAGTGTATATACTATCATAAAGAAGAATACAAATGCCAAAGTCGTTTGAACCGTCCGTCTGATTTCCACGGCCTTCCTCCTCCCAGCGAGCCACCACTTTCGCCGATCCAAGTGTCGTCGATGTCGATCTAGATAGTGGTTGATGTCAATCAAGGGGTCATCGATGATGTCGATCTAGGCAAGCTCGATAATTCAGACGTGTTGTGTTGCCGCCTCTCCCGTAATCCCGCCCGAACTCCTGGTCATCCCCGTTTTTGGAGACCACTCAATTTGCGCTTCTTTTTTTGGAATTCCTAGATTCCAGCGATTATCCATTGACGCCAGGAATTTTTTTTCTTGCATTGATTGGAACTAGTCGGCCCCCTCCTCTATACCCGATTTAGAGTTTCTCCTGCCTATATATGAAGGTGCCAATTTTTCCCGCAAAAGAAGTGAATTCGGGCAGCAAAATAACGCAGTGGTGGTCGGTCGGGCTTGGGCGAACCTAGGGTTTTCTTCCTTGTCGCTATCGCGTGTGTGTTTCTTTGTGTTAGGCGTCCGCCTTCCTTGTCTTCAAACTTCTTCCTTGCCGCAACCTTATCGCCGAGCTTCTTTCTTGATGCAGCCGTATCGTCAGGCTTCCTCCTCGCTACAACGTGCTCGGCTCTCGACTGTCGTCTCTTCTCTTGCCGCCGGATTTCTTTATCATCGCAACGTGTACGACCGGATCTTGAAAGATTCGAAATCGTCATCAATCTCTCGGTTTATTTTTTCCTGTTTTATAGTCGTATTGTATGTTTGAGAAAAGAAAATAAAATATTTTTTCTGCACAGTAGACGTACCCAATTTCGGGAAACCATTTTTATTTGGTGTTCTTTGTTTGTGATATTTTTTACTGTTTTGTGCTTATCTTTGTTCGTAACCGCTCTTTTTTTCCGTTAGATTAATTTTGAAAGATTTGAAAATTATTTGTCTAGCACCGCTTTATCATAACAAGTGATAGCAGAGTCAGGTTTGAACATGGACTAATTGGACATTCCGTTTCGAGTTGGGTCAACCGTATGTGATGACATCGGTATGCTCCTTGCTATCTTCCCAATCTTGATCTGTGAATTTATCAGGTCGTCTCGGCCTCTGTACAAATTGTTCGGATTCGTCTCTATGACTTCTTCTACACCCAATACAAAGTCCAAAGTTGCAAAGTTCGATGAGAAGCATAATTTTGGTCCGTGGCAGGTGAAGGCCAAAGCACTATTGATCAAGGAAGGTTTACACCGCGTCATATTGGGAAAAACTCATAAGAATGTTGAGGTTACCGATCACAAGTGGGAGAATTTGGATCTCAGAGCTCTGTCCACCATACAGTTTTGCTTACATTATGATGTGCTATGTAGAGTTTTTTTAGAGACGACTGTCTCTGGTCTTTAAGCAAAATTGGAGAGTATTTATATGACATAGTCTATCCCTAATTGCATCTACATCAAACAGCAGTTGTACAAGTTTAGCATGAAATAGGGTTACTCTCTACATGACCACCTGAACAGTTTCAATAAACTGTTATCTGAGTGTCTCGCCATGGATATTCAGGTGGAGGAAGATGACAAGACAGTTATTCCATTGAGCTCTCTTCCAAAGTCTTACGAAGACATGGTCACTACCCTCACTTATAATAAGTATATTTTGGACATGAAAGAGGTCACTACAGTCTTACTCTTAGATGACATCCGAAAAAAATCGTCAGACTCGAGTACTGTTGAAAGTTCAGCTTTATTCTCTCGGGATCAATCTGGTTTAGGAAAAGGGGGCATGTAAAAGTCTAAAGGTAGTTCAGACATTTACTACAACTACTGCAAAAAGAATGATCATGGAATCAAGAATTGTTGGAAGCTTCACAACAAAGAAAAATGGAAGACCCCTGATGACAGAAAGGAAAAGTCTGTCGCATCCCTATGACTTGAGAATATAGATGAGGATATCCTCTACCATTTTTCCTCACCTTTTATTTTTCCGGTTCTGTACGTTTTCTTTTTTTAGCTTCCTGTATTTTTGTTTTTTTATGTGTTTTACTGGTTATCATTCCTTAATTTGCTCATGTTTATATCCCTTTATTTTTTAGTAAAGCTATATCTATACTTGCGTCTCTATAACTCTTATTTTTGAGCTATTTTTCTGTCAAAAACTTCGTTTTGTGAATGCAGTTTTGTCAACCTTTATTACCTAAGCTCTTTCCTTGTTACTCCTAATTCTACATGAGTTAGAGTGTGTTTAATCAACCTTTTTGATTAGTTCTCATAGGAGCTCATTTTTTCCACACTGAGGTTAGTTCGTTTGCATTCATAATTGATATATCTGTATTTGTCAATTTCTCTTCTGCGCGCACATCACGGGCCATAAATCTTGATAGGTTTATCTTGCTATGGGAAACCATTGTTGGAGGTGGAGTAGTTGAAATTTAGCTTCAAGATAAAGCATTGTTTTGAGTCAGTTACGTAAGTTCAGTTTTATGCTACTCAAAATTAGAGGAGTTTTCTTATGATCTATTCTCGATCAAAGTTTATTCTATTGGTTCCTTTGGTTTTGGATCTTGATGATCGTTGAGGTATTTTGGAGTTATCTCAGCTAGGTGGAGCATGTCACGGAAGAGGCATCAATGCGAAGATTGTTGTGCTACCGCCTCTCCCGGATTCCCGCCCGAATCCACTCCTGGCTAGCCCCATTTTTGGAAAATGCTCAATTTGCTGTTCTTTTTTTGGAATTCCATGATTCCAGTGATTTTCCATTGATGACAGGAAATTTCTTTCTTGCTTTGATTGGATGTAGTCGTTCCCTCCTCTATACCTGATTTAGAGTTTCTACCACCTATATAAGGAGGTGCCGATTTTTCCTCCAAAAGAAGTGAATTCAGATGGCAAGATAACACAGTGGAGGTCGACCGAGCTTGACCAAACCTGAGGTTTTCTTCCTCATTGCTCTCGCGTGTGTGTTTCTTTATGGTTGGCAGACGCCTTCCTTGTCGTCGAGCTTCTTCCTTGCTGCAACTTTGTTGTCGAGCTTCCTCTTTGCTGCAACTTTGTCGTCGAGCTTCCTCCTCGCTGCTGTTGAAACTGGAAATCGGCTTCTGTGAAGTTTGAATCTTTGGGGAAGGGGTGACCGCACACTTACTTTGCCTAGCAAGCTTTGCTAACCGAAGACTTAGAAATTGAAACTTACCCAAGGCTCCAGCACGGAGGTCCCATCACACACCAGAAAGATCTTAGAGCGCTTCCCCTCCTTAGCCAAGTTGTGAGCTAAGGGCACCTCATAGAGCGCTATAAGAGAAGAGAGTAAGAGAATTGGAAAGCCTGCCCTCTGAGGTACCCCCATTGGGTCTATTTATAGATTTTAAACTCTTGCGTGCAAATAACGAGGCTTTGATGTTCTAAACGGCTATATACAGCCAAAAGTGGTCTGCTAACAGCCAAACTCCACTATTTTAGAAGGCTATTTGCAGACCTAATCACATTTGACAGTTCAAATTATGCTTAACCACATGATACCTGCACCTCACTCATAGGGGGAAGTCTAGGCCAGCTCGCCAATAAATGGGAGGGCACGACCTGGCTCTCGCGACTCGCCCCTCTTTTTAGGCGAGCGCGAGTCGGGCTCCTGCGACTCGCCTGCCCCTCACGCGGAGGCAAACTAGCGATCTTCGGCCGGATGGTCACTGAGGCAAGCGCGAGCCAGGCGGGTCAAGTTGGCTTGCACAGCTAGCCCGCCTGCTTGGTGGACCCAGAGGAGCTGTCAAAGCCAGCGAAATTGAGAAGAAATAGGGCTAAGTTCGGAAAGCGTCGACAGGGCGAGCTTCACTCAATGCCTTGGAAGATGGCGTTGAATGAGCGAGTTTCACTCAATGCCCTGGAAGATGGCGCCGACTGGGTGAGCTTCACTCAATGCCTTGGAAGATGGTGATAGAAAATCCATCCTGGCTCGCTCGCCCGCCTGTCTCGCCTGTATGGAGGTCCCACTCGGCGAACATTGGGTTGTACACAATCCCCACTCTTTTTGAGCTTGGCAAAGATCGAAAAGAATTATCCAACCTCACGTGTTCGGTGAGTGCTTGCTGAGCTGGAGAGAATATTTTGGTGAGTCTTACCAATGTGTTATAAATACACCATCAGGCTCAAGGAAAAAACCCCCGTCCTTCTGCTTTTCTTTTCTTTGCGAACTCCTATAGCTGAGAGATGCCCATATCAAAAGAAATGTGAGCTCACCTAGCAGCCGCGAGGGAGGGGACGCGGGCCCAGGTCATTAATGCTTCCCCTTAGCTCGCACGAGGGTCGCCCAGTCCTGCCTTCAGGCCGAAGAAGGCGAAGATGGTCAGGCGATCTCCCCCGAACGACGCCCCCACGTCTAGTTCGGCGGCCGGTGTTGGGGCTATCCATGAGGTACGCGGGTCGGTTGACTGACATTATCGTCACTCCAATTTTGATCTCTCCTTCTTCGCAGGAGCCGTCTTGTGAGGGCGGAGGCGAAGGAATGGAGTAGAGGCACTCCTCCTCACAGGTAACTGAGCGGGTCGTCATCCCTTCGACCATGGGGATTACCCTTCTCGTGGTTCCTCCGCTGCCAACCCGTCGCGGGCTAGGAAAATTCTTGGCGACTCTTGAAGGAGAGCCCCTCCAGGGTCAGCCAGGTACCCTCCCCCCCCCCCCCCCGCATACTAGTGCAGGGGATGTATCGACCCTGGTGAGTTTGTGCGCTTGCTTGCTTACGATCGTCCGCTTGCTCCTCTGACCCTTTCTATTTTGCAGGCTTCAACGCGGTCTCCTCCTACGCCTCCCCCTTCTGCGGACCATATCTCAGAATACCTGGGCAACCCGTAGGATGCTGAAGAGAAGAAGAGGCGGGTGACCCGGCTGTTCCAGAAACACTCTCTGATGTTGCAGGAAGTTTGTGATAGGGTGGACGAGGACAAGGCTGAGGCAGAGGAACGGTTTGTGGTCCTGGAGGGTATGAGGCGCCCAGAGGATGGAGATGAGATTACTTCCCCAGGAGCACACATTACGCGAGCGGAGGAGCGACTCCGGCATGCCATGGAACAATTCGACCTGGCCCAGCGGGAACTGCTGGCGGTCCGCGAGTACTTCTACCCTCGCTTGCTGCCTCGTTCCGGGGTATAAGGGAGGGGTTGGTGGAAGTGGATTCAATATTGAACCACAAACTCGTTCCTCGTTGTCGGCCTGCAGGCCTGGGTTGCACCTGTCCCTGGATCAGCTCGCGTGTTATAACCATGAACTTATTTCTCTTCCTGGGGTACCAGACTTTATTGTTTGTAAACATTTAACACCGCTCACCCGCTGACGGGCCCATGCTTGTTGCATATTATCTCTGCAACTTTAGTTTAGCTTTTCTTAGGTGGGTGCGAGCCTACTGGCTTGCTCGCTCCTCTGGCGGGCGCGAGCCAGCGTGGTTCGCTCGCAACTCTGGCGGACGCGAGCCAGCATAGCTCGCTCGCCACTTGGGCAGACATGAGCCAGCGTTGCTCGCCTCTGCATAAGCTCCAAAGGGGGCGCGATGATTAGGCAGGAATTAGTGGCGGGTTCGGAAATCGAAGCGTCAGGGTGCATTTTTGCTATCCGCACACGTTCCAGCCGACGGGACGTTTTCCCTCCGTTTTTCCTTCCATAAATAGGCAGCGACCCTTCTTCCCACCTACCACATTTAAAACCCTCTGCGTCTTCTCCACTCCTGCTATTCTCAGCCCGCCTTTTCTCATGAGAACTTCAGCGTCCCGCCCGCTTAGCAGATCGCGAGATGGGAGGCAGCGGTGGAGATGCCGAGGGGAGAGGCAAGTGCGCATGGACCTTTTCTGACCACCCCTTCTTCTCCGCCATCCTCACCGAGGATGAGCTCATCACGATGGTCGGTGATTTCATCCGGCCTGGCTTTGAGGCGAGATGACTAGGGGAGGGGGAGAAGATCAACGACCTCTCTGACGGGGAGCTCATCATCCCCTTAGCGCATTTCGATGCAGGCCTCCTGCTTCCCCTATGGACCGAGGTCTGGCAAATATTGAAGTACTTTGGGGTCGTCCTGGGGCAGCTGACCCCCAACTCGGTGGAGATCGTGGTAGGGTTTCTCTGCTTCCTACGGGGAGAGTGGGTCGAGTTCAGCCTCGCAGTCTTTCGCAAGTTGTTCTCCTTTCGGGCGAACAAGGACGGTATCGCGTACTTCTCCAGCAACCACCTCAAGGTGCGGGGGACAGTAAACAAGAGCCACAACTAGCTCCGGAAGTTTGTCTTTGTCAAAGGCGACTTCGACAATGTACCATTCTCGCCGGTCCAACTCAGCAAGGTGAGCTACCTCCCCCTAGACTGGGGGGGGGGACAATGAAGCTGAGCTTTGTGGGTTCTTCCAGGAGAAGAACTTCGAGGTCGTGTTCCTTCGCAGGAATGTCGATTCTCTCGCCCCAGTCCCTTCCGGGGGAGGTAAGTCACTCGCGCTAGATCCCTTTTACTTAACATTTTCTCTCTGCAACTCTAACCCTCTTACTACAGGTGAGCGAGACCTTTCCATGCACCCTCCTTATGAGAGTGCAAGAGTCGCCCCCGGCGAGCTCGCCCATGCCGAGGCGGCGGCTGCCGTGTATTGTGAGATCCAGGCCCTTGCCCCTAGACACGGGTCCCCCGCGATCAGCCTCCGCCACCGTAGTCTAAGAAGCAGAAGACCGCGGGAGGCGCACCTCCCACATCTCGGTAAAAAGGCAAGGCCCCGACGAGCCAAAAGCCCGAAGCGGTCGTCACTCCCAGCGCTTTGAACGGCGGTCCTGCCAGCGAGACGGCCAACACCTCTAGGGAGCGAGAGCAGGCGCCCTCTGACAGGCCCGTGTCGAGGGCGCACCACAACTTCGGCTATGGCGAGTGGCTCTTGGATGAGCTCGGTAAACCCCTCCTTCAATAGGACCAAGGGGAGAATCGGGCGTCGATCTCCACCCTGCTGTCGAGCTGGCTGGAGCAGGACATCACCAGCGGGGAGGCCTATGCCTTCTCTTTTAGGTTGTATGCGCGGGAGGACACCACAGTCTACGACCAAGAGTCAACGCGGACACTCATTCATGAGAGCGTGCGGGCCCATCTACGTGGCCTGGAGCTAGCCCATATGGCGGGCCGCCGGTGCATATATATGGAGTAGAACTCCGCCTCGCTCCAGAAGCTCGCCAATGACAATGATGAGGCTCTCTGCCTCGTGATGGGGGAGGCAGAGCAGCAAAGGAAGCGGGAGAATGAGGTCGACGCTGTTCTCGCGGATACTTGGGGGGGGGGGGTAAGTCCTGAAACTCGAGCAAGATGCCTTTCTTTAGATTGCCTCTACTAACTCATGTTTCTTTTGTTTCTTTTTCACATGACACAGCGACGACCCAGTGCCTTGACCTTCAAATCGCCACCCTCTAGGAGGAGTATGAGGCGCTGCAGGCGCGGGTGTGAGATCTGGAAGCTGCCGCTCCATCGCCGCCCTCCAGCATCAACTGTCGGCTCGTCCACTACTTCGACTACGATCTGGAAGATATGATGCAGAAGAATACCGCCAATGCCGCGATGTACACTCTCCAGACCATGCAGCTAGCTGGCCTAGTGATGAACGAAGGCGCGGAGCTCGCAGCGAGCGATGTGGTACCGGAGATGTTCCATCCAATACTGAAGCCGGGCGACGAGTCCTACCAACCCCTTTAGGAGAGCTCGCCCCGCTGAACCCTCGCGCCACACTTCTTTCTTTCTTTTTGCAGTCCATGTATTTTCTTTTTTCCTTGTTATAATGTAAATGTGGGCTGAGCCCCATCCTTGTAACTTTTTGCGAATAATAATACATGCCCTTTTTCAAGAACTCTTATTGATTTTGGTAGTTTTTCACTCTTTTGTGTACTCGCGACCCGGCTTAGCCTCCTTGCTCACCGACTCCGGACCCACGACTCGCTGCTAAGATCGTGTGGTTCTTAAGGACTTAGTTTTAGAAAATCGATCATACCTTAGGTAATTGGTCTGTGAGCGGCGATCCACCGCCTTTACTCATGGAGCTTCCCCCACGATGCTTGTGAGACTTAGGTCTAGGCGTCTCTCGACCCGCCCCATGAGTGTTTGACCTGCGCGAACCGAGACCCATCTTAGCGTGACTTGGAGACTTGAGAGCGCCTCACGTAATTGATCCTCGTAACCTGGGTCACTCTACTTGGACATGATATTTATGGATTGGGAGTGGCGAGACCTAGCTCGCTAGGATGGGACCTGCTTCGCCAAGAGGGGCTAGACCCAGCTCGCTAGGAGTGCTATGCGAGATCCATCTTTGCCGAGAGGGCTATGCTGAGGGAGGAAGACTTGGTCGAGTGACATCCAGCCCTGCCAGTTAGTGAGAGCCTGACAGCGGGATCTTCTCAGGGTCTGGGGCAGACTCTCTTGAGTGACAGCCCTGCCAGCTAGTGAGAGCCTGGCAGCGAGATCTTCTCGGGGGTATGGGGAGACTCTCTCGAGTGACATCCAGCCCTGCCAACTAGTGAGAGACTGACAGCGGGATCTTCTCGGGGTCTGGGGAGACTCTCTCGAGTGACATCCAGCCCTGCCATCTAGTGAGAGGCTGTCAACAGGATCTTCTCGGGATCTGGGGAGACTCTCTCGAGTGACATCTAGCCCTGCCAGCTAGTGAGAGCCTGACACAGGATCTTCTCGGGGTCTGGGACAGACTCTCTCAAGTGACAACCAGCCCTGCCAGCTAGTGAGAGCCGGTTAGCGGGATCTTCTCAGGGTCTGAGGCAGACTCTCTCGAGTTACATCCAGCCCTGCCACCTAGTGAGAGTTGGCAGCGAGATCTTCTCGGGGTATGCTTTATGGACATCATCTGCCACACAGACTTGCAAAATGATCTAAAAAATCGCGATATCTCATATTTACAAAAGAGTATGTTACATACTTTTTCACGGATAAAAATATTTCAAGTCTTCACCGCTCCAAGTTTGACTGAGGTTCTCGCCCTCCACATTCTGGAGGCGATACTCCCCTGACCTCAATACCTCTTTGACAGTGTATGGACTAGGGCTGAGCATATTATTCCAAACTCAAAAGTCGCTCGAAAATTGAGTCGAATCAGAATCGATTAAAATTGATTCGATTCAATTTGACCCGAATCTGATTTCTAGTCGATTTCGAGCCAGCCCTGAATCGCTCAAAATATGATTCGAATAACTCGAATTAATTAAAAATATTATGTATTTATTGATATATTCTTATTTTTAAATTTAAAATAATAAAATTTAAATCAATATAAAAAGAATGAAGTCTTTAAGTATTTTGTTTGCTAAATTTATACATTGTCCAATTTAATTTTGAGCCAAATAGGAATAAAGAGAAAAAATGCTCAATTTCGAGCTGACTCGATTCGATTTTGAGCCGACTTGGAATCGAGCCATTTCGAGTCAATTTCGAACCAAGTTCAAGTCGAAAATTTTGATTTCGAGCTGAGCCAAGATCGCTCGAACTCGACTCGATATCAGGCCTAGTATGGACCTTACCAGTTTGGGTTGAGCTTCTCTGCGGCTGCTGATCTTCTGTGATATTTACTTTCTTGAGGACCACGTCCCCTTCCACAAACTGCTTGACCCTGACATGCTTGTCGAAATATTTGGCCATATGCCGCTTAATTTCTTCCTGCCTAACATCAGCCACATTTCGAAGTTCCCCCGCTAGATCCAAGGAGAGTCGCAGCTCGTCCTCGTACTCGACTCTCCATTCCTCTCTTCCTTCTTCCTCCTCGACTACCCGAGGTGTCCGGACCTTGAATTCTACGGGGAGCATAGCCTCACAGATGTGGGAGAGTTTGAATGGGGTCTCCCCAGTGGCTGTGTTGGGGGTGGTCCTCAGTGCCTAGAGGACTGAAGGAAGTTACTCCACCCAACTCCCCTTCAGGTTCTCCACCTTCTTCTTCGGCAGGTTCACAATGATCTTATTCGCCGCCTCCACCTACCCATTTCTTCTGGGGTGGTGAATCGACGCGAACCTGAGATCAATCCCAACCTGTCCACAGAAACTGATAAACTTGGCACTGGCGAACTGCGGCCCAATGTCCGTGACAATGGCCTAAGACAACCTGTGCCGGCAGATGATCTCCCAGCGCACAAAATTCTGAACCACTTGGGAGGTCACATTGGCCAGCGCGTTCACCTCCAACCACTTAGATAAATAATCCATCATCACCAATAAGAATCTCCTCTGCCCATTAACATGAGGGAAGGGCCCTACCAGGCCCATTCCCCAAATGGCGAAGGGCCAGGGCGTAGTGATGCTCCTTAGTCTTGTGGTTGGTAGTAGTTGAAGAGGGGTGAGCAGCTGGCACTTCTGTCACATCTTTGCAAACTCGACGGCATCCCGACCCAGGGTTGGCCAAAAGTACCCTTGCCTCACTATCCTCCTTTCCAAGGTTCTACTTCCCGAGTGACTCCCGCATTCCCCAACATATATTTCTTCCAAGATCCTCTGGACCTCCACCTAGGCCACACAACGAGCTAGGAGTCCTGATATGGTCTTTCGATACAACTTATCGTCGCGCATAAGATAGTATGCCGACTTGTGCTTGAAACGTTTCTTATCCATGCCTTCTAGGAATTCACCTGTGGACAAGAAGGCGGTGTAGGGGTCTATCCACGAAGGGCACTGGTCTACCTCCATCAGCTCTCCTTCTTCAATAGAGGGGCAGAAAAGGTCGGTGATGGGTTCCCCCACTCGGGGTCTATGCTTGGCCAATTGATTTACCTGCTCGTTCTCCTCCTGCGGTACGTGTCGAATGGAGAACGTTTGGAACATGCTGATAACTCCCTTGACCTTTGCTAGGTATCTTTAGGACATGATTTATTCAAAAGAGATAAATCTGCACACATCCTCCAGCGATCATCTCCTTTTTAAACCATTATAACATTGGAGACACAGCCTGGAGCTGGATCTCTGAAATGAATCCGGCCTTGAGGAGCTTACCCACCTCCTCTCTAATGGGCTCAGTCAACTTGTCCGCGGTAGACCTCTTTTTCTGCCGGATGGGGGCGAGCCTCGGGGTTGTCCAATTTAAGGCGGTGATATGCGACGTCCGCATCGATCCCGGGCATGTCCGTTGCATTCCATGCGAAGACATCCACGTTCTTCCGGATTCACTCCAGCATCCACCCCTGGTTCTCTAGACTCATCATCCCACTAAAGCGCACCTTCTCCACCCTGCCTTCCCGGGTGAGAACCTTCATCTCTACCTCCTCTTCCGTGGTCTCCATCCGGGACTGGTCTTCCCACTCGCCAGTATCCATCTCGCCTGGCACTAGATCCTCCTCCTCCTCGATTTCCTCTACGACCATCACCTCAGCCTGCTCCTCTAGCACCTCCTTTGCCACCTCCACACGGGTGCAGACCTCTTCCTCCTCCATCTACCTCTCCTCTGCTTCCTCTCTATCCTCCTGCATGGACACCTCCTCCATCCTCCTCTCCATCTTCTCGGCTCCCTCTTACCAAGAGATGGTGTTGACCATCGTAACATAACATTCTTTAGCCACCTTAGGGTATTCGCGGACCCAGACTTGGATGCCTTCAACGTTGAACTTCAGGCATTGATGGAAGGAATATGGTACACAACAAAAAGTGATGATGAGGGGCTGTCTGAAGATCGCTTTATAGCTGCTAGGAGCGTCCACAATGACGAACTTACAATTTCTGGACTGCCCCTAGAGTAACATGGAGTCCCACTCCTTCCACCTCCTTCCTTTCCCCAGAAAATCCAAAGAGTGGACCATTCGAGGCCAACACCCTCCGGGCCTCCACCTTCATCACGTCAAACGCCTTCTTGAAGATGACGTTGACCGAGCTCCCATTATCAATGAAGATCCGATAGACAGTAAAATTTTTGAGCACAGGCTGGATCACCAACGTGTCGCAAAATGGATCCTCATGATCCAACATGTCCTTCCTTGAGAAAGTAATCTTCTCCTCTATGGGTGGATTTAGAGGCACCAAAGCAATGCTTCGGCGGTACTATGGTATGGAGGCTCGCCTTGCGGGAGGCCTTAACTCCCACCCCTCCATGGATCACCTTGAACCCTCCTCAGCTTCCTACATCGGCCCCATCCTCGCACCTATCTCCCCTTTGGGCAGGACCTCTTCAATCCGCACCTACTGATGAGGTTACTGCTTCTCCCCGGTTCCCCTCAACTCCAAGAAATCCGGGCACGTGGTCGTGGCGTAGCCCTCCTCCTGATGGAAATCGCAGTAAGGCAGATCCACCCTGCCTTACTTCCTTCTCCTCTGACCTATCCTACTCCTCCCTAGGGCTATCACCATAGCCTGATGTTGATCGGGGAGAGGAGGTCTCTGACCCTGCCTCCAGCTTGGAGGGTTGAACTGACCCTGCCCTCCTTGGCGGTTATCCCTTCCGTGGAAACCTCGCCTCTGGCCTTAGTCGTGCTACTCCTGATGTCTCCATCCTAGTCGATTGTTCAGCTCCTGGAGGCCCCACCTTGGCTGCTGCTCCTCCTGCTGCTGCTCCCTCTGCCTGGGCTCGACCCTCCTTGCCTCCTGCCCCTTGCCACCTCTTGGCTCCTTCTCCTCCTCTGTGGCACACTTGGCCAACTTCCTGGCAAAATTTGGGCTCGACGCCTCCCCATCAATCTCCCACACTGCCCTCTCCAACAGCTCCTCAAAGGAGAGAGGAGGGATCCTTTTTAGCTCCATTTTGAAGAATCCCTGCTGCAACCCCAGGGTAAAGGCCACCATGAGGGTGTGCCCCAACATCTCCTGAACTTGGAGGACCTCCTCTTGAAACAGGTCCACGTAGCTCCCCAGATTCTCGTTCACCCCCTGCTTGATGAGGAACAAGGACTCTGACTTTCTCTTCCTCTTCTTGGAAGTGGTGAACCTCAACAAGAACCCCCGGTGCAGACCCTCGAACAAGTAGATGGAACTGGTAGGAAGCTGGTGGAACCAATCTCTCTCCTTCTCCTTGAGGGTGATAGCGAAGAGCTTGCACTTGAACGCATCCGACATCTGTTGGATCGGAACCACATCCTCGAACCATTGGATGTGCTGAACCGGTTCGTCCCTCCTAGTGTAGTAGGACATCTTTGGCTCACGAAACCCCTCGAAAACTGGGGCGGAAGAGACCAACTCGCTAAAGGGGCTACCATCCCCTGCTAGGCAAGCCGAGCGATCTCATACCTCCGCCTCGCTGATTCGGCCCGCACTTGCCAAGCCAGTGAACATAGCTCGCCCCGGCAGATCCCGCTCGTCGCCTTCCTCAGCTACCTCCTTCCCAGGTCCCCTGATAGGGGCGTTCTCGCCCAAGGATGGGGCTGCGATTACTAGGAAAGCTGGTGTCGAGCACTCGGCGCGAGTGCATACATGACGAGATTCTGTATCTCTTGGCATAAATCCTCAAACATGTCGAGAGTGGCAAGAGGGGGAGGGGGTGGCGAGTCAGCCTGACAAGAATCTTGCCTTTCACCTCCAGTCATTGAGCTCGCTAAGGTTTTCGGTGTTGATCACAGTCCACGCTCACCACACCAAAAATGTTGAAAATGGAAACCGGCTTTTGTGGAGTCTGAACCCTTGGAGAAGGGGTGACCGCATACTTCCTTTGCCTAGCAAGCTTTGCTGACCAAAGACTTAGAACATGAAATTGACCCAAGACTCTAGCATGGAGTTCCCACCACACACCCATAAGATCTTAGTGCGTTTCCCCTACTTAGCCAAATGCTAAGTTAAAGGCACCTCAAAGAGCGCTATAAGACAAGAGAGTAAGAGAACTAGAAAGCCTGCCCTCTGAGGTAGCCCCTTGGGTCTATTTATAGATTTTAAAGTCTGGCCTGCAAATAATGAGGCTCTGCTGTTCTAAATGCCTATATGCAGCCAAAAGTGGTCTGCCAACAGTCAAACTCCACTATTCTGGAAGGATATTTGCAGACTTAATCACATTTGGCAGATCAAATTATGCTTAACCACATGATACCTGCACCTCACTCATAGGGGGAAGTCGGGGCCAGCTCGCTACTCAATGGATGGGCGCGGTCTGGCTCTCGCGACTCACCCCTCTTTTTAAGCGAGCGCGAGCTGGGCTCCTGCGACTCGGCTTCCCCTCACGCGGAGGCGGACTTCGGCCGGATGGTTACTGAGGCGAGCGCGAGCCGGGCGGGTCAAGTTTGCTCGCGAGGCTCGCCCACTTGCTTGACGGACCCAGAGGAGTTGTCAAAGCTAGCGAAACTGAGAAGAAATCTGGCTAAGTTCAGAAAGCGTCGGCAGGGCGAGCTTCACTCATCGCCCTGGAAGATGGCGCCGACTGAGCGAGCTTCACTCAACGCACTGGAAGATGTGTCGACTGGGCGAGCTTCACTCAATGCCTTGGAAGATGGAGATAGAAAATCTGTCCTGGCTCGCTTGCCCGCCTGTCTCGCCTGCCTGGCGGTCCTACTCGGCTAACACTGGGTTGTACAACTGCAGCATGCTCGGCTCTCGACAGTCGTGCTTCCTCCTCGCTGCAACGTGTTCGGCTCTTGGCCGCCGACTCTTCTCTTGTCACCGTATTTCTTTCTCGTTGCAACGTGTACGACCAGCTCTTGAAGGATTCAAAATCGCCATGGATATCGCGGTGTGTTTTTTTCCCTTCTTTATAGTTGTATTATATGTTTGAGAAAAAAAAAAATATTCTGTCTGCACAGTAAACATACTCAATTTCGATCGGAAAACCACTTTATATTTGATGTTATTTAGTTGTGGTGTTTCTTATTGTTTCGTATTTATCGTTATTCGTAACCGTTTTTTTGTCGTTAGATTTTTTTAAAAAAATTTGTAAATTACGGGATAATATTAAGATATAATTTAATAAATAGTCATTTAATATATAATAATAATGTTTAGTAATATAAAATAAAGTGATAATATATGTAAAATAAACTTTTGAATATAATTTCAATAATAGAGGAGTGATAATTTAGTACATAATTTTTATACCGTCACCGGACAGGAGGTTGCCCAAGCATAACCTAATGTTTTAAAAATACATTTAAAAAATACAATTTTAAATCCCCTTTTAAACCACCCCTGTTAAAATGACACAAATATCTGAATAAGGGAAATTTTTTGGGTACGCCACATATATCCAACATATATGTGGGACCTACCTAAAAATACATTTTTAGCCATGATACAAAGATTTTTAATAAAATATTAGTTAAAATATTTTTATGAATCTTTTAAGATCCTACTTATACATTAAAAAATCTTTTAAAAAATAACTGTCTGTTGTAATGTTAAAAACTTAAAATCCGACCACATGTTTTTTAATGGCTACAATGTGGGTCATTTTATAGCCAATCTGATGGCTGATAAATCACACCTATATATTGAATATACGCATAGCATTTCTAAAAATTTTATCTCCAACAGAGCTTGAGAGCCAATTGAATTTAGGATGAATAGAAGACTGCTCGACAAAATAGTTTCAAAGAATTACTCGCGAGGCCCTGCCTTGCTCTTATTGGAGAAATGTCATAATACATTATTAATATTATTAATTAGCAACTAAAAAAATGTAATACGTAAATATTATTATTTAGTTTAATTAACTTTCAAATACTGAATATTTAGTAAAAATTTCGATATGTAGAAATTTAGATAATTCTTATGCACGTGCCACTGTGGCAGCATTAGTAAATTGATGCACGTCAAAAAAGATGAGATTCTAATATTTTGGGTAATGGGCGGCTCCCACTGGCCACTGCATATAAAATGACAAGAAACCCCGAGAATAAAACAACTGAAACAAGTCTCTAAAACCGCCGCAAGCAAGAAGGCGAGTTGCTCGTCGGCGATGGGCGGGAATGAGATAGTACTGTTCCCTCTCGCCGCAATGGGCCACCTGAAGCCCATGGTGGAGCTGGGCAAGCTCTTCCTCCGGCAAGGTCTCTCCGTCACCATCCTCATCCTCCAGTTCCCCAAATTCGACAACAAACCCATCAATTCCTACATCGACACTGTATCCGCCGCCAATCCCGCCCTTTCCTTCCACCGCCTTTCCTCCCCACCCTCCACCGTCGAAGCTCCCACTTTCATTCACCACTTTCGCCTCGCCATCCCCCAGCTCCAGGATTACCTCTCCTGTAATTCCTCTGCAACTGCACTTGTCCTCGATTTCTTCTTCGATGATGCCATTGATGTCATCAACAAGATGAATCCCCGCCTCCCTTGCTATTTCTTCTTCCCCACCAGTGCCTCCAACCTCGCCGCTTTCCTCTACCTCCCTTTCCTCCACAAAGAACAGACCGTCAGCTTCAAGGATCTCGGCGACACCCCTGTTAATTTCCCAGGCTTCCCGAGTCCTATTCCCGCCTTCGACATGCCGATCCGAATCTCCGATCGCAGCAGCGAGGCTTATAAAGCCGTGATCGTCCAGTACGATCGCCTCCCCAAATCCAGCGGCATCATCGTCAACAGCTTTCGAGCGTTGGAACCGAAGGCGCTCGCGGCTATTGCAGATGGCCTTTGCACTCCCGGCCGCACCATGGCCCCAATTTACTGCGTCGGACCCATAACCTCTATGGACGGCCAGGAGCATAATGAGACGGCCGGAAGCGAGCGCCGGCACTACAGCCTTGAATGGCTCGACGGCCAGCCGAGAGGTAGCGTGGTGTTCCTCTGCTTCGGAAGCATGGGCGGCGCCTTCTCGGAGGCACAGATCTTAGAGGTCGCTGAAGGATTGGAGCGCAGCGGGCAGAGATTCCTGTGGGTTGTGCGGGGATCTCTGCCGGAGGTAGATCTGGAAGCGGTCCTGCCGGAGGGATTTGGGGAGAGGACGAAGGGGCGGGGTTTGGTTGTGAACTGGTGGGCGCCGCAGGCGGCGGTTCTGGGGCACGCTGCGGTAGGTGGATTCGTGACGCACTGCGGATGGAACTCCGTGCTGGAGTCCATTGTGGCCGGAGTGGCGATGATCGCGTGGCCGATGTACGCGGAGCAGAGGATGAACAGGGTGTTCTTGGTGGAGGAGGCAAAGATCGCCGCAGAGATGCCGGGTTACAGGGACGGGCTAGTGCGGTCATACGAGGTCGAGGAGAAAGTGCGTTGGCTGATGGAGTCGTCCGGGGGTAAGGAGATGAGGGCACGGGCGGCGGCCGTCAGAGAGAGGGCCAAGGCGGCGATGCGGGAGGGTGGGTCGTCTTATGAAGACATGGTGAAGATGGTCCACTCGCTCACAACTGCCGGCGGCGGCGAACGGCCGACGGTGGACCATCTGTTATCATCTACTTGGGGGTAGGGCACATTCCAACTATGAGTAGCGTTTTGTGGATCGAAATAGCGAATTTTTGTATGTTCTCTAATTATATGAGTAAAAGGATTTTCTCCCGCACAATGACACAATACGACCGCTGAGCTATAAATCGTTCCTGCCGCTAACTGTGGATATTAAAAATCTATTTTGGCGCCAGGACAAACTCAAGTTAATAAATTTGGCAGTACTGAAATCAATATATGAAGTTTAAGTTCAAATAGCACTCTCAGAATCAATCTCACCACTTGTGATCGAGTTCGTGGCTAAGAGATATTTCGATGAGTTCATGAAGGTCGTCATGGAGACCGTACGATTCTTCGTCCTCACGCCGCCTGGCGAGATCTCTGAAAGTGAGAACAATTAAATAAATTATATTATCTATAATTTTCACATAATTTGGATACATACACATATTTTTGACCAGAATTTTAAATATAAAAATATATTTTACAACACAACAAAAAAAATAAACACAGAAAATGAACAATCACAGAAGACAAAATTATAATGGTTTCTCAAAATATGAGTACGTTCACTTTCTACTACCTTGATAGGAATTCGCCATCTCAGTGTCTAAATCCTTTAATATGGAGACTCTCAGAATCAATCTTTAGATCTTTTGATAAAGAGATTTTGAAACAATACATTCTGAGTCTTTTGACAAGGAGACTCTCGGAAACACAATCTAAAGTCTTTAAAAAAGAATTCTAAAACCTCTTTTCTTAATATGTAAAAGAGCAATAGAAGAGGATTGAGAATATAAATGTAGAAGAATTGATCTTCTTGATAAGTCATCTCAGCAAGAATCTGAGAATTATTAGACACTTGGTGAATTGGATCATTGATCTCTGATGAATCTATGATTGAGAAGATTCAAGGATTATTTACCTTTAATACAAATGATTTCTTCTTTGATTTCATTGAATCCGTTAAACTCTTTTGAGAGCCCTGAAGAAGATGAAAAATATACTCTCTAATCGGATTCAAACACTTGAACGACTAAATCAAGGAAGAAAAATGTTCATCAGGATTTGAATGATCATCTTCCAAATCAACTTTGTCGATTCAAATTGCTAAAGCATTTTCTGTGTTTGTATCTGATCTCTTTGCCTCTATTCATCTCTATCTTTCCAATTATATATATATATATAGATACATATATATATATATATACATATGTGTGTGTGTGTGTATATATATATATATACACACACACACACATATGTATACATATATATATGTATCTATATATATATACGAGCATCTTCGCACGGGCTACGCCCGTGCTCGATGCTCTTCGCATCGACAGTACCCCAATCGCGACGTTACCTCCGCCCAAACTCGACCCCTCTATGACACTCTCGATCAATTGATAGGGCACAGCGAGCCCCCGTGCCCTACGCGACAGTACCCCCGCCTTGATAGTGTCCCGGCGCGGCGGCGCTTCTGCAACTCGCAATTCCCCATGCAACGATAAAATGGGTACGTGGGAGAGCAGTAGGCACAGGGGTCGTGTGCACGGGGGTTTGCGAGGTGTAGAAGCGTCGTCGCGCCGTGACACTATCGAGGCAGGAGTACTGTCGCGTAGGCCACGGGGGCTCGTTGTGCCCAATCAATTGATCGAGAGTGTCATAGAGGGGTCGAGTTTGGGCGGAGGTAACGTCGCGATTGGGGTACTGTCGATGCGAAGAGCATCGAGCACGGGCGTAGCCCGTGCGAAGATGCTCGTATATATATGTAGATATTTCCCTCAGTAGCACCTACTGCTGGCGTCTTTCTCCGGCTATTCGCAACAAACAGCTCTGCCCGGCGCCATGGACGGAACTTTGACGGAGAGAGAAACTGCGAGATTATCAGAAGTAGGCCTGAATTAAGAAATCGGGTAGGCTGTAGCCGTCCGCCACCACCGAACTGAGTCCTCAGAGTCAAAGCTTTTTCTATTTCTTCCCTCTTTTCTAGCGCAAAAAAATATATAGCTTTAAAATTTTTGATGTCAAAAGCTAAATGAGTTTATACTGTTATTTAAAAACAATTTTTTTTTTCAATTTAGGAAATTACATCTTTCAAATAGGACAAAATCATTGGGAATAGCATGGAGTTATGTGCGGGAGTGATTAGTGGCAGTGGCATTCCGTCTGGGTAGGCAATTGCGGCCAAACCTCCTAGTATCCATTTAACAATATATCAGAAGGAAAGATGCAATAGAAATAATTGGAAATCGTACAAACTCAAAAATATTTTGACAAATCCATACATATTAGTGTATGTACACTCTAACTCAACAAAGCAATACTTGCACATGCTCATTCTCAAGAACATGAACATGTCATTTATTGCACAACAGGACTGGATGTTCGGCAGATTGAACGGAAATACAACAGATCATTACTACTTGAAAATGCATACGATCACTACAGAGAAGAAAATAAAAACGTAAAACTGTCTACAATATAGAACACGCCGTCTAAAGTGGTTTGAAATGTGAGTCCACATTAACAGCACTTTGTGCTTTCTGGCTAGAAAGTTGAATCGGACCAAATTAGAGCAATCAATAACAGGTGTTATTAATTGAAAATGCGTACAATCATTAGAGAGAACAAAATAAGAACAACAAAATGCATAGAATATAGATCAACAAGGCTACAGTGGTTTGAAATGTCAGAGTTCGCAATGTTTCTTCGGAAAATCCGCCGTCGATGCACACGTCTTTCTCTCTTCCCTTCGAGTTAAAATTCATTCTAATTTTGTTTCAACTTTGTATCTCAAGCGTGCTCAGTGTTCTCCAATTTCAGCTCAATACAAGTTTTATCCTTCCTGACTTGGCTCATTACCCGGCCTGTTCACTTTGATTTAAACATTTTCCCCGCTGAAAATTTGATCAAATTTTCATTGATTCCTCACTTTTTAGCTGATTCCATAGTCTTTCCAAAATTTAGTGCTCTATCTTTCAGCTAATCTCATAGTCATACCTTACCAACTGACTCACACAATAAATACAAATTGTTCTCATCATACCGAAGAACTCCATTTAACTGTCATTCACTGGGCTAACTGTTTAAAATAGCCAGCAACCACTACTTGCTAGAAGTGGGCCTGAGTCATAACCCGCGCGTTATTTTTACTATTGCTTTCTTTATGAAAAATCTGCTGACACAACATTCTTTATGTACCGCCCCGCAAAAACATTGCAACCTTACCACACTCGGCCTTCATCGCAACTCCCAATCTGCCCATGTGAAGGTGTAAATCTCCTAATAAAATCTTTTTTTTCTTCTTATAATCACCTTGCCCACAAACGTGATCTTCTACATGAAAATGTCGTTGAAACAATTTCATCTGTTCAGAATAGCAGATATGTTGCCATATTGTGTTCTCCAGATTTATGCACTCGCCAATTTTTGCACATTGTTTTGCCTTTAATAGGCTGCTAATCTTTCTCATACCTGATCACCAATAGATATCGAAGTACACCTGCATTTTTCGATAGGGATCCTTTTTTTAGCATATTCTTTGGATTCACCTTAATAAGCATATTTTCTATGTCCGCATTTCCCCTGCTGAAAAGTCGATCAAATTTCCATTGAACCCTCACTTCTCAGCTTACAAAGAGACTCACACAAAAAATACAAATCGTTTTCACCATAGAGAAGAACTCCATTGAACTGTCATTCATTGCTCTAATTGTTTAAAACAGCGAGCAACCACTACTTGCTAGAAGTGTGCCTGAGTCATAAACCGCGCGCTATTTTTACTATTGTTTGCTTTATGAAAAATCTGCTGAAACAACATTATTTGTGTTGCGCCCCGAAAAAAATGTTCAACCTGACCACACTCGGCCTGCAGCGCAACTCCCAATCTTCCCATGTGATTTTGTAAATCTCCTAATAAATTCTTTTTACTTTCTTCTTAGAATCACCTTGCCCGCAAACGTGATCTTCTACATGAACATGTCATCGAAACACTTTGTTCTCTTTAAAATCGTGAATATGTTGCCATTTGTGTTTCCCATAGTTATGAAACCGCCAATATTTCCACATTCTTTTCCCTTTAATAGGTTCCTAATCTTTCTTATACTTGATCACCAATACAAATCGACGTACACCTGAATTTTTCGATATGGATCCTCTTTTTTAGCATACTCTTTGGAATCACCTTAATAACCATATTTTGTAGAGCTGAATGCCATTTGTTAGCATTTTTGGTAGAGTTCAAAACGTCCATCATCTTCTTACTACCACTCATTTACCTAATGTAGATATGGAGCGTAATGAAAGCATTGTACAAGTACATAATAATGTTCAATCACAAGTTCGTGCTCAGCGTCTTTCTTTGCCCGAAGATCAACTTCAATATGATGTTCTTGCTCCAGCTCTCTCTGCGCCCGATGAAGAACGTGCATTACATCAACTGTATGGCTACTCAGACGCATCAATAACAAACTCGCATATGACTGAAGTTGAACATGCTGCTCAGCGAGCATTGAATCGAGAACGTTCACAGAGAAGAAGATCCCTAATGTCTGCTGAGCAATGCGAGGCTCAACGAGCATATAATCGTTCTTACCAAAGGGTGAGGCGTGTGCGCATGACAGAGGCACAACAATCACATGAACGAGAGATAAGACGTGCTGCGTCTCAAAGACGATGCCATCAATTACCCTGTCGGGCTGCCTTATTGCCACAGCAGGACTCCATGTTCCACTGCACTGCTGCATCCCAAACTCAAATAACTACACCTGCACCAGCTTCGCACAGCATTGCTGTACATGTAAACATGAGTTCTGGTAACAACCATTTTCTTTTTCTCGACATTATCATATGTTTATAAATACATTTGCATACTCTAACACTAATATGCTTTTGTATTTGAAAGTTACACATGCAGATAATAGTGTTGTTCATAGATACTCACTGACATCAATACCATGTATTTCATCATTGCATGCTAACCGACAGACTCAAATTGCTGAATCGTCAACAATGCAACCATGTACTGCACTCCTGCGTGACTGCAGCCTCTCATTCGTCTCTTCCCACTCACCTGATCATATTACTGCACCTATTACTGCTCCAACATTATTGTATCACTCTGTTGCTTCCCCATCAACTGTAAACATAGACCAATATACAGGTGCTATACTGCATGAAAATATTGTGCATCAAATGCATTCACACGGTAATGTCTTCTCTTATTATATTACACACGTATGTGCATATTGTTATGTTGCTATATATATCTGATATTACTATAATATTACTTGGCCTATAGAAAATTCACCAGCACTACATTCAGAACATGAGGACACAGATGAGAGTTCATCTGATGTTACTGTTCCTGTTCGGCCCCGGCGTCATCGAAACCATAACCTTGCACGCATATGCAATACACTGCAACAAATCGTATATTTACAACTACAACAACCTCATTTCTGTACTAATTGCAATGCTAAACTGTTTGAGGGTGAAACACCAACGATGTATTGTAGCAACGGAAGAGTTCAGATTCCATCTATACCTGTTCCACCAGAGCTATACCATTTCTTCACTGCTGACTCTGCTGAGAGTCGTCACTTCAGAAAATATATTCGTTCATATAACCACGTTTTTGCTTTTACTTCGATGGGCGTGACTTTAGATGAAGCTTTAGTAGCTGATCAACATGCAGTATACACATTTAGAGCTCATGGATCAATATATCACAGAATTGGGTCTCTTTTGCCTGTTGCAAACACACGTCCTAGGTACCTTCAATTATATATATATGATACTGAACATGAGATAGATTATCATTTGCAAGAAAATGCAGAGTTAGATCGCGCATTACTACAAAAAATAAAATCCATTTTGGATGCATATAACCCATTTGTATTGATGTTCCGACAAATATCTTAACATGAGGATATCAACAGATGCAGGCTTATTATAAAGGATAAGCCTGCTTTTGGCCAACAATATACATTACCGTCTGCATCACAGGTTGCTGCTATAATTGTTGGTTCAGAATAATACCTTGAATCAAATGAGCGACATATAATTGTTGAAACATTTGAAGGTCATTTGGTTACTATTCAAGAATATGCTGGGTTCTACGACCCACTTCAATATCCGTTGCTTCTCCCATATGGTACATACAGTTGGTTAGCTGAGTACAAAGGATTGAATAATCAGCATGTTAGCTGCTGCGACTACTACTCATACATACTTCAGGTTATAAGTAAATACATTTCACTACGTCCACACATTCTGCTTCTACTGATATGATATTTTACCTCATAAGTTTTATCATGCAGGATCGTCAGCCTGCTTTATCATTGCCGTTACATGGATGTCGTTTGTTGCAGCAATATGTAGTTGATAATTACATAAAAATTGAAACTCAAAAACTTCGTTGGATAAAAAATAACCAAAAAACAATCCGCTCTAACCTGTACTGCGGCCTACAAGACTGTCTTAATGCTGGAGAGCATAGTGCAGGTTGATAGATACTTCATTTTACTGCTATACTGTCTAAATCCATTTCACATCGTGACGATGTTTTACCTGCTACATTTATACAATATGTGCTTCTGTTACAGCGAATATTGGTCAACGCGTCATCTTGCCATCATCATTTATTGGAAGTCCTTGCGACATGTACCAGCGTTACCAGGATGCAATGGCCGTTGTGCAGCATTATGATAGACCAGATATATTTCTAACAATGACATGCAATGCTTCATGGAGCGAAATCACAGATGCGCTTTATGCTGGACAAACACCGCAAGACCATCCAGATGTAGTGTCTCGAATATTCCATGCAAAATATGCTAAGCTGAAAAAGGATATTTTTCATAAAAATGTTTTGGGCAAAACAGTTAGCCATGTCCATGTAATCGAGTTCCAGAAGAGAGGTGTACAACCCCATATTCGCTGGGTAGGACCCAGAAGACAGACTTCAGGGGTCGGTGTTGGGCTAGTCCCGGGTTAGCCCAAGGGTAGACTAGCAGAGTTCTCGGCCTTAGGGAGCTCCCGTCAACCAGTAGGCGAGATCGTTCGCGCCAGGACTCGGGTCTTCAGGTCGGCCGTAGCCTTCGGGGCAGTAGAGCTCCCGCCTGGAAGGAACTCTCCCTGGGGGAGAGCGAGAGGGCGTTGAGAGAGCTCCACTCGCCTAGCGCCGCGTCCAGCGACAGTGACATCAAGAATTCCGGGAGCGAGAACCCTCTCGGCGGGAGATCTCGCCAGGATGAGCCAAGCCGAGACTCAGCGAGAGCCTTCTCGCCCAGGGTTCTCGGCAAGCAGGTCCAGGTGGTGGGGCCCGGCATTTTCAGGTCAGGGGAAGACTATAAAAAGACCCATAGGGGCTCTTTGGAAAGCAGGCTTTTTCATTATTCTCCAACTCTAGTGCTTTCCGAAGAGCTCCCAGCCCGGCATTTGGCTTTGGAGGGGAAGCTCTCAGAGATCTTCCGGGTGTGAGGTGGGACCTCCCAGCTGAGGCGTTGGGTCAGTCTTAGAACCTTAGCAGCCAGTCAGGGGTCAAGATTTGGGAGAAGTAGGCGTTGGCTACACTTTGGTTCGTGAACATTCGTTGGGGTCAATTTTGGCTTCAACAGTTCTGGTGCGGTGAGTGTGGAAGTAGTCGGCGCAAGAAAATCTTGAGTTAAGTCCCATGGTAGGAGGTGAAGGTGAAGGATCTGGCGCAGGAGGATCCCCCACCCGGGTGGACGAGGCGACGAGGAAGATGTTTGAAGACTTCAGGCGAGAGGTCATGCAGACGATCAGCTTGGCCTTCTCGGCAAGGAACGAGTGGGAGACGCCGCAGGTTCCAGTGGAGGCGGTTCCGCTGTTAGGCGAGAACGCCCCAGGGCAACGCCCCGGGAAGGAAGTCCCGGTGGAGGCAGGCGAGAGGGACGTAGCCGCGCGGGAGCTTTTCCCAGGCCAGCGTCCCGAGAAGGAGCTTCCGGCGGATCTGGGCGAGAAGGAGGCGACAGTGCGGGAACTATTCCCCGGGCATGGTCTCGTAGATCGGTCCAGCCAGCCGAGGTCGCGAGACATACCTTCTCGCCAGGCGGGAGGTGAGACCCCATTTAGCGAGCTCATTGTCTGGACTCCAGTGCCGGAGGGGTTCCGGGAGCCAGACATGACCTACTACACTGGGAAGGATGACCCGGTTCAGCATGTGCAGTGGTTCGAAGACGTTGTATCGATCAGGCAAATGTCTGATGCTTTTAAGTGTAGGCTTTTTGCCATCACCTTGAAGGAAAAGGCCAGGGATTGGTTACACCAATTGCCGGCAAGCTCCATCTACAGTTTTGAAGATCTGCACAGAGGTTTCTTGTTGAGGTTCTCAACTTCAAAGAAGCAGAAGAAGGAGGCTGAATGCCTGTTTGCAGTGAGGCAAGGGCCGGAGGAGACGTTGGGTCACTATGTCGACCGGTTCCAAGAGGAGGTTCTCCTGGTCCAGGAGGTCCCGGGGTATGCGCTGATGCTTGCCTTCACCCTGGGGCTGAGGCCAGGGTTTTTCAGCATGGAGTTGAAGAGAGTGCCCCCTCTCTCTTTTGAGGAGCTCATGGAGAGGGCGGCTAAGGAGATAGACTTCGAGAGGGCAAATCCGGCGTTTGCAAGAAAGTTGGCCAGGTTGGCCGAGGACGATGCGAAGGAGCCGGCGACAGGAAGGCAGAGGGAGCAAAGAGAGGATAGGAGAAGAGAAGAACCCCGAGGGCAGGGGCAGCAGCATGGGGGGGGGGGGCCAGGGAGCCAAACAACCGATTGGGTTGGAGGCCTCAGGAAGGTCGCCCCCAGGGCCAAGGAGGTCCTCAAGGAAGAGACATCTACCGGGAACCGAGAAGGTTGGAGCAAGGAGGATGGAGGCAGGGACCGAGGGGTCACTTCCCACCACCACAAGAAGCCATAGAGGTGGGAAGAGGAAGAGGAAGAGGAATTCGGGGAGCCGGGAGAAGGGGAGGAGGAGTAGGAAGAGGGGGCAGGGTGGCGTTGCCCTATTGTGACTTCCATCAGGAGGAGGGCCACGCAACGGCCACCTGTCCGGAGTTTCTGGAGATGAGGGAGGCCAGAGGTGCAGGGAGGCAAGATCTGCCCGCAAGGATCGTGGAGGTGCAGCGAGAAGAGGTTGAGGACAGATGTGAGGACAGGGTCGACGTGGGGACCCGAGGGGGGATCAGAGTGAACCATGGAGGAGTAGGGATCGAGGCAACCCGCAAGGGGAGCCTGCAAACCATGTTCCGCAGAGGGGTCGCCTCTACCTCCTTAGCTCCCCCCAGAAGAAAAGATCATCTTCTCATCCATAGATATGCCAGACTATGAGGATCCGTTCTGCGACGCGTTAGTGATCCAGACAGCGGTGGAGAACTTCACCATCTCCCGGATACTGGTGGACAATGGGAGCTCAGTGAACGTGATTTTCAAGAAGGCCTTTGACGAGATGGGGGTGGAAGGAAAAAGGGTCCTAGCTTCCGATGGACCGCTTTACGGCTTCTCTGGGGAGAGAAAGGAAGTAGAAGGGGGAGTAGGCCTGCATGTAAGGCTTGGGGGCATCTCACGGAACTGCAGGTTCGTGATCGTGGACGCCCCAAGTAGTTACAATGCCATCTTTGGACGTCCCCTCATCAGCGCCTTTCGCTGCGTACCCTCCTCATTCCATCAATGCCTCAAGTTCAACAATGGAGGGGTGCAGGTTAGGATCAGGGGGGATCCAAAGGTGGCAAGGCAGTGCTACGTGACGACAGTCAACACCGTGTCGTGGATGGTGGAAGTAGAAGAGCTGGAGAAGGAGATGGCTGAGCAGGAAGGAGGTGTTGGGGAAGGGGAGACAAGCCTGGAGGAGGCGAAGGAGGTTGTCGAAAAGCAAGCGGAAGAGGTGCAGGAGGCGAGCCCGCAGGAAGCGGAGGAGTTAGAGGCAGAGGAGATGGAGGTAGAGGAAATTGGCTTGGAAGAAATAAGAGGGGCGGCAGAAGGAGGAGAGTAGAGGCAAGGTGAGAGTTTGGAGGAGGCGATGAAGGCTGATGAGCTTGGAGGAGAAGAGCTTGAGCCAGAGGAGGCAAGGGCAGGTTGGGAACGGACGGGATTGGAGCCGGCCGAAGAGGTGATAGAGATGGAGGTGCACACCAGGGCGGGGCAGGTACAAAAGGTGCGGGTCAGCGGAGGCTTAAGCCTCGAGGATCAGGAGCGGATGCGAGCCTGCATCCAAAGCAACGTCGACATCTTCGCTTGGAGCGCGGCAGACATGCCGGGCATCGACGCAGACGTGGTTTGCCATCGCCTGAACCTGGACCCCAGGACTCGCCCCATACGCCAGAAGATGAGGGCCATCGCCACCAAGCTGGAGGAGCCGATTCGGGAAGAGGTCAAAAAGCTCTTGGAGGCGGGCTTTATCTCGGAGATCCAGTATCCAGGCTGGATCTCCAATGTGGTAATGGTGAAAAAGGGGGGAGGAAAATGGCGCATGTGTATTGACTTTTCCTTGTTAAATAAATCATGTCCTAAGGATTGCTACCCCCTGCCTCGGATCGACGCGCTGGTTGACTCAGCCGTCGGTTTTTCTCTCATGAGTTTTTTAGATGCTTTTTCAGGTTACCATCAGATTCGGATGCACCCTCCCGATATCAAGGATGTTTCCTTCATCACAAGAGAGGGATGCTTCAGCTACAAGACGATGCCCTTCGGGTTGAAGAACGCAGGGGCAACGTACCAACGCATGATGGATCGGGTCTTCCGGGATCAAAGAGGGAAGAATCTAGAGGTCTACGTCGACGATCTGATGGTAAAAAGCAAATGCCTGGAGTCCCACCTACGGGACTTGGAAGAAACGTTTGCCACCCTGCGGAGATTCAAGATGAGGTTGAATCCCTTGAAGTGTGTCTTCGGGGACAGCCGCGGGAAATTCCTTGGACACCTCCTGACCCCGGCAGGGGTAGAACCTAACCCAGACAAGGTAAAGGCCATCTTGAACTTGGAATCACCTCGTAATGCCAAGGAGGTCCAGCGCTTAACCGGAAAGTTGGCCGGACTGAGCAGGTTCCTCTCTCGGTCCGGGGACAAGTGCTCCTCCTTTTTCAAGGTGCTTCGTGGTAATCAAGTGTTTGAATGGACGATTGAATGAGAAGAGGCTTTCCAAGGACTGAAGAGGCAACTCTCCCAGGCTCCGCTACTCCAAAGCCCCAAGGAGGGAGAAGACCTGACCTTATATCTCGGGGTGGGGGAAGAAGCTGTAAGCTTAGTCTTGGTTAGAGAAGAAGGGAAGAAGCAGCTACCCGTCTACTATGTGAGCCGAATCTTGAAAAAGGCGGAGCTCCGCTACCCCATCCTGGAGAAGCTGGCTTATGCCTTGGTCGTTTCGGCAAGGAAGCTCTGTCCGTATTTCCAAGCGCATTCGATTAAGGTTGTGACCGATCATCCTCTTCGCAAGGTCTTCGAGGGGGTGGAGCATTCGGAAAGGTTGGCAAAGTGGTCCATCGAGCTTAGCGAGTTCGACATTGCCTTTGTCCCAAGGCTCTCCATCAAAGCCCAGGCCGTGGCAGACTTTTTGGCGGATTATGTCACCGAGGCCGAGGAAGAAGAGCCGAGGTCGCGGGAAGCGTGGAGAATGATCGTCGACGGGGCTTCAGGAAGGCACTCCCTGGGAGGAGGTGTGGTGTTGGTAAGCCCTCAAGGGGTTACCATAGAACAGGCAGTGGCCTTCCACTTCCCTGTGACCAACAATCAAGCGGAGTATGAGGCCGTGATAGCCGGCCTTCGGTTGGCCAAGGAGCTGGAAATTCGGGATGTAGAGGCCTTCACCGACTCGATGGTAGTTGCGTCACAAATCCGTGGGGAGTTTGAGGCTCGGGAGCCCACCCTCGCGAGATACTTATCCAAGGTAAGGACCATCATCGGAGGTTTTCGTTCCTTTTCTATTCAACATGTTCCCAGGGAGGAAAGCATGACAGCTGACCGGTTAGCAAAGTTCGGGCCTCGGGGTGGGGGTACCCTAACCGAACTATTTCGGCCAGCCATTGAAGAGGGGGAGTCGATGGAGGTATGTCGGCGGCCCTCATGGATAGATCCGTTGGTGACCTTCTTAACCACAGGAGAGCTGTCGGAGGAAGTCAAAAATGCAAAAAGCTTCAGGCACAAGGCGGCTCACTATCTGATGCTGGAGGGGAGATTGCATCGGAAGATGTTGTCAGGGCTCCTCGCGAGATGTGTAGCTGAGGAGGAAGTCCCTAAGATCCTATAAGAGGTGCATTCTGGAGAGTGTGGCAGTCACTCAGGGGGAAGGACATTGGAGGCAAGGGTGATAAGGCAAGGATATTTTTGGCAGACCTTGAGGAAGGATACAGCTGAGTTTGCAAAGAGATGTCTGAAGTGTCAGGTACATGCTCCCCTCCAACTCTCGCCCGCCCAAAGGCTTCGAAGTATCACGGCGCCATGGCCTTTCGCCATTTGGGGGATGGATCTAGTTGGGCCCTTTCCTCCAGCTAGCGGGCAAAGGAGGTTCCTCCTCGTCATGATTGATTACTTCTCGAAGTGGCTGGAAGTCAAAGCTCTAGCCAAGGTTACCTCTCAGGTCGTCAGGAACTTCGTTTGGGGGGAAATCATATGTAGGCATGGGCTACCCCAAGCAGTAGTGACGGACAACGGTCCCCAGTTCGCCAGCGAAGAATTCATCAGCTTCTGCACCCAATCGGGGATTGACCTCAGGTTCGCCTCTGTCCATCATCCTCGGAGCAATGGCCAGGTAGAAGCGGCAAACAAGATTATTGTCAACTTGCTCAAAAAGAAGGTGGAGAACCTGAAGGGCAACTGGGTGGAGCAACTCCCTTCCGTCCTGTGGTCCCTGCGAACAACTCCGAACACGGCCACAGGGGAGACCCCCTTCAAGCTCTCTCATGGGTGCGAGGCAGTCCTCCCGGTGGAGTTCGAGGTTCGGTCTCCGCGGGTCGCGACCGCAGGTGAAGGAAGCGAAGCTTGGAGGCAGGAGAACGAGGAAGGGTTGCGCCTCTCGCTGGACATGGCGGAAGAACTACGGGACGTCACTGCCATCAGGCAAGAAGAGATAAAGCGGCGGATGGCCAAGTACTTCGATAAGTATATTCGGGTCAAGCAATTCGCCGAAGGGGACCTTGTGCTGAAGAAGGTCGACACAGCAGGGAGATCGGCCCCTGTTGGCAAGCTCAACCCTGGCTGGGAAGGGCCGTACATAATAGAGAAGGCTCTGGTTAACGGAGGTTACTACCTCCAGGATGTGGAGGGAAGGACCTTGAACCATACTTGGAGCGGTGATGATCTAAAGCGCTTCTACCCGTGAGGGGAAAGAAGGATTGTAATGTTGTAAATAATTATTGTCGTTTCAATAAGTTCATTTCGAAATATTGACTATCTCCAAGAATACAACCACAATGCTTTTCGTTTTAACCGGCTATGTCTTCTCATCTTAATGATAAAATAGGCCCGGTGGAAAGAAGCATCATCAATACCCCGAGCTCGGCTCGGCCCCAGGTAGACCCGTTGCGCGGGCTCTCATCTAGCTGGCAGGTCCGAAGGCTCGCCTGTGGGGGAGAGGTTTGGAAATCTTCATCAATACCCCGAGCTCGGCTCGGCCCCAGGTAGACCCGCTGCGCAGGCTCTCATCTAGCTGGCAGGTCCGAAGGCTCGCCTGTGGGGGAGAGGTTTGGAAATCTTCATCAATACCCCGAGCTCGGCTCGGCCCCAGGTAGACCCGCTGCGCAGGCTCTCATCTAGCTGGCAGGTCCGAAGGCTCGCCTGTGGGGGAGAGGTTTGGAAATCTTCATCAATACCCCGAGCTCAGCTCGGCCCCAGGTAGACCCGCTGCGCATGCTCTCATCTAGCTGGCAGGTCCGAAGGCTCGCCTGTGGGGGAGAGGTTTGGTTTGATCTTCATCAACACCCCGAGCTCGGCTCGGCCCCAGGTAGACCCGCTGCGCAGGCTCTCATCTAGCTGGCAGGTCCGAAGGCTCGCCTGCGGGGGAGAGGTTTGGAAATCTTCATCAATACCCCGAGCTCGGCTCGGCCCCAGGAAGACCAGCTGCGCAGGCTCTCATCTAGCTGGCAGGTCCGAAGGCTCGCCTGTGGGGGGAGAGGTTTGGTTTGATCTTCATCAATACCCCGAGCTCGGCTCGGCCCCAGGTAGACCCGCTGCGCAGGCTCTCATCTAGCTGGCAGGTCCGAAGGCTCGCCTGTGGGGGAGAGGTTTGGAAATCTTCATCAATACCCCGAGCTCGGCTCGGCCCCAGGTAAACCCGCTGCGCAGGCTCTCATCTAGCTGGCAGGTCCGAAGGCTCGCATGTGGGGGAGAGGTTTGGAAATCTTCATCGATACCCCGAGCTCGGCTCGGCCCCAGGTAGACCCGCTGCGCAGGCTCTCATCTAGCTGGCAGGTCCGAAGGCTCGCCTGTGGGGGAGAGGTTTGGAAATCTTCATCAATACCCCGAGCTCGGCTCGGCCCCAGGTAGACCCGCTGCGCAGGCTCTCATCTAGCTGGCAGGTCCGAAGGCTCGCCTGTGGGGGAGAGGTTTGGAAATCTTCATCAATACCCCGAGCTCGGCTCGGCCCCAGGTAGACCCGCTGCACAGGCTCTCATCTAGCTGGCAGGTCCGAAGGCTCGCCTGTGGGGGAGAGGTTTGGAAATCTTCATCAATACCCCGAGCTCAGCTCGGCCCCAGGTAGACCCGCTGCGCAGGCTCTCATCTAGCTGGCAGGTCCGAAGGCTCGCCTGTGGGGGAGAGGTTTGGAAATCTTCATCAATACCCCGAGCTCGGCTCGGCCCCAGGTAGACCCGCTGCGCAGGCTCTCATCTAGCTGGCAGGTCCGAAGGCTCGCCTATGGGGGAGAGGTCTGGTTAGCTTCATCTAGTTGGTTGAAAGATATACGGGCAAGACTCTGGCCCAGACCGGAGGCAAGGCCCCCAAAGGTCTCGGCCCTAAAGGGGTCTCGACCCAAAAGGGTCTCGGCTGAAAGAAGCCTCGACTCGAAGGTCTCGGCTAGGGGGTTCTCGCAAAAGAAGGCTCCCTGGCAGACCTAGGCAAGATAACTCAATCAATAGCGCAAGGCTTCCGCCCGGTCGATCCCCAAGGAAGGTTAACTTAAAGAGACTAAAGGTCTCGGCGGAAGCCCGCGCGAAAGCCACTCGGCTGACTAATCTACTCGTTCGAACACACACCGACAATAAAAATAAAACATTGCATTATACTCAACGATTACAGGGGTTTAGAGCTTCTCGCTCGTTACAAAAAAATATCAAAAGCAAAAAGGCGCTTCACGGGGATGCGCTGTAATCCCCGCTGGTGCTCTCGCCAGAGTCCTCGCCAGAGCTCGCTTCGGACGTCTCGCCGGCCTCGGTGGAAGACTTCGGAACATCTGAGGGAGGAGAGTCCGGCGCGCCCGGGGGCTTCGGCACTGGGTCGAATAGCCAGGGGAGGAGTTGGCGAGCATTGATGGTTGCGCCATCCTCCCGAAGCAGCTTCGCGTCTCGCAACGTCTCGATGGTCAACTTGACGGTGGCCTGAGCATTCGCCTACAGCAGCTTGTCGATGTCGTACACCGAGAACTGGCGGCTCTTCAGTCTTTCGTCAAGCATCGAAGGTGGGCCTTTCGCCGCTTCTGCACGCTAGAGTTGGTCCCTCAGCAGGACGTTCGCGTATCGAGCATCAGCCAACTCCGCGCGAAGCGTCGCGGCTTGGGCGGGATCCTGTGAAGAAGAGATCAGCTCAGTGAATATCGCGCAAACAAGACTTCGAGAGGCGAGAGCGGGGGGTCGAGAAGATCTCGCTTACCTCGACGGCGGGACGCAGAGACAACGCCTCTAGGGCTTTCGCCAACTCCTGGTGAGCATTCGCAAGCTCTGCCTCCGATGCGCGTGCTCGGGCCACCGCCTCTTCCCTCGCCTTGTACATGTCGGAGAAGTTCTTGTCGATGCTGATGCTTCGACGCGCGCACATATGCGCAAGCTCGAACCCGCGCAGTAGGGCCCGGATAGAATCGAAAGCCAGGAGCCGGGTGGGCATCTGGTCGAAGATGCTGGCGTCCTCTCGGCTGTAGAGGCCATAGACAAGCGCGAAGGCTTCACCAGTAACCTCCTCCCGCTCCACCCAACTGGGAAGGAGCGTTGAAACCTTGACCAGGTTGGCTTCGGGATCCCATTGGAGCAGGGGTTTCCCATCGGCGTCAAGGTGCTTCACGCCGAAGCCATAATTTCTGTGCCCTTTCGGCACTTCCTTGGGCGGGGTCCGGGTGGAGGTCTCGACGACCGCTCCCTCTCCTTCCGCCGCGTCAGCGGCCGGTGGGTTCTCGGCAGCGGCCTCGGTACGCCTCCTGGCGGCAGCGCCCATCTCGCTGGCGATCCGGAGCAGTCCTTCGAAGGACTCGCCCGGGGCGGGAGGCCGGGCAGGCGAGATGGCCAAGCCCTTACCCTTATCCGCAGCGGATGGCTTCGGCCTCTTCAGCGGTCGCGGGGCGGGAGCGGGGCCTTTCCGCTTCTATGCTCCGGTCGACAAGGTTGGAGCAGGCTCATCTCGGCAGGCGGTAGCGCTAGCCTCCGCGAGAGCGAGGGAGCCTCTCGCGGCCAGACCCTCGGCACCTCGGGCTTCAGCAAAGGGTTGGCGCAGGGGGACCTCCCGCTCTCCTGCAAAGTTAAAATACTTCAGCACAAGAAGATCCTTGACAAGGGATTGAATCTGGGGCGAGACCGTACCTTCGCCCGGGTGGACAGGTGGAAGGGAGTCGACGTCTCGCCTGAGGAAGAGAACGTCAAACTCCTTGGTCCCAAAGAATTCTAGGATTGCGCTCTCGCGCGATCCCAGGGTAAGCGGTTTGTAGGCGGCGTTCTCATATTGAACAGGCTGAAGCGGGACGTTGCCAAAGTCCCCGCTGACATAGACGAACTTCTCGCCCCAGTGATGATGCTTGTTGGCGAGACCGGTGGTCTTGAGTAGCTGCCCGGAGAAGAAGACCACCCCTCCCTTGGCGCGGAAGTTGAACAGCTTCCGGAAGATTGCCAAACTGAACTCGATTCTCTCGGATCGCATGTAGCATATGAATGCTACAAGGATCGCGACTGAGTTCGGGTTCAGTTGGGCGGGAACCACCCCATAGTAGCGGAGAGCAAGCCGAACCTCCGGCCAAAGAGGAAGGCGGAAGCCCACCTCAAAATGCTCGAGGGGGATGGCGAGCTCTCCCGCCTCCGGAGTATTCACCTTATCGTGATTACCCGGGTTCCGCGCCGAGAAGCCGGCGGGAATGTAACGGCTGACGATTAGGTTATATTCATCTAAGGTGAGCGTGCAGGAAGGGAAGAGGTGTTTTCGGAAGGCTTCCGCGCAGTGGGCGCGACCCTCGTTCTCGCCAGGCATAGTGGGTTTGCGAGTGAGAGCGAGAGCTGAAGAAAGTTGAAAGCGGAAGCAAGAACGCGAGAGCGAGAAAAGGGGGTTGAGATTCCGGATCGGAGAAATAAATGCGGTTGGTAGGCATCCCTATTTATAGGGAACCATGATCATGGCGGCTCCGTCCGATAGAGAGAGAAAATGACGGCGGAGCGCAGCTGTCACGATCTGAACCGGCGACGCCTCAGTTTTCCCCCTCAGAATGACAGCAGTCGACGATCGTCTCTCATAGGCGCGAGCCTCTTGGTTTTGGCGCAAGCTTCTTAGCTTTGGCGCAAGCGACCTAATTCTAGCAGGTTCTTAAAATTCACAGCGTAAAGAGGGGAGAAATAAGTAATAGCGTGCTCTTACGGCCGAGAGCTGGACAAAGTTAACAATAGCAGTTATTACATTCGTTAAGGGTACACGGAGGAAGGGAAGGCTAAAGAGGAAGAAGGGGCGAGACCTAGAAGAACTAATACGGCTCCCAGCGCCATCGCCCTCTTTCTCGCTGCCTGGTTCGCGGGGGGGGGGGGGGGGGGGGGGCAGCGGGTTGAAGTAAGAGGACAGCGTGGTGCACCCCAGGTTGATCCGCCTAGCGTGATCCCGGATCTGCGTGATGCATCTCCCTGGCGAAGACTGGGCGGAAGGTCCTCTCGGCCGATCAGCCTCGCCCAAGAAGAAATCCCGTTCCAGGGCCTCCAGCCTTTGTTCCACGGACTCGCGGAACGCTCTTGCCATGGCAGCATGGGCGCGGTCTCGCCGGATGAGCTTGGCCAAAATGGCCGAGATCTTCTTCCTCCGCTCCTTCGCATTCCCGGCGCCGTTCAAGGTTTCCTCTATCTCGCCAGACGAAGGAGGAAGGGAATCGTCTTACTCCTCTTCTTTGTCTTCTTCTTCTTCTTCTTCTTCTTCTCCCTCCTCGTTAGCTCCCGGCCGAGAGCTGGGGTCCCCTGCGAAAAGTGCGCTCAAGGTCATGATTAAGGCTTAATGATCAGTCGACAAAAGTATCTCGCATACTTGTAGCCTGGCGAGAGCCATTGACTGGCAACAGATGAGAAGGCCCGACCCCTCCGTCGGTGCCATAAAGAAGGTGGAGAGGCTTACCCCGCCCTGGGCGAAAGGGTTTACGCACAGGGGTCCCGGCCAGGCCGGAAGCGTGGAGAGGGTTGTCCTCTCCCGAGGGATGATTGACATCCTTAGGGGTAGTGAAGGGCTCGAGGGCCACCCCTCCCGCCAGCAGGGCGGGATTTGCCGCAGAAGAAAGCGCCGCACCGGTTCTCGCTCCATCTTCCCGGGTGGCGAAACCCGGGAGAGCGGAAGCTGGCTCTACGAGAAGGCAGTTCAGAAAGGGAAAGGCATGATTGAATTAGCGAGAAGTAGCGGAAAGTGTACCTATCACCTGGGTCCTGGCCGGAGGAATTTCCTCCGAGACCCTCGTTAGATCCTCGGGAGGGGGAGCTGACAAATCGGGGGGAATCGGGGAGGACCCGGCGTCGTCGTTAGGAAGGGATTCCTGCGAGAGGCCACGTTAGCTGTCGGGCCTGTAGCATAAGCATCTCGGTAAGCTTGGCCGGAAGGCATACCTTCTGCGGGGAGGGGGCCTCCGCGGGATTGGGAGTAGGAGAAGGTGGGTCCCTGTTCTCGCAAGCAAGGTCTCGCCGGACCACCTTCGCTTTTCGTTTTCCCTTTTTCTTTTTCGGCTCCGAAGGACCGGCGTTTGGAGATTTCCTCGATAGCCAGGGCGCTACCTCAGCGCAGTTAGCCAAGGCTCGCGCTTGAGCCGCGGCCAGCCGATCCTGAAGGTCCTGCGGAAGTGGCTTGCCGGCGCGCTTAGCATGCATCTTGGTCTCGCACAGAAAGCCCCAGGCGAGAGCTCAGTAAAGAAGCAGTGGATCGGAGGCAAGACTTATGGCCACCCGACGGCGTGTATTTATAGCCGCAGTGGGGCCCGCCAAAAGTTTCTCGTGGCAATCAGGCACGTGTCCAACGAATATTTTGGGGTTGGACTTGTCTTGTCGAGCGCAGAGCTAGCTCGAAAAGAGCGGGGATTGTGTACAACCCCATATTCGCTGGGTAGGACCCAGAAGACAGACTTCAGGGGTCGGTGTTGGGCTAGTCCCGGGTTAGCCCAAGGGCAGACTAGCAGAGTTCTCGCCCTTAGGGAGCTCCCGTCAACCAGTAGGCGAGATCGTTCGCGCCAGGACTCGGGTCTTCAGGTCGGCCGTAGCCTTCGGGGCAGTAGAGCTCCCGCCTGGAAGGAACTCTCCCTAGGGGCGAGCGAGAGGGCGTTGTGAGAGCTCCACTCGCCCAGCGCCGCGTCCAGCGACAGTGGCATCAAGAATTCCGGGAGCGAGAACCCTCTCGGCGGGAGATCTCGCCAGGATGAGCCAAGCCGGGACTCAGCGAGAGCCTTCTCGCCCAGGGTTCTCGGCAAGCAGGTCCAGGTGGTGGGGCCCAGCCCCCAGGAAAAGATTATTTTGATATTATTATCCCCGGGTAAAATTACCTGTATGCCCCCAGGATGGCAGCGGGATCTGGCTATTGGCAGACCCTCCAGGGGTATTTCAGTATTTTCAGGTCAGGGGAAGACTATAAAAAGACCCATAGGGGCTCTTTGGAAAGCAAGCTTTTTCATTATTCTCCAACTCTAGTGCTTTCCGAAGAGCTCCCAGCCCGGCATTTGGCTTTGGAGGGGAAGCTCTCAGAGATCTTCCGGGTGTGAGGTGAGACCTCCCAGCTGAGGCGTTGGGTCAGTCTTAGAACCTTAGCAGCCAGTCAGGGGTCGAGATTTGGGAGAAGTAGGCGTTGGCTACACTTTGGTTCGTGAACATTCGTTGGAGTCAATTTTGGCTTCAACAAGAGGTTTGCCGCACGTTCACATGTTGGTCATTTTTGCTGCGTGTGACAAAGTCAATACTCCAGATGACTACGATAAGATTGTTAGAGCAGAGCTTCCTGAAATTGAGCATGAACCGGAATTATACAATGCTATTGTGCATCATATGATTCATGGACCATGTGCACACATAAACTCTCATGCATCATGCATGAAACACAGTGTTTGTAAAAAAGACTACCCAAAACCCTTTGCTGAGACAACTTTGCAGGGATCCGACTCATACACAATCTATAGACGCCGTAATAATGGACGCTCATTTATACTTCATCGGAGAGAGGACTTTGCTATTGACAATCGATGGGTTGTTCCATATAACCCATGGATTCTGTTGAAATATGATTGTCATATTAATGTTGAGATATGCAGTAGTATTAAAAGCATAAAATATCTATACAAATACATTCATAAAGGCCCTGATTCCGTTGCTTTTCATGTTCAACCTATCTCATATCATAATGAGCTTGCTCAATATGTAAATGGTCGTTGGATATGTCCACAGGAAGCATTTTAGAAAATATTTAAGTTCTCTATGTACCAAACATATCCATCAGTTATCCGTTTACAAATTCATTTACCTAATAAGCATCAGGTACATTTTCAGATTACTGATTTAGTGGACAATATTCTAGCTAATGAACGAAATTCTCGCACGATGTTGACTGCATTTTTCCACGTTTACGCCACGGAACAACAACGTCACAAGTATCTGTACACTGAGTTCCCAAAACATTACACATGGAATCTGACATCGAAAACATGGATTATACGAAGACGCCGCCATAAAGTTATTGGTCGAATGTACTCTGTATACCCTTCTGAAGGTGAAAGATTTTATTTACGCATTCTGTTGAATCATATTCGAGGTCCGAGATCCTTTGAAGATCTGCTCATAGTCGATAACATTACGTACTCGACATTTAAAGAATCTGCTGAACATTATGGTCTGCTCGAAAGAGACAACAATCTACATAACTGTATGCGTGAGGCGAGAGAATTTCAGCTACCGCAAGCACTACGAAATTTATTTACAACAATTTTACTGTATTGCAACCCAACTGATGTTAGACAACTATGGAATGATAACTACAGTGCAATGACAGACGATTACATCTCCTCTACTTCTATCAGTGATGTATATATCGTGAATAGACTCCTTAATGAAATTGATTATACTCTCCAACAACATAGCAAGAGTATTACACAGTTTGATATTCCGTAGATGTCCTCACTCTTTAGAAATATTAACAACATATCGAGTTTAATTGAAGATGAACTGTCGATACCAATCTCATCTACGGATCTTAACTCTGTTGCATTGTTAAATCCTGGTCAGTTTTATGCTTTTCATACTATTATGGAAGCTGTTAGACAACGTGATGGACACATTTTCTTCATAGATGGGCCTGGAGGCTCTGGGAAAACTTTCTTATATAAAGTGTTACTTGCCCATCTACGTCATGATGGTCATATTGTGCTTGCAACAGCGTCATCAGGAATTGCTGCAACTCTTCTTCCAGGTGGAACTACAGCACATTTGCGATTTAAAATTCCAATTCCCGTTGAGGCAGGCTCATTTTGCAAATTTGGGAAGCAGTCTGAGATGCATAAACTTATAGAGCATTGCTCTGCTATTCTGTGGGATGAGGCTCCGATGTCGCACAAACATGTATTTGAATCTGTTGATCGATCGTTTCGAGATGTTCTGAACATCGGACAACCTTTTGGTGGTAAGGTTGTAATTATGGGTGGAGATTTTCGGCAGGTTCCACCAGTTGTAGTTAATGGCACAAAGTTTCAGATTATCAATGCCAGCATAGTTGACTCACCTTTGTGGTCAACTATACAGTTAATTTCACTATCAAAAAATATGCTTGCTTTTGATGATCACCACTTCTCCGAATATCTGCTTCGAATAGGAAATGGTGACAAACATACATATGATCATGATATGATTCAAATTCCCATGTCAATGATTATTCCCTGGGAAGGCGACCATTCAGTTGATTTGCTTATTAACAATGTCTTCTCCGATATTATGTCCAGTGCTACAATCTCTGATTATTGGGCAGACAGAGCATTGCTGACTCCATTAAATGAGGATGTCTCTTTACTAAATGAAAAGTGTCTCAAGCTGCTTAGTGGATATGAAATGACGTACTACTCCTTTGACTCTGTTGATGATGACAGATCTAATTTATACCCACAAGAGTTTTTAAATAGCATATCAACAGGCACTCTCCCGCCGCATAAATTATCTTTGAAAAAGGACACACCCATCATGCTTCTGCGCAATTTAAATCCTCGAATTGGCCTGTGCAATGGTTCACGTCTGATTTGCCGTTTACCTATAATATCTGTACAATTACCCTCAGTTATGTCCTCATTTAGTTTCTATAACATATTGCAACTGAAAATATATGTACAAATACTTTGAAATCCTTACCTTATAACTACATTAATCTTTTATAGTAAATCATGTACATGAAAAATTATAGTACAACATTTGTTTTTTCATACCTTCTACATATATAAATATTTTATAATAATATGTTATCACCTTGCACATATATTCAACTGTACTGCACTGTTAACATAAAGGTAAATACAACTGTGTCAAATTAAATTATTTTTTATGCGCTCTGTGCTCAGTTGATTGCTGTAAGAATAATATATTATTGTTATACCTTCATATAATGGTTCTTTCTCTCAAACATATGAATGATATATTCACTTCACCTTATTTTCAATTGCTCCACAGAAAAATATTTGCAATGTCGGGATTGAACTCTTCATCAGCCATTACGTGCAATGATGACCTACTCAAAAGCACTGAGCTTGAACACTTTGCTGACGTGCCGCCAGAGATGCGGGATAACTACTACTTCTGCTTATTGCTTGGGAATCTTAACCTGCGGACCACTTCTCAGGCGTTAAAGTCCGTGTTTGCCTCTCAACCAGGATTCATTCACACCAGTGTACGGACTCAAACTCTTGATCACAAAATATATTATTGAACCGTTTTCACTTGATGATTCAATGCTACTGTACAGGAACTCTTGCAGGCTGACGTGGACGCAAATGGGAATCCAGTTGGCACAGGCGAAGTAATTTTCGCTGATGAGGCGACGATGACCGCAGCCGCTGGAAACATGCACAACAAGCTCATTGATGGGAATCAAATCTTAGTTCGTGCAATGACACTCTTTGATGTTAAGCCGGAGTTTGTTCCTGACGGTACGAGCCTGCATTAAGTGAGGTCTCTAATCATGTGGACTTTCATGAGTGTTTTTCGCATATGTTGTACAACTGTTTAGAAACCATCGCCTTTCTCCATAAGCAATTCTGCATAATTACTGACCGTGAGTTACATACGAATGCGCAAAATATTACCTCTCCATTTATCTTTTTTGTCTCTTTATTCATGTTATGCTTCTCTACTACGCAACCACAAAACTATGTAACATGCACTCACAACATTACTGCACACACAAACTGTCAAACATACTCATACTTTCTTCGCTTCTCTAGAAACACAACTTACTCCGCACGTAACACAACACAACACAAGTACCTTATATTTACAAGTCTTTCATTTTGCTACGTACATACTATAGTGATATATACTACCCCACTGCAATTACAAGCTGCAACTAACTCATCATGCTTCTATGGTATACTGCACTTCTCTTTGGGTGTCGATGCAGTTGAACTCTACTACTATTTGTAAATAAAGTGGTTTGACTTTAACCTACATAAGGTGAGAATAATAAATGTTACTACCGCGCATACACTTCATGAGAACAATGTTTTTTTGCAACCATACCGCAGTTTAAGCTGTTATACTCTTCATCAACCACAGCGTAAGTTACCCGCTTAACAAATTTCGAAATCCACTAAACAGCTAAACATTTATTTAAACATTACTCGGCAATAATTGCATGCTCCTTCATGCTGACATGGCCTGTAAACTACGTCGCCAAACGTTCAATACGACGGCTGAACATTGTAGTATATTAGAAAGAGCCAACAATGTGCATAGTTGTATATACGATGCTGCAACGTTTCATATGCCCGCAACACTACGCATACTATTTACTACCATATGGTTATTTCTCACTCCTACAAATGTTATACTTTTGCAAAATGCCCACTATGCAGCACTGACAGAATAGTACATGACATCGTCATCTGCCAAAGATGTATACAATGTCATCATACTAATCCGTTAAATGCACAACATACTTCAACAACATACTACATGCATTGTACACCTGCACTTCAAAGACAACCCAGTTTTCCTACCGCGTATACCTCTGCAATATGCGTGATATCAGTAGATGCATTTTAAGGTCACTTGATAATAATTTCCATTTCGTTCTAGCTTTGCACTGAGGATAAACAAATCTCATTAACAAATAATCAAACATGTTATCCGTCATCTACGCTCTCCTGCATTCACTACTGTTCAGCTCTACGTTGCTCTATCCAGATGATTTACTGCCAAAAGCACAAACGTACTACTCAGATATACTATTCCCCGTGGACATCATGCCACATACATAAAAATTATTGTCTTCAAATATCAATTATCATAATTGAACTTTCATTGCATTTTCTACGTCGTTCTTAGTTTTTCATTATCTCATGCGCTGAAATAATATTACTACTTGCATTCATTAACTACGCATATATTATCTACAGACCGCACTCACCCGTACTCAGCATTACCTACATCTGCCCAAAATGATTTTAATAATTATGTCAGTAGATGTCAACATTTGATTACTCCTTCATGAATAACATAACTGTGCATATGATAAGTGAATTAGCGTCGGATCATTCGCTACCATTATCATATCTATATTTGTGATTGTTTCACATTTATCATATCTATATTTGTGTTGTCATAACTACTTCGGCACTTAATTTCACAGTTTCTCTCTCATCCGGCCCTACCCACAACAGCCCTGCGCCTGACTGCGATTACAATTACTACGATGACATTTGCAAGCCAACCACAAGCAGGTGGTCTGATGGTCCACGCACTGCGATTCCAGGTTTTCGATTACGTATCCCAGCAGTGCCACCAGGCCTCAGTGCACAGGAGGAGTGGAACTTTGTCTTCACAATGATTAAAAGGTAAGATCTACAGAATAATATACACAATACGATGACCGCTGCTACTGTAACTCATTAAATAGTTATTAACAGCTCTGATAACTTTATACCTTTCATCGATGCAGAATCTCGCAGGGCCACTAAAGGAGACATGATCGTTCACTGGACTGAATTCTGAGAGCTTCCAACCGCACCTACACATGTGCTCTAAATCTCCTTTACTACATGTTCTCTGCAGTAGTAATGTATATGATGTATAGTTTCGAATCATATTACAATGCTATCTTTTTGTTGTTCACATATATATATATCCTTCATTACACTGTCGGACATAAACAGGTGAACATAAGCTATTGATATCTATGAGTGCCTTGCATCATACGCGTTCTCTTTGTTTTGCTTTACATACCTATACAACTGTATGATCTTTATTTGTTGTTACGTCTTCGTAATCTATGTGCCTATAAAGTTATACATATTTTTAATACGTAGCCAGAGTCCTGTAAGGTGGAAAAATAATAATGACACTGTAAACAACATGACCCCGAACACTAATACTTTAGACAGCGGTTATTATAATAACCACTGTCTATTATATTATTTTTTTAAAAAATAAGGCATAAAAATTTGGCGCTATTCCCGCTCGCAAAGAACCCTATTCCGCAATTTTTTTTCTGAGTGTGGGCGGCCGCCCACACTCGCCCTTTATTAGGTCCGCCCCTGTATGTATATATATGTATATATATGTATATATATACACACATATATGTATATATAGGTATATATATACACATATATGTATATATCTTTATTATATAAATGAATATAGCTATTTGAGAGCACACCATCATTTTCATTTCAGTCATCCGATCGAATTTCTTCAAAGATTATCCACCGTCGGATCATTATGCAAAACGCGGACGAAATAATTCAAATCCCGCAATCACTTTCCGCGGGATAGCACACCACGCGAAAAGGAGATATCATTTCGCACGTCCTCTCTGCCGAAAGCAGCAACCTCACCACACCGATATCATTTCCCCTCCTGCTTGATTTCCTTTCATCTGCTTCGCCTAGGTCATTCTTCTCCTTGTGACCATTCCTCTTCCTATCTCCATTTCGAGCAACCACTTCCCCTCCCCCACACCGACAGGATCTGCGTCGGACTCTGTGTTGGAATCGAAGCACAACACCTGCTTTCCCTCCGGTAAGCTTTTCTTCTTGTTTTTTTTTCAAGTTTCTTCTCTGTTTTTTTCAAGCATTTCTTCTCTGTTTTTTAGGCAAGAAAGTTTCTTCTCTGTTTTTTTTTTCAAGCTTTTCTTCTATGTTTTTTTAGGCAAGATCTGTTTTTAGGCCGATTTTAAGCAAGATCTGTTCTCTTCTTCTTCTTCGCTGGACTCTGTGCTGCAATCGAAGCACAACACCTTCTTCCCCTACGGTATGCTTCTCTTCGTTTTTGTTTTTCATGTTTCTTCTCTTTTTTTTCAAGCTTTTCTCTAATATTTATTTAAACCTTTTCATGTCTGTTTTTTTTTCAAGCTTTTCTTCTCTGTTTTACAAGGTTTGCATGGATTTAAATCTGTGTGGTTTTGCAGTTATACATAGTCAAAAATATACAGTTTCTCATCCGAGTTGATTTTGGTTAAGTTTAACTGTTCAAAGAAAACACTGTCACTTTGATTTTTTTTCCTGTTTTGTTAGATCTCTGCTCCCTGCCATCCAGTCCCGTTCACATCGTCGAAGCCGGCAGCCGTGCCAGTGCAAAAGCACACTTCTCGCTGAAGGCCGCAGCTGAAGCTCTCTCTGTTGGGTATGTTTCCTTCCTGATCTTCACCTTTACTACTTCGGCACCCCCTGCTTTTCCAAATGACCATAATTTATTTCAATTTTTTTCGGTTCATTACAAACATACTTAAGTGCTTATTTCTTTTCAAATACATATGATGAGTAAATCATAGCTATTAGATTTAGTACATAATATTTGATGTGGAGTTTGATGTGAAGCTTTTATGCTAGCACCTATTTTGTGCTTTTCCAGGACATCTGCAGTCATGCGCACAGAATTTAAGTGAGAAAATGTCATAGAACTAACAGAAAGAAGACAAATTAGGGGATGCGCACTGACGGGTCCATTCAAAGAGTGTGAATATATTGTATCTCGGATCCATCACCTTAAATTGAAAACATGAGCAATTAGATTAGCAATCTATTTCTGTAATATATGTATGAACCACATTAAGCAGAGAATTGGAAGAACTAGATTGATAAAATTTTAGAGTATAAGAGAGTCTCAAAACAAGTAAACAAATGTTTGTCAGAGCCTTATTACAATCAGTATATGCAATTTTAACATAACAAAGAAAGACTAAACTAGCAATATTCCACATTCTAAGTTTTTTCAAAAGAGTTTGGGTAAGTGTTGTGTGTTGACTGTTGAGCCACACGAAAGTGTTGTGTGTTGACTGTTAAGCCACACGAAAGTGTTGATTTACTCTCATATTGAATAGAAGAAACATATGCCCTTATCATGAAATAGAGTTTTGGGGTTGCCAAAGATCAGTTCCACCATCATCGTTGCTCTCTAACAAGTGGTATTAGAGTTTGAATGATCAGTCAGAATCAAGTATGTTCATGGTGTTTGTGGCTCTCATGGGTCTCGAATGCTTCATGAATATAGGTATTTGGAGCACACCATCCGTTTCATTTCTATGGCGCGACAAATCTACTAATTCATATTTTTCAATTTTTTGATTTTGACGATGTTAAGATTTGCAAATCTGCTAATTATTTTGATTTTGACGATGTCAGAACCCTTATTTCCAATTCATATTTTCCAAATTCATATTTCCAATTAATATATCCAAATCTTAACCATCGTGATAGGTTTTCGGCATTTCAAATTTGATAGGTTTTCGGCATGAGTCTTTGTTTATTTTTACCAATCTTCAAATTTATTTTTATAGGTTTTCATGTTTTTTAGCTTCATGTGTTTGATTCAAGTTCTCCAAATTCATATTTACATCCTAAACTTGAATCATGACATGCATTTTTTAGATTTACCTCGAGAAAATGATTTTAAATATGAGCATCGAGAACTTTATGCTTTGTTTTTAAGATTTGGAATAAGGGTTCTGACACTCGGCGACTTAAGTCGTCTTATGACGCAAACAATGATTCTGATTTTGCACTTACTACTCACTTTCAGAAAATGAGCAATAAAATCATCTAATATAAAGAGAAATAATGAAATAACAGCAACAATGCAATTTGACATCATCTAATAGCAAGTTCTCATGATCTTCATGACCAAGTTCAAGAATAAATACTGTTGCAAATCTTCAAGCAATCAATAGGAAAAGCTATACGAAAATTAAGTAATCTTAGATTTAAAAAAACTGAAGGCAAATAGAAGGTGATTCAAGGATTCAAATTCCGTTCAGTTCATAACTTCCAAATGGAAAAATATCCCCTGAAAATGTATTTTTAGTGGAGTCTTTTTTGGCAAGAATTTATGAAACTGTACGATTGTCTCAATTGCGTGTCTACTTAGTGCAGCAAGTTAGAATGCGTGTTTCCACTGTTGTGTTTATACAATAAATGTGCTGTCTCTTGAGATTTTTTACATTGCAAATATGAAGTTTGTCCTGAACTTTTTTCATTGCAAGTGCAAGTAAAATGGTGAGGTTGAAGTGTTGCGATCCTTCTCTGGTATTATTTAGAAATGTGTTACAATCATATTCCTTTGTTGTTACTTCTTAAAATTAATGTTCCCTATTAAGGACCTATGATGGTGAGGTTGAAGTATTGCGTATAGGAAAGGACAATGTCATCCCCCCGAACAATGTCGCCCCCCTTAAAATGTCGCCGCCCCCGAACATTGTCGCCGCCCAAGAACAATGTCGTCCACGACCCATGACATTGCCAAGCGGGCGAAGCCCGCACCGACGCATCGAGAACGGGCGGAGCCCGTTCGAAGATGCTAGTATATATATATAATACATATATATACATACATGGATACATATATATATCTAGTCGTGTCAAAAAAGTCTGTCTTGGGCTCAAGGCCAGCCTGTATTCAAAAAAGGTGGGATAAAATCCCGCCTAAATTGGCGGGATTTTATCCCGCCTAATTAGGCGCCTGCCTAATCATATGCGGGATTAATCCCGCCTATGATTCGCGGGATTAATCCCGCGTGGTCAGGCGGGATTAATCCTGCCTGATCAGGTGGGATTAATCCCGAGGGATTTAATCCGCCTGACCAGGCGGGATTAATCCCGCTTGGCGCCTGACGGGATTAAAATCCCGTCGTGCTTTCCTTAGCCCGGTGTCGGGTTCAGGCTAGCCCGGTGCCCGGACTTTGCCCGACTTGGCCCGGGCCGGAAACCTGGCCAAAATGAGGGCCCGGTAAGGGTCCCAAGCCCGGCCCTGGCCCGGGCCTCGCCGGGATTTTGCCGTCCGGAGCATCAAGCACGGACGAAGCCCGACTGGATATGACCGAAGGCGGCCCGAGAGCATCAAGCACAGACGTAACCCGTGCGAAAATGCTTGTGTGTGTGTATATATATATTAAGCATTAATTTATTGTATTAAATATTTTTATTATGTTAAACAATTAATTATATTAAACGTTAATATAATTTATTAATAAAAAAAAAATTAATTACCTAAATAATTAATTAGGTTAATAACGTTAGTTTTTATATATATAAAAAATTAATTAAGTTATTAATAACGTGGATATACTTATATACGTGGATATACGGCCTGAACAAAAAGCCCGATCGGGCCGGCCCGGACCGGGCCCGATCGGGCTTTTTCATATATCGGGCCGGGCCGGCTCGGTCCTCCCCTGCAATCGGGCCGGTCCGGGCCGGGCAGGCAGCTAAAATATGCTGCCTGCTCCGGCCGTTCAGGCCGGGCCGGGCAGGACCGGGCCGGTCTCGGGCCCGAACCGGGCCGGCCCTATTTTCTTTTTATTTTATTAATTATTTTATATTATAATTTATATTATTATAAATAGTTATAATATATTATAATATATATTTATTAGTTTATTACTATTAATTAAAAATTTATTAAATATATATTTATTATTTATATATTATATTATTAATTATTATTTATTAATTATTATTATATATTTATATTTAATATTGATATATCCAAAAAATGAAAAAATAATACTTAATTTTAATAGCATCCAAGATTTCAAGTAGTCATACAATTGCACAAAAAATTTAATCAAAAAATTTTATTAATATTAAAATACAAAATCTAAGTCATACAATTGCACAAAATACAAAATACAAACTTATGATTCTTATAAAATTTAATTAAAAAAATTTACATATATCAAAAAAATTTACATTAAGAATTTAAGATTGCCCGATTTAATCATCTTGTAGATTCATTGCGTCAATTTCGTCTTCTATCTCCTCCGAGCTATCCTCCAATGCAGTGGTATCCCTTCAATACAGGCATAGCATTAACACATAGATATATCACAAGAAGGCACACTTAAGTACCATTCAATATATCACAAACGAATGCCTCAAAGGACAAATGTTCTGTGTACTCAGGGCACATTCTCGGTGTACCGGATTATCAGGGTCCCACTGTAAGACCCCCTCCCCTCGGTTTATGAAACCAGCACAAATAGGGGATCCTACCGCACACTGTCGCCAACATACGACACCGAAGGAGCAACAGAGGCATACCCATCTCCATCATCTCCCTTCAGTTTCCCACTGTCGTATACTGACGATGATATTAAGCGAATAAAAATACCTACCAAAGTAAGGGGAGGTAGTTTCCCGGTGGAAGGCACCACTAACGAGTACACCTTATTATGGAAAGCGGAATGCATAGTTCCCCGATTTGGGTACGTCCACCATGCGGGTTGCCTCGGAGTGAAACTCGTCAGCCATCCGATATTTTCTCATGGAGTACATCCTAAAGGCACAAACACATTCTAGAAGGAATTACATCTCGAGGCACATATTTCGAAAGCACAAATACATTCTAGAAGTAATTATATCTCGAGGCATATTTATAGAAGGCACTGAAAGTCAATCTAGTGTCAACTACCTTCACCTATGGGGGGGGGGGGAGGGAGGATAGGTGATTTGCAGTCTTTTTGCGGAATTAAAAATAAACCTGCACAAGAAAACAAAACAAGCATAACACAAAAACACACAGGCAGTTATAGTGGTTCCCCGATTTGGGAACGTCCACTCTCCCCTTCGACCTATCTCCCAATAAGGGACGACTCAGTCACTTCATCAATATGATTGAAATCCAATCCTCTCACTATGGAAGAAACCCTTCCACCCGAAGGAGTCACTACTCCTCCACCACAGGTTGCACCCAACCCTTACAATGAGGAAACAAAATTCCTTTACAACAAAAGTAAAATAGAATGTACTAGAAATACAAACTAAGTATGGAGAGCTCGGTGTCCCTCTTCGTTCTATGAAGCGTTCTTGAAGAAGACGAAGAGTCCACGACCGGAGCACTCTCTTAGAGAGGATCTTCCCGAGATCGACAGCGTCAAAAGATTGCGGCGACGATGCTTTGTAGATCCAAACTTATTGACGAAGCTAGCGAGGTCTACTAACGATCTTACTTGGATCGATCGTCTCAATCGATTCAGAGGGGAAAGATATTCCCGTTCAACAAACCAAGAGACAAAGGATCTCAAGAAAGAAACGTGAGACGCTAAGCTTAGCTTCATTTCTATCGCTGGGAGGTCAAGAGGAATCCAAGACCAGCGGCGGCGACACCTTAGCGAGCAGCGACGGCGAGCAAGCGGCGACGGTGACAGGAGGAAGTCCGCGATCAACTAGGTCACGTGCGGCGGCCATCCTTTCTAGTTTTCTTCGCACTTTCATAAGTTCAAAATAGGAGAGTATATATACTGTAGAATACCCCCTTATGACCGTTGTGGGCCCCACAAGACAAAACCCTAAGCTCGGTTCAAACAGTGCCTGAAATCTTGGTTCGGTTCAGCAAGCAGGTAGAAATTGCCTAAGGCAAATTTGGCGGGAATCATTGGTGATTCTCGACGAATCGACGAGAATCACTTATGATTCCCGTCGAATTCTTCTTAGAAGAATTCCTGCTGAAAAGCTTGCCATCCGGAGTGAATCGGCCAGAATCACAACTATTCTCGACGAATCAGCGAGAATGCAGAGTCATTCTCGACGGTTCGTCGAGAATCACTAAGTGATTCTAGACGATTCTGACTTAGCAGAATTCTTGAATGCTTTTGAGTCAGCCGGATACAGTCGGCGAGAATCGGCGAGTGATTCTCGACGATTCGACGAGAATCACTAGTGATTCCCGTCGAATCGGCGAGAATCATGATAACTTCCCGAAAAGAAGTTATCTATTGCTTTATTCTATTTTAATATTCATCTTATTGATAAAAAAATGAATTAAATAAGCAAAAATATAAGAAAATTCATATCTATTTTGTTTATGGTTAAAATGTCTAATTTTTCCATGTTTTTTTTGCTAGAAATGCCAAAGGAATCGATCTGGAGAAGTAAAGCTGGAATTATTTTGGGCTGCGCAGGTTGTTACAACAACCATAAAAAGTTGTTGCAACAACCGTTGGACGAATTTTGAATTTAAAATTCAAATTTTACGCCAAAATGAAAATTGAAAAGAGACAACTCTTGGTAAAGGAATGCACGTTTTTATGAAAAGAATCTCATACCATAAAGGGACTTTTGAAAAAGATTAGAAGGAGTTTTTTTGAGTGCCATCATCTTGGAGAAGAAGAAGAACGGCTAGGGTTTGGATGCACCGGCAAGGAGGAAGAAGACTCGGAAGCGGATTCTGAACACAAATTCCTGCAGTATTTTCATTTCTAAACATCATGTCTAGTAAGATCTTTCTTATTATGCGGTTTCATCCTTCGAACATGAACTAAATTTTCTTGTTTTGTACGTTGGAAGTACTTTGACTTACTGTGATGCGATATTTGTAATTTCTTCTTTTATGATTGTTGAAAACGTATCTTTGTTGATTTTTTATGTTCTATGTTATGGAAGTTTTGGATCAAGTATTCCTCTTCTAATTTACGTGGTGAGATTCGAGAGAGGAGTCACGTATTTTTAGGGTTGAATCCTTTATTTTTGCACGACGAGATTCGAGAGAGGAGTCGTGTAAATATTTAGCCAAAATTCCGTCTTTATACTGCGCTGCAAGATTCGAGAGAGGAGTAGCGTAAGTGTAGCATAAATTTCAATACAGCATCAAGAAAGAAAGAGATTTCGTCTTGGGCTAGCAATATTGATTTGAGTGCTTTATGTTATTCTCATTTTACCTAAGTTAGAGATAACTAGGAGAATTAGAGTAAACGGATTTCTGAGATCGAGAGATGACGAATTCCACTTTCAAATCGTTGCAGGATAGTAGTTAATCATTTCATAAAAAATCATTCTAAAAACTCATCGCAATAGGCAAAGGAATTCAACGTACGAAACTACTTCTCCAACTTGATTAAAATCATTCTAAATTAATGATACTCAGTTATTATTATTTTTTAATTATCCTTAATCCAAATTAACTTTTAATCATCTCGCTTGAATTTAAAGAAAGGGTAGAGCTAGTATTTTCGAGCACTAGATTATTCACTTCCTCGAGAGAACGATCTTAACTCATCATTTTATTACTTGATTCGACACGTGCACTTGTGTTATTACGTAAATCTATTTTGGGTGTATTAAGTTTTTGGCGCCGTTGCCGGGGAAGTGCAACTAATTTAGTGTATTTTCTTGCAATATCAGTAAACCCTGAGTATTTAGAACTCAATTTTTTTTTTAATTTCTACGATTTGTTTTTTTTACTTAACAGTTTTAATTTTATTTATTCTTAATCTATTTTTTTTAAAAAAATTCAGAGTAGGTTTATCCATTTATATTTTTTATGTGTAGTTGATTTCTGCAAAGATTAATATCCATTTGGTGAATTCTCCCGCAAAAAATCATGTATTCATATTTATATTCTCGATGTCATAATTGTGGGGCGTTCAATCATGATAGTGATGATTGTTATATAAAAGACTGTAGTTATAAGTCATATGGCCCACCTTATGGAGTACTAACATCCGATGATACTTCATACAGTGTTCCTAATTTTTATAATTATGCTCCCCCACAGCATGCAACGTTTCCGCATTTCAGCCCGACCTCTTAAGGGTCGATAAGAAATGAGAAATAATGTATATTTTGTCATAGCACCAGACACGTTTTGAAAGAGTGTGTTGCATTTCAGCGTCAAAGAGAGGAGAATAACAAACCTAAAATTCAAATCCTCCCATCATCTTCTTATTATGACATTCCCTATGATTCTAATGATATATACGCTTTACCTCCTTGTCTACGAGAGAGTATTGGAGATATAACCATCATATTTGTTGATGATCTGTGCAATGACGTCGCGGAGCTGCCTCTCCCTACACATTCATCACCTATTTTGTATTCACCCGTGGAGGAACCAACTCATATATTCTCTGATAATGCTATCATCACGGTTCCTCCACCTTCTTTGCACGAATTTTCTACACCTATTTTTATCGATCATGTCGAATATATTGCGCTTGGGGATAATCCTGAACCTGAGGATGTGCCAAAGTGTGTCGAAGATATTATCCTCTCCGATGGAGGGAAGAATTATTTGGAGCACGATGATACGCCAATGTGGGATGAAGAAGATATCCTTTCTGATGAGCAGGTATACACTTCTTTATTAGATGAGGAGGTCCAACTCACCATCGAGGATCTCGAGTTCTCGGGCCTCCCTTGTTATGATGCTTACGATACCGACATAGATCAATCTTCAGAACCTATTGAGAGTGAAACCGGGATCACTCCCACGATTAGAAATCATTTATGTCTTTCTTTTATTTTATTTCCTAATCTCCTTTCATTATCTGAGCCCAAGCAAGTTGATGTGTCACAAATGCTTTAGGAGGTTATTGAGCATTATCCTCAAGTTGATGAGATGGGTATCCCCTTATGTGAGAAGGTTGAGTCCTCTACCATAGTTGATGCCTCATTTATTTTCTTTTGTCCCTATAGCCTTTCTGTTGACGATGATATCTTGCAAGGCAAGGATATAGTTTATGGTGAGAATAGTGAGGAGCACTGATCTTCTTATTTTTTGTTTTCACTACCTACGATGAACATGCATTTTTATTTAGGAAAAGAGGTGGTGGTTTTATCGTCGTATTAGTAGCTACTACCGACACATATATTAGAACAATTACATGTTCATTTTTCTTTTCATCGACCAATAATTTAGAATTTTAAAATTTTTGAATAAGTCATGCTGGGAAGACAATAAACCCAGTAGTTATCTTTAGTTTACTGCATATTGTGCTTTACTTTTCTTGTAAGTTTTTTTTAGTACAACAATGAATTTAGTGCATGGTGGGAGGCAACATATCGTATCATAGAATATATATATATATATATATATATATATATATATATATAATGAAAGATAAAATAAAAAAACAGAAATTTTCTTTTATTTTCGTAAAAAAAAATGTTGGAGGAAGCGAAGTTACATGACCCTAGTTGACTATGCCCAAAAAGTTTTAGGAGTGAAAATGTTGGAGGAGTGAAAAAATTGGAAAAAAAACCTGTAGAAATTTGAAGAAAAACAGATTTCATAAAACAGATGGCAGTTGTTACAATAACCTAAAAATGTCTGTAATGAGAATTATGTTTCTGTTGCAGTTGTTATAACAACCCCATTACATATGTAACCAGATTTAATTTTCTGCATGCTTCTTCTAGTAATCACGCGGGTTTAATTCCTAGCAGTTGTTATAACAATCCTACTACATATGCAATAGGATTTAGTTATCTGACTTTTTTTTTCTAACTTAATGGGCTGGGATAATTTCAACCATAAGCCGGGTTTAATTCAATAGTAAAATTACTAATCTAACTATCATTAAACCACATCTACTTAAATCCCGCCCCATTTATAAATAATAATAAATAAATAAAAATCAGTTTTCATTCTCTTCTCCAACTTGAAATCCACCGACTAGGTCTAGAGAGAAAGTGCGACGGGGGAGATCGAGGCTGCGCGAGGCATTGGGAGCGGCGATCGGCAAGGTAGAGGGAGATGGACGGCGAGCTGTGTTAAACAAGGATTGGGAGGGCTCATGTAGTCTAGAAATTGAATATTTCTATGCTATAACTCTGGACCTTGCTTTAATGAAAGATCAAAGTATAATTTTTTTTTATATTTTTATTATTTTCTAGTTTTCTTGGCACCTTCTATGCTCGATTTAGGTTATGTCATCCAAACGAAAAAAAGGAGAAAGAATATTGTACAAGGAAAAGCGGTGAAGTTTTTGAATGAGCTAGTGGAGTATTGATTTCAATCTTTAAAGTCACTCTCTTTCATCTTTAAAAGAGGATTCAATATGAAGAAGAAGACGAAGAAGAGGAGGACGAGTATGAATATCTTCTATCTAGCTTTACTTTTGCATCGTTAGATTTACATTTTACTCTAGAATATATTGGGTTATGTGATTCTCTAAAATATGTTTTGGTGATACATATGTTGTGATGTGACACCTTAGATAGTATATTTTATGCTTAACTTATATGATTTGATGTTGTATGATGCTACCTACTGTCATTTTTTTATGTTGTTCTAACACTGATCTGAAATTAAGTATTTAAATATGTTATATGCATCATGCTTCATCTCATTTATTTTGTTGAGAATTGTACTATTGTGTCGTCTGTGTTGCACTAACTTAAAAATTTTATAGGGTGATGAACTATTTAGGCCCCAATGTTTCTTAGTTCTAATGTTATTTATTTTATTACAACTATCATGTTTTGAATTAAATCTTATGGAATGATAGTCATCGTGTGCATGTGCAATAGTAGTTTGGTTTTTAATTATACTCATCGATTATAACATAAATCGATCTCATGCCAATTACCATGTGCACTTTGAGGATGAAGGTTATGCAGGCTACACTAAATGACTGGGATTTTGAGGATTATCCCATGAGGAGAGTGACATGAGTACACCAAGAAGAAGCAAAAGAAGCAATAGACAACCACTCCATCATATCCAAAACAAGGGAGTTATTTAAATTTCAAGTTTTTGTCTCCCTTAAAAGTATTTACTTATTAGTAAAACACCTTAGAGTATCCTCATGATAAAAATGTATCGTTATATTTACACTAATCTGAAATTAAGTATTTAAAAAAGTTATATGTATCATGCTTCGTCTCATTTATTTTGTTGAGAGTTGTACTCTTGTGTCGCCTGTGTTGCACTAACTTAAAATTTTTATAGGATGATGAACTATTTAGGCCCCAATATTTCTTAATCCTAATGTTATTTATTTTATGGCAACTATCATGTTCTGAATTAAATCTTATGGAATGATAGTCATCGTGCGCATGTGTTATAGTTATGTGATTTTAATTATACTTATCGATTATAACGCAAATAGATCTCATGCCAATTACCACGTGCACTTTGAGGATGAAGGTTATGCACGCTACACTAAATGACTGAGATTTTGAGGATGCATGAGGAGAGTGACATGAGTACACCAAGAAGAAGCAATAGACAATCACTCCATCGCATCCAATACAGGGGAGTTATTTAATTTTCAAGTTTTTGTCTCCCTTAAAAGTATTTACTTATTAGTAAAACACCTTAGAGTATCCTCATGATAAAAATGTATCTTTGCTTGGGACTAGCAAAGGACTTAAGTGTGGAGGTGGGGGTGTTATAACCCCTACCAATTGATTGAAGAATAATTTATTTAACCAAATATTGAATGATCTCAATTCTTATTTTAATTAATCATTAGACTATTCTAGACATATTCAATGATAATTAATTGGTATGACTGAACAATTTAAATAGTTCATTTTATAAATTTGAAGTTAGTAAGATTTTTTCTGATAAAGCTCGCTCAAGCATTTATTTTTTTATACAAAATATTTGTTTACTTCCAATGCAATAATTTGATATTGGCCTTTAAAAATAATGGGGAGGGGTGAGAAAGAACTAAGTTAATGATGTAAGCCTAGACATGAGTTTAGGTAGTATTCCTTTTGATCATCCATTAAATTTTTGAGCTTGAACTTTTTCATACACAATATTCCATGCTTACATGCCATTTATTCCTACTAGTTATACCTTAGTAAGTAAGCCATTTATGGGTGTCGAATTTCTCTTAAAAAGGGTTTGATTTCATAGTGATATGTGGCCTACGTATATGTCTACATACTTGGAATGATCCCAACTATGATAAAAAAATGAGAAAATAAATTTGCGTCATAGTGATATGCGGCCTAGGTATGTGAATGCATACTTAGAATGATCCCAACTATGATTTTAAAAAAAATGATTAAAATATCATAGTGATATGTGGCCCATGTATGTGCACTTATACTTAGAATGATCCCTACTATGAATAGAGTATGATTAAAAAAATGATGTATGACCTCATAACATGGTGAATTATTAAGAATACTAACTAGTGGACGTCATATTATTACCAAAGCTATCCATAAATTCCTAACCAAGCCAAAACTATCATACTTTCATTTAAACTACTAACTCTTGTAGAGGTTAAATCATAGACTTAGCATATTCTTATCCTTTCCAATAAAATGCGGAGGTTCAATATAAAATTTTGCATGGAAGTAAACTATTTTTGAAGAAAAACACGCACCACACTAGAATACTTGTTTGAGCTTTATCTTCCATCTAACTAATGGATTTGTGAATGTTTGAACTCTTATTGATTGATAGGCTTATCAGTTAAGTAAATCGAATTTCTTGAGTATATTTTGATTAAGTTGTTTTCAAGAATTAAAGATCATTTAATTTCACATCTCATTATTTCTTCAATCATTCATATCTTTATGAAATATCTTTGCTAGGGACTAGCAAAATCTTAAGTGTGGAGGTGTGAAAACTTCCCGAAAAGAAGTTATCTATTGCTTTATTTTATTTTAATATTCATCTTATTGATAAAAAAATGAATTAAATAAGCAAAAATATAAGAAAATTCATATCTATTTTGTTTATGGTTAAAATGTCTAATTTTTCCATATTTTTCTTGCTAGAAATGCCAAAGGAATCGATCTGGAGAAGTAAAGCTGGAATTATTTTGGGCTGCGCAGGTTGTTACAATAACCAAAAAAAGTTGTTACAACAATTGTTGGACGGATTTTGAATTTAAAATTCGAATTTTACTCCAAAATGAAAATTAAAAAGAGGCAACTCTTGGTAAAGGAATGCACGTTTTTATGAAGAGAATCTCATACCATAAAGGGACTTTTGAAAAAGATTAGAAGAAGTTTTTTGGAGTGCCATCATCTTGGAGAAGAAGAAGAACGGCTAGAGTTTGGACGCACCGGCAAGGAGGAAGAAGACTCGGAAGCGGATTCTGAACACAAATTCCTACAGTATTTTCATTTCTAAACATCATGTCTAGTAAGATCTTTCTTATTATGCGGTTTCATCCTTCGAACATGAACTAAATTTCCTTGTTTTGTACGTTGGAAGTACTTTAACTTACTGTGATGTGATATTTGTAATTTCTTCTTTTATGATTATTGAAAATGTATCTTTGTTGATTTTTATGTTCTATGTTATGGAAGTTTTGAATCAAGTATTCCTCTTCTAATTTACGTGGCGAGATTCGAGAGAGGAGTCACGTATTTTTAGGGTTGAATCCTTTATTTTTGCACGGTGAGATTCGAGAGAGGAGTCGTGTAAATCTTTAGCCAAAATTCCGTCTTTATACTGCGCTGCAAGATTCGAGAGAGGAGTGGCATAAGTGTAGCATAAATTTCAACATAGTATCAAGAAAGAAAGAGATTTCGTCTTGGGCTAGCAACATTGATTTGAGTGCTTTATGTTATTCTCATTTTACTTAAGTAAGAGATAACTAGGAGAATTAGGGTAAACAGATTTCTGAGATCGAGAGATGACGAATTCCACTTTCAAATCGTTGCAGGATAGTAGTTAATCATTTCAATAAAGATCATTCTAAAAACTCATCGCAATAGGCAAAGGAATTCAACGTACGAAACTACTTCTCCAACATGATTAAAGTCATTCTAAATTAACGATACTCAGTTATTATTATTATTTTTCTTTTTAATTGTCCTTAATACAAATTAACTTTTAATCATCTCGCTTGAATATAAAGAAATGGTAGAGCTAGTATTTGCGAGCACTAGATTCTTCACTTCCTCGAGGGAACGATCTTAACTCATCATTTTATTACTTGATTCGGCACGTGCACTTGCGTTATTACGTAAATCTATTTTGGGCGTATCAAATCACTTGGTGATTCTCTTCGAATATAACTTAGACGATTTTTCGTCTTTCTTCCCGTGAGTTGGTCTTTGACCCATCCTTGCTCCTTGTCTGCTCTTGATCTATCTCAGCCCTGTACTTGAACATAAGTACACTCCAATAGAGAGAGTACACATGAGCCAACACACTGATTTGCTAACCGAGGGATTACGTTGCGCAGACCCGTGTATATTGACCCACTGCACCCTGATATTGGTGTGTACTTAGCGAAGAATAACTGCAAGAATAACTTGAAGATATATCATCAAATACATTGTGAATTCATCTTAGCTTGACATGAGGCTTCTTCAAATCCAGGTAATTGTGGATACAATACCCAACAATCTCCTCCTATTTGAAGAAGCCAAAATCCTACTAGCTAAGATGAATTTCACCAACCAGAGTGATATACAAAATAAATTGAGAGAGACAAGACAGAGAGAATTAAAAGCATACAGAACAATACTTGAGTCAATCATGAAATCACATATAAATATATATATCCAAAGGAATTGTTCATACAAAAATATGAAGAGATAGGCAAACATGAAGAAAAGGACAAGTCAAAAATTTAGGCCTATTTCTCCTTAGCTAGATCATCCTTCATTTGTTGAGCCAAGTACTTCTTGTTTTGTCTCTCAAAATATTCCTTGGTCTTCGGATAGTATCTGGGGGGAGGATCTTTGTGTTCCACTTTGTTAGTCCTGAAAAATATATTTCATTTAGCTTCATATTCTTTGTGCAGCTCCCACTCATATTGATTATATACATCATTTCGATTAATTTCCCCCCGCTAGTATAGCATAAAGGTATCCAATATAATGCTCCTCGAGATAGGACTCCATCGTTCATTCCGCACTTCACTCTCCTTCAATCTCACTTTCTTCTCAGTTGGAGTCTCTTTGGACGTCCCTTCTTGGAGTATTCTTTTTTCCTTTCGCTATGGCTTCCTGGTCAAACATGGCCCTGAGAGTAGCTTTGTCAGCAGCCCTGACAGCCTTCTTAGCATCAGCTTCACTAAGAGGAACCTCCTCAACATTTGCACCCTCATCAGCAGCAATGGTAACCTCATCAGGAGAAGGAACTAGAATTGGGATTTGTATACCTGATGCTTGCAGCACTAGCCAGTGGCAGCTATCAAAGACATACTTATTTGACAGTTTGAAGTTGTCGATCATAATCTGTTGTAGCCCTGCCATCTTAGCTTTATATTCTTCCTCCCCCTTTTTGGCTTCTTGGGCAATTGAGTTTGCATAAGAATTCAGTGACTCATCTATGTGCTTCACAGTCTTTGAAAACTCAGTCAGTAGGGATTGTTGGTTTGTGTTGAGAATCACCATGTTGGCATCAAATTTCTGGATATTTTCAGCCACAACATGTGCATTCTGATTAACCACTGTCAGGTCGGATGTATTCTTCTGAAGTCCTTGCATGAGAAGAGTGACAGCAGTGCCAACCGCTGTATACTTGGCCTCGAACTTCTGTTCAAACAGATCCAGCTTGTGATTAATTTCCACCACATTCTTCAGCATTAGCTCCTCAGATTTCTTAATTCTTTTTAATACCTTGTTGTGTGATTTCTCAAAAGAATCTTTGAGTTCATCCACTATCCCTTGAATGATGTTCACGGATTGATTTGCTAGATTTGGTTGTAGTGGATAACCCTGAGGCATGCCTTTGTCTTCTTCTTCAGCAGAATCACTGGGGGAGCTTGATACATGAACAGTCTCCAATGGGGGGATAGGGGCACCCTCTGAAGTTTTCTCAGGAATGCTTATCATCTTTTGCTTAGAGGACTCCCCCTCCATTGTTGCACCAAATTTCTCATGAACTACCATTGGAGCCCGTTCCTCAGATGGAACTTCAACTTCATCCTGTGGCTCCACCATCTCCACCATCTCCCTCAAGGTTATTTCATTTTCAACCACATCATCCCCTTCTTTTGTAGCCTCATCTTCAATATCCTCATTGTCAATTGCAGCATCGTCCATGTCCTCCTCGTCTTCCTCCTCATCACCCTGATCTGTGGCAAGGGTTTCAACTGCATCTTTTGCAATTAGAGAGATGTCAGAAACTATATCAGCATGATCCGGGACTAAAAGATTTGTCCTGTGTATTTCAGTAGGAACGGATAGAGACTCCCCCTCAGTTCCTGCATGCCGCAGATCAGGAACTTCACTGGGTTCAACCAAGGGATCTCGATTTTCTAGAGCTCTGTTATCTTCCTCCTCATGGGCCTCAGCCAAAGGTTCACCACGTGCTTTAGCTACAGCTGCTTGACCAATCCTTCCTTCCCATTTGTCAAATACACTTGAGTCCATTTTCTTTAAGTAATGGAGAGGAACTCCCTTACACATGTCCAACCTGTCTCCATCCAGCTGATTGAGATACAGGCTGATGATCCTTCCAAAATTTGGGGTTCGTAGAGTATCTTTAATTTTCTCAAACAGCATTGCCCCCAGTTGTATCTTTTTCGACATACTATGGCCACCAAGATCTTGAACATATCACTAGAGATGTGATCGTGGGAGACTTGGTTTGCAGATCAGTTCTTTCCCAATAATATCCGACATGAGCTTCCCTTCCTCATTCATTTCCCTTCGCTTGATCGATTTAGTTCCTCGAGCAAGTCCACAGAAATAGGAGAGTCCTGACTCGATCCTCTTCCTCCAGATAGTCCTCTTGATCAGAACTGGTGAGCTGCAAATATCGTGTCAGTTTTCCTGCAGTCACCTTGATCCGTACACTGGCAATCTTACTCTTAATCACTGTATCTTCACGCCGTAGCTTTGCTGTTGCAAAGAATTCCAGCACTTCCTTATCCAGGATCTTGCAAGGATGCTCCAGGATAAAGGAAAGCCCGGCTTCTTCAAGCATGAGGATGATATTTCTGAACTCATCGGAGGCATGAGAGAAGCCCGTCCTAACTAGTTCACTTTTGGTGAGGAGTCCTGCTGTGGTTTCTAGGAGCCATTTCAAACCTAAACAGGAAATGTCCAAGTGTCTAAACCCTATCAGAATATCTAGTATAGGTGCTACACTAGACAAGAACCTTCAAGGATGAGGGAACGTTACCCTAGCGCCGAGCGATGAGATGGATTTCGGCGGGATGATGATGACTGGAAAGATCGTCGTCGGGAGAGGGAACCCTGATGGGGAGATGACGGAAGCACGGAGCCAACGGGTGCGCGGCACGGTCCTTGCGTCCTGAGGGTGTTGTCGACGAGAGCCCGGAGGAGAGACGGAGAGCACCAGGCAAAGCAGCTTCCGCACGACCAAGGGATTCAACGAGAGTTCTTGGGGATTCGACGGGATGCTGCGGGATATGGAATGTGAAGAGTCAACAGGTGTTTTATGCTAGTTATATATACCGACGGGTAGCCGCTATTTCATACCCACTGAACGGGGCAGTTTATATTGTTTCGAATCTTAGCCCTCTTTTTCATTTGTTGATCACAAAACCTAGGTCGAGTTGAATGGTATGTTAACCCTAGAAATAATTACTATGTAATCTAGGTAATTCAAAAGCGTAGAATTTTCGTTATAGCCCCTGGCACACACTCCTTGAAATTCAAGTGGACTGATTTACACCCATTGAAATACATTATCAATTATATATATATAAATGCACGTAATTCTTCAGATTTTAACTATTTCGTTCTTTTACTAGGTATGTGAACATATATGTGCATATATATATATATATATATATATATATATATATATATATATATATATCAACATTTACTTTTTAGAAGAAGAATTGACATATTCGTGTGGATATCAATATATATGTAAGCATCTTTATAATACGACTCAAATATTTAAACTGAATGCATGTACCTGGGATCATTAAACTGATCATTCAAATCCTCTATTTGAGGTACACCAGGTGTCCAATTGGAGTAAGCCATTGTAGTTAGCATTGCTCTTATCCCATATACGCGTTCCATGTCATTCTTGGAACATCTCATGTCTAGTTCCCATCATATTTACGGAAACCTAGACTATCCTGCGAAAAAGAATTACCTTACCTTAGGAACCCAATATGTATTGGGTCCTAGGTTCTTGTCAGCATAAAATATTGAATGCCTTCCTACAAGAATCCTGTCAGGAAGGCTAACTCTGCCCAAATGAAGTGGACATACCCTTGCCCTTGGCATAGAGGGATTATGCCAATAATCTATGTCAAAGTGACCCACCTTGCCACAGCACCAACAATCATGAATGTTGTATCGCCGTTTCTGACCTGATCTACTGACTGAGGTAGTCATGATCTTAAGTCTAAACGGGACCGGGCAGGTTCTGCTCACAAATTTTCCCTTTCCACCGAGACACGAGGGAGGGTGGATAGAGAGCATGTGATGAGTGTCATGAGGCCTGGGAGGTGGTGCCTTCCTTTCAGTCAACACACATCCGGGGGCCCCATGGGTACTTACTACATGTTTCCCAACCCCACTTTCCTGTGTCTTGGGGTGGAAAGAGATGCAGTGAGAGCTGGTTCCTGCAGATTCATGACGAGTTGGGGCTGAGGCCGAGAATACAAAGGGTTCAGGATGAGCCTTGGGTATTCTCTCATGGGTAGCCATGACAGTTCTTGCACTGTGGGTATTTCCACCTGAGGGCCGATCCCTCTTGTAGTGACCAAGGTTGTTCCTGTGGTCATACCTGAAAGCATGATGTGTGCCCTTCCTACTCGGGGTGGGGGGGGGGTCTGAACACAGTTTCCCCATTTCTCCATGAATTAATGATTTGGGAGATCCACCCATTTTCTGCTTTTCTTTTGATAGCATCTATCTTGGAAAAGTTAGAAACTATCCTCTTCTTGGTCTCTAGACGACTCTCTAGATCCGAGATCTTTGAGTCCTTTACCTTGATGGATTCCAATTGGAGATTCATCAAGGTCCTCAACTGAGCAATCTCCTTAGCTTGTTCCTCAACAAGTAAGTTGCTCATCTGAAGGGCACTCTCAAGGGAATCAAGATTTTCAATCCTTTGATTGAAGCTATCCATTTCCCTTACATCACTAGATGGACAACCCTCTGAACTGTCCCTGTCTTCAGGAAATCCAAGGGGAGAGGAGCATGATGAAGAAGTTACCTGATCCTGACTTTGATGTTCAGGGTCAGCGTTAAGATCGGCAGGGACTGTTGTGTCAGCTTCATCAGAACTGCTTTCCTCAACCTCTTCTTCAGTCTCAGACAAGGACATAGGAGCTCTAATACTGAGAGATTGGTCTTTACCTTCATCTTCAAAAATTAGGACCCCCACATATGCTTCATCCTCCTGCTGGCAACTAGTCCCTGCTGTCTCTGATCCCTCCATGAGGTCTGAGATAGTTTTCCACATAGACTTGGAAGTCCTGCACTTGTCCAATCTTGAACGAGATAATCCAGACCAGACGTCAGAGAAGATCTGACGAATCAGCTTGTCCAAGTTGAAGAGAGAGAGCTCAGTCTCAAACATCTCTTCGGGACTCTTGGGGATTTGGAGATCTTTTCCTGAGCCAGACGCCTTCATGGGAATGAAGGGACCCTCATCCAAAATGAGTGACGCTCGAGGGTCGATGGCCTCCAGATGAAACAAAACTCTCATCTTCCAGACTGGATAATACTCCTTTGTGCATGCAGAGAGTCTCAGAGGAGAGACATCAGAATACAGCTCCATGCTTGAGTCTGATTTTCTTGTTGACACTAGAGGCAGGATTTTACTCAAGATGTTAACCTTTTTGATGAGTAACCTCCCTCTGATATCACTTGAAAGTCAATCTAGTGTCAACTACCTTCACCTATGGGGGGATAGGTGATTTGCAGTCTTTTTGCGGAATTAAAAATAAACCTGCACAAGAAAACAAAACAAGTACAACAATGAAACACACATGCAGTTATAGTGGTTCCCCGATTTGGGTACGTCCACTCTCCCCCTTCGACCTATCTCCCAACAAGGGACGACTCGATCACTTCACCAACAGGATTGAAATCCAATCCTCTCACTATGGAAGAAACCCTTCCACTCGAAGGAGTCACTACTCCTCCACCACGGGTTGTACCCAACCCTTACAATGAGGAAACAAAATTCCTTTACAACAAAAGTAAAATAGAATGTACTAGAAATACAAACTACGTATGGAGAGCTCGGTGTCCCTCTTCTTTCTATGAAGCGTTCTTGAAGAAGACGAAGAGTCCACGAACGGAGCACTCTCTTAGAGAGGATCTTCCTGAGATCGGCGGCGACAAAGGATTGCGGCGGCGATGCTTTGTAGATCCAAACTTCTTGACGAAGCTAGCGAGGTCTACCAACGATCTTACTTGGATCGATCGTATCAATCGATTCGGAGGGGAAAGATATTCCCGTTTAACAAACCAAGAGACAAAGGATCTCAAGAAAGAAATGTGAGACGCTAAGCTTAGCTTCGTTTTTGTCGCTGGGAGGTCAAGAGGAATCCGAGACAGCGGCGGCGACACCTTAGCGAGCAGCGACGGCGAGCAAGCGACGACGATGACAGGAGGAAGTCTGCGATAGGCTAGGTCATGCGCGGCGGCTGTCCTTTCTCGTTTTCTTCGCACTTTCATAAGTTAAAAATAGGAGAGTATATATACTGTAGAATACCCCCTTATGACCGTTGTGGGCCCAACAAGACAAAATTCTAAGCTCGGTTCAAACAGCGCCTGAAATCTTGGTTTGGTTTAGCAAGTAGGTAGAAATTGCCTAAGGCAAATTCGGCAGGAATCATTGGTGATTCTCGACGAATCGGCGAGAATCACTTATGATTCCCGTCGAATTCTACTTAGAAGAATTCCTGCTGAAAATCTTGCCATCCGGAGTGAATCAGCGAGAATCACAACTATTCTCGACGAATCGGCGAGAATGCAGAGTCATTCTCAACGGTTCGTCGAGAATCACTAAGTTATTCTCGACGATTCTGACTTAGCAGAATTCTTGAATGCTTTTGAGTTAGCCGGATACAGTCGGCGAGAATCGGTGAGTGATTCTCGACGATTCGACGAGAATCACTAGTGATTCCCGTCGAATCGGCGAGAATCACTTGGTGATTCTCGTCGAATATAACTTAGACGATTTTTCGTCTTTCTTCCTGTGAGTTGGTCTTTGACCCATCCTTGCTCCTTGTCTGCTCTTGATCTATCTCAGCCCTGTACTTGAACATAAGTACACTCCAATAGAGAGAGTACACATGAGCCAACACACTGATCTGCTCAACGAGGGATTACGTTGCGCAGACCCGTGTATATTGACCCACTGCACCCTGACATTGGTGTGTACTTAGCGAGGAATAAGTGCAAGCATAACTTGAAGATATATCATCAAATACATTGTGAATTTATCTTAGCTTGACAAGGCTTCTTAGAATCCAGGTAATTGTGGATACAATACCCAACAGACACAAACTCATTCTAGAATGAATCATATTTCGAGAGATAACTTATTCTCGTAGGAATAATAGCTCGGAGGTACAACTTATTCCCGCAGGAATAACATCTCTGTTGCACAATTTCTGAATGCTCAATCTACCACAATGTATGAACGATAAACATTATATTATTTAAAGCTTCACAAGCCCAAAACTAACCCGTATCTAGATAACCATGGATTTAGTCAAAGGTTGGAGCCTTATCCTGCTCAATAACCTTATAACAAAGAATTATAACTATGTGACTCTAATAAGCCCCAGCTCCTGGCTCGACTCATCATAAGTCGCGACCTCTTGGGTTGCACACTAATTTGATTTGCCAACATGGCTAAAGAGATTTATTCTCATTCAAAAGAAAATTGTGTGCTTTAAATCGACAATTCTGCAAACACCGAACAATTTGTCAAGTGATTAAGGCATCAACCTTAACCACATGCTCTACTTCACTAAGAGAGTCGATCGGGTCTCGAACAATTTAGATTTGACTTTAATGGAATTCCACGTCACCAAGTCAGTAATGAATCAAGAGTGAAACCAATTAAAGGGCCTTACCCCAAACTCATATGCACCACTCTACTAACCAGAGAGGCAGTCTAGTTCGACATTATTTAAAGGCAATACTTAAATAAAAGCTTAAACCTTGATCTGTCCGTTCTGCTCGAAGAGTGGCGGACAGTTCAGCAATTAAAGGATGTACAAAAGTGAAAGCCTAAACCTCGATCTATCCGCTCTGCTCGAAGAGTGGAGGCCAGTTCGATAATTAAAGACTGCACTGAAACAAAAGCCTAAACCTCGATCTGTCCGCTCTGATCGAAGAGTGGCGACCAGTTCGGCAATTAAAGCCTGTACTGAAATAAAAACCTAAACCTTGATCTGTCCGCTCTGCTCGAAGAGTGGCGGCCAAGTTCGGAGTTTAAAGGCTGTACTGAAGCGAAAGCCTTAACCTCGATCTGTCCGCTCTGCTCGAAGAGTGGCGACCAGTTTGGCAATTAAAGGATGCACTGAAACAAAGGCCTAAACCTCGATCTGTCCGCTCTGCTCGAAGAGTGACGACCAGTTCGGCAATTAAAGGCTGTACTGAAACAAAAGCCTAAACCCCGATCTGTCCGCTCTGCTCGAAGAGTGGCGGCCAGTTCAGCAATTAAAAGCTGAACTGAAGCGAAAGCCTAAACCTCGATCTGTCTGCTCTGCTCGAAGAGTGGCGGCCAGTTCGACAATTAAAGGCTGCACTGAAACAAAGGCCTAAACCTCGATCTATCCGCTCTGCTCGAAGAGTGACGGCCAGTTTGGCAATTAAAGGCGGTACTAAAACAAAAAGCCTAAACCTCGATCTGTCCGCTCTGCTCGAAGAGTGGCGGCCAGTTCGCCAATTAAAGGCTGTACTGAAGTGAAAGCCTAAACCTCGATCTGTCCGCTCTGCTCGAAGAGTGGCGGCAAGTTCGGCAATTAAAGGCTGCACTGAAACAAAATCCTAAACCTCGATCTATCCGCTCTGTTCGAAGAGTGGCGACCAGTTCGTCAATTAAAGCCTGTACTGAAACAAAAGCGTAAACCTCGATCTCGAAGAGTGGCGGCCAGTTCGGCAATTAAAGACTGTACTGAAGCGAAAGCCTAAACCTCGATCTGTCCGCTCTACTCGAATAGTGGCGGTCAGTTCGACAATTAAAGGCTGTATTGAAGCAAAAGACAAAACCTTGATCTGTCCGCTCTGCTCGAAGAGTGGCGGACCAGTTCGACAATTAAAGGCTGTACTGAAACAAAAGCCTAAACCTCGATCTATCCGCTCTGCTCGAAGAGTGGCGGCCAATTCGGCAATTAAAGCCTGTACTGAAACAAATGCCTAAACCTCGATCTGTCCGCTCTGCTCGAAGAGTGACGGTCAGTTCGACAATTAAAGGCTGTACTGAAGAGAAAGCCTAAATCTCGATCTGTCCGCTCTGCTCGAATTGTGGCGGTCAGTTTGACAATTAAAGGTTGTACTGAAGCAAAAGCCAAAACTCTGATCTATCCGCTCTGCTCGAATAGTGGCGGCCAGTTCTGCAATTAAAGGTTGTACTGAAAAAAGCCTAAACCTTGATCTGTCCGCTCTGCTCGAAGAGTGGCGGCCAGTTCGTCAATTAAAGTCTCTACTGAAACAAAAGCCTAAACCTCGATCTGTTTACTCTGCTCGAAGAGTGGCAGTCAGTTCCGCAATTAAAGGCTGTACTGAAGCGAAAGCCTAAACCTCGATCTGTCCGCTCTGCTCGAAGAGTGGCGGCCAGTTCGACAATTAAAGACTGCACTAAAACAAAAGCCTAAACCTCGATCTGTCCGCTCTGCTCGAAGAGTGGCGGCCAGTTCGACAATTAAAGGATGTATCTAAACATAGCACCATTTCAACTTTACGTTTTCTTTGTAAGGGCTTTCCCTGTTCTCTCTAGCTTTCTATGTATTCATTTGACAGTTTCTATTTAAGACGGAGAGTCGCTCAAGTTGGGTCTTCTCAAGCAACCAATGCAATAGTTATCTTTTGTTCACCCCATCACCGACCGGTTGCCGGGGCGGCGCGCCGCCTGTCTCAATCAGCATAGACTGGGTAAACATGGAGGTGAGGTGAGTGTAGTTTCCAAAGATGGAGGGGTGCGACATGTAATTATACAAACATTGGGTCGGATCCCCTGCATATAAATATATATATATTTATATATATATACAAATATATATGTTTATATATATATATATATATATATATATATATATATATATATATATATATATATATATATATATAATATATATATATAAGCTCAACTTTTTTAGAGCCTAAAAAAGCTTGAGCTGGTTCTTTGAATCTCATATATAGAAAACATGTCGGCAAATTAGACCCCCATGTAATATATGCATTTTCAAAAAGTATCAACAAGAAGTTGAGATCTCATCGAAATAAAACTTTCATGTTGAACATTTTTCCAAAATTTGCATGGTTTAGCCGGAATTTGCCCCGAAAGCTTGCTGGCTCGAAATGAATATAATAATAATAAATTTTAAAATTCGAGCCAGCAATTTTTCGGGGCAAATTCCGGGGCTAAACCATGCAAATTTTGGAAAAATGTTCAACATGAAAGTTGTAGATCTCGTTCTTGACTACAAAATGCATATATTATTTGCCTAATTCCGACATGTATTGTGGAAGAACCAACTCAAGATTTTTTAAGCTTAAAAAAGCTTGAGCTTATATATTCCAAACCCATATATATATATATATATATAATTATATATATATATATATACATTTATAAAAAAATTAGACAAAGCCCAGGGCTCCTGTAACATATACGACGGCAAACCCGTCGGCCCTCCTCCACCGCCGTCGCCCGGCCGGCGATTACTCGCACATCTACCTCCGACCGGTTCATCGGAGGCAGGTGGTCCGGCGGCCTGCACCACCGCCGGCCGCCGGTGAAAATAGAGAAACAGAGCTATTGAGCTCTCGGATACCGCCAGAGCTTTGCTCTTTGGGGGTGCCACTGCTCTTTGGCGGTGCCACCGCCTAAAACCATCCCGTCGAGGGTCCCCCTGCCTCTCTGGCGAGGTGCGGCCCTACACAGGGCTAAGAGGCCTCGGGGAGACACCATGCACAGTAGGAGATGAATGGTTATGAGATAGAGAGGTGGCGCTCGGGATAATTTCCTCCTCCTCCTCCTCCTCCTCCTCCTTCGACTCCAGTAGGGCTCCACCTTGGGCTTAGCTTGTGTGGGAGAGGGGTGTAGTTCTCCCCCGGTCCCTGAACTTTTCTACTGGGAGGACATTTTATAGAGATGGCCGAAAGCTCACTCCTCCCCCTCCCTCCTTCTCTTCCCAGGTTACAACATGTAGCTGGCCAACCAACTATGGTTGAGGTGAGGGGGACAACTGGCATCACTTTAATGGTGGGAAGGTACAATTGGGTTAACCAATAAGAGAAGATCCCACGGATTGTGTTTCTTTGGCTTGAGTGGATGAGTGGTGCGGATTTAGTTTTGGTTAGGTGTAACCTTAGGTTTAACCCCTTGATTAGGAAAAATATCCAAACCACCCTTCACTTTTTATGCCTTGTGATTAGTGCTCATCTTAGACCAAAGATGTATGGTGGAATTGGGGAGTTGCAAGCATGTGATTTTGATCAACACTTATTCATGAGAACCACTTAAATGAAGGGGTTTGACAAGGTCAACCCTAAGTGGGTCCCCTATGCATGGCAAAGTGCACATGGGTCCACATCGTCGAGTGTCGAGTCGTCCCTATGGTGACATAGTTGATTCCGTGCTTTTACGTGGTCCGGGATGTTGTAATATTTTACGAGCTTTATTTTTATTTAACTGATTGAACAGCGCCGTAATTCAGCGAATCGAGTCTCGTTGCATTCATACTGACTGCACGGGTCTAATAAGACTAACAGGAGTCAATTCGGTGCTCATTTGCTCAATATTTTAAACACAGGGCGTTGTGGTGCGCAACATTACTCAAAATAATCGTTTTCTCCAAACAACCTCGGATCGAGACGAAATGAGTTCCGACGTGCTCGTACTAGCAAAGTCAATTCAGAGCATGCAAGCTCGATATTTTAACGCAACGTTGTTGCGACGCGTAACACTACTCAAAAAGGTCGTTTTCACTAAACGACATTGGATTGAGACTAAACGAGTTCCGGTGAACTCGCACAGACTATACGAGTCCAATGCAACTGACGGAAGTCGATTCGGAACACGTATGCTCGATATTTTAGTACGTTATCCTTAACCATGTAGCATAGGTCAGGTCGTAGTTAGCCAGGACCCGGTCCAAACCTCTTTCTGTGTTCAATTGAATCGTCTAGACCCCCCTTTTGAAGGCGGGATGTTACACCCACCACCGTTCAGAGATCCAAGACTTGACGGTCAATTTTGGGCATTTCAGTCTTTCTGACATGGGGCCTAAGACTCTCATTATGCCAACGACGAAAGTCAATTATTTTAGGCGATCCAGCCCGGAATGACATAACACGGGTACGGTTCAGCACTCTTCTCGTTGCTCAAATCGCCATGTCATTGACGAAAGCCGAAGCAATCAAGCCCCATGAAAAGATGCGGGTCAGCCTCCCCTTTCTCGTTCAGCTCACTAGCCTTTCTTTAGCTGGGCTCTTCAAGTTCTCAGCTTCGACTACAGCCCACCAGGTCCCCAGGACCAGAGCCCTCAATCGACACACAATAGCACTCATGGACACACCTGGACTCCCAGTCTTATAGCTCCTCTGCTAGCCCTATAGTCTCCACAAGATAGGCTCTGCAAGTAATATGCTATCTGGAAGCTATCGCCTGGCATTAGCGACAGAACTCTCTTCTGTCTCCAGACTCAGCCACAACTGGAACATCTTTCTAGCCAAAACCCTGCAGCATCCTGCAGTGCTAGAAAACCGGTCTTTCACAGTAATCATAACTCACCAAGAGCTATCGCCAACGATACTCGCTGTCTCCTAGCGATATCCAATAGTTATGCAAACAATGGTATTTTCTGGGTATTTTACTGGAGCACACCTCCAGTACTTCCTGCTACTCTCATTTCAAAGGTACAACCCACAGACCCTGTAAACTACTCGTTTATACTTGGAGTCTTCTCCGACACGCAAAATAAAACATCATAAATCCAAACCAACCTGTGCAGATGGGTTTCACACAACATGCCTATTCTGTACCGCGATTTCCGAATTCTATATGCAAAACCACCCGGAGATATCATGTATCGACCCATCGGAATTCCCTCGATTCTCCATCTTTTGGTGGGGGATTCCATGCATATGCAAAAGGAGGACTTCACTTGTCCATGAAGGAAGATCGTTACCCTCGAAATTCATTTCAGAGCCATTAACAAGCTTTTTATCCAGCTAGAAAGGAGCGCCTTGCTTTCCTCTTTACGGATCTTGCCTTAGTTCTCGATTCTGACCATGGGTACTCCTCCACTAAGCTAGCAAAGCTCAACCTCAACTTTCTTCTTCCTTTCTTCCAAGAACTTGATGAGAAGGATGAGAGAGAGTTAGAGAAGAGAATTGAATCTTCTCTCCACCTCTTCTCTAGTTAAGCAGCCTCGGGAATAAACCCAGCCACACAATCCTCTCCTTAAAAGAAAGCAAAGGCCATAATTCTAGTTGACAAGTCAAAATTAACGCTATAATCGGGCGATATCCACTATCGCCCGGGCGATATCATCGATAACCGCTTTGACCCCAGTCAACCATCGCTCTTCGACCGCCGTTCGGCAATCCGACACATGTCCAACCATATGTGGCAGTATCGCCAAGCGATACCCACTATCTACACTCCGACAGCCCACTTAACGCTTCGTTGAGAGCGTCGAGAGCGTCAAGTGCAACGAGTGCATCGAGAGCTATTGCTATCGCCAGCGATACCCAGTATTGCTACGCGATAGTATTCGTCGAGCCTACTCAACGGTTTGTTAAAAGAGCTGAGTGCGTCGAGTCCACTCAATGCTTCGTTAAAAGCATCAAGTGGTATCGCCGGTGATACCCATTGTCGCCTGGCGATAGCCACCAAAAGTTCTGTTTTCTCATTTTTTTTGGATGTTACAAATCTCCTCTCCTTACAGAAATTTCATCCCAAAATTTTATTCATCTGTAGGTTAGAAAAACAACAACAAATATGCTACAACATTATTTTACAAACAATTCGGGAAACTCGTCTCGCATGGTTTGCTCACGCTCCCATGTCAATTCTTTACGACCATAATTGTTGGACTTTGACCATCCCGATTGTCTTGTTTTGTAGCTGCCTGACCTGTGTATTCTCGATCTTATTGGGTCTAACCTTTGTCGTCAGCCCACAGTCGACCGACACTTTATCATCAGCCACTAATTGCGTCGGCTCTTTCAAAGCTTTCTGCAGCATCGATATGTGAAACACATCGTGCAACCCACTTAACTCCGCTAAAAGAGCTAATCAATAGACAGCTTCTCCAATCCGCTCAACCACTTCAAATGGACCAAGATACCTCAGACTCATCTTTTTCAAGTGCCGAATCCTGGACATGCCTTTGAATGGCTTTTTATTCAGATATACCCAATCGCCCTCCGCAAACTCCACGTTTCGGTGCTTGACATTGTAGTATTTTGCTTGCCTATTCTGAGCTACCAACAGTTGCTCACGTATCAAGCGTATAGTCGAATTCGCATCTTCGACCTCCTTACGCTTATACAACCTCGATTCACCTGTTTTCGCTCAAGCTAAGGGAGTACGACACTTCCTACCGTATAAAGCTTCAAAGGGCGTTATCTAAATGGTAGCTTGATAGATATTAGTATAGGCAAACTTGATCATATAGAGATGGCCATCCCACCTCTTCCCGAAATCAAAGGCGCATATCCAGAGCATATCCTCTATTATCCTGTTGGTCCTCTCGGTATGACCATCCATCTGCGGGTGAAAGGCCTTACTGAACTGCAGTTTTGTACCCAACAACTCGTGGATTAGCCTCCAATCATTTGAAGTAAAGCACCCGTCTGGGTCATTGACGATGCTACGGGGCACACCGTGCAATTGTACTATGTTTTCCACGTACAACTTAGCCAACTTTTTCACTGAATCGTCCTTCTTGTTCGGTATGAAGTGTGATATCTTTGTCAATCGGCCAATGATCACCCGCACGACATCGTTCTCACGTTGCGATCTCGACAATCCATGCACGAAATCCATAGAGATATCATCAAACTTCTATACCAGAATGGGTAACGACTTCAAGAAACCTTTAGGCTTCTGACATTCAGCTTTTATCAAGGCACAAGTTTGGCACTTTGCCACGTAAAGAGCTATGTATTTCTTCAAAACCGGTCACCAGAACATCTTTTTCATGTCCTTGTACATCTTTGTGCTCCCTTGTTAAATTGAGTACTTTGTGAAGTGTGCTTCATACATCAATTCCTCCCGTAGATTTCCCACATTCGGGACGCACAAACGATGATCTTTTCTTAAAAGTCCGTCATCCAAGGAGAATTTGGAACTTGACCCATCCACTGCATAACGTTTTATACTCTCATTGAGTTCCGTTGCTCGCCGAACCCTGTCCGTAAGGTCATACTGTACCTCAGTCCAGTTCAGACACACATTTGCAGTAGCATTCTTGTCAACACAAGAAATATCTAAGGCCTCCAACTCCAGGATCAGACGTGCATCATGCATCTGCAACCAACTTGCCCTTACCGTAGTCCGCTGACTCAAGGCATCTGCAACCACATTTCCCTTCCCGGGAGTATAGTGTATCTGGAAGGTGTAGTCCCCGAGGAACTCCATCCAAATCCACTGCCGCATGTTCAGATCCTTCCGATCTATTAAGTACTTAAGGCTCTTATGGTCCGTGAAGATATCAACTTTTACGCCATATAAGTAGTGATGCCACAGCTTAAGTGCAAAAATCATAGCCGCTAACTCCAAGTCGTGGACTAGATAATTTCGCTCGTGAACTTTCAACTAGCGTGAGCCATAAGCAATAAACTTTCCGAACTGAAGAAGAACGCAGCCTAATCCTCTCCCTGAAGCATCACTATAAATCTCATAGCTGTCCGTACCATATGGTGAAATCAAAATCGGCGCCGTGGTCAAACAACTCTTTAACTCCTCAAAAGTTCGCGCGCACTCAGGCGTCCAAACAAACTTCTGATCTTTCCTCGTCAGCGTAGTGAGTGGTAAGGCTATCCACTAAAAGTTCATTATAAAGTGCCTGTAGTAGCCAACAAGTCCAAGAAAGCTCCTGACTTCTGCTACAGTAGACAACACAAGCCACTCCCCGTATAACAACTATCTTCACCAGATCCACCACAATACCTTCACCACTAACCGCATGGCCAAGAAAAGCCACTGACGATAGCCAAAACTCGCACTTTGAGAACTTGGCATAGAGCTAATTTCTCCTCAGGGTGTGCAAAACCATCCGCAAATGATTTGCATGATTTTTTTCGGACTGAGAGTATACCAATATGTCGTCAATAAAGATGATCACAAACAGGTCCAAGTACTCTCTAAAGGTTAAATACATCAAGTCCATGAATACCGATGCCGCATTTGTTAGCCCAAACGACATTACAGTGAACTCATAATGACCGTAGCGTGTCCTAAACACTATCTTGGAATGTCACATTCCCTAATCCTAAACTGGTAATAGACAGACTTTAAATCCAGCTTCGAGTAGATAGTTGAACCCGCCAGCTGATCAAACAAGTCATCAATCTGTGGAATCAGATACTTATTCTTCTCCGTTAGCTTATTTAACTCTCGATAATCAATGCATAACTGCAAGCTTCCGTCCTTCTTCTTTACACAGAGAAATGGTGCACTCCAAGGTGACATACTTAGACGTACATAGCCTTGCTTTAACAATTCTTGCAATTGAACTTTCAATTCTGCCATCTCTTTTGGCGCTACTTGTGAGCGAGCCACATGTTTCACACCTGGCAGCAACTCTATAGTGAAGTCAATCTCCCGCTGGGGCGGTAACCCTAGAAGATCCTTAGAAAATAGATCTGCGTACTCCAATATGATAGGAACGTCACCCAAACTGGACTTCGGCTCAACTGCCTCCAACATCTTGAAGAACAACTCCACGCCCTTCCGAACAGCCTTGACTACCTAGAGAGCAGACTTCAATATCTTGCTCGATCCTCGAATACCAACGAATTTAGTCTCTCGTTCGGTGTTCTGTCCTAGTGTGACTTCCTTAGAGGTACAATTTATACAGGCATGCTTCTTCGAGAGCTAGTCCATACTAAAGATTACATCAAACTCAGATATCGGCAGCACAGATGCTTCCAATCCAAAATCCTAACTTTCAATTCGTACCTCAAAACAACAAGACCTATCCGCACGCATCACGCATCTGTTAGGTAACAACACCTTTACTCTATCTGTCGACATAAGAGTAGGCACTCTGATCCGCGATACGAAGTCCTCAGATAGAAACGAATGAGAAGCACATGTACATATCGAACAGTATTCTCGCCGGATAGTCCCGAATAAGGGCAAAGCCTATACTTACCAAATTATATGTAACGCCCCAAAAATCAAAAAGGAACTGATAGCGTTTTAAGACCAATTTGGTGCCTGAATAGGTTCACATGGCCTGTGACACGGGCGTGTCCTGGGCCGTGTCCTGCTCTATGTTGGTAGGGCAGTGTCGAGTGAGGTACACGGTCTGGGACACGGGCGTGTCTGAAGCCATGTCAGGCACACGGCCTGTGACACGGGCGTGTACAGAGCCGTGTCCTTCTCTGTGTTTGCACGACCTGTGTCGATTGATGAACACGGGCTGGGACATGGGCGTGTCTTATGTCGTGTCCTGATCGCGGTGCGACTGTTTCCTGTGTCGCTTGAGGAACACGCCCTGTGACACGGGCGTGTTAGTAGCTGACACGGGCGTGTCAGCAGAAATAATGGCGTGTCTTAGCCCGTGTCCTATTCTGTGTTCGACGATCGTGGTCAGATCGTGAGACACGGCCTGTGACACGGGCGTGTCAAAAGCCGTGTTCGGCCCAGGAAAATGATTTTAAGGGCGATTCGTGGCCATTCATTTCCTTCAAAGAGAATCCAACGGTCCAGAAACCTCCCTGCTGTCATAAGGCCGGGAGTTGAGGATTAAACCCTCATTTTACTTTGGCCATTCTCTTTCTAAAGAATTAGAGAGAAGGGAGAGAAAGGTTGAAGGAGAAGGAGGAATCGGGCCGCCGGTGGAGCTTCGGAGCCCCAAATCGCGAGCCGAGTCCAGATCCGTGGAGGCGAGGCCATTGCGGTGCTTTTCATCTGTCTAGTTTCTTCTCTTCTCCATGGGGCCAACGCGAACCGCTAGGGTAATGATTCTCTTCTTGGACATGTGAAGTCCTCTTCCTTTTTACATAGGAAACCCGCTCTCGCTAGTGTGCTGTGTGTGTGAGGTTTTCCTTTGGGTGGACATGAATAGTCCCCTTAGTTTTGTATATAGAGTCCAAAATCAAAGTACAGACATATGCATGGTGTGTGAAGCCTTCCCAGACATGTTGGTCTGGATCGGTGATGTTTTCACTATGCATGGATTGCCGGAGAAGACTCCATGCCGTATGTTTTCAGGTTTCTACGTGGTATATTGCAGCAGGTAGCCTTGGGGATTAACTTCAAGGTGCACCCAAAAATCTGGGCAGAAGCCAAGTTCTACCGTTTTGGTGTCCTGGGAGACAACCTTGTACATATCCGGGCTATGTACTATTGTATGATCGACACGTTGGGATTTGGTGAAGCTTGTCCCGCGCCGATGGATAAATGGCTGTGGCGAGGTGAGCAACGGGCTGGTGGAACCTTACCCACTCCAAGTGGTTCGGTTAAAGATGGCTTGGAGAGCTAGTCTAGGCTTCGGCTGAAAGGACTTTAATGCTCACGTGTTTGCCGTCCTTGGGGCAGTGGTGGACCGCGGAACAGACTGGGTTTGGACCGGGTTCACCGAGTAAGTGCCTTGAGAGCACGGGGTGTGTGTGACCGTCCGCGCCTACACCTGTGGTGAAGTGTGATGTTATTGTACTTTCACTATATTGTTTGACTATGATACTAAATTGCATTGAAGGAGCACCGCCACCCCAAGTAAGGGGTGGGGTCGTTCTAATTTGGTCAGCTTTAGCTGACCGTTGCTTTTGTTTGCCACCGCTGCGGTGGAATGTTGATTGCAGGTGCTGCGGAGCCTAGTGGCAAGTAGCGGGCTGAAGCCCTTGTAGCTGAGCTGGTCCTTGAAGGCCAAAACAAATGTTTACTTTTATGCTCATGTGTGACTAGCCTACGTGCCGATGTATGGAAGACATTTATTGTTTAGGTAAACACTTGTAAGACCATAAGGCCAAGTACTATTTAGTGTATTTGTTTTGTCATTCATACTTTGGATTTTGGTGGACATTCATGCTGTGGTTTGGGTTCTTTACTCTTATACCTTTAACATACTTCCGCTAGAATGTACTCTGTGTAGGATGCATTATCTTGGTTGGATGGTTTCATTCTGTAACCCTTCGATCTGTCTATAGTATATGGCATCGGCCCCCGGCCGGACCTACTGCTATATGTCATGTGACAGATAGGGGTGTTACATTATACACAAGCAATTCACACACATAAACAAGCAACGTACAAGGTGCGAAGTATGGAAAGCAGTAAAAATTGTATCTTAACTCATACCTGTTACGACGTCACTTTGTTTTATGGCCTCCTGCTGGCCAAGATTGTACACCCTTGGTTAAGCTAGAGTATATTGGGATGCAGTGGACTCCACTGTCTTTCCCTTCTCCGCGTACGATGCTACTGCCTTTTTGTCCTTTTTTGGAAGGCCACTGCGGCACTCACATGCAAAATGTCTTGGTTTTCTGCAAGTGTAACATGCGATCTAACCTCGCCCTGACTTTTCTCTAGAAGTAGCCATATATGGAGCTTGTACAGAAGACCCAGACTTTGTTCTCCACCTCTTTCAGTAGTCAGACTTTTTAGGACGCGACATTTGAACTCGGGCTTTATCACCGCTAAGTCCCTCTTGCCCTGTACCCCCTTAATGTCTTTCTCTAACGAATGAGTTGTATTCACCAATACTTGAAACCTTTGGTTCATTGGACCCGAGAGCAGCAACCTTAGCTCATCTAACAATCCCTCATAGAACCTATTGGTCTTACGCTCTTTGTCAACAAAAATAGATCTCGCATAACGTCCCAACCTGTTAAACTCATGCAGGTAGTCATCCACACTACCCTCGCCCTGAGTTAAATGCTAGAGCTCATTCTCTATGGTAATCCTCTGCGACGCCGATAGATGCTTTGCCAAGAACAATCTCAAAAACTGCTACATCGAGATCTCTGATAGTCATCTTCCCGCAAAGTGGTGTAACTCCAACTCATCCCACCAAAGCCGAGCCTCTCCTTTCAACAGGAAAGTGGCCAAGGTGACCTTCTGTCCCTCCTCTATCTCTATTGCCGTCAATATCCTCTTTACTCGTGAAAGCCAGTCCTCCGCCTGCATTGCGGATCCTGCACCTATAAATGTAGGAGGACTAAAGCTCATGAAATGCTTAAGTTGCCGTTCAGTCGCTCGCTTATCTGCCAAAGCCTCATCAGACACTTGCCTAGCAGCTACAGGCTCGGCTACACCAACCTGATCTGGTACCATCGCAGGTCGCACCTGCCCAGTCAGATGTGCATTCATCATTGCAAACATTGCTTCAACAACTAAGCGTGCTGTTTCCACAGAAGGAGGAGGTGTGGGCACATCAGCTGGTTCCGCACTCTCAACAAAACGCTGAGGTTTAGACTGCCCCGCACCATTTCACCTATAAGTGTAAACATACACAATTTAGCAACTCCTCATAAGGCAAACACCGACTATTAGGAATGTGCATGTTCCTGAAACATGTGTATTTGCATTCCTAAGTGGACATTCTTGAGTTCATTTTGTGTTATGAAGGTAAGCACAAACACATGCTCGCCACCCCGCAAAAGAATTCAACCACAAATTTGCAGAAGGAAGACTAAGACAAGCTGATACCAAAATTGTAACACCTCCCTTCGTCACATGAAATATAACAGAGGGTCCGGCCAGGGCCCCATGCCATATTCTACAGACAGTCGGCGGAGTTACATGTTAATATCAAATGACTAAACGAATCCTAACTCAGAGAATTCTAGCAGAAGCTTTAGGGGTTAAATTGAACTCAATACATGCGAATGTCCACTATATAAAAAAATATCCCAGGAATGTTTACAAAAATACACAAAAGTCATGGCCTTAAGGCCTTACAAATATTCTTCCCAAAAAGAGTGGTTTACAGACATCAGCGTGATGGATGACCACACATGAAAAACATTAAAAACCTTCGCTTGGCCTTTGAGAGCTGGCATAGAATCAAAGGGATGCAACTCGCTATTTCCCGCTCGGCTCTCCAGCACCTGCATAGGAAAAATCCACCACAAGGGCGACAAACAAGCCGACGGTCAGCTTTCGGCTGACCAATTTATAACGACCCTACCCCATTCCCGGGGCAACGGTATTCCTTCCCTACATGCATAACATTAACACATAGATATATCACAAGAAGGCACACTCAAGCACCATTCAATATATCAAAAATGAGGGCCTCAATGGCCAAACGTTCCATGCAATCAGGGCACATTCTCAGTGTACTGGATTACTAGGGCCCCACAACCGTTCAGAGGTCCAAGACTTGACGGTCAACATTGAGCATTTCAGTCTTTCTAGCACGAGGCCTAAGACTCTCATTATACCAGCGACGAAATCCAATTACTTTAGGCAATCCAGCCCGGACTGACATAACGCGGGTACGATTCACTACTCTTCCCGTTGCTCAAATCACCATGTCATCGACAAAAGTCGAAGCAATCAAGACCCATGACAAGATGAGGGTCAGACTCCCCTTTCGCGTTCGGCTCACTGTCCTTTCTTTAGCTAGGATCTTCAAGCTCTCAGCTTCGACTGCCGCCCACTAGGTCCCCAGGATCAGGGCCCACAATCGACACACAATGGCACTCACGAACACAGCTTGGCTCCCAGGCTCACAACTCACATGCTAGCCCTACAGTCTCCACAAGACAGGCCCTGCAAGTCATATGCTATCTGGAAGCTATTGCCAGCAATAGTAACTAACGCCTGACATTAGCGATAGAACTCACTTCTGTCTCCAGACTCAGCCACAACTGGAACATCTTTCCATCCAAATCCCTGCAGTATCCTGCAGTGCCAGAAAACTGGTCTTTCACAACAATCATAACTCACCAAGAGCTATCGCTAGCAATACTCATTGTCGCTCGACGATATCCAATTGTTATGCAAACTGTGGTCTTTTTGGGGTATTTTCCTTGACCACACCTCTAGTACTTCCTGTTACTCTCATTCAAAGGTACAACCCAAAGACACCGTAAACTACTCGGAGTCTTCTCCGGCACGCAAAATAAAACATCACCAATCCAAACCAACCAGTCCGGATGGGCTTCACACAACATGCCTATTCCGTATTGCGATTTATGGATTCTATATACAAAACCACCCGGGGATATCACGTATCAACCCATCAGAATTCCCTCGATTCTCTACCTTTTGGTTTGGGATTCCATGCATATGCAAAGGAGGACTTCACTTGTCAATGAAGGAAGATCGTTACCCTCGGAATTCGTTTCGGAGCCATTAACAAGCCATCTATCTGGCTAGAAAGGAGCACCTCGGTTTCCCTTCACGGATCTTGCCTTAGTTCTCGATTCCAACCACAGGATATCCTCCACTAAGCTAGCAAAGCTCAGCCTCAACCTTCTTCTTCCTTTCTTCCAAGAACTTGATGAGAAGGATGAGAGAGAGTGAGAGAAGAGAAATGAATCTTTTCTCCACCTCTTCTCTGGTTAAGCAGCCTCGGGAATAAACCCAGCCACATGATCCTCTCATCAAAAGAAAGCAAAGGCGACAATTCCAGTCGACAAGTCAAAATTAACGTTATCGCCGGGCGATATCCGCTATCGCCTGGGCGATATTGTCGGTAGCCGCTTGACCCCAGTCAACCACCGCTCTTTGGCCTCCTTCCGGCCATCCGACATGTGTCTAACCATACGTGGAAGTATCGCCCAATGATACCCACTATCGCCATCCCGATAGCTCACTCAACGCTTCATTGAGAGCGTCGAGAGCGTCGAGTGTGTCGAGTGCGTCGAGAGCTATCGCTATCGCCAGCGATACCCACTATATCTATGCGACAGTATTCGTCGATCCTACTCAATGCTTTATTAAAAGTGTTGAGTGCGTCAAGTCCACTTAACGCTTCGTTGAAAGCGTTGAGTGTTATTGCCAGCGATACCCATTATCGCCTTGCGATAGCCATCGAAAATTCTATTTTCTCATTTTTTGGGTGTTACATCTCCTCTGCCTACTGGCCTGAGGGAAAGGTCCCACAAGATCCATTCCCCAGATGACGAAGGTCCAGGGCACCGTGATGCTTCTGAGTCGCTGAGCTGGCAGTAGTTAGAGGGGGGCGAACAATTATAACTTGAGGCATTTCTTCGTGAACTTAGCGGCATCCTAACCCAGGGTTGGCCAGAAGTACCCTTTCCTGACTATCCTCCCCTCCAGGGTTCTGCTCCCGAGTGGCTACCACACTCTTCGGACTGGATCTCTTCCAAAATCCTTTGAAATTCTCCCTCCTCTATGCAACGGGCCAGCAGTCTCGATTGGGTCTTTCTATACAACTACCCGTCGTGCAAGAGGTACTATGCCGACTTGTGCTTAAAATGCTTTTTGTCCATGACCTCCGAGAACTCCTCTGTGGATAGGAAGGTTGCAAAAGGATCCATCCACGAGTGGCATTGGTCCAACTCCATCAGCTCTCCCTCTTCGATGTAATGACGGAACAAGTCGGTGATAGTACCTCCTACTCGAGGTCCGTGTTGGCCAATTGATCCACATGTTTGTTTTCCTCCCGCGGCACATATCGGATGGAGAAGGTTTGGAACATGCTGATGATCCCCTTTACCTTGGCCAAGTACAATTAGAGAGTGGGCTCCCTTGCCTTGAACTCCCCGTTGATCTCGGAGGCCACCACCAGGGAATCCGTGAGAACTTACACATCATGCACCAAAATCTCCCTGGCAAGACACAACCCTGCTATCACCGCCTCATACTCTGCCTGATTGTTGATAATGGGGAAGTGGACGAACACCGTCTGCTCAATCTTCATTCCCTGGGTCTCTCCAGGATCGCGCATACCCCTAGAGAATGCCTCCCCAACGCGCCATCTATCTTCACCCTCTAAGGGACTGGACGAGTGAGCTCTGCCTCTGCCCCTCAACCACATAATCAGCTAGAAAGTCGGCCATTGCTCGGGCCATGATCGAGAGGCGGGGAATAAAGGATATATCAAATTCACTCAGCTCCACCGACCATTTCGCCAACCTTCCCGAATACCCCCACCCCCCTCAAAGATGTTGCGGAGGGGATGGTCAGTCACCACTCGGATGGAGTGTGCCTGGAAGTAGGGTCTGAGACTCCGAGCCGAGATGACCAAAGCAAAGACCAACTTATCTAAAATAGGTATCAGAGCTCTGTCTTCCTCAAGACCCGGCTGTAATAGATTGGTAGCTGCTTATTCCCTTACTCCCGGTCTAGGATGGAGCTCACGACCTCAGACCCGAACCCAAGGTAGAGTGACAGATCTTCCCCCTCCTTTGGTCCCTGGAGCAGAGGAGCCTGGTTCAGCTGTCTCTTCAAGGATTGGAAGGCTCCCTCGCACTCATCGGCCCATTCAAAATTCTGTCCACCCCTCAACGCTTTGAAGAATGGAGAGCACTTCTCTCCCGCTCGAGAGAGGAACCGACTCAATCCTACTAGCTTCCCTGTAAGCCACTGGACCTCTTTGACATTTCTCGGCGACCCCAGCTCCATTATTTCCTTAACCTTATCAGGGTTGGGCTCCACTCCTGCGGGAGTAAGGAGGTGTCCTAAGAACTTACCACTGCCCGCCCTGAAGACACACTTCAAGGGATTTAACTGCATCTTGTATTTCCGCAGGGTGCCGAAGGTCTCCTCTAGGTCCCAAAGGTGAGAGTCCACGTCCCGACTCTTGATCATGAGATCATCTACGTACACCTCCAGTTTCCTTCCCTTCTGCTCTTGGAAGACCCGATCCATCATCCATTGATATGTTGCTCCTGCATTTCTTATCCCAAAGGGCATTATCTTGTAGTAGTAGCACCCGTCCCCGGTGATGAAGGAGATATCTTTTATATCGGGCGGGTGCATCCTGATCTGATGATAACCTGAAAAAGCATCTAGAAAACTCATTACAGAAAAATCGACGGCTGACTCAACAAACACGTCGATCCGAGGTAAGGGGCCAATCTTTTGGACATGATTTATTAAGAAGAGAACAATCTACACACATCCTCCAGGGGCCATCTCCTTTTTTAACCATTACAACATTGGAGACCCAACTGGGGTACTGGATCTCAGACACGAATCCTGCCTTGAAGAGCTTGCCCACCTCCTCTCTGATGGGTTCAGTCAGCTTGTCTGCGGTAGATCACTTCTTTTGCTGGATGGGGCGGGCCTCTGGATCCAGGTTGAGGCGGTGATAGACAACGTCCGTGTCGATCCCCGACATGTCTGCTGCGCTCCATGCGAAGATGTCGACATTCTTTTGGATGCACTCCAACATCCTCCCCTGGTCCTCCTGGCTCAACCCTCCGATGATCTGCACCTTTTCCACCCTGCCTTCTCAGGTGAGAACCTCCATCTCCACCACCTCCTATGTAGCTCCAACTGGGACTGTTCCTCCCGCTCTCTAGCTGCCCCCTCGCCTCGGGTAAGAACTCCCTCCTCAGCTTCTTCCACGACCATTGCCTTGCTTAATCTTCCAGAACTTCTTCCACCACCCCTTCCCGGGTGTGGACTTCTTCCTCCACATCCATCTATCTGGCTTCTTCTCCAAATTCCTGCCTGGACACTTCCTCCATCCTCCTTTCCATCTCCTAAGCCTCCCCATGCCAGGAGATAGCGTTGATTGTCGTGACATTGCACTCCCTTGCCACCTTGGGGTCTCCGCGGACCCGGACTTGAATTCCTTTGGCATTGAACTTCAGGTACTAATGGAAGGAAGAGGGTACGCAACGGAAGGCACTGATGAGGGGCCGACCAAATATGGCATTGTAACTATTAGGGGCGTCCACAATGACGAGCCTGTAGTTTCTGGACTTCCCCTAGAGTAACATGGAGTCCCACTCCTCCTTCCACCTCCTTCCTTTCCTCGAAAAATCCGAAGAGAGGACCATCCGAGGCCAACACCCTCCTGGCCTCCACCTTCATTGCATCGAACGCCTTCTTGAAGATGACGTTGACTGAGCTCCCGTTATCAATGAGGATCCGAGAGATGGTAAAATTTTTGACCGCGACCTGGATCACTAGTGCATCGCAAAATGGATCCTCATGATTTGGCATATACTTCCTTATGAAGGTAATATTCTCTTCTGGGGGGGGGGTGGAGTTTGGGATGTGGAGCCGATGATCTGGTGATACATAGTGTGGAGGCTCGCCTCGGGCGGCCTCGACTCCCACCTCCCCCGTAGATCACCCTGATCCCTCTGTGACCTCTAACATCGGCCCGATCCTCGCACCTATCCTCGTCTACCCTAGGCAGGACTTCCTCAATCCGCACTTCCTAGCAGGGGTGTTGCTGCTGCTCCTTGTTTCCCCTTATCTTAAGGAACTCTGGGCACGTGGCCATGGCATGGCCCTCCTCCTGGTGGAAGTCGCAATAGGGAAGCTCCGCCCTTCCTCCTTGCCTTCTCCTCTGCTTGGGTCTCCTCCTCCTCCCCAGGGCTATTGCCATAGCCTGATGTTGATCGGGGAGAGGAAGCCTCTGGCCCTGCCTCCATCTTGGAGGGTTGAACTAACTTGGCCCCCTGGCCCTAATCTTTCCATTCTTGCTGCCTCCAGCTGAGCCGATTTATCAGCTCCTAGCACCCCCACCTCAGCTGCTGCTGCTACTCCCTTTGCCTGGGATTGGGCCTCCACACCTCCTGACCCTTGCCACCTCTCGGCTCCTCCTCCGTGGCCCACCTGGCCAACTTCCTCGCGAATTCGGGACTCGACGCCTCTCAATTGACTTCCCTTGCTTCCCTCTCCATAAGCTCCTCGAATGAGAAAGACGGCACCCTCTTCAGCTCCATCCTAAAGAATCCCTGCTGTAGCCCAAGGGTGAAGGCCATCATCAAGGTATGCCCTGACATCTCCTGAACCTGGAGGACCTCCTCTTAGAATCGTCCCACGTAGCTCCCCAGGGTCTCATTCACCCCCTGCTTGATGTGGAACATAGACTCATATTATTTCTTCCTCTTCTTGTAAGTGGTGAACCTCAACATGAACCCCCGACGCAGATCCTCGAAACAATAGATAGAACTGGCTGGAAGCTAGTGGAACAAATCTCTAGCCTTCTCCTTGAGGGTGATGATGAAGAGCCTGCACTTGAACACATCTGACATTTGCCGGATTGAAACTATATCCTCGAACCACTAAATGTGTTGAACTGGATCGTCCTTCCCGGTGTAATAGGACATCTCCGGCTCTCGAAACCCCTCTGAAACTGGGGTGGATGAAACCAACTCACTAAAGGTGCTGTCTGTTGGAGTTACCATTGTGATATGGAAGTGATCGAACATGTTGGAAGTATGAGCCTTTCAGGGTCGCACATAAGAATGTTTAAAGAAATTGGGAGATTGGATTAGTTTGGCTTTACTCATATGATGAGTGGAAATGACTTAGCTCAGCCAGGCTTTGGAAGCGTCGAGTGCATTGAGACCACCCAACGCTTTTGTCGAGTCAAGTGTTGACTCATCGAATGATGGCGTTGAGTGTGTTGAGTTTACTCAATGATTCATCGAATCAAAGTGTTGATTCGACGAGTATGACTCTTGAGCGTTGAGTGCGTTGAGTTCACTCAACGTTTCGTTGAGTCAAGGTGTTGATTCGATGAGTCTGGTTCTCAAGCATTGAGTGTGTTGATTTCACTCAACTCCTTCGTCGAGTCAAAAGTTGATTTTATGAATCTGGCACTTAGGCGTTGAGTTCACTCAATGCCTTCGTCGAGTCAAATGTTGATTCAACGAGTTTGGTGCTGGGAGCATTGAGAGCATTGAGTTCACTCAACGCCTTCGTCGTGTATCTTATGGATACTCGACGATTCATCGAGTATGGTTTTGTATACTTGATGATTCATCAAATGTGTTATGGATACTCGACGATTCCTCGAGACAAGAGTTGTCTGATCGAAATTCTGTATTCCAAGTCATGGGTCTGTAAATAGCGACGATAGTTCTGTTTATTCCTTTGGGTATAAATAGAAGATTTTAATATTTCTCTTTATGACTTGACAATTTGATTTTGTCGAAGCACACGAGCTGAATTGTGCGGAAAAACTCGAGACCTAAAAGGCCGACGGAAGCTATTCTGCCTACGTCGATCCCGTCGCCATCGCTAACCCCGATTCCGGTGAGTGTTGCCGTCACCTCTTCTGTAACGGATCTAGCAGCCCGTGAAGACGTAGAGTTCCCTCTCCCGACCTAGATCTTGTTTGACAAGACTCTACGGGTTATCCCGTTCGTGTGAATCAACTGTAGAGGTGCGGACACTATTTTGCTCTAAGGACTCTAGCCGCTTGGTGATCGACAGATTTTATGGAGCATCTATGTTGATTATATACACAATCCCACAAAGGTAATTAATTTTATTTACCAGACTTTACTTCTTGATTAATGTTCATCGCTAGATCCGAACTATTTTTGGGTTTTCTTGTTCATAATTTTCGCTGCGCACAAGTGTTGTGTCGTATAGAAAAACCCAACACTGCCTCCCCCTACCGGGTGAGCCGGGCGGTCTCGCGCATCGATCTCGCAAACCTTACCCGCACTTAACGAGCCGGAGAACGTAATTTACCCCGTCAGATCCCGCTCGCCCCCCTCCACAACTTCCTTCCTGGATCGCCTGACCGGGGCATTCTCGCCCATGGCCGGGGCTGCGATAATTGAGGCGGCTGGGGTACAGCACTCGGCGCGCGTGCCGAGTGAGAACATGACAAGGTTTTTCATCTCTTGCCAGAAATCCTCGAACATCCTGAGGGTGGCGAGAGGGGGAGAGAGTGGCGAGTCGGCCCTGTCAGATCCCTGTCCTTCACCTTCAGTCATCGAACTCACCAAAGATTTTTGGTGCTGATCACTCTCCACGCTCACTGTACCAAAAGGTTGAAACTGAAATTTAGCTTCTGTGGAGTTCGAACCCTTGGGGAAGGGGTGACCACACACTTACTTCTCCCTAGCGAGCTTGAACGACCAAAGACTTAGAACCAGAATTGACCTAAGGCACTAGCACAGAGGTCCCACCACACACCCGAAAGATCTTAGAGCGCTTCCTCTCCATATACTGTGCTGAGCTAAGGACACCTCAGAAAACACTAGAAGATCATAGAGTAAGAATATTGGAAAGCTTGAAAGCTTGCTTTCTGAGGTACCCCCTTGGACTTATTTATAGTTTTTTTAAAACCTGGCTTGCAAATAGTGTAACTCTGTTATTTTGGATGGCTATTTGTAGCCAAAAGTGGTCTACCAGCAGCCAAACTCCGCTATTCCAAAAGGCTATTTACAGCCCTCCAAGGGCATCTAGATAATTTTACCTCTGGAACCCACTGGGCGAGTGGTCCATGGGGGCACCACTCGCCTAAAGGGGCGAGTATTGGGGGAGCCAAGCACTCGCCTCCACGACACCCCCAATTTGGATGACTATGGTTCTGGAAGGTTCTCTCCAAGGAACAAAAGGCGCTGAGTGCACCGGTCTTCACTCAATGCCAAGGAGAAAAAGGCACTGAGTGCACTTGCCTTCACTCAATGCCAAGGAATTGGAGGCACTGAGTTCACCCGTCTACACTCAATGCCAAAGAACTGGAGGCATTGAGTGCACAAGCTTCACTCGACGCCATGGAGAAGAAGGCATTGAGTGCACTCGCCTCCATTCAATGCCAAGGAACTGGAAGCACTAAGTGCACCCACCTCTACTCAATGCCAAAGAATTGGAGGCGCTGAGTGCACAAGCTCCACTCGATGCCAAGGAGCAGAAGGCGTTGAGTTCACTTGCTTCCACTCAACGCCAAGGAATTGGAGGCGCTGAGTGCACAAGCTCCACTTGATGCCAAGGAACTGGAGGCACTGAGTGCACTCGCCTCCACTCAACGCCAAGGAACTGGAGGCGCTGAGTGCACTCACCTCCACTCAACACCAAGTAACTGGCTTGCGCGGCTTGCTCGGTGAACACTAGAAGGGTCTCGCTCCTGGAGATCCCGCAAAGCAATAGTCTTGGAGGGTGGGACCCACTCATTAAATATGAGGTTGAACAATATTGGAAAGATAGCCACCACCACAGTGCCTTTTTGTGATATGATTTGGTCTGATGGTTTGTATTAGAATATGAGCCACTGCCTCAGTGCCAAATTATGGCCAGTGTTAATGATAAACTTTCTTGAACTGATTATTCTCAAATATATATTTATACATATTTATCTAGAAAATTATAAAATAAATCTTGTTGCACTTAGTGCCAGCTTTTCTTTTGACTAATCTTTTTCGTACTATTATACTCACTACTTTTGTGACTTTTGTTGAATAACTTTATGGCTTATGGTTTTTGCTACCACTTGCTCATTCTTTGATAAGGTGTTCTTTTCTTTTGAATTCCTTAGGCTCTCAGCAGTTGTAGCCCAAGTAGTTAGAGTTGGTGACTCTAGGCTTGGTGTTGCAGAGCTTGTTCTTCCCCTCTTCGTGTGAGGTAGTTGCTGGTGCATTTTCAGATTAGGCTCGCGTTTAGTTTCTATGGGTCTTGTTAGGTTGTTGACGCCCATAACACTTGTTTTATGGTTTTGGACTTTTTACTAGCTCTTTTGCTGTTACTTGCGGGTTTTTTACCTACTTGCTTTCTGGGAATGCTTTATGTAAGGATGCATGTTAGATATTTCTAAATATAAAAGTTGCATCCTAGTTTAGACTCATATCATCCCTTTCAACTATAAGTCACTCTATTTTACGAACTATACAACTCTTTTTCTATCCATACTAAATTTAGAATCTTTTAGATTATTAGCATATTTGTTGGGTCCTCATGCTCAAGTAGGATAAAATAAAGTAAGCTATGTATTTCTTTTTGCTGCTAATATATTTTCTTACTTGTGTACTAGTTAATCCACTAAATCGAGGGACATGATAGAACATCCCATTTCCTTCTAGACCCCCTTGAGTTAGAGTTAGGATTTGAGTGGTGAGTAAAGGTCATGGGATGACCCTAAGTTAACTCGAAACTAGGAAGTTTCTATAAGCACCCTAAAGGTGTATAAGTCAACCTAAGACAATTCATTCCAAATTGGACTCACAACCTCAAATTGACCTCACCAATAGATCTATAATCCTAATAGAAACCCAAGTGACCCAAAAGCCCTATCATAAGGTCACAAAATTAGGCAAATTGACCAAAGTACCCTTGGGTTAACATAGGTCAATCCTTCACCAATAAGTTTAATTGACCCCCAAAACATGAAATTGACCTCACTACTAGTCTTAAGACATTATAAGGAGCCCAATTGACCCAAAAGCCCCATCATTGGGTCATCAATTTGACCAAAGTCAAAATTAACCATAAATTGATCAAATTCACACCTTTTGGCTAAATTGGTCCAATTAGGGCATCACCATGACCCAATCAATATTAGGTGGTGTCATAGGATTCAAGACCAACTCATGGGACCAGTCAACCCATTAGTTGACCAAGTTAACACCCCAAGTCAACCATGGTCAAAATTGAGCTTAAAAGAGAGGAATAAAGGCTCAACCCATTTCCTATGGGCTAAGACCTTGAACTAAGGCCCATCCTACAACCCAATATGTTTATTGATTTAATTATTCTGATTATTGGGATTTAATTACATTTAATGGGCAATTAATGAGAGAAGTTCCAATTTATGATGGAAAGGGAAAGAAATTAATGGAGGGAGGGCATGGGGCACACCCTTCCTCTTCCCTAAGCCCACCATTCATCTCCCATGATGCTTGGGAGGAGAATCCCATCAATTCTAGCATGCCATCAAAAAGGAGGGCCATTAATTGCCATGGCCGACCACCCCCTTCCATGACAATTATTTAAACACGACTCCTTAGCCCAATCCAACCCTTTCATCACCTCTACAATCCCTCAAGCAATCAAAATTGAGTCTTGGATCATTGTATTTGGTGGAAAATCAAAATCGGGAAGTGGATCGCTGAAAACCAACACCACCATGGCCACCCATCGAAGTAGCCGCCTCCAAGCCTGAAATAAGGTCCATTTCTCCTCCCATCCCAATGTGCTAGAATCCAAGATCCTTAGGTTGAGAAATCAGGCTCAATTGAGCTTGATCCAAGTGAGAAATTTGGAGAAATTTCCATGAAAATGTGAGGTGTCGGGTTTGCTGTAAAACACCACCTATGGTGGCCAAACCACCGCCGGTCGATAGCCACCACCTCAATAGAGGTGGTGGTGGCGGTGGTCGGACGGAGAAGTGGCTGGTTGGCCGGGAAATAGCCTTAAAAGTTGTTCTAGGTTCGAGTAATTAGAGTTGTTGGCTCAAGGAAAAAGATGACCAGGAGACACCCGATATGCTTTAAGATTCGTGCAGATATAAATATTAATACACTATAGTTTGTATTAATTTGTTACACTTTTATATAGTTTTTCAAACAGAAATTAATGCCTCATAGAGGCAGATTCATGAAAAATGCAAAACATGAAAATTGTTGCCCTTCATCTTGAATTTAAGAAGGAACTTGAATCATCCCATTTAGAGCATTGTAGCTCCCTATAGGGTTGTTTTAGTGGGACTGGTCCTTAGGAGAGGACAATCCATATTTCTTGAATAACTTTTAATTGATTAAGGTTATGGGGTTAAAATTTGGGAAATGTATGTATGTACCCTAGATACACCTCCTGTCCAAAAATGGAAATTTTTGGATGTTGGAACATGAGACCGGACGGTTAGTCATTCTAGTCGCAGCGGCTTGTCTAGTCATCGGTCTGGCGATTTGGACCAACGACCTATCTGGTAGCCTTCCCAGTGGCTTGGTAAGAGTCCATAGTAGCGGCTTGGTGTCTGTCCACAATAGCGGTCTGGAGGTTAGCCGCAGCTGCAGTATGGTGGTTTGCCGCAACAACGGACTAGAGGTTAGTCGCAATAGCATTTTGGTCATTAGCCATATCAACGGTCTGGAGGTTAGCCACAGCAGCAGTCTAGTCGTTAGCCGCAATAGAGGTCTGGTGGTTAGCCGAAGCAGCGGTATGGAGGTTAGCCGCAACAGCGGTCTGGAGGTTAGCCGCAACAGTGGTCTGGCGGTTAGCCGCAACAGGTGTTCAGAGGCATCCCAGGAGATTGTATTTGTTGTATAGTCTGGCGGTTTGATAGGGTCAAACCGCCTAGCCCGCGCAGCTTGTATTTAGTCCCAAATCGCTTGTTGTATTCTCTCGTCTTCCCCATTTCTATAAATAAGGGGACATACATATGTAATAATAATCTTTTTGGAGCAATAAAATTTTCCTTTATTTAACTCTTTTTACATGGTATCAGAGCTAATTGGTCCTTTGCTCCAATTTGCTCGCAGTTTTCTTTTCCAACCGCTTTCATTTTTTCTGTTTGCGCGGCTTCTTTTTCTTGTTCGCGCGACTTCTTCCCTCCCTGCCCTCCCTTTGCTTTCTTTTCTTTTTGTGCGGATTCACTGGTGTTCGCACGATTTCTTTCTCTTGTGCTCCTGCGGGTTGTTTTTCTTGTCGCGCGGTCTCCTTCTTTTTCTTGTTCGCGCGATTTGTTTGGTTAAATTGTGAGGCTTGTTGTTGTTCTCTATAGACACTCCATCTTCTTCTTCCACTTTGTCCGCTCCTCTCTCTTTATTCTACTTCTAATCCCGGTAATTTGGGTATTGCTTCTAAGCTTACAGATCCAAATTATCCTGATTAGATTGTGTCTTTTATTTTCCTATTGCGCTCTCAGCGTAAGCGTCATTATTTGACCGATGATCCCCCTCCTATTGGCTCTGCTTCTTTTGATGATTGAGATGCTACTGATGCATTGGTACATATTTGGTTGGCCAACAGTTTGTCTGATGAGTGCCTTCCTGTCATTAGACATGATCAGACGGTCAAGATTGTCTGGAATCATCTTGCTGCTTTGTACTCCAAGGGAGCGCAAACTTTGCGCATTTATATTCTATATGCGGATCTTTTTGCTCGACCCGTCATGAATCGTATTGTTGCTTATCAGGAGGTTCAAACTCTTGGTGCTGAACTTTTTCAACATCGACCTTTTTCGGCTGATCTCACTGAACAACACAAACACTTTTAGGAGCTTCTTGTGGTTTTCTACATACTTAATCTACCTGACTCATATGATATGATTCGACAACAAATCCTAGGAGAGGTGGATACTCCAACTCTAGATGCTACTGCTGTTCGCATTTCCGTTGTTATAACTCTTCTTCAACATCCTTTGCTTCCCTCTCCTTCTCCTGATATTATTGCTCATACAGCTCGTCATGATAACTCTAGTGGTCGAGGTGGTCGTACCGGTGGTTGTGGTTATTATAAGTTTCTTTGCTTTCATTGTAGCAGATTTGGTCACTTGGTTGATCATTGTTGGACCAAACATCCACACCTTCATCCTGCTTCAGCTGATTCCGCCAAGAAGTCTACTTCTTCTCTTGCTACTTCTTGTGCTGCTTAGTTGGCTACTACGGGCAGGTAGCTCATTGATTCTGCTGCTACTAATCATATGACGAGGGATTCTCATCTTTTCTCTTCTCTTGACAAGAGTGACCGGTTACCTCCGATTCTTATTACTGATGGTTGTCCTTCTCCAGTTCATAGGTTTTCCACAGTGCATGTTACTCATTCTCTTCAGCTTCAGGACACTCTCTATGTCCCGAATTTTTTGTGCAATCTTCTTTCTATCACTGCTCTTTGTAAACAGTTGAATTGTGAAGCTAATTTTACTACCTCTACTAATCATGCTGACTCTGATTCTTCAACTGATCCGCTGCCAACAGCTCATAGTCTAGTAGTCTCTCATTCGAGTGGAACTGATACAATAGACATGACAAACCTTGATCTTCTGATGGCTCTTTGTAAAGGTGTTCATTCATGCACACAACATCCTCTTCGGGATGTGGTCTCTTATGCGCCACTATCTCCTCTGTCTAAGAGCTTTTCTCTTGCTCTACCGACGAATATTCTTCCCGCCCGCTATAGTGATGCTCTGGCTATTCCTCATTGGAAAGCTACTATGGATGAAGAGATAAAAACTCCTACTGAATGAGGTACTTGGTCTCTTGTTCCCACCCCTCATGGAGTTGATGTGGTTAGCTTTTGCTGGGTCTTTGTCATCAAATTTCTCCTTGATGGTACTGTTGATCGATGCAAAGCTCGGCTTGTTGCCAAAGGGTTTACACAAACTTATGGTGTAGATTTATTTGACACATTCTATCATGTTGCTTGGATTACTACGATTCATGTTCTTTTTTTCTGTGGCCGTAAAAAAGGATTGGGAAATGTCTCAATTAGATGTAAAGAATGTTTTTCTTTATGATGATTTGAATGAGACAGTCTATATTGAGTAACCTCTTGGGTACGTTGCTCAGGGGGAGTCTCAGGTGTGCAGATTGAAAAAGGCTATCTATGGTCTTAAGCAAAGCCCGGTGGCCTGGTTTGAGAAATTCAACGAAGTTATTTATGTCATTAGATTTGTTCGAAGCGCTGCAGAACACTCTTTATTTATTCGGAAAACCTCGACTGGCCTTGTTATTCTTGCAATATATGTGGATGACATTCTTCTGATAGGGGATGATAGAAAAGGTATTGACATGACCAAGAAGCATCTACTTCAACATTTTGTTACCAAGGATATGAGGTTTCCTAAATACTTTCTGGGGATTGAGATATCTTGAAATCCAGGTTCTATTATTCTTTCACAGTTGAATTATGCCTTGGATTTTTTGAAAGAGACGGGTCTTCTTGGGACTAAACCTGCTCGATCTCCTATGGCTGTTGGAGATGACAAGTGCTGGAGTGAGACTTCACCTCTTCTTAAAGATATCACTAGGTACAGAAGTCTTGTCGATAAAATCATTTATCTAACAGTCACAAGACCTGATGTTTATTATGCAGAAGGGAGAGTGAGCCAATTTATGCAAGCCCCCAGAGAATGTCAAATGCAGTTAGTTCTAAAGAGCCTAGAGTATGTAAAAGGTGCACCAGGAAAATGACTCTTGTTTTAGAGAAGGGGATATTTGAAGGTGGAGGCTTATTCTAATGCTAGGCGCAGATGATAAGAAAGATAAGAAGTATATATCTAGTTTCTGTACCTTCGTTGGATGTAGTCTTTCAAGTTGGAAGAGCAAAAAATAGGCTGTGGTTGCTAGGTTGAGTGTAGAAGCTGAATATAGAAGCATGTATCTGACTGCTTGTGAGCTGAAGTGGCTACAAACACTCTTGCTAGATCTGGGAGAGGTTTATGATCATCCCCTACCGATGATCTATGACAATAAGGCGGCTATATACATTTCAAGAACTCTTGTCTTTCATGAGAGAACGAAGCATATTGAAGTTGATTGTCATTTTATAAGAGGAGAGATATTAAAGAATCAGATATGTACTCCGTTTGTTACCTCAGATAAAAATCTAGTTGATTTCTTCACAAAGCCAGTCACCTCATTCTCGAAAGTTTGTAGCAAGCTGGGCATGGTTGATATATATGCTCAAGCTTGAGAAGGAGTGTTGGAACATGAGGCCGAGCGGTTAGTCACTCTAGTCGCAGCGGCCTGTCTAGCCATCAGCCTGGCAGTTTGGAACAGTGACCTGTGTGGTATCCTTCCCAGCGGCTTGGTAAGAATCCGTAGTAGTGACTGGTGGCTGTCGCAGCAACGGACTGGAGGTTAGCCTCAGCTGTGGTCTGGATGTTTGGCATAATAGCGGACTGGAGGTTAGTCACATCAGCGGTCTTGTCATTAGCTGCAGTAGCGATCTGGAGGTTAGCTGTAGTAGCGGTTTGGTCGTTAGCCACAATAGCGGTCTGGTGGTTAGCAGCAGCAATGTTCTGGAGGTTAGCCGCAATAATGGTTTGGTGGTTAGCCGCAGCAGCGGTTGGAGGTTAGCCATAACAATGGTCTGGCGATTAGCCGCAACAGGTGTTTAGATGCTTCATAAAAGATTGTATTTGTTGTATAGTCTAGTGGTTTGACATGGTCAAACTGCCCAGCCCGCGCAGCTTGTATTTAGTCCCACATCGCTTGTTGTATTCTCTCATCTCCCCATTTCTATAAATAGTAGGGCATATCTATGTAATAATTATCTTTTTGGAGCAATAAAATTTTCCTTTATTTAGCTCTTTTTACATTAGACAACCTTTTTATAGTTTTACGTAAAATTTAAATTTCCATAAAAGTAAAATTTTTTGGTGAAAAATAATTATAATGACTCCAGATTTTGGTGGGAGTCTCAGTAGGGAAATATAAATCCCTGGTAAAAATTCCAAGATATTTGGTGCTCTGCATGTGGGTGTATTCCAATGCAAGAGGCTATGATTTGTGATATGTGATGTGCATTTAGTCAAAAGATATATCTTGTAAATTTAGCAATATTGGCTTGGTCAAATCCAGTGTAATTTTATACATACACTTATTTAGTGAAAGTACACCTCCTCATGATGTTTTAGAAAATTTGAAGTTGATTTGCTTGACAAATGAAATAATTATTATTTTGTTACGTATGTGTATTAATGAAATTATAGTGACTAAAATAGTTGCAAAAATTATGAAATATTGCCAATAGCAATTATTTTGTAAGATACACACTAGATAAATTAATTGAAATTTTTGGAAGTCAGAAATCTTGGGTTGCAGTTATAATTATCCTTTTTGCCCTTTCTTTATTATTGAGATAATTGTGCTCAAATTGAGTCATAAAATTATTCATTTCTAGAATAAATAATTATTTACCATTTGTAACCTTTAGTAATTTTTCTGGGATTATTTGATTAATATTTAGAGTACTTTATGTGTAACATAACTTAGTGGATCCGATTTTAGTAATTAGAAATTAAATATCAAATATTACTAGAATGTTTTGAAATTTGGTCCAGACCTTTTATTTTTTATTGTGACCTTGTGTAAATTAATTGGTTCAGTTTGGACTCTTGGAAGTGATACTTCATGTTCAAATCCACTAGTGACTTATATTTTAGGAAAATTAAATTATGGTCAATTTAATTTTGAAAATTGTGAAACTTGGGAACTTCATTGTAACTGAGTATTTAGACCCCTGTAAATTAATCGCTTGACATTTGGATAAATATTTGGTGGTTACAACCCTTAGACTCATATCGATCATTTGGGCTGCATATAGTAAAGTCAAGAGGGTGATGGTTATATACAATACAAATTGGTTCTAATCAGGTTGGAGTATATCTAGGACCTTGATGTAATGTTGGTTGGAGTTCTAAGTTTTACCAAGAGGTGGTGTGAGTTAGTATACATGGACCCTAAGGGCGCAGTTAAGTTCGGGAATAACGAAAGATCGTCATTCTCTTAAATGAAGCACAAATCACCATAAACTTCTTAAGAGTAACTATGTGAGAGGGTTTGATAAAGAGTAGTCACTAACAAAACTAAATATCTTAAGAAAGAGAACAATGAGGTTAATCCCATCATAGTTCCTAGTACCGCTGCGAGCCCTTCACCGGGTAGACATCAGGAAGTCCAAGATCAACCTTAAATCACTATGTAAAACTAAAAATTAGACAAGAGTAGTCTAATAGGTTGAAGCGGTAACTTAGCAATCTCACCCGTGTACGGGTTGGAGTGATTCAGAACTCATTAGTCATGCGACCTGGAGGCTCGGGGTAGAGATAAATTAAGGACGTGTTAGTCCTGCGAGCTGAAGGCTCGGTGATGTATAAGTCTTGAGGATGGGATGATCCTGCGAGCTAGAGGCTCAGGTAGGTATTTTCATATCTAGTTTGTACTCGTTGTGGTGGGTCATTCGGTACTGGTCCGGTCGGCACATCGATAGAAGTACATTGGCTCTACTGTAGTGTGAAGGTCTTTGGAGGGGACTAGTAGGTTTTATACTGAGGTTTGGAGGACTAACCCCCTAAACGCACACCCGAACCTAAAGTCTGGAGGTATTCCAGCAAGAGTACGGTTGGGCTTCATTATTGTGTTCTTAGCATTGAGGTGTACGTAAGGACTATGATAGGTAGTGTGCTTGCCCGCATAGGAGTGGAGATACCTGCTCCACTGCTACTGTGAGCCACAACAATTGGTACCTGAGAGGCTAGCTACCTCCAAAAAGTGGGGAATGTTTGAAAGGTTTGTGCACAGAGTCTGATGGGTGAGTTGCATTATAAATCATTGCATTGCATCGCATAACATGACGTTCATTAATTAGAATAGTTAGATTATAGCTGCATACCCTCATCATATAAACTAGTATGAGTTCTTTTATATGAAGAGTTACTTTGGAAACCTTAACTTATAAGTTTGTATGGGCATTCATATAAGTTAAGGTACATTCTGTGATGGTAGTGTAGTTCGTTTACTTTACCTTTCTCTACTATACATTACTACATTGCTCTTACTTTACTAGTACTACTTTTTAGTGTCACTCTTTATATGTATATTACTGTTAGATAGTTCTATGCCACCTGCTTTTCCATTCTGCTTTGTTGTCCTCCATTTCCTTCCTCCCACACTATGCCTAGGATTCGCGGGGGTGAGGCGAGGATGATAATGACTTAGTATTTTGACTAACATCGGTGGACCATATCATTTTATGGACGCGTGGGGATGCAGCGCCAGTTTGACAAGGAGAACCAGCAGTATGAGGAGGTAGGACTTGAGGAGCAGTCGTCGCACATTTTTACTACCTAGTGACAGGTTGATGAGTGTTTTTGATTTAGCTTCCGCATTAGTTGAGTGAGAGAGAGTTTTGTATTTTGGATATGTACCAGTCATAAGCCCTTACTCTCTTTAGTTTCATTTTATTACTCATTGTGGACTATTGCTCTATTACTATATTTTAGCAAGTACTTTTATTTCGCCTACTTGTAAAATGATCGTACTAGTCGGAAGGATCGATGTCATACGGTGGCGACTAACTTGGTAATTGGTGTAGCTGTAAGGCGGTTGTCTTGGGCATAAGACCTGGGTAACTCCCTGGTTTTGGAGGGGTCATACACATGATTCTTTAAGCTCTAAATTTAAAACTATATTTTTTAAAAACTTAAACCACATGTTTTTATACAAAATAGATGAGAGTGTGATTTTGCCTGATCGTTTACAGTTGTCCCATGTATGGCATGACATCACGTTGCGTTTTTTTTCCTATGATAACATGCAAATATTGAGAAAATACGGGTCATGACTGTACAACCCCATATCCGGCGAGTAGCGGTTAATAGGGGCTAGATTGGCCAAAGACCAGCAACCCGGCTCGCCTAAATGGGGGTGGATTATTGGAGGGGAGAGTGGAGCGGGTCGGCTCGCACTCTCCCCAGGGGCCCCGCGAGCAGCAGGCAAGTGGAGTGGGTCGGCTCGCACACGCCCGGGGGTTCGACGTGTAGCGGGCGAGTGGCATAGGTCGGACCCGCACTCGCTCAAGGCTGGAAGAGGCGGCGAGTGCCAGCTCCATCGAGCACTCGCCGCCCCCGGCAAGCGGAGGCTCCATAGGGCCACTCGCCCAGTCTCCCGTAATGTATTTTTACTGTTTTACCCCCGCTGGCCTGTCTTTAGCCTGTTGGAACAGTGGATTTACACTATTGGCAGACCCAGTTGGGCTGCACATAGCTGTTCAAAATAGCGGAGGTTGGTTATTTGCATTCCGTTTTCAGAAATCTATAAATAGGTCCAAGGAGGTGTAAGACCCCCCTCCCGGAACACAACACACGGCACGAGGGGAGTCTTATGCCCGAAATAGCCGCCTTGCGGTAGCACTAACACACGGGTTAGCCTTTACCACAAGACGCCTATTCCGCCGGCTACAATCCATATCAATACAATTATGCCAACCCAACCATAACAGAAAAGTAAAACTAAAAGCAGTTCAGTTCACAGCTAAGTTAAAGTCCAAAATAGCGGAAGATAACAAGCACAACATGCTTGTACAAATAAACAAGAGTCTAGAAATATTTTGCCAAACGGCTACATGAAAACACTCACTACTGTCACTGACGGTGCCGATGGCACCACCACCTCAGGTCCTATCATCCGGGCCTGGCTGTCCTGCTGCATAGTCCCTTGCCGCTCTACCTGCGGGGTTTCCTCCTAAAAAGGAAGACGTAGCAACCGTTAGTCATAAGACTAAGTGGCTTCACATCCGCTCCCCCGGCGACTCCTCGGCACCGGGCGGAGAAAGGAACAAGGTACAATATGTATATATATATAAGCAAGTAAACAAGCAGGTGACAATAAGTATGGTGAAGTATAAACTACGCTACACAACTAGCAGTTCTACGAATATCAATAATATATAAATGACAGCAGGTATAATTAATCAGAATAGTAACTTAACTTATAAGAGTGCCCATACAAACTTATAAGTTAAGGATCGGCTTAACAGTAAAGTAACTCATCGTATAAGAATGCCCATACAAACTTATACGATGAGGATCTTGTGTATGCAATGAATGACATGTTATGAATGTTATGTTATGACCGACTCATGCGCACGCACATGCAAGTTTGCTATGTCGACACAGACTAGAAGTTCCCACTTTTCGAGCAGGTAGCTAACCTCTCAGGCGTCGTCCGTCGTGGCCAGACGGCGACAGTGGAGCGGGCGTCTCCACTACTAGGTGGTATCACACTACCTATCCTAGGCCCCCGTACGCCTCAACGCTAAGAACACAACAGCGGAGCTCACATGCGTACTACGGCTCAGAAGGGGTCTTGGGTAAATGTGCACCAAGAACACAGCCCAACCTGGCCTTTGATTTCGAACCGGATGGAACCTCGGAAACGCACGAGGTGCAAGCCCAACCGTTCTCATGGCACGGAGGAGATCTCGGGTTATGGACACCAAGTATCTAACCCTACCGCCCAAGGTCTACCCATTGGCTCCCATCGGTGTGACGACTGGCGAACCCGTAGACCTGCCACATTCATTATCTCAACACCGCGACACGATGAATCGTCGCACATCACATGCCCCAAAACAACTCACTCGATGCTACCCGTAGGGAGACTACCACTCTAAGCATCGGTTGTTAATAAACCCCTTGGGCTCGGATTACGGTTACAAAATACTCCTCACATAGTGTTCATCATATTCACGCCCCTCTATTCACTGATTTCACCTCAATACTTCGCATAATTAATATGTTCAACATCAAACTATATAAATAAATTCAATACCAATCTCAACTCTTAATTACTAGCCTTCCCATCCAATCCATTTCTCTACCATTGCATGGTTATCCCTTATTATACAACCAAATGAGTAACCATACTAAATTATAATAACAACGACATTATAGTTATATGGGAGCAAGATATCACATGAGCAAATCACAATCATTGTAAGAGTGCTAACATTATAATTTAACAAGTGCATTAACATAGGATAGTCCAATACTAAAACTGGGATTCCCGGAGCTACAGGAATCCGATCACAATGCACAACCCCTCGTTGGAAAGGTATTTGCGAGGGCTACGACTTTCGTGTTGAGTCGATCACCCAGATCTGGTTGCAACATACCAGAAATTCAACTCGAATGCGTACAGGAAATAGTTTCCTGTACAGGAATTTTCCCGAACGCAGCGGACTCGAACCAGCTTTCCCGTGGCTACAGGTATCGCATGGAAACGAGCAACCACTCGTTGGAAAGGTAATTTCGAGGGCTACGACTTTCGTGTTGAGTCGTTCACCCAGATTTGGTTGCAACATACCAGAAATTCAACTCGAATGCGTACAGGAAATAGTTTCCTGTACAGGAATTTTCCCGAACGCAGCGGACTCGAACCAGCTTTCCCGTGGCTACAGATATCGCATGGAAACGAGCAACCACTCGTTGGAAAGGTAATTTCGAGGGCTACGACTTTCGTGTTGAGTCGTTCACCCAGATTTGGCCAGAACACCTCCGAAATTGGCCACGAAGGTCGCAGCGTGCAGAAATCAGATTTCTGCACGCATCTTAAGGCGAGATGAACGGCATCCGTTCATCTTCTTCCTTGCAACGACCTCGCATAAACTTCTCCAGAAATCACCCAACCTTATTTCTCCTTTCAAAGCCAAACCCCCAACGAAAACCCCTCTCATCTCCACTTTGAAGGATGAGAAGGTTGAGGGAGACTAAGCCTAAAACCTAGGCATGGCTTATCCTAAGAACTCTCCTCCTCACCATCAAGACTCTATGGAGTCGATGTCTCTCCTATAATAACTATAGATCTAGCACCAAGGGAGAGGGGAGGAAGCTCACCTCAAGTCCAGCGGTACCACCATGGCCGGCCATGAGCCTCGCACTCCTTCGCGGCGGCATTGTTTTTCCCTTGACGATGGCGGCGCTTTGACTCCTCCAAAGATGGCTCCGGCAAGCTCTTCCTCCTCCTCCAGCCAAGAACTCTCTCAGGAATTTCGGGGCAGAAGAAAGGAGAATGAATGCTAGGGTTTCCAACTTTTTCCTTTTTATACATCGCAGACACGGGTAGGCACACGGCCGTGTTCCTACCCGTGTTCAGGTGACACGGCCGTGTGGCATGCCGTGTCTAAGGCCGTGTTCCTCCCAGATCCACTTTCTGCCGGGTCAGGGTTGCGGCACACGGGTAGGGACACGGCCGTGTCCCGACCCGTGTCCTTGGCACACGGCTTGGGACACGCCCGTGTCCCAACCCGTGTCCTTGGCACACGGCTAGGGACACGCCCGTGTCCCAATGCCGTGTACCTCTCTGACTGGTAAGCCTATTTTTATGAGGCACACGGGTATGGACACGGCCGTGTCCATACCCGTGTCAGCCAGAAAGGCCATTTTGCCTTGTTTTCCTCATTTCCCGTACGTCCGCACCTGCTCCCCCACATCCCCCATTGGGCTCACCACAGCCCCCTTAACTCAAATACGCAAACAAGGGGCCTAGCGCGAATTGGGACGTTACAAATCCTATAAACAAAATAAAAGATTTCGTCCCCGAAATCAGGGTAAGGCTACGGGAGTGAAACACATAAAAGGAAACTATGCTTTCAAATAAAATTTTTACCTGGAGTAAATAATTCCGGGTAGCGCTCTTGCATCAAATCCCTTGGCTCCCATGTGCACTCTTCCTTCCCGTGATTAGACCATAGCACTTTCACCAAGGGCACACTTTTGCGGCGCAAGGTTCTTATCTCGTTATCAACGATCCGCACCGGCTCCAGTCGCACAGACCTATCAGACGCCACGGCACCATCCGCCGTGGGGATATACTGTTCAGGCCGCAACAAAGCCTTCCGAAGCGACGATACGTGGAACACGTCGTGAAGGTTCTCCAGCTCCGGTGGTAACTCCAATCGATAGGCCAGAGGGCCAATCCTTTCCACTACAACATAGGGCCCAACATACCTTGGGCTGAGCTTCTTGACTCCACGTACTCGTGACACTCCGTGCATCGGTCGAATCTTCAGGAACACCTTATCACCCACTTGAAACTCTACCATACGGTGCCTTGCGTTGTAATATTTCGCCTGTCGGCTTTGAGCCTCTAGCATTCGGTTCCGGATCAACCTAACCACCGCGTCCGTGTCATCAATATACTGATTTCCCAATGTCTTCGGATCTTCGTCTTGCACCCAGGACAAGGGTGTTCTACACCTCCTTCCATACAAAGCTTCATGAGGTGCCATTCCAATACTAGCTTGATGACTGTTATTATAAGAGAACTCCACAAGAGGTAAGAGCCTCTCCCATGGCTCTCCTTTATCTAGCACACACAACCTCAATAGGTCCTCCAATGTTCGGATGGTTCGTTCAGATTGCCCGTCCGTTTGTGGGTGAAAGGCTGTGCTAAAGGCGAGGCGCGAGCCCAAATAAGCCTGTACAGCCCTCCATTCTCTTGAAGTAAACCGACCATCCCGGTCGGAGACGATCGTCTTGGGCACACCATGGTACCGCACAAATTGTTCCACAAAGAGACGCACTAAGACGCCCACTTGCGCCTCCTTCTTCATTGGGATAAATCGGGCAACCTTGGTCAACCGGTCAACTATCACCCACACAGAATCATTCCCCGAGCGCGAGCGAGGTAACCCGTGGACGAAGTCCATGGAGATGTCCTCAAATTTCCATTCGGGAATGGGCAACGACTGTAGCATTCCACCGGGGCTTCTACACTCCGCCTTCACCATTTGGCAAGCCACACAATGAGTAACGAAGTACTTGACATCCCTCTTCATGCCCGGCCAACACATTGTTTTTCTCAAATCGGTGTACATCTTCGCGATCCCCGGGTGCACCGAGTACTTGGAGCAATGGGCCTCCTTTAGAATATCCTCCCGAATGTTGTCACCTTCGGGGATGTAAAGCCGGCCACGAAAATGGACGAGGCCGTCTTTTAGGGAGTATTCTTCCGTAGTCCCATCCTCCATTGACTTGAAAGCCGGGGTTAAAGCCGCATCCTTCTTTTGTTCCGTACGGATCCGGTCTCGTATGTTGCAAACTATACTCATCGCGGCCAAATATTCGGTGTACTCTTCCGGTTGATTCTTAAAGACCAAAGTGATTTCCATCTCTTGCAACGTCCGGATTAACTCCATCCTCATCAAGCGGGATTCCGTGCTCGCTTCCGGCGCTTTCCGGCTCAAGGCATCAGCTACGGAATTAACCTTCCCGGGGTGGTAGTTCAAGGTGAAATCATAGTCGCACAAGAACTCCAACCACCGCCGCTGTCTCAAGTTTAACTCCTTTTGGGTGTGAACGTACTTCAGATTTTTGTGATCCGAGTAGATCTCGCAGTGGACGCCGTATAAATAATGCCTCCACATCTTCAAGGCGAATACCACCGCTCCCAACTCTAGATCATGCACCGGGTAGCTGGCTTCATGCTTCTTCAACTGTCTTGAAGCATAAGCGATCACATGCCCATTCTGCATCAACACAGCTCCCATCCCTTGATACGACGCATCCGTGTAGACTTGAAAGCCCTCCTTCCCAGATGGAAGAGCTAGGATGGGTGCAGTCGTCAATCTGTCTTTCAACTCTTGGAATGCAGCTTCGCACTGGGGTGTCCATTCAAACGGCACACCCTTCTTGGTCAGCGTAGTAAGGGGAAGGGCGATCTTCGAGAAGCCCTTCACGAACTTGCGATAGTACCCGGCAAGTCCAAGAAAGCTTCGTATGTCGGCCGCTGACTTCAATGGCGACCACTCCTTCACGGCCCGCACCTTGGCCGGATCTACTGCTAGCCCCGCCCCACTAATCACATGGCCCAAGAACGCGACCTCTCGAAGCCAAAACTCACATTTGCTGAACTTGGCAAACAAAGTGTGCTCCTTTAGTTTCCTCAGCACTAAAGTTAGATGTTCGGCGTGTTCTACTTCAGTCTTGGAGTAGACTAGGATATCATCGATGAACACGATGACAAAGATGTCCAAATAAGGGCTGAACACCTTGTTCATCAAGCTCATAAAGGCGGAAGGGGCGTTTGTGAGCCCAAACGGCATCACGGTGAATTCATACAAACCATATCTCGAACTGAACGCCGTCTTCTGAATGTCATCTTCTTGTATCCTCAGCTGATAATATCCTGAACGCAGATCTAACTTGGAGAACCAATACGATCCCACCAATTGATCGAATAATTCATCAATGCGCGGTAGGGGATAGGTGTTCCGCACCGTTAACCGGTTCAACTCTCGATAATCAATACATAACCGCAAGGTGCCATCCTTCTTTTTGACGAACAAAACGGGCGCTCCCCAAGGCGACGAGCTTGGGCGAACGAACCCTGCTTCCACCAATTCCTGAAGCTGGACTCTAAACTCTGCAAGTTCCTTCGGAGCCATTCGGTATGGAGCTCGCGAGACGGGCTTGGCACCCGGAATTAGCTTGATTTGGAAGTCCACTTCCCTATGCGGGGGTAGTCCTGGCAATTTCTCGGGAAATACCTCGGGAAATTCTCGCACCACCCGCACATCCTTGACCTCTAATGTCAATTTCTTCAACTCGAAGCAAATTACATAGACCTCGTCCCCTTCCATATGAGATTTCATAACTTGGATTGAAGACAATAATTTACGGGGTGCGAATTTAATACCTTGGAAGATGACTTCCGTGTCTCCATGCCTCAACATAACTTGCTTCTCCGCACAATTGATCCTGGCGTGGTGCCAGTCCAACCACCTCATGCCCAGGATGAGATCGAACTCCGGGATTCTTAACACTGTAGCCGGAGTTTCAAAGAACTTTCCTCCAATAAGGGTGTCGAAGTCGCAACTTGCTGACGACGTCATCTCAGAGCCGTCCGGAAGGCGCACCCTTTGAGTAATGCCCGTGAAGTGTTGCACTCCCTCCAAGTCCTTCACGAAGTCCTCCGAAATGAACGAGTGAGACGCACCCGTGTCAAATAACGTATAGGCGGGCTTCCCGCTAACCATGACAGTGCCTAGGTTCCAAAAAGGTAATCACCGTTCAAAATTGCGCGTAACATTTGTATCGTAAATCTAACAAGTCATGTAATATTAAAACAATTTTGCACGTACCGGTGATGACTTCCTGCGGATTTCTCTCCTGAGTCATATCCAATGCGAATACATGCTCCCGTGCATGTCCTTGATTTCTCCCTGGTGGTCCTCTTCCTCGGCCACGCATGTGCCCTCGCCCCCGTGGAGCTACTGGAGGGGGAGCAATAGGGGCACCACCGATCAGTCGCGGGCAAACTCGTCGGACATGCCCCGGTTGGTTGCACTCAAAACATATCATCTCACGCCGGCCCCCAGGTTGTTGATAATATTGCTGCTGCGGTGGTGGTGGTAAAGGTAGTGGTTGCGGAGTTGGGTACTCCACCCGATAGTTCCGGTTGACCCACCGACCGCCTCTGTGGTTTCCCCTTCCTCTGCCATGATCATTCCGCCTTCTATTACTAGGGCCGACTTCAATTACTCCTTCCGCAGGTCTCTTGCCACATCCCATGTGGTCCGCCTCCAGTCTCTTTGCCATGTCAATGATTTCTGCCAGGCTTCCATCGGCTATAAACAAAAGGGCCTGCCTCAGGGGGTCCCTTAACCCTTTGTAGAAGCGCTTCGCATAGCCTCTATCGTCCAACTCATAGGAATCGGCAAACCTAGCGAGGTGTTGGAACTCCCTCTGGTACTCCGTTACCGAATTCGATCCCTGCTTCAGCTGCAGAAATTTTTCTTCAAGTCCATCCCAGCAGAAGAAGGGATGAAGTGCTCCAGAAAAGCCTCGGTGAACTCGTTCCAACCGATGTCCGTGTACAACCGCCCATGGAAAGTGGAGCCCATGAGGGACTTCCACCACCTTTTGGCGTGCAGCTCTAGCAGCGTCACTACCAATGTCACCGCCATGCTGTTCGGACATCTTATGCCAGCCATCAATTCCTGCACGGTATCAAGCCATTCCTCGGTGCGCACCGGCGATTCTGTCCCAAGATAGGTAGGAGGGGACAGGGCACGGAAGGTGCTCAACCAGTTGGAGCTTGGCGCTTGTTGTTGCACCGGAGCTTGCTGGGCTTTAAATGCATCCAATATGGCTGACAGCGTTTGTCCCAGTTCCGACTGCTGGAATTGTGAAGGGACGGAAGGGGTAGGAGTGCCCCCAACCGGCTCCACCTGCGCTGGGACCTATACGCAAGGTACAAACTAGGGTCAGGTTGGCTAAAACTAATGTCAAAGTTGGACAACTTAGTGTGAATTACAGATGGGCACACCACTGCTTCCGCTAAGTCGGTTTGTCCCCAAACCGACTAATCGAACGGGAGTGGCCCATTGTTACCTGACTGCTGTAGGTGAAGATCGGCTTAGTCTGATACCATTTGTAAGACCCCCCCTCCCGGAACACAACACACGGCACGAGGGGAGTCTTATGCCCGAAATAGCCGCCTTGCGGTAGCACTAACACACGGGTTAGCCTTTACCACAAGACGCCTATTCCGCCGGCTACAATCCATATCAATACAATTATGCCAACCCAACCATAACAGAAAAGTAAAACTAAAAGCAGTTCAGTTCACAGCTAAGTTAAAGTCCAAAATAGCGGAAGATAACAAGCACAACATGCTTGTACAAATAAACAAGAGTCTAGAAATATTTTGCCAAACGGCTACATGAAAACACTCACTACTGTCACTGACGGTGCCGATGGCACCACCACCTCAGGTCCTATCATCCGGGCCTGGCTGTCCTGCTGCATAGTCCGTTGCCGCTCTACCTGCGGGGTTTCCTCCTAAAAAGGAAGACGTAGCAACCGTTAGTCATAAGACTAAGTGGCTTCACATCCGCTCCCCCGGCGACTCCTCGGCACCGGGCGGAGAAAGGAACAAGGTACAATATGTATATATATATAAGCAAGTAAACAAGCAGGTGACAATAAGTATGGTGAAGTATAAACTACGCTACACAACTAGCAGTTCTACAAATATCAATAATATATAAATGACAGCAGGTATAATTAATCAGAATAGTAACTTAACTTATAAGAGTGCCCATACAAACTTATAAGTTAAGGATCGGCTTAACAGTAAAGTAACTCATCGTATAAGAATGCCCATACAAACTTATACGATGAGGATCTTGTGTATGCAATGAATGACATGTTATGAATGTTATGTTATGACCGACTCATGCGCACGCACATGCAAGTTTGCTATGTCGACACAGACTAGAAGTTCCCACTTTTCGAGCAGGTAGCTAACCTCTCAGGCGTCGTCCGTCGTGGCCAGACGGCGACAGTGGAGCGGGCGTCTCCACTACTAGGTGGTATCACACTACCTATCCTAGGCCCCCGTACGCCTCAACGCTAAGAACACAACAGCGGAGCTCACATGCGTACTACGGCTCAGAAGGGGTCTTGGGTAAATGTGCACCAAGAACACAGCCCAACCTGGCCTTTGATTTCGAACCGGATGGAACCTCGGAAACGCACGAGGTGCAAGCCCAACCGTTCTCATGGCACGGAGGAGATCTCGGGTTATGGACACCAAGTATCTAACCCTATCGCCCAAGGTCTACCCATTGGCTCCCATCGGTGTGACGACTGGCGAACCCGTAGACCTGCCACATTCATTATCTCAACACCGCGACACGATGAATCGTCGCACATCACATGCCCCAAAACAACTCACTCGATGCTACCCGTAGGGAGACTACCACTCTAAGCATCGGTTGTTAATAAACCCCTTGGGCTCGGATTACGGTTACAAAATACTCCTCACATAGTGTTCATCATATTCACGCCCCTCTATTCACTGATTTCACCTCAATACTTCGCATAATTAATATGTTCAACATCAAACTATATAAATAAATTCAATACCAATCTCAACTCTTAATTACTAGCCTTCCCATCCAATCCATTTCTCTACCATTGCATGGTTATCCCTTATTATACAACCAAATGAGTAACCATACTAAATTATAATAACAACGATATTATAGTTATATGGGAGCAAGATATCACATGAGCAAATCACAATCATTGTAAGAGTGCTAACATTATAATTTAACAAGTGCATTAACATAGGATAGTCCAATACTAAAACTGGGATTCCCGGAGCTACAGGAATCCGATCACAATGCACAACCCCTCGTTGGAAAGGTATTCGCGAGGGCTACGACTTTCGTGTTGAGTCGATCACCCAGATCTGGTTGCAACATACCAGAAATTCAACTCGAATGCGTACAGGAAATAGTTTCCTGTACAGGAATTTTCCCGAACGCAGCGGACTCGAACCAGCTTTCCCGTGGCTACAGGTATCGCATGGAAACGAGCAACCACTCGTTGGAAAGGTAATTTCGAGGGCTACGACTTTCGTGTTGAGTCGTTCACCCAGATTTGGTTGCAACATACCAGAAATTCAACTCGAATGCGTACAGGAAATAGTTTCCTGTACAGGAATTTTCCCGAACGCAGCGGACTCGAACCAGCTTTCCCGTGGCTACAGGTATCGCATGGAAACGAGCAACCACTCGTTGGAAAGGTAATTTCGAGGGCTACGACTTTCGTGTTGAGTCGTTCACCCAGATTTGGCCAGAACACCTCCGAAATTGGCCACGAAGGTCGCAGCGTGCAGAAATCAGATTTCTGCACGCATCTTAAGGCGAGATGAACGGCATCCGTTCATCTTCTTCCTTGCAACGACCTCGCATAAACTTCTCCAGAAATCACCCAACCTTATTTCTCCTTTCAAAGCCAAACCCCCAACGAAAACCCCTCTCATCTCCACTTTGAAGGATGAGAAGGTTGAGGGAGACTAAGCCTAAAACCTAGGCATGGCTTATCCTAAGAACTCTCCTCCTCACCATCAAGACTCTATGGAGTTGATGTCTCTCCTATAATAACTATAGATCTAGCACCAAGGGAGAGGGGAGGAAGCTCACCTCAAGTCCAGCGGTACCACCATGGCCGGCCATGAGCCTCGCACTCCTTCGCGGCGGCATTGTTTTTCCCTTGACGATGGCGGCGCTTTGACTCCTCCAAAGATGGCTCCGGCAAGCTCTTCCTCCTCCTCCAGCCAAGAACTCTCTCAGGAATTTCGGGGCAGAAGAAAGGAGAATGAATGCTAGGGTTTCCAACTTTTTCCTTTTTATACATCGCAGACACGGGTAGGCACACGGCCGTGTTCCTACCCGTGTTCAGGTGACACGGCCGTGTGGCATGCCGTGTCTAAGGCCGTGTTCCTCCCAGATCCACTTTCTGCCGGGTCAGGGTTGCGGCACACGGGTAGGGACACGGCCGTGTCCCGACCCGTGTCCTTGGCACACGGCTTGGGACACGCCCGTGTCCCAACCCGTGTTCTTGGCACACGGCTAGGGACACGCCCGTGTCCCAATGCCGTGTACCTCTCTGACTGGTAAGCCTATTTTTATGAGGCACACGGGTATGGACACGGCCGTGTCCATACCCGTGTCAGCCAGAAAGGCCATTTTGCCTTGTTTTCCTCATTTCCCGTACGTCCGCACCTGCTCCCCCACATCCCCCATTGGGCTCACCACAGCCCCCTTGACTCAAATACGCAAACAAGGGGCCTAGCGCGAATTGGGACGTTACAGGAGGTACCTCAGAAGGCATGCTTACTTATACCCAGGTCTTCTTGCGCTTTCTGAGATACCCTTAGCTTGACATTTGGCTAGGGAGGGGAAGCGCTCTAAGATCTTCCAAAAGTGTGGTGGGACGTCCACACCGAGCCCTTGGGTCTGTTCCCTGTTCTTTTTCCTTAGTTATTTGTCTCGCAAGAGAGAAGTAAGTGTGCGATCACCCCTTCCCCAAGGGTGAACTCCACAGAGACCTAGTTTTCAGTTTCAATATTTTGGTGTGGTGAGTGTGGATCAAACACTTACTTCTCCCTTGGGGAAGGGGTGAGTGAGTTCGATATCTCTTTCGTCTCGCGCCTCTCAATAAAGGCCCAGGCAATGACCGACTTCCTTGCTGATTATGTGGTCGAGGTGGCGGAGGCGGAATTCACTCGCCCGGTCCCTTGGAAGGTGATGGTGGATGGCGCTTCGGGAAGGAATTCCATGTGAGTGGGGGTGATCTTGGAGAGCCCCCAGGGAATGAGGATCGAGCAGACGGTGGTGGTGCATTTTCCCATCACCAATAATCATGTCGAGTACGAGGCTGTGATAACAGGGTTGTGCCTAGCTAGGGAGCTGGGGGTGCATGATGTAGAGGTACTCACTGACTCTATGGTGGTGGCCTCCCAGATTAATGGGGAGTTTGAGGTAATGGAACCTACTCTCCAGTTGTACTTGGCAAAGGTGAAATGGTCCATCGGTATGTTCCAAAACTTCTCCATCCGACATGTGCCGCGGGAAGAGAATGAGCAGGTTGATCAGCTAGCCAAGAAGGGTACCCGGGTGGGGGGGGGGGTACCATCACTAACCTATTCTGTATGTCCATCCAAGAGGGAGAGCTGATGGAGGTGGAACAACATCCCTCATGGATGGATCCATTCGCAGTATTCCTGTCCACAGGGGAGTTCCCGAAAGGGATAGATAAGAAGAATTTCAAACACAAGTCGACATATTACACATGAGTGACAGACAGTTATATAGGAAGACCCTCTTAGGGATGTTGGCACGTTGTGTGGACGAGGAGGAGGTTCAGAGAATTTTGGAGGATCTCCATTCGGGTAAGTGCGGAAGCCATTTTGGGAGCAGAACCTTGGAAGAGAGGATAGTCCGACAATGGTACTTTTGGCTAGCCCTAAGTCAGGATGCTGCGGAGTTCATAAGGAAGTGCCACAAATGCCAGCTATTTGCCACCTCCAACCTCAACCGGCTCAGCGGATCAGTGGCTCAGGAGTATCATGGCCCCAGGGCCCTTCACCATTTGGGGAATGGATTTGGTAGGGCCTTTACCCTAGGACAGCGGGCAGAGGAGGTTCCTGCTGGTGATGATAGATTATTTTTCTAAGTTGTTTGAAGTGAAGGCGCTAGCCAAGGTGACCTCCCAGGTAATCAGGAACTTTGTTTGGGGGGAGATCATCTGTCGGCATGGCCTGCCCAGGCCATTATCACGGACAATGTGCCTCAGTTCTCCAGCGCAGAGTTCATTAATTTTTGTGGACAGCTCAGAATCGACGTCAGGTTTGTGTCGATCCACCATCCTAGGAGCAACGAGAAAGTATAGGTGTGAAACAAAATCATCGTCAACCTCCTCAAGAAGAAGGTGGAGAATTTGAAGTATAGCTGGGTGGAGCAGTTTCCTTCAGTTCTTTGGGCCCTTAGAACCACTCCCAATATGGCCACGGAGGACACCCACTTCAAGCTCTCCCATGGGTGCGAGGTCGTGCTTCTAATAGAGTTTGATGTTCGGACGCATCGGGTGGTCAAGGCAGAGGCAGGAAAGGAAGAATGGCGAGCTGAAAACGAGGAGGAGCTACGACTCTCCCTTGAAATGGTGGAAGAGTTGCATGATCTCTCCGCCATCCGATAGGAAGAGGTAAAGAGAAGAATGGCTAAGTACTTTGATAAGAACGTCAGGGTCAAATAGTTCGCGGAAGGGTACTTGGTCCTGAAGAAGGTGGATACAGTAGGGAGGTCGGCGGCAGTGGGGAATGCTGGGTACATTGGAAATTATGTACCTAATTTGGAAAAGCCTCACCTGACTCAATGATATACATCAGGTTGTGTATGATGGTGTATTGATTTTACTTGTGCAGGCAGACGAATGCAGAAAATATTCTAAGTACAAAAGTGTCGAGACATTTATAATGTGTCGACATCTTTGAAGAAGCAGCGTCGAGACTAGAAGCAAAGTTGTGTCGACAAACATGACTTGTGTCGACACATGGAATTTGAGTCGATAATTGCTGTGTTGACACTCGGGACTAGTGTCGACACACTTAGATTTGAAGTTCTGGCATTAGTAGAAGGGCTGTGTCGAACACAAGACTTGTGTCGACTTACAGAGTTTGAGTCTACATCAGTTGTGTTGACAGTTTTTGAAGTATGTCGACACATTCTACAAAGACAGTGTTTAGACTGAATGAAGAGATATGCCAACAGTTTTTGAAGTTTATCGACAACACCAAAGGAAGTGTGTCGACACCCAGGTAATTGTGTCGACACATTCTTCATCTGTGTCGACACATACTATCCTTATGTCTCGACACATTCAGCTGAGTTAAATAACTCTAAGTGCCAAATCTCAAGACTGAAGACTTGACAGCTGTCAGAATTGTCAAGGCCTGTTAGACATGTCAGAACTGTCAGATGTCAGTCAACTATCGGATCAGCCGGTTGCCTCTGATGTGATATATAAATAGAGCTAAGCTATCCGCGAAAAATATGACAGTGAGACAGAGAGAAAATATAGAGGGAAACCAAGAAGAAGGAGGAATACTCCAAGAAGAATTCATAGAATTCTATACAACAATAAGATTCTAATTCTAAATCAGAGAAGGGGACAACATCTCATTAGATCTGTCAGTGTTTGCAGAATTAAGTATGCAAGAAGGAAGAAGCTGAGTCTACATCAACTTCTCAAGAAGATTCAACCTAGGTTCTCTCTTTCAAGAAGCTTTGAATAAGCTACGTAAGGTTGAATCTGATTCATTGCAGCAATGGTCTGAAGAAAGCAGATTAATCAAGATCTGATCAAGATTCCCTCACCCTTATTTCTCTCTATCTGGGTCAAGGAAAAAAGTAATTCTTTATACAATTTTCTATAAGATCTATTTTTAGATCTGAGTGTAAGAGATTTCAATCTCTGAGTTGTAAGCTGTAATTATAGAGGCTGAGGTAAGGCTGTTTGCCTGAGGTAGGAGATTAAGTTCTCTAAGCTGTAGGCCTGGTGATAAGGGTTGAGGTAGGACTTGATAGCCTGAGTGGTAAAAGTGTGGATTCACTCTGAGGTAGGGTTCTTGGAAAGAGCTTGAGGTGTAGGACTTGCTGAAGTCTGAGCTGTAGGAACTAGTTTGGGTTCTGAGTTTTAAGATTTGAGAATCTGAGAAGGTGGAAGGAAGTTTGGCCGAATCTATTGTACTGCTAGATAGGCGAAGGGGGAAAGTGGATGTACCCATCATTTGGATAACCACTCTAAATCTGTGTGTATGCTGTTATTGGATGATTGTGTGCTGTGGTAGCTGTAAAATTTATAACTGTACTGAGATTAATTTATTAACTGCCTAAATTGAATTGGAATTGAACCTATTCACCCCCTTTAGGTATTTAGACAGTCTTAAAACCAATTATTTTAAGTGGTATCAGAGGGAGGTTACTCATAATTAGACTTAACAGTCTGAGTATATCTCCAAGGCAGTAATAAGATAGCCAAGATGGGTTCAGGTGAAAATCATAAAGAACTTGGATCCATGAAGCTTCCTATATGTAGAAAAGAAACTTTTGGCATATGGAAAGAGAGGTTCATATTATTCATGGAGGCATCTGATCCAAGAATTTACATCACAGTTCAAGAAGGGCCTTTCATCCCTATGAAGACATCTGTTCTAGATGCAAATCTAAAAACTTAAAAGAGTTATTCTGAGATGACCAAAGATGAAATCATCTTAGCCACTTTATACAAGAGGGCACATAACATAATTGTTAGTGCCATAGATAATTCTACATTTTAGAATTTAGTCCACTACAAAACTTCAAAGGAAATGTGGGACACTTTAATTGTCTATATGGAGGGGACAACAGAAGTAAGAGAGGATAGGAAGTCCATGCTCAATCAAGAGTATGAAAGCTTCAAACAAACCAAGACAGATAACATAGCTATATGTTATGAAAAGTTCTTTAGAATTGTCAATGAGCTGATGACTTATGGAAGGGTCTTCAACACTTAAGAACTGGATGATAAGTTTCTCAGGTCATTAACCAAGGACTGGGATACCAAGGTCTGTGCCATCAGAGAAGTTGCCAAACTTGCAGATACTCCTTCACCAACCTTATTTGGAAAATTGCTGTCCTATGAAATGAAGTTGATTGCCAGAAAGGAAGAGGAAAAGAGCAGCAGGTCTTATGGCAAAAATAAGTCTGTGGATTTCAAAGTTGAAGCTACAAAGAAGGGCAGGAGAAAGACTCCTTCTACTCCCAATAAAGTTTCTGATACTAATCCAGAAAGTTCAGACTCAAGCAAATCAGATTGCCATAACTCTGATGAGGATTTTGTTGCCTTTTCTAGGCAATTCCAGAGGTTCCTGAAGAAAAAGAACTGGAGGAGTAGGCCATCCTCTTCTTCTTACTCCAAGGATGACTACTACAAGGGAAAGAAGAAACCTCTAAAGAGGAAAGGTATGGTTCTAAACCTGGTAAACAAACTTCTACTAAAATTGTTTGTTATTATTGCAGCAAGCCAGGACATGTTATAGCAGACTGTCCTATCAAAAGAAAAGAGTCTGGTGAGAAAAAGAAACACTAGCATAAAGGCAAGAAAGAGAAATCCTTTGTGGCCAAGAAGCAGAAAAGCTGGACTGAATCTTCTTAATCAGAGTCAGAAAATGAAGAGGATGTTGAGGCCTACATTGGGATGTTCTCAACTGAGGAATATTCTGTAGAAACAGAATTCTTGTAGTTGCTGAATGATATCAATAAAGCAGAAGATAACCAATGCTTAGGGCTGATGGCCATAACTGAGGATGGATACAGCCAGCCAGGAGCAGCCTGGTCCTAGTAAGGTACAATCTTCACCTTCAGTGTTAGATTATGTTGCTAGCCCAAAGTCAGAAACAGTTTCATCAAGAGATGAAGGTGGCTCTAATTCTGAAGGAGACATCAATCAACTTATTGATGATTATGGAGAGCTCCTGCAAGCCTTTAAGGAAAGCAGGCTCCTAGCCAAATAGCTGGCAAAGGAGAATGCCACTTTGAAGTTGTCTGCCTCAGACTCAACAAAAGTGCTGGATCTGAAGTTAAAAAAGATTGGTAAATTGAAGAATATAACTTTTATTCAGATGGATACCATTACTTTCAAGAATAATCATATTAGGAATCTTGAAAGTAGACTCCAAAAGGAGAGGGAGCTAGTGGCCAAGTTCTCAAAACCTAGTTCTGTGTTACCTTTGATAGATTCTTTCTCTTCCCAAAAGGGTAAGAAGGGTTTAGGTTTCAAAGGAAGAATAAGAGATGCCAATTCCAACAAGAAAGGCAAAGCTCCAGCTAATCCACTTGCTTCCAAACCTCTAATTTTATTTAAAAAGGTGGTTCAACCTTCTAACGGGTATGACCATGATAGTATTTATGGTCACTGTGAGCAAGGCAGTAGAAATTGCAAGGGTGCTAGTGCCTATTGGGTAGTCTATGAGAAAACCTAAATGACCCATAATGGACCATTTTTGTTTGGTGTAACAGCCCCAACACTCAAGGACAAGGTAGCAACTGACTCACAAAGTCTGCCAGTTTATTATCAAGCTAAGGTAAAATCTGTTAGCAAAGTAAACTTAGGAATATCTGAAGGTATCAGAAGTATGCATTCTGAAAAGAAGGCAGCTGCAGATAGGGTTCAAGATATCCTAAGTAATTCTGCTGCCAGACAAGTCCCTAAGCAAGCATTGGCTGAAAGACTTAAGAAAAGAGCTGATGTACCAGCTGATTTAAGATCTACAAACAACAATGTTGTTAAGCCAGTTCTTAAAAGAAGGTACAATATGCATGAGTGCTGGTGCTGTGGCAAAGTGGATCACTATGCCATTGATTGCTGGCACAATAAGAGTGTCTAGAGGAGTAATGTTGGCCTATCTGTCAGAAGAACTGAAGGTAGGCATGTTCAGTTTAGATCTAACTTGCACCTAGGACCCACTAAAATTTGGGGTCCTAAGGTTAGATAATTTATTTGTTGCAGGTTAGTCCAAGTGGCCATACCCCTACATGGTAATTGGACAGTGGATGTTCCAAACACATGACTGGAACAAGAAGCATGCTAAAGGAATACACTCCTATTGAGAATGGTCCCAAAGTTATCTTTGGGGGCTCAGAAAAATGGGTAACTAAAGGTTTGGGTAAGATAACTAATGACATAGTAACTATCACACAAGTAGCTTATGTGAAAGGTTTGAAACATAACCTTATAAGCATAAGTCAACTATGTGATCTGGGTTATGACATTTCTTTCCTCAAGGATGAGTGTCAAATTAGAAGGTCAAGTGACTAAGGGGTTATCTTGACAGGCACTTGGAGAGGAAATATTTATTGTCTAGACTTTTAGTGTGAGAGTGAGGACACTCCTATATATCTAGTTATAGATGAGAAAGTTTCTCATTGTGTCAAATGGCACAAGAGGCTAGCTCACCTGATCTACAAGACCATAGGTAGACTCTTTAGTGAATAGTTGGTGAGGAATGGTCCTGAAATTAAGTGCATTAAGGAGGGAATTTGCTTAGATTGTCAAAAGGGCAAGCAGACAAGGTCTTCCTTCCAAAGTCTTAATACTAAAGACTCAATGAGGTGTTTATACCTCCTGCATATGGATCTATTTGGTCATATGCCAGTTCATATTCTAGGTAGGAAAGTGTATACCCTTGTGGTGGTTGATGACTTTTCTAGGTTTGCTTGGGTATTCTTCCTAAGGAGAAAATCTGAAGCTCCAGATATCTTCCAGACTTTTGTCAAGCAAATTCAGAATGAATTTAATAGTTTTATGGTCAAGATCAGAAGTGATCATGGGATTGAGTTTTAGTCTGAATGCATGACAAAGTTCTGTGAAGGGCTTGAGATTCATCAAGAATTCTCCTTACCAAGAACTCCTCAGCAAAATTGAATTGCTGAAAGGAAGAATATAACTCTAATTGAGGCAGGTAGGACCTTGTTTAAGGATACTTCTCTCCAAGAATATTTCTGGGCAGAGGCAGTAAATACTGCTTGTCATGTTCTTAATAGAGCTTCCATCACCAAAAGCCACAAAAAGACTCCCTATGAGATTCTGAAAGGCAGAAAACCAAATTTATTCTATTTTAGGATTTTTGGTAGCAAGTGTTATGTACTAAACAATGGCAAGTCTCATTTGACTAAGTTTGCTACCAAGTCCCAAGAAGGGATATTTGTTGGGTACAACAACAATAGTAGAGCATATAAGATCTATAACTTGACTACTCAAGTTGTAGAAGAATCTGTCCATGTTGTCTTTGATGAGTCTAAGTTAATTAACTATAAGCTGTCAAGCACTTCTTCTAGTCCTGTAGGTTTAAAAGATAAGATGAACAATCTGACCATCAGGGAAGATAAACCAACAAGCCAAGATATTGAAGATGATGGATGTTGTTCAGGCATAGCTCAAGACTTACAAAATGAGAATGAAGAACAACCAGCTGAAGACATTGAGGATCAACAAGCTGAAGAAAGATTGCGTCTAGCTATGAGACATTTAAGAGATCACCTAGCTCATCAAATTATTGGTGATGCAAGTCATGGTGTAATGACCAGAAGCAAGAGCTTGAACTCAGCACTATGTTCAAGCTTTCTGTCTCAAATAGAACCAAAGAAGTTTGAAGAGGCTATCCAAGATTCATTATAGATTGGTGTTATGCAGGAAGAGCTGAACCAATTCAAGAGATGCAAAGTATGGAAACTGGTTCCCAGACCTAAGGGACATAATGTGATAGGTACTAAGTGGATCTATAGGAATAAGTTAGATGAAAATGGCATTATTGTCAAGAACAAGGCCAGATTAGTGGATAAATGCTACAGGCAGGAAGAAGGAATAGACTTTGACCAGACCTTTGCCCCAGTAGCAAGGATGGAAACAATAAGACTATTCCTTGCCTATGCAGCCTATAAAGAATTCAAGGTCTTTCAAATGAATGTCAAGTCAGCATTCCTGAATGGAGATATAAAAGAGGAAATATATGTGGACCAACCATCAGGTTTTGTAGATCTTCACTTTCCTGATCATGTATATAGACTTAAGAAAACTTTATATGGGTTGAAACAAGCCCCAAGAGCATGGTATGAATCATTGTTTACTTTCCTCATTGAGAACAAATTCTCAAGAGGGAAAGTAGACAAGACCCTATTCCTGAAGGAATCAAAGGGCAAGATCAACCTAGTTCAGATATATGTTGATGATATAATTTTTGGATCTACTGAGAACAACCTTTGCAGGAAGTTTACCAAACTTATGCAAGGGAAGTTTGAGATGAGCAACATGGGTGAGCTAAAGTTCTTTTAGGACTTCAAGTAAGACAGACTAATAATGGCTTGTCCATATCCCAGTCTAAGTTCACCAGGGAGTTGATTAAAAAATATGGCATAGAGACTGCCTCCACCATGAAAACTCCAATAGGTTCAAGTATACATTTAGTCAAAGATGAGGCAGGGAAACCTGTTGATGAGACTTTGTATAGAGGGATAATTGGCTCCTTACTATACTTAACTGCAAGTAGACCTGACATCATATATGCTACATGTGTCTGTGCTAGATACCAGGCATGCCCTAAAGAGTCTCATTATTCTGCTAACAAGAGAATTTTAAGATATCTTAAGGGCACGCCATATTTTGGTCTATGGTACCCTAGGAATAGAGATTTTCTGCTAAAAGGTTTTTCAGATGCAGACTTTGCAGGCTGCAAGGAAGACAGGAAAAGTACCACAGGTACATGCCAATTCCTAGGAGGAAGATTGGTGTCATGGAATAACAAAAATCAGACAAGTGTTGCTATATCCATAGCAGAGTCAGAATATATTGCAGCTGGAAGTTGTTGTGCTCAGTTGCTATAGATACAACATCAACTTGAAGATTATGACATCAAGATAAGTAGAACTCCATTATATTGTAATTCTACTAGTGCTATATCAATTTCTAGAAACCCTGTTTCACAAAGCAGAACAAAACACATTGAAATTAGGTACCATTTTATTAGAGAACATGTTGAAAAAGAGGACATAAGTCTAAAGTTTATTTTTACTGATACACAAGTAGCTGATATATTCACTAAACCTTTAGATGAAAGTAAATTAAATTATTTTAAAATTGAATTAGACATATTGAACCTGGAATATGATGGTAGATTAAAAAAAATTCTACTCAACATATGACTAAGTTATATGTCAACACAAGTTAAGAGTTGGTCGACACACAGTAGTTGGTGTCGACACATAAAGTAGTCTATGTTGACACTCTGTAGTTGGTGTCGACACATTGATTTGTTGACACACAGACGTTGGTGTCGACACATAAATTCGTCTGTGTTGACACTCAGAAATTAGTGTTGACACATAAAGTTGTCGAGACTCTAAACTCTTTGTCGAGACTTTAGCAATCTGTGTCGACACAATCAAAATTGTGTCGACATACGAAACTCTAATTTCAGCCTGCATTTTGACCTTCCCTATGTAGAAAAGTATAAATAAGAGGAAACGAGACCTTGTCTACTACGCTCTAAGAAATCTCGAGACTAAAACATCAGTGTCGATAAGAAATTCTTCTTCTCTCTCTTCAACTTCCACTTCTCTCATCTCCAATGGCGCCCAAGATGGACAACAATATTAACGAAGGTTATGAGCTTGTTCGGGGAGCATTCAATGATGCTGAACAAGATATCAAGGCGGTGGTGGAACTAATCCAGGAAGCAGGACTGGATTATCTGGTTTCAGAACCAACAATAATATGGAAGAAGGAAGTTCTAGAATTCTATTCCAACGCTACATTGAATTCAAAGGGGAACAAGATTCAATCAACTTTCCACGGAGAAATATTAAAAATGACCCTAAAAAATCTTAGCAAATCCCTTCAACTACCAATGATTAAAGAAGAAACAGAGATTGATTCTACACTGACTGCAGAAGCCCTCAAATGGTGTGGGATGCCCTTAACCACAAACATTGGATCATCCATGACTAGGAAAGGGATGAACTCCAAAGGGAAGTTTCTGTCAGAGATTATTGGGAAGGTAGTTCTCTGCAAAACTGGGGGGCATGATAGGATCACTTCCTACATGTTCATCCTAATGACCAGAATCATCTTCAAGGTGAAGACTGACTGGAGTACTATTATCTTTAACAAGATTAAGGAAAACATTAAAAAGCCAAACCTAGGGAGAATATTAAGTTTGTATCTAGCTGTCAGTATACTTGAGGTGCTAAACCAGATTGTTGGCTCAAAGATTAATCACATGATTAGAATGGATATAAGAATCCTATCTAGGTGAGACAGAATATTGTCCAAGGAATACCCTGCACCAAAACAGAAGTCCAAACAGGTCCCAAAATCAAAGAAAGATACAGTGCAAATTGAGGAGTCCTCCAGTGACTCAGAAGAAAGGGTTGAATTTAGTTCTGATGAAGATAACACTGACCTACCCAGGAAGTCTCCAACTCACACACCTAGAACTGAAGCTCAAATCCAGGGGGAGACTGTCCATCTGACATATAATCAAGAGATATCAGTCCCTGGGGAAGCTGTTAATGAAGCCCAGCTAGATAGTGAGACTACAAACCTCAATGTAATAGAAGTGGTTCATGACATCAACACAACTTCTAAACCTTCTTGAAGAGAGGCACAAGATGTGCATATTCCTGATCTGCCAGAGAAACCTCAGGCTCCTGAGACTGATGTAATCCAAGAATTAAAGACTGACTTACAGGGGAAGCAAGAAGGGGTACACAAGGAAGATATTTTTGCTAATGTATACACTGCTACAAGGGTTGAGGGGGAGGTATCAAACCTAGCCCAAAGACTAGATATAGATGTTCCAGGCACTACAGTGTAAGTTCAGATATCATCTGATTCAGAAAATTAGGAAGAAGCCTCAGTACTTAAGAAAAGAAAAATCATGGAGCTAAGAAAGAAGTGTTTAGGTTATAAGAAAGCCTTAAAGGCTGGATCCTCATCTACTGCCCCTACAATGTATTTTAGTTCTCTATTAGTACAGTTGCAAGTCAAACATAATGAGCAACGACTTGCACTAGAAAAGTATGTGGATGAAGCCACAAGGAGATGCAGTTCAATCTAGCACAGGACATCAAATCTATAATATTTGAGGTAAATTTGCTCAAGAAAGAAATGACAGACTGCTTCCATAAGGGAGAAAATGCTGTGGTATATATTGCCAAACAACAACAAAACAATAAAACTGAAGTGGATGATCTGGTTGTTAAGCAAGGTTTTGTTCTAAAAAATTAGAAAAGGATGAATGAGAATTTGATGTAAATACATTCCATCACTTTGAAAAAGTTGGCTGAACAAACCACTACCATAGAAACACATATGGACACCAAAGTATCTGCTATATAAGCACAGATGAAACTGGATTTGGCAGCAGTTGATACTGCTATCAAAACTTCTGAGTCTATAATTTCAGCTCAAGTAAAGAAGTTCAAAGCCTATTATACCACTGGGAACTATCATATTGCAGATCAAATAAGGTTTCAGAAGAATGATCTCAGATATCATATTCATAGAGAAGTCATAAAGGGGGAGAGGGTATTAGTTCAGGCTAGCTCTGAACATGCTAAATGGATATCTAACAGTATCAGAGATACCTTGGGATATCCACCCTTATGTGATGACAACAATACTACAGAATTTGGATGCCAACATGCATTCTTGGAGGGGATGCAACATGAAGTAGCTCAAGTCATATATCCTCCTTCTGAGTTTGAAGAAATTCAATAGGAAGTCCAGAATATATACAACCCTCCACTGGAAAAATTGTCAGTAATTTCTGAGGAAGTGGACATGGCTGAATTAGTTTTGCTTAAAGAGCATGAGGCCCAATATCCAAGAAGTGATTCATAGAACAGGCTGAGGCCATACCTAATTTTTAGAAATGGAGTCAACCCTCCATAAGCATCATCTTAACTACATGGAATGTAGTTGATGAAAATCAATATGACTGGGGTAAGTGGTACTCCAAACAGGAATGAGATAAATATCTTGCACATCAAGAAACAATCTACAAATTCAGGAAGGACTTGAAGGCTGGAAGAATCCCTGCAAACTCCATAGATCCTTGTAAGTACTTCCCAAAACCATTCCATTACTTTGAAAGGCAAAAGCTGAAAGCTGCTAAACTTAAGGCCAAAGACATCAAGGGTAAGAAGCCTGTTACTAATACTGAAGTTGAAGTCAATGCTACTATTCAGACAGGTAAAGGGATTGTCATCAAGGAACCAGATCAACCTTAACTTTAGATTGACTAGGTTCTAGAAGAACTATGCTGACCTTTTATTTTTCTTATAAAAACATAAACCTTGTAATCTTACTTTGGTTATATTATAAAGAAATTCTTGGTTGACAACAGTTTATATATCTATGTCTCTAAGTTGCATGGTTTCCTTATGATATTTCATTTTGAATATTTGTGTGTAACATGCTAGATCTGCTCTTGAATAACTCTGTTTGAAATGTCTGAATACATCATGCTTATTACTTTTGTTATATTTGTGTATATCATTGACTATGAGTTATGACTTCTCCAAATAGGGGGAGATTGTTGGGTACATTAGAAATTGTGTACCTGATTTGGAAAAGCCTCACTTGACTCAATGATATACATCAGGTTGTATTTGATGGTGTATTGAGTTTACTTGTGCAGGCAGAAGAATGCAGAAAATATTCTATGTACAAAAGTGTCGAGACATTTATAATGTGTCGACATCTTTGTAGAAGCAGCGTCGAGACTAGAAGCAAAGTTGTGTAGATACACAGGACTTGTGTCGACACATGGAATTTGAGTCGACAATAGCTGTGTCAACACTCAGGACTAGTGTCGACACACTTAGATTTGAAGTGCTGACATTAGTAGAAGGGCTGTGTCGACACACAAGACTTGTGTCGACTTATAGAGTTTGAGTCTACATCAGTTGTGTCGACAGCTTCTGAAGTATGTCGACACATTCTGCAAAGGCAGTGTTGAGACTGAATGAAGAGCTATGTCGAGAGTTTCTGAAGTTTGTCGACAACACCAAAGGAAGTGTGTCGACACCCGGGTAATTGTATCGACACATACTTCATTTGTGTCGACACATACCATCCTTATGTCTCGACATATTCAGCTGAGTTAAATAACTCTAAGTTCCAAATCTCAAGACTGAAGACTTTACAGCTATCAGAATTGTCAAGGCCTGTTAGACATGTCAGAACTTTCAAATGTCAGTCAACTACCGGATCAGCCGGTTGCCTCTGATGTGTTCTATAAATAGAGTTGAGCTATCAGATAAAAATACGACAGTGAGACAGAGAGAAAATATAGAGGTAAACCAAGAAGGAGGAGTACTCCAAGAAGAATTCACAGAATTCTATATATTAAGAAGATTCTGATTCTAAATCAGAGAAGGGGACAACATCTCATTAGATCTGTCAGTGTTTGCAAAATTAAGTCTGCAAGAAGGAAGAAGCTGAGTTTACATCAACTTCTTAAGAAGATTCAACCTAGGTTCTTTCTTTCAAGAAGCTTTGAATAAGCTAAGTAAGGTTGAATCTGATTCATTGCATCAATGGTCTGAAGAAAGCAGATTAATCAAGATCTGATCAAGATTCCCTCACCCCTCTTTCTCTCTATCTGGGTGAAGGAAGAAAGTAATTCTTTATACAATTTTCTATAAGATCTATTTTTAGATCTGAGTGTAAGAGATTTCAATCTCTGAGTTGTAAGCCTATAATTATAAAGGATGAGGTAGGGTTGTTTGCATGAGGTAGGAGATTAAGTTCTCTTAGTTGTAGGCCTAGTGATAAGGGCTGAGGTAGGGCTTGATAGCCTAAGTGGTAGGAGTGTGGATTCACTCTGAGGTAGGGTTCTTGGGAAGAGCCTGAGGTATAGGACTTGTTGAAGTCCGAGCTGTAGGAACCAGTTTGGGTTCTGAGTTGTAAGATCTGAGGATCGTAGAAGGTGGAAGGAAGTTTGGCCGAATCTAGTGTACTGCTAGATAGGCGAAGGGGGAAGTGGATATAACCATCATTTGGGGAACAACTATAAATCTGTGTGTATGCTGTGATTGGATGATTGTGTGCTGTGGTAGTTGTAAAATTTATAAATATGTTGAGATTAATTTATTAACTGCCTAAATTGAATTGGAATTAAACCTATTCACTCCCCTCTAGGTGTTTAGACAATCTTGAAACCTATTCTTTCAGGGAAGATCAACCACAACTGGGAAGACCCATATATTGTCTAGGAAGCTCTAAGGTCAGGGGGGGGGGTACCATCTCCAAAATGTGGGTACCGTCTCAATTCCTTCAATGAATATGAAATATTTTGATGCTCCAACTCTTTTGCAGATCAAGTTATGACGAGTTGTATTTATCAAGCTAAGTCTCGAAATGCCCCCATTGCCAGGCTCCCACCTAGCTTGCAGGGGCTGGAGGTTAGACAAAGGAAAGTTTTCACGCTCTGGGGTTATGTATCGAGATGCTCCCACTGCTAGGCTCCCACCTAGCTGACAGGGTTGGGATCCTCGAGTGACGTCGTTATGACCCTGGAGGGCTGAGGTCGGTTGATGCTCAACACCCTCCATCAGGCTCCCACCTAGCTGATTGGGCTAGTGGTAGCACCCGGAGGTTAAGTGGTACCGACATGCTCCTGCTGCCAGGCTCCCACCTAGCTGGCAGGGTCGGGATCCTTGAGTGACGCCGTTATGAACTGGAGGGCTAAGGCCGGTGATGCTCAATACCTGCCGTTAGACACCCACCTTGCTGATTGTGCTGGTGGTAGCGCCTGGAGGATAAGTGATGACAAGTTTTCTCGCTCTTGGGTTAGGTCCCTAGATGCTCCCACTGCCAGGCTCCCACCTAACTGGCAGGGCTGGGATTCTCGAGTGATGTCATTAAGACCCTGGAGGGCTGAGGCCGGTTGATGCTCAACACCCGCTGTCAGGCTCCCACCTAGCTGATTGGGCCGGTGGTAGCACCCGGAGGATAAGTGATGATAAGTTTTCTCGCTCTGGGGTTAGGTCCCGAGATGCTCCCATTACCAGGCTTCCACCTAATTGGAAGGGTCGGGATCCTCGAGTGATGTCATTATGAACCTGGAGGGCTGAGGCCGGTTGATGCTCAACACCTACCGTTAGGCTCCTACCTAGCTGATTGGGCTGGTGGTAGCTCCCAGAGGATAAGTGATGACAAGTTTTCTCGCTCTGGGGTTAGGTTCCGAAATGCTCCCGCTGCTAGGCTCCCACCTAGCTGGTAGGGCCGGGATACTCGAGTGATGTCATTATGACCCTTGAGGGCTGAGGTCGGCTGATGCTCCACACCCACTATAAGGCTCTCACTTAGTTGACAAGGCTGAGATTCTCGGTGGACAGGGCTACATCTAAATTCAGGAACCATCTAGTTGGATTTCAAAGGCAGAACGCAAAGGTTATTGAGGGTTGGATCCAGCCACCCCTGGGCGAGCTGGTCGAGGATACTGTGGGAAGCCTCAAGGAGGAATAATTGCCATCGGCGAGCTGAGAACTCGCGAGCCCATCTCGGCAAGGCATCTGGGCCTATTACCTCGGGGGTAGCATCGTCCCATGATAAGATGAGAGGGCAGCGAGCAGAGATCTCAGCATCCACTGAGGATGGCGAGATCAGGCGGTCCTCGCCGGTACATTTCCACCCTCTTAAAATTTTACTTGGGAATTTTTTAACAATTCCAGCTTGACGATAATGAAAAGGGAAACTCGTGGGCGAGATGAGCACTCACAAGCTTGGTTCAGCGGATGGTCTGCCTCCTAATTATCTTGGGTCGACGATCTCCCAAGGTCTCTCCATGGGCACGAATCCTAACTCAGATACATTCTAGCGGCAAGCTCTATCCTAGCGAGGTTGCCTGCCGAGGAGGTCAGCTCGCAGGCGAATACGTCACAGTGGATTCAAAAAAAAAGGAGAAAGGAAGAGGCAAATTCAAGCTAAGTACTTTTTCATTAGTAAATATTACATGTTACAAAAGGGGGGATTACAATGAAAGAAAAGAAAAAATGGGAAGGGGATGCGAGTCAGCTCTCGCCCTCCCCTTAAGACAGGTGATCCTCTTCGCCTTCCCCTCCAAATGCGCGTCCATCCTTGTAGCCCTTGACATCCTTGAACATTGACTTGAAGCTTTCCTCCTACTCGCTGGGAGGGGTGGCTGGCGGGAACAAGTTTGACATAAGGTACCTCGTTGTGATCTCCTCGCATCCCTCCACTAACACCTCCATGTCTTTCATCATCTGGAGGGTGTAGTCGGCGGTGCTGATAGAGTTGATCCGCAGCTTCTCGGCGACCTCGACCTTGCTGTAGACCCTTGGCCATTTGGGAGGGATGCTCGGCTTGCCACCAGACTGAGGGAGGAAGATTTAAGTCTGCCGAATCAACTCGCCCTTAATCCCTCTATTCTCCTTCCTCAGGCTGCTGATCTCCTTCTCCAGCTTGGCGGCACGAGCCTCCTGCTCGACGGCACGAGTCTCCTGCTCGGCGGCATGAGCCTCCAGCTCAGCAGCACGAGCTCGCAGCTTGTCTGCGGCTTCGACATCCTGGGAAAAAGGTAAGGTAAGATATATATGCATAAAAAGAAATATTAAGGGAAAAAGGAAGGGGGTAGCCAGTGCTTACCATCCTGCCGGTGATTTTTTCGAGAAGGTTCTCAGCGACTTGCAGTCGCCCCGCTAGGTCGGCGGCTTTGTCCTTGGCGAGGTCGCGATCCTGCTCTGCCTTCAGCAGCTGGTGGTTGAGGTTGAAGCCGCGGCTAACCACCATGTGGTGCAGCTCAAGGGCCCGCATATGGGCCTATAAACCTTCGCGGCCAAGCTAATGAAGGGTCAAACTCTTGTAGGCCTCAACATCCTCGCACTTGTATATGTCAAAGCCTAGCGCATAGGCATGCCCGGAGGCGGGCTGACCCCCCAACCAGGAGGGATGGAGTGATGAGATGGAGACCCTATGGGTTTGCTCATCCCACCACACCATCGGCTCGCCGACGGATCTTTTTTACTTTCCCCAAAGTCGAAGAGGTGGTGGCTCTTCGGGAGGCCTAACTCTCAGGCCGCAGTCACTACTACAATAGTGGAGGCAGAGGGCTCACCACCCTCCAGGTCCTTCTTTGGCGAGCCCTTCAGCGAGCTCTTTGGCGGCCCTTCTGGCGTGGTCTCCGGCGAGCTTATGTAAACTTGTTGTTGTTGTGGTCTCCCCTGGATTTGTTGTTGTTGTAGTCCCCCCGGGAGACCACCGTCGCCTTCAACTTCTTTGGCGGCGGGGGGGGGGGGGGGGGGGGGGGGGGGGGGGGTGCGGCGAGATGAGCCAGACCCTTTGAGTCCAGGTCATTTCCGGATGGAGGAGGGTCCGCCAGACCCCAGTTCGCTTGGTAGGCCGCCGCTGCTGCCCGCTCGCGCGCGAGTGGGTCCGGGCTGACTCCCGAGTACACATGAGGTGGATGCTCGGGAATTGATCGCTCCCCTGCAGAAAAAGACTTGGAGCTAGAAAATTGATGGTTGTAATCGGGCCGCCTGGAAGGAAAAAAGAGTATACCTTCGCTAGGGAGGACGGGGGGAAGCGAGTCGAGTCCCATTCGAAGGAAGGCAACCTCGAAGTCCTTCTCTAGAAAGAACCTGTGCAACTCGGCATCATCGTCGGACAGCGTTGGAGGCCGATATACCTCCTCGCTCTTTTGTTGGGGGGAGAAGGGTATATAGCCCAAGTTGCCCTTGATGAAGACAATTTTGGATACCCAGTTGTGGTTTTTGTTCGCGGTCTCGCGAACCTTGATGTGTGAGCACATTAGGTAGGCGACCCCATCATTGGTAGCACGATAAGTGAAGATCTTGTGAAAGATGGAGAGTTTGAATTAAATCCGCTCGCAGTGGAGGTTACAGGCGAACACGACCATCATAGTGATCACGTTCGGGTTCAGCTGCGCGGGCACCACGCCGAAGTACTTAAGGATCTGGCAGATTTCTGGTCAGAGGGGAAGGCGCAACCCCACCTCGAAGTGCGAGATGGGGAAGACGAGGTCGTCTCGGTAGAAGGTGTTGATGGACTCGCCCTCCCTGGACTGGCGCGCCTCATAGTCGGGGGGGGGGGGGGAGGTATTCATTTTTGAAGGCGGCGAGCTCATGCTCGCTGGTGTTTCCATTTAAAAATAGGTATTCGACAAATTGCCGAGCACACTTGGAGCGCCCGTCAGTGTCGGGTCTTGTCTTTCCCATACCTGCTAAAGGTTAGAGGGAGAGAGCAGGTAAAGATGAGGATGCGAGAGAAGGTTGCGAGCAGAGAAGAAAATGGGTGATGAATGCAATTAAGGCGATAGCCATGGGGTTGGTGAGGGACCTATTTATAGAAAACCGGATTTATGGATGAACTGACTAGTCGGTCCAACTCGCTAGCTCCAGCTCGCCGATCCCAGCTTGCCACCCGACAGCCTCTCCTATCTTGGCGCGAGCTAAACACAGATAAGCACATCCTGTTATTCCAAATAGAATTGAGATCTAAAAAAATTGTTTAAGTTATTACAGACAGGGACATTCACAACACCGAAAAAGAAGTTCATTACGAGCAGAAGAAAATTCAGCTAACCCACGCGAGCTGGGGAGCTGGGGGGCGAGAGCCAGTAGGCTCAGCTAGGGAGCCATTTCCATCTACCCCGGCCTCGCACCCCCATTCCCAGAGGTTGGCGCGGGTTGAGGAATTCAATGACCAGGTCCAGGTCCAGGTCCATGCCAAAGGTCTGCAGGCTCTCATCAATTCTCTCCATAAAGGGGGTGGGAAACATCATCTCGCTCGCTGAGCCATGCTCCACCTTATCCGCGAGCAGCATGTAGTCCCGCTCCAGCGCCTGCAGCCTCTACTCGCTCTATGCGTTGTTAGCTCGAAGTTGGCGTAGTGCGGCGTCCTGCTTCTTCAGCACCAACACTAATCGCCACCTCAGCTCGGCAGGGACCAATGAGTCACCCAGAAAGCTCTCCATCACAGGCTCACGGGGTGGCGAGTGGAGATCCTGTTCTGAAGATTCTTCAACCTCAGACGGAGCAAGGAGCCGTGCAAAAAAATAATCAACTCAAGTACAAAAAGTGTGCGAGCTGCAAAGAGACCTAGACAAAATATTCTAGAGAAAGCGGAGCTAACGGTATGAGCTCAGCAACTCTTGGAAGGTGTACGGAGGGGGCAAGGCCAAGTTCTTGCCACGATACAGAGGATGGAATCCCGGGGAGATGAGATTGAAGCTGGGTGCCGGGATTTCCTCGACTCTTTCCCCCGCGAGTGCAGGAGTACTAGTAGGCTGCCGAGAAGGGATGAGAGTAGGCGATCTGATTTTCAGCAAATCCAACCTCGTGGTCCCAAAGGGGGGATTTATTTTTCAGGCGAGTGTCGTGGGGAGTCTGAGGCTGCGAGCTGTCGTGTGGGGTGTGGAATTGCAGTATGGAGGTCTCTGCATTGGATTTTTGTTCCTCGGGGTCGGCGAGAATGTTGACGACTACTTTCCCCTTGAGGTCGGCAGCCGGTTTGGAGGAGGCGAGCCTAGGAGCCAAGGTAGACTCCAGGTCACAGTAGATGGATCCAGCGTCCTTCGGAATGGACTTGGCTTTCTTGGCAGGATAAGATTTTGGCGGCTTGCGCGCTGTAGTGATGGGAGGCAGGCCGACTAATGCGTCAGCGCGAGCGGTATTGAGTTCGCGGGCACAGATGAGCTTCTCTTGGAGTTCCTTGGAGAGAGGCATCTCGGAAAGTCTCGAGTAAGAGGGAATGACAAAGGTCGCCAAGAAATGCGGACCTATATATATAGCAGCTGGTGGAGCCCACTAAAAGATTCTCTGGCCCTGTCGTACTCGCCGCATATTGCGGGGTTGGATGTTTCTTTCAGAGCTTGGACCAACCTCATAAAAAGCAGAGATTGCGTACAACCCCATATTCGGCGAGTAGCGGTCTACACGGGATAGATCTGGCAAAGACCAGCATCCCAGCTCGCCCAAATGGGGGTGGATTGTTGGATGGGAGAGTGGAGAGGGTCGGCTAGCACTCGCCCTAGGGGCCCCGCGAGCAGCGAGCGAGTGGAGCAGGTCGGCTCGCACTCGTCTCGGGGGTTTAGCGTGCAGTGGGCGAGTGGGGAAGGCCAGACTCTCACTCGTCTAAGGTTGGCAGAGGCGGCGAGTGCTAGCTCCATCGAGCACTCGCCGCCCCCGGAGAGCGAAGGCTCCATAGTGCCACTCTGCCAGTCTCCCGTAGTGTATTTTTTACTGTTTTACCCCCATTGGCCTATCCTTAGCCTATTAGAACTGCGGAGTTATGTTGTTGGCAGACCCAGTTGGGCTGCACATAGCTGTTCAAAACAACGAAAGTTGGCAATTTGCAGGACGTTTTCAAAAATATATAATTAGACCCAATGGGATACCTTAGAAGGCATGCTTACTTATGTCTATGTCTTCTTGCGCTTTCTGAGATACCCTTAGCTCAGCATTTGGCTAGGGAGGAGAAGCGCTCTAAGATCTTCTGGGTGTGTGGTGGGACCTCCACGTAGAGCCCTTGGTTCTGTTCCCTGTTATTTTTCCTTAGTTATTTGACTCGCGAGAGTGAAGTAAGTGTGAGATCACCCCTTCCCCAAGGGTGAACTCCATAGAGACCGAGTTTTCGGTTTCAACAATGACAGTTGGTATCTGAGGGAGGTTAGGTTAGAATTAGTAGTTTGCAATTTTCTTGAAACAACCATTTTTAATTTCATTTTTATCTTATCTCATTTCATTTGCATACACACATCAATACACCATCAGTATGTCTTGGCAGAAGCATGAACACTACACTCACAAATATGACAGAAGTATACATGATATATTATGTAGTATGAGATACATAATACTTGTTTGTATATGGATCCTTATAAGGATAGCAATATATGACTGTTAAGTTAAAATGAATGACTTAACATTATCACATGGATGTTCATTAGATTTTTTTACGTTTCATATGATATTATATAGTATGAGTTGCATAATATTTCATGTGTACGACTGCTCATGACTTGCATTAAGGCTTTTTTAGAATACATAACACAACATGCGCAGTATAACATGACATTAGCACACATGCCAAGTTAATATCTGCATGATGACACTCGTACACACATGATTTAAAATGAAGATTAAAACATTCATGCATTCATATGATATGCACAAGAGTCTAGGGGATGATGATGCATCATCCTAAGTTTAAGCATAACATCATTTCATGAATTCCCAGAGCAAGGTAACAACAAGAGAAAGTACCTACACATTTCTGATCTAGTTTGAGTTGAGTAATTCTAGTGTTCTAGCTGAGGAATATTAAGCTAGGTATCGATGAGATGCTTATTCGTATTCCTAGAAGATGACCCTAAAGCATTATCTATTGAGGGAGACTCCCCAGTCAGAAGGTGAATCTTCAGGTGCTCATAGCGAGGCGATGGTCAAGGAAATGCGTCAAAGTAATGAGATATTGTCGAGGAAGATGGTCGCGATGTAGACGCAGATCCAAACCTTGTTGATGACCACCTTAGCACAGCAGCCTAGGGTGCAGGACACTACTATGGGTCGGACTGTACATGACCCTCTAGCTCCTCTTGTGCCTCCTGCTCAGTTGCCGCCAAAAATGAATTTCATATCACATTTTCAGCGTCTATAAACCTCCAACTATGATGGGAAGGCTGACTTTATGGCTTTAGATGATTGAAATATTGCCAAAGAGGAGATGTTCTCCTATTCGGGGATTTCTGTGGACCAAAAGGTCATGTAAGATGCTTACCATTTGAAGGGCCTTGCTAAAGGCTAGTGGATCAGGGAGAAGGAGACCCTTGTTGGTGGATGTTCATGAGAAGGGTTTAATGTTATGCTGCTAAAGAAATTCCTACCTTCAGTCGAACAAGACAGGTTGATGAATAATTTTCTATATTTGAATATGAGGTGGAGTTTAGCAAGTTGAACGTTGTAGGAATTCATCTCTGGATTTTTTGCTTTAGCCGTCAGCCTTCTTCTTTTCCTCTAGCCGTTCCTTGTCCAAATGATGAAGATTATTTTGATAATGAGAATCCAAAATAGCTTGCTCGAATTTTCCCTTCATCCACCTTTATATTGCTGGCCAATCTTCTCTTTATCAGCCCCTTAATTTGCTCTAGTTAAAAAATCTCAAAAAGATTATTTTCTATTTATTCTAAATTGCCCTTTTAATGAAATTTTTTTTTAATCAAATATTGTAGAATTTCAAGCTCTTCTAGATAATAATTCTGCCAATTTATTGCTTGCCAAAACTGAGCCAAAGTCCCATATTTTCGGATTTGAAATCGGCGCAATTTAAATTTTAAATTTTATAATTCGGATCCAGACTTGTTGCAATAACTAAAAAAGGTTGTTGCAACAACCTGCTCAGGCCAAAATATAAGTCGAGCTTTACTTCTCCGGATCAAATTATTCAGCATTTTTAGCAAGAAAACATAGAAAAATTATCCATATTAACCATAAAAAATAAATATAATTTTTTTAATATATTTTTACTTATTTAAATTATTTTTAGCTCATTATGATAAATATTGAATCAAAATAAAGTGCTAGATAACTACTTTTTGGGAATCTATCACAGCTCCACACTTAAATTATTGTTAGTCCCTAGCAAAGTTATTTCATAATAATATGATGAATAAAGAAATAATAACAAGATGTAAATTCAAATGATCCTTTTTTGAAAAACAAATTAATCAAAGTTTACTCAAGAAATTTGTTTTTCTTAACTGATAAGTCTTTCAATCAACAAAGTGAAAATATGAGAAGAAATGCGAAAAAGAGGTAAATAATCGCAATTTTTTTTGCTCCAAAAAGTAAGTGATACATAGGGTGTGCTCCCTTATTTATAGAAAATAGGGGAGATGAGAGAATACAATACACGATGTGAGACTAAATACAAGTCGAGCAAACTGAGCGATTTGACATACACAAACTACTCACTATACAAGCCATAACATTACAACCTCCGAACACAAGAGAAAGGCCGCTAGACATGCTGCTAAGCCGCATCTGCGGATAACCAACAATCCGCAGTGCGACTAACCATTACGCTGAAGATGCAACAAGACATCTGACCGCATATCGCGGGTTGCCACCAGACCGCTAAGAGGACAATCCTTGGACTTGAGCTTCACGACTTCATAAGACTGATGCGGATTGTCACCTAACTGTTGAGGCGCACACTAGACAGAACACTGCAACTTCTACTAAAAACATCATCCATACAGTCCGCTGAGGACAGCCACTAGAAGACCGGCAGGACAAGTCGCTGGGGCTAGTTCGGCTAACCGCCCGAATTGATTTCCAACATACTGAACCATCCCAGCAGCTCACTAAGGCTACCTGCTATAAGACTGGCTGGACAGACCGCAGTGGCTAGTTCGGCTAATCGCCCGAACTGAGTTCCAACAATCCCCTCAAGCTGGAGCATGTATGTCAACCATGCCCAGCTTGCCACAAAACTCTGTGAATGAAGTAATTGATTTCGTGAAGTAATCTGCCAGCTCTTTATCAGAAGTAACGAAAGAAGTGCATATCTGATTATTCAGAATCTCTTCTCTAATAAAGTGGTAATCAACCTCGATATGCTTCGTTCTCTCATGAAAGACCGGATTCTTCGAAATGTATATAACTACTTTATTGTCACAGAACATATCGGAAGGGGGTGATCATAAAACTCTCCCAGATCCAGTAAGAGAGTTCGAAGCCACTTCAGCTCACAAGCAGTCAAAGCCAAGCTTCTATATTCGGATTCTGCACTCGATCTGGCAACCACGGCCTGTTTCTTGCTCTTCCAACTGACTAGGTTTCCTCCAACAAAAGTGCAGAAACATGATGTTGAATTCCTATCACCCTTATCATCTTCGTAGCTCGCGTCAGAAAAGGCCTCTACTTGTAAATGTCCCCTTTTCAGGAACAAGAGCCCTTTACCTAGTGCACCTTTCACATATTCAAGAATCTTTAGAGCTGACTACATATGCCACTCCTTAGGAGCTTGCATAAACTGACTTACTTTTCCAACTGCATAGCAGATGTCCAGTCTAGTAACTGTCAGATAGATGAGTTTACCAACAAGACGTCTGTACCTCGTGACATCTTCAAGAAGAGGAGAAGACTCACTCCAACATTTGTCATCTCCAACGGCCATAGGAGACCAGACAGGTTTAGTTTCAAGAAGACCTGTCTCTTTTAAAAGATCCAGAGCATACTTCCTCTGTGAAAGAATGATAGAACTAGGTTTCCGAGATATTTCAATCTCAAGAAAGTACTTAGGAGATCTCATATCCTTCGTAACAAAATGCCAGAGCAGATGCTTCTTCGTCACATCAACACCTTTCCTATCATCCCCAGTAAGTATTATATCATCCACATACACCGCAAGAATAACCAGCCCATACAAGGTTTTCCGAATAAACAAAGAGTGATCTTCAGCTCCCCAAACAAATCCAACCACAGAAATAACTTTATTAAACTTTTCAAACAAGGCTCTCGGACTCTGTTTAAGACCATAGATGATTTTCTTTAACTTACACACCTGAGACTCCCCCTGAGCAATATATCCAGGAGGTTGCTCCATATAAACTGTCTCGTTCAAATCTCCATAAAGAAAGGCATTCTTGACATCTAACTGAGACATTTCCCAATCTCTGTTCACAGCCACTGAAAAGAGAACGCAGATTGTAGTAATACGGACAACAGGAGAGAACGTATCAAAGAAATCCACACCATAAGTCTGTGTAAATCCTTTGGCTATTAGACGGGCTTTGTAACGATCAACAGTACCATCAGGAAGGTACTTGATTACAAAGACTTAACGACATCCAACCACATCATCACCAGGAGGAGTAGGCACAAGAGACCAAGTACCCCGTTCAGTCAGAGTTTTCATCTCCTCATCCATAGCAGCCTTCCAATGTGGAATAATCAGAGCATCATGATAAGATGCTGGAAGAACATTGGCCGAGAGGGCAAAAGCAAAACTCTGCGCCCGAGGAGACAATCTGTTGTAAGACACCACACCAGCAAGAGGATGATGAGTGCATGATCGAACACCTTTATTGAGAGCAATTGGAAGATCAAGGTCAGCCCTGATACCAAGTGAAAATATGATAAGAAATGCGAACAAGAGGTAAATAACCACAAATTTTATTGCTCCAAAAAAGTAAGTAATGCATAGGGTGTGCCCCCTTATTTATAGAAAATGAGGGAGATTAGAGAATACAACACACGATGTGGGACTAAATACAAAATGAGCGGACTGAGCGGTTTGACATACACAAACCGCTCACTATACAAGCCATAACATTACAACCTCCGGACACAAGAGAAAGGCCGCCAGACAAGCCTCTAAGCCGCATCTGCGGATAGCCAACAATCCGCAATGCGGCTAACCATTACGCTGAAGATGCGACAAGACATTTGATCCGTACCGCGGGTTGCCACCAGACCGCTAAGAGGATAAGCCTTGGACTAGAGCTTCACGACTTCATAAGACCGATGCGGCTTGTCACCTAATCGCTGAGGCACACACTGGATAGAACACTGCGGCTTCTACTAAAAACATCATCCAATTAACAGTCCGCTGAGTACACCCACTAGAAGAACGGCAGGACAGGCCACTGCGGCTAGTTTGGCTAACCGCCCGAACTGATTTCCAACATACTGAACCATCTCAGCAGCTCGCTTATGCTACCTGCTAGAAGACTGGGTGGACAGACCAGAACGACTAGTTCAGCTAACCTCCCGAACAGAGTTCCAACAAATAAGAGCTTAACCATTCACAAATTCATTAGTTTGATAAATGATAAAGCTCAATTAAAAATCTTAGTGTGGTGTGTGCGTTTCTTTTAAAAAATAATTTACTCTCATGCAATATTTCTTATTGAACCTTAAGATAGTTATATTTTCCTTTCTACTAATATGTATGATGAGTCCATCGACAAATACGGGGTTGTACGCTTGACCGTTCAAGGTGCTGAGAATGGCTGGCACAATAGTTGGTCGGGGCATTGGAAATCTGCATAGTTGCTGTGAAGTGATTGATGTGCTCCAACAAATCATCAGTCCTATAGAAATTCTCGCTATTCGGTAGCTTGAATCCATACAGATTGAGGTTCGCTAAAACTTGCAGAGTTAACGGGGAGCTGTAGTGAAAGGGTTGTCATGGATACACTATCTCTTTCCCACCGCTCTCGTACTCCTCTACAATCATGTTGTGTACTTCCTTGTGAATATTCCTTCTATCAGGTTGTCGGGCGTCTATTCCCACCGGGAGGGGTTTTGCTAATAATGTTCAGGATTCTTGTTGGGATTTGTCTCCACAATACCTCAGATTTGTAGGAGGTCAGACCTTGAACTAAGATGAATTAAGGTGTATTTGATATTGTATTCAAGTTGTATGTGTGCAGGTTTTTATTGCTAAGTGTAGACCAATGTCAGTCTATAATGGGTCACCAAACACAGGACCATACAATGTAATCCCTCATTGTGTGATCCAAAGTGTTGGCCCATGTATAGCCTCTCTATTGGGATACACTTCCTATACAAGCACTTGGATTGGTGGACTGAAGTTTTGAACTTTATCTTTTCAGAAGAAATTTTTTCTAAGTCCACATACTCGAGTATGTTTCTTCATATACTCGAGTAAGTGACTTAGTACTTGAGTAGATCCTTAGACATACTCGTGTAGACTCTGTGTACTCGTGTAGATAAGTTTATACTCGAGTAGATAGTCAGTCACTCGAGTAGGTCATATCTTATACTCGAGTAAATCCTTCTGCTTTTAGATCCAGAATTTTCTCTAAGTCCACATACTCGAGTACATCTCTTGTATACTCGAGTAAGTGGGTCTGCACTCGAGTAAGTTGGATTACATACTCGAGTAGACTGTTTTACTCGAGTAGATGATAACTTGTACTCGAGTAGTTGGTTAGTTACTCGAGTAAGTGGTATGTTCATACTCGAGTAGATCTGTGCTTCTCATCTCAGAATAATTCTAAGTCTACATACTCGAGTAGTTCCCTATATACTCGAGTAAGTGACGATGAACTCGAGTAGATGTTTTTCATACTCGAGTAGTTCAATGATTACCCGAGTAGCTTTTCCAAGATACTCGAGTAATTCATTCTTCTCTTACTCGAGTATCTCTAACTCTTCTACTCGAGTAGTTCCTCCTCGTATCTGAGAAATTTTTCTAAGTATTTTTACTCGAGTATATACTCTCATACTCGAGTAGTTCTAAATTCACTCGAGTGCTGATCTTTGAATCACTCGAGTAGCTTATCTTCATATACTCGAGTATGCTCCTTCTTATCCACTCGAGTATATACCATCTAATACTCGAGTATGTTTCTTTTATGACTCGAGTATATCTGTTTAAATTTTCCTGAAATTCTCTAAGTCAATTTCGCTGTGTATTTCAAGTTAATCATGTCTGATTGGTCTACGTGTCATCCCTAATTAATTTTCTGACTGTTGGAGTCCACCTATAAATAGGTTCTCTCAGATTTGACTAATAACAAGTGAACAGAGATTTTATTTTAAGAAAGAGAAAAAGGAAAACCCGTTAACCCTAATTCCTCACGCCGCCGCCGCCGCCATTGACGTTCACGGGAGAAACTCTGGATCGACGATCTTCAATCGCTGCCTTCAACTTTTATTCTCCAGCGATCCAGACGAAAGTTAATCACTCGATCTCGTCGAGCCTCAAAGATTTCAGATCTATTTTCTCGATCGAGGTGATACCGTTTTTCAGATTTGTGGATCTCTCTCAAGTCATCTTCAACATACTCTGATCAAGCCAAAGCTCTTAAAGAAGAAGACTGTCAAGATCCAGATCTGAGAATATTGTTGTTTGTATTTCTCCTTTCAAACAATTTACTTTGTAGGAGCTTTGTTCTCCGAGATTTGTAGGAAGGCTTTTTCTTCCGAGTTCTGTAGATCCAGTTGGATCGAGTTTGTAGGAACGTGGTTCCGAGGTGTAGGATTGTTTTCAATCCGAGATAGTGGAGTAGCCGAGTCTAGTGATTTGCTAGATCAGTGAGGAAAGTGGACGTACCCAAGATTGGGGAACCACTATAAATCTCTTGTCGTCTGTGATTGCTTGATGTGTGCTGTGTTCATTTTTTAATTCCGCATTTGACACGCAATTCACCTATTCACCCCCCTTTAGGTGATTTAGGATAACAACTTAGCACTCTCAATTGGTATCAGAGGGTGGTTGATCGTTAAAAGGTTAACACCTTGATCTTATCCTTCTAAGTTGTTTCTTGAATAGTATCAAGCATGAGTAAGACCAAGGATTTTGCTAAACTCCCTATCTGCACCAAGAACAATTTTCCTATGTGGAAGGAAAGAGTAAAGTTCTTCATAGAAGCAGTAGATCCCCGGATCTTCATGATTGTTGAAGAAGGTCCCCGCATTCCTATGACTACTTCCACCATAGATCCCACCAAACAAGTTCCCAAGAAATTGATGGATCTAGATAAGGATGAGATTGCACTTGTCTCTCTAGACAAGAAAGCTAAAAACATTATAGCAAGTGCAGTCGATGACTCAATGCTGCAGAATCTGATTCATTGCCAATCTGCCAAGGAGATGTGGCAATCCCTAGTGACTCTAATGGAAGGTACTGAAGAAGTAAGGGATGATCGAAGGTCCCTACTAAACCAGAAGTATGAAGCCTTCAGGCAGGGTCATAAGGAAGCCATAGCTGACACTTTTGAGAACTTCTTCAAGATAGTAAATGGCCTCAGAGTTTATGGACGTGTCTTCACCAATGGTGAACTCAATGACAAATTCTTAAGATCCCTCACCAAGGAATGGGACAATAAGGTATGTGCCATTCGGGAGTTTGGAAGGTTAGCTGAGACAGACCCGCAGAATCTGTTCGGAAAGCTTATGTCTTACGAGCTGCAAATCAACTCAAGAAAAGCTGAAGAAGAGATCAGCAGGTCTGCATCCAAGGAGAAGTCTGTCGCTCTAAAAGCAGATAGCTCAAGGAAGACAAAGGCTAGCTCTCCTGCCCCAGTTCCTGAAGCTGATGAAGAAGAATCATCTGATCCAAGCTCATCTGGCTCAGAACTATCTGAAGGAGAGTTCTCATTGCTCTCCCAGCAATTCAAGAAATTCTTAAATAAGAAGAAGCAATGGAGAGGCGAAGATGCCTCATTCAGAAGATCACGACGTGATGGTGATCAGAGAAAGAAAGGGTCAAGTAGCCATGACAGGTATAACTCTAAACATAACAAACAGATTTTGACTGACATCGTTTGTTATTGTTGCAATAAGCCAAGTCACGTCATCGCCGACTGCCCTCACAAAAAGAAAGAAGGTGGAAGAAGAGAGGAAAATAAATCCTCACACCATAAGAAGAGGACAGAGAAGAGTCTAGTAGCCAAGAAGAGCAAAACTCTCAGCGACTCCGACTCATCTGAGTCGAGTGAAGAAGAGGAAGCTTACTTTGGGCTCATGGCTCACTCAGATGATGAACAAGTCCCCCAGTTCACTGGGGAGGTAAAATCTCACACTCCTCTCTCTGATTCTGATGATGATAATGAGCAAGAGGGCTATTCCTCTGAAGATGAATCTGAACTCATGGCCCAGTACCAAGAGTTGCTCATGACCTACGAGAAATGTCGTAGAGTAGTGAAAACTCAAGCCAAAGAGATAAAATCTCTACAGGCTAGTGAGAGCAGCTTGAGAGAAGAAGTCAATAAGACTAACTCTCTTCAAGAGATCTTAAACAGTGCTATGGATGAATACAATCAAGCTCTCAAGCACCTCGACCTTAAAGAGGAAATCATCAAAGAATTGGAACAACAACTCGAGGCGGAAAAGAAACTTGTTGAGAGTTTCTCTAAGCCTAAGACAGTTCTTCCAATCATTGCTGAGTTCTCTGCTAAGGCCAAGGGTGCTGGTTTAGGCCACATTGGCTCCTCCAGTAAATCCTCTAGGAGAAACAAGGCCAAGAGAAAGAATAAGGCTGCCCGGAAGGCTCTAGCTGAAGAAAAAGGGAAAGCTCCCTTGGAACTTGTTATGTTCAAGAAAGTTATCTTTCCTACGAACGAGCTCGACTATGAGTCTACCTATGGACACTTTTCTAGGCCGATCCCTGAGAAGCCTAAGTCAAGATACCAAGGTTGGACTCGTCCCCGTAACTTTGGCGAGAGTGCCTTCAAAGCACCTTATGAAGAGATTCAACTTCAAAGCTATGGACCTTATGCTCATGGTCATAATATCAAAAAGACACAAAAAGTAAAACCCATTGTAGAAAAGCCTATGAAGGAGAAGACTTCATGTAATTGCCATCATCATGAAGCCTCTTCCTCCAAGGGCAAAGCTCCTGATAGACCTTCATTCCAGAAAGTCAAACAGGACTACACAAGGCAAAGATACAACAGGTTCGACTGTTGGTGTTGTGGCAGAATTGGTCATTTTGCCAGTGATTGTTGGTTCAATCCTAAAAATGTTGCAACCCCTAAAGTTAGCAACGTGAGAGTGACCACTCATGAGGCTAATACTCGTAGGGGGAGTATTCTAACTCGAGACCAAGGACCCAAACTTGTTTGGGTTCCTAAGGCTAAATGATTGTAATTGCAGGTATGTCCAAAGGCCACCAAAATGCCAATCTGGTACTTGGACAGTGGATGCTCTCGGCATATGACCGGGATAAGGAGCCTACTCCAGAATTACACCTCAGTCTGCAACGGACCAAAGGTCATCTTTGGAGGTTCAGATCGAGGAATAACTAAAGGCTATGGTATGATCTCTAACGGTAGCGTATCCTTTTCGGATGTAGCCTATGTTGAAGGATTGGAACACAATCTCATCAGCATAAGCCAATTATGCGACAAAGGATACGTAGTTGAATTTCATGCTGACAAGTGTTTGATAAAATCGATTAACAACATGGAAACTATTTTATCAGGCACTCGAAGCAGAAATATTTTCTGTTTAAATTTCATTTGTATAGACTCTTCGACACCAGTGTGTCTTTTGGCAAAAAGTAGTGCATCTCTTGCTGATCAGTGGCACAAGAGACTAGCACATATTAATTTCAAAACTATTAATAAATTGTTCTCTCAAAACTTAGTACGTGATGCACCTAATGCCAAGTGTGTTACAGACAGCCCTTGTCACGCTTATATCAAAGGCAAGCAAACAAGAAGTTCGTTTAAAAGCATAATAGGCAAGGATTCCAATAGAAGCTTATAGCTTCTCCATATGGACTTGTTTGGTCCACTACAGGTTAGAAGTTTGGGAGGTAAGGAATATACGTTGGTTATTGTGGATGATTACTCGCGCTTTGCGTGGGTGTTCTTTCTGAAACACAAGTCAGATACTTTCTGTATTTTCACTAGTTTTGTTAGGCAGATCCAGAATGAATACAACTGTTCCGTAGTCAAAATCAGAAGTGACAATGGAACGGAATTCAAGTCTGGAGCCAAGACAGAATTCTGTGAAAGTCAAGGTATCTTTCATGAGTTTTCCTCTCCTCGTACCCCACAGCAAAATGGAGTAGCTGAGAGAAGGAACAGAACACTCATAGAGGCTTGCCGGACCATGTTAAGTGATGCCTCACTTCTAGAGTATTTCTGGACTGAAGCCGTCAACACCGCTTATCACGTGCAAAATCGAGCTCTCATCAACAAGAACCATGATAAGACTCCTTACGAACTTTTAAAAGGCAGGAAACCAACCATTTCGTATTTTAGAATCTTTGGCTGTAAGTGCTTCGTGCTTAACAACGGTAAGTATCACACTACCAAGTTTAGCGAGAAAAGCTTTGAAGGTATTTTTGTAGGTTATAGTAGCCACAGTAAGGCCTATAGAGTTTTCAATAGAAAAACTCTGGTGGTAGAAGAGTCGATACATCTTGTATTTGATGAGACGAGTCTGCTGCAAAGCAACTTGTCTAGTGTGCCTATTGTAGATGCAGGTACAAAGTTGAAAGAAATTAGCTTGGATGAAACTACTAAAGGTAGAGATGAGACGTTCATCAAGATCACCTCTACAACCCCTATTGAAGAGGTGGATGATCAAAATGAAGAACACATCCCAGCTGAAGTTGCAACTCCAGTGGCTGAAGACATCTCAGATGCAAGGACTTTAGAGTTCAGACACTTGAAGGATCACCCCGTTGATCAAATCATAGGAGATCCTCGGGATGGCGTCAGAACTCGTCGAGGTACAACTAACGAGAATTTATACTTAAGTTTTCTTTCACAGGTTGAACCAAAGAAGTTTGAGGAAGCCAACTCCGACGCATCCTGGATTCTAGCCATGGAAGAAGAGCTGAATCAGTTCAAACGATGCAAAGTTTGGACACTTGTTCCTAGACCCAAGAGTAAGAACGTCATTGGGACAAAATGGGTCTACCGGAACAAGATGGACGAAGATGGAACAATTATAAAGAATAAAGCCAGACTTGTCGCCAAGGGCTATCGTCAAGAAGAAGGAATCGACTTTGACCAGACATATGCTCCAGTGGCAAGACTGGAGGCGATCAGGTTATTTCTTGCCTACGCTGCACTTAAGGGCTTTACCGTCTATCAAATGGACGTTAAGTCCGCCTTTCTAAATGGTGACATAAAGGAAGAAGTGTATGTAGAGCAACCGCAAAAAGCAAGATTTTGCTAGTTTTGTTGATTCAACCTTTCCTAATTATGTTTATTTACTGCAAAAAGCACTATATGGTCTTAAACAAGCTCCTCGAGCTTGGTATGAGACGCTGTCCACCTTTCTTCTTGAGAACAAGTTCACAAGAGGAAAGATAGACAAGACATTATTTCTTAGGGAAATAAAAGGCAAGATTTTGCTAGTGCAAATCTATGTCGACGACATCATTTTTGGCTCTACAGATAACAACCTCTGCAAGAAGTTTTCTAAACTTATGCAAGGGAAGTTTGAAATGAGCAGTATGAGAGAGCTGAAGTATTTCTTAGGGCTACAAGTGAAACAATCTGAGGATGGAATTTTCATCTCACAGACCAAGTTCACCAAAGAGCTACTTAAGAAATTCGAAATGGAGAATGCAACCTCTATGAGGACTCCAATGGCCTCAGCTATGTCTCTGGACAAGGATGAGAAAGGGAAACCTTTTGATGAAACCAAGTACAGAAGCATAATTGGGTCCTTGCTCTACCTTACTGCAAGTAGACCAGATATAATGTTCTCAACATGTGTATGTGCTAGATTTCAGGTGAACTCTAAGGAATCTCACTACATCGCTGCAAAGCGAATCCTGAGATACCTCAAAGGTACACCAAATCTTGGCTTATGGTACCCAAGAAGTAATGATAGTGAACTAATTGGATTTTTTAGATGCAGATTTTGCAGGTAGCAAAGATGACAGGAAAAGCACCTCCGGGACTTGCCAATTTCTCGGAAGGAGACTTATTTCCTGGAGCAGTAAGAAGCAGAACTGTGTAGCCATCTCAACGGCTGAATCAGAGTACATCTCTGCAGGCAGCTGTTGTGCACAGCTTTTATGGATCAAGAATCAATTTGAAGACTACAACATGAAGTTCCAGAACATTCCTTTGTTTTGCGACTCATCCAGTGCCATAGCAATTGCCAACAATCCAGTCTCCCACAGCCGGACCAAACATATAGAGCTTCGCTATCATTTCATCCGGGAGCATGTGGAAAATGGAGACATTGATCTACAATATGTCTCCACAGACAGGCAAGTTGCAGATATATTCACCAAGCCGCTGGACGAGTCCAAGTTTTCGTTCTTCAAAACGGAACTCGGGCTGCTCAACAAAGAAGACTAGTAATGGACTCTCAAAGTTGAAGAGATCTATATCAGTAAATATCTCCAAGGAAAATTGTCCTTCAGAGTAAGATACTCGAGTATATAGAAGACATACTCGAGTAAACGGGAAATACTCGAGTAAAGAGTTTCACATACTCGTGTATGAATTTTACACACTCGAGTATGCTTCGTTACTACTCGTGTATGCACTTTACATACTCGAGTATGCTCCGTCTCTACTCGAGTATGAACCTGACCTACTCGAGTATACGGACTTCTCTACTTTGAAATTCTACATTCTCTATTCGCACCGAGCTATTTGCCGCTTCATTCAGGTATGAAATTATATTTATTTTTTCCTAAAACCTAATTAGGATTATATATATAGAAAAATCGGGAAAACCCTTTCCACTTCTCATTTACTCGAGTATCCGCCGACTCCTCATCTTCCAGAAATCGCAGAGCATCGTCTTCTTCGCTTCTCTCATCTTCCAGAATCGCAGATGGCCCCTTCCTCTAAAATCGGAATCGGCTCTGAACTCGCCCCCGCGGGTATCGCCGATCTCTCAGATGATTTCAGAAATCTTCTGATTTTGTTCGACACTGCCGGATTATCGTTTGTTCTCGAGTCACCGTGCAGAGTTATTTTTCCAGCAGTTGAAGAGTTCTATCAGAATCTGAAGATAAAGCGTAATGGCAAGCTCCTGAAATCCAAGGTCAGAGGAATAAAAATTCGACTAGATAAAGTTTCTCTTGCAACTCTGTTGAAGCTCCCAGTAGTCGATGAAGATGCCGATATGACTGAAGAAGATTCCTTAAGAACTAGCTTGTTCTGTGGAGCTAACCCTCAAGCACATTCTTTTAGCAGGGCTGACTTTAACTCATAAGGAAAATTCCTGGTAGATGTGATTGCAAAAGTTTTGTTGTGCAAGACGTATTCTATTCGAGAAATCTCTATGGAAATGTTTGACATAATGCAAGCTATTGTCTGCCGCAAGCAGTTTCAGTTTGGACTGTTGCTCCTAGACAAAATCAGAGACAGTATTAAGCATCCCAGCTTTGCCAGAATCATCTCCCTCCTACTTCATGAAGTTAACCCATCAGTGTTTAACCTATCCAAAGGAACTCCCCTACATCACATGAAGAAAGTCTCCATTTCCTCCATCCAGAGGTATGATATTAAGATTCTGAATTCTGCCCAAGCCTCCAAATCTGCTGTTTCTTCAGAAAAGTCCCAAGAACCTAGTTTATCTGAAGACAGGATTCCATCTCCTCCTCTAAATCAAACTGTTGCTACCTCTGGTGCAATAGTTGAGGGGGAGCCTGCCTCTTCTCATCCCAAGTACCCAGCTTCCTCAAAACCTTCAGACCTAGCAGAAGTAAGAGTTTCTACTCCTCCAGCTTCTCCTCCTCCAGCAACTCTAGAATCAGAGCTTCCAGATCCAGCATCTTTACTGTCTACAGCAGAAGATATAAATAACTTCATTAATGAGCTAAGCTCAAATGCTCCTCTCTTTCAGAATGAATCAGCAGTTCAATCTCCAGTTCAGATTCAAGATCAGACTCCAGTTCAATCTCCTGCTCAGGACCCAGTTCATACTCCTGTACAATCTCCTGCCCAGTCCTCAGCTAAAGAGTCCAGCCAGTCTGAACAGATTCTGTTGTCTGATGATGAGGAAGTATCTCCAGAACCAATGGATGCCCCTCTGAGGACACTGGACTTCACCCTTCCTTCCTTCATCAACACAGAAGACTCTGTTGAGATAGAACCCTTCAAAAGAGCTGTCAGCTCAGTAGTCATTACAGAAATCCCTCCATGGATTGCTCCTGCTCCTGCTCCTTCAGTTCCTGCACCAACCTCAGCCCCTTCTTCTTCTTTAGATCTGGTGAGTAAGATTGAATAGATGCTCATTGAACAGAGAAAGCACTTTGATGAATCTCTAGCATCAGTCAATAACAAAGTCACTACTCTTGAACAAGAGATGAGTAGAGGCTTTGCTGAAATCCAAGCCAATACTGATGAGCTTAAAAGATTGTTTCAGCTAGGTGGAAAAGCACTAGATCACACTATCACAAGCATAGGTGAACTAAGAAATCAACAAGAAACGGTTGCACATAATCAGATAGTAATGGACAAGAATGCTGAAGCAAATGTGATGAAAGTATGTGAAGAAGTTGGCACCTTCAGAGATGAAGCTATTGCTCAGCTATCTGTAGATATCACCAAGAGGGAGAAGGTAGTAAAAGAACAAGTGGAAAAACTATCTGAACAAGCTCAAGCAGGTGTAAAAGAACAAGTTGAAATCCTATCTAAACAAGCTCAAGCAGCTGTGGATGGTCTTGTAAAAGACATGAAAGCAGATATTCTATCCTAGCTCCAGTCTGTGAAGTTCTATACTTATGACACTGCTGTTTGGCTGCACAACCTGAATTTCCCTAATGCCCAGCTCAACCCTACCATCATTCCACACTTCTTAAATCCTCTTGTAGAACAACCTCCAGCAGATGCTCCAGCCCAGGCAACCATTCCAGAAGGTGTGCCAGTCTTCTCACCTAGACCTGATGGTGATGTGACTGAGCCCCCTCTCTATTATTCTGATATGTGGCAAGATGAAATTCCAGCCCCAAGGAAGAAGAGAAAATATGGTGAAGGTGCTTCTGTCAGTCGTTCTGCACCCAGAAAAGATCCTGCCCTAGCTTCTGAAGGTAGACCACCAATTGTTCATTCTGAGGTTTGGAGTCCAACCTCCAAATCCCTAATCCTTGATACCTTGAAGTTATTGACAGATCTTGGTGAGAACAGAGATCAGTTTTACAGTCATTCAGAATGGAAAGCCCATGAAGTGTCCCAAATCAAAATCAGACTTCATGACAGGAATTGGGGGCACAATAACCCAGCTGCTCCTCCTAGGCCCAGAACTTATTTTCCTAAGCCATTCAGTTACCTAGAGAGGCAAGAGCTGAAAAGAGAAAGGATGCACAAAGAAGCCCCTATCTGAGTCTATGAGAATGTGGAAATGGATATTTTGATCTGTTAAAAACATTTCTATATATATATTTGATTCTGGTTTTGGCTATCTTTTATTTACCCTGCTTTAGCTTACTTTATTTTTTTTGGTATATGTGTATTGTTCTTTTTACTCTTAAAGTAATTCACCTTAGTGTAGAGGGTGCTGACATCTACAAATAGGGGGAGATTGTTGGGATTTGTCTCCATAATACCTCAGATTTGTAGGAGGTCGGACCTTGAACTAAGATGAATTAAGGTGTATTTGATATTGTGTTCAAGTTGTATGTGTGCAGGTTTTTATTGCTAAGTGTAGACCAATATCAGTCTATAATGGGTCACCAAACACAGGACCATACAATGTAATCCCTCATTGTGTGATCCAAAGTGTTGGCCCATATATAGCTTCTCTATTGGGATACACTTCCTATACAAGCACTTGGATTGATGGACTGAAGTTTTGAACTTTATCTTTTCAGAAGAAATTTTTTCTAAGTCCACATACTCGAGTATGTTTCTTCATATACTCGAGTAAGTGACTTAGTACTCGAGTAGATCCTTAGACATACTCGTGTAGACTCTGTGTACTCGTGTAGATAAGTTTATACTCGAGTAGATAGTCAGTCACTCGAGTAGGTCATATCTTATACTCGAGTAAATCCTTCTGCTTTTAGATCCAGAATTTTCTCTAAGTCCACATACTTGAGTACATCTCTTGTATACTCGAGTAAGTGGGTCTGCACTCGAGTAAGTTGGATTACATACTCGAGTAGACTGTTTTACTCGAGTAGATGATAACTTGTACTCGAGTAGTTGGTTAGTTACTCGAGTAAGTGGTATGTTCATACTCGAGTAGATCCGTGCTTCTCATCTCAGAATAATTCTAAGTCTACATACTCGAGTAGTTCCCTATATACTTGAGTAAGTGACGCTGAACTCGAGTAGATGTTTTTCATACTCGAGTAGTTCAATGATTACCCGAGTAGCTTTTCCAAGATACTCGAGTAATTCATTCTTCTCTTACTCGAGTATCTCTAACTCTTCTACTCGAGTAGTTCCTCCTCTTATCTGAGAAATTTTTCTAAGTATTTTTACTCGAGTATATACTCTCATACTCGAGTAGTTCTAAATTCACTCGAGTGCTGATCTTTGAATCACTCGAGTAGCTTATCATCATATACTCGAGTATGCTCCTTCTTATCCACTCGAGTATATACCATCTAATACTCGAGTATGTTTCTTTTATGACTCGAGTATATCTGTTTAAATTTTCCTGAAATTCTCTAAGTCAATTTCGCTGTGTATTTCAAATTAATCATGTCTGATTGGTCCACGTGTCATCCCTAATTAATTTTCTTACCGTTGGAGCCCACTTATAAATAGGTCCTCTCAGATTTGACTAATAACAAGTGAACAGAGATTTTATTTTAAGAAAGAGAAAAAGGAAAACCTGTGAACCCTAATTCCTCACGCCGCCGCCGCCGCCATTGACGTTCACGGGAGAAACTCTGGATCGACGATCTTCAATCACTGCCTTCAACTTTTATTCTCCAGCGATCCAGACGAAAGTTAATCACTCGATCTCGCCGAGCCTCAAAGATTTCAGATCTATTTTCTCGATCGAGGTGATACCGTTTTTCAGATTTGTGGATCTCTCTCAAGTCATCTTCAACATACTCTGATCAAGCCAAAGCTCTTAAAGAAGAAGACTGTCAAGATCCAGATCTGAGAATATTGTTGTTTGTATTTCTCCTTTCAAACAATTTACTTTGTAGGAGCTTTGTTCTCCGAGATTTGTAGGAAGGCTTTTTCTTCCGAGTTCTGTAGATCCAGTTGGATCGAGTTTGTAGGAACGTGGTTCCGAGGTGTAGGATTGTTTTCAATCCGAGATAGTGGAGTAGCCGAGTCTAGTGATTTGCTAGATCAGTGAGGAAAGTGGACGTACCCAAGATTGGGGAACCACTATAAATCTCTTGTCGTCTGTGATTGCTTGATGTGTGCTATGTTCATTTTTTAATTCCGCATTTGACACGCAATTCACCTATTCACCCCCCTCTAGGTGATTTAGGATAACAACTTAGCACTCTCAATTCTCGTTTGGCACACAGAGCTGGCATTGTCGGGTAACTCATCTGTTGTAGGATCTTCTAAGCGTGTGGCTGCTTTGGGCAAAGCCTGATTCAGAGACAACGGTAGTCGTGTAACGTTCCAATTTGTATTAGACCCCTCACACACATTTTGAGTCAAGAGAACTGACTCAGGCTTGGGGTGCACTGGTAACAGGCGTCGAGTGCGTTGACTAGACTCGACGAAGCGTCGAGTGCATTGACTGGTGGGCAGGCATCGAGTGATACTCGTCGCATAGAAGAATTTGACTTAGAATAATCCTAGATTCGGGAATCATCGAGTGCGTCGACTAGACTCGATGAAGCGTCGAGTGCATTGACTGGTGGGATGGCATCGAGTGATCTCGACATATACAACGCTTGGACTTAGAATATTTTGGCAAGAAGGATTCGTCGAAAAGCATTGAGTGATATCAATGTCATTCGATGAAGCGTCGAGTGGTCTCAACACATACATCGCTTGGTCTTAGAATATTTTGGCCAGAAGGATTCGTCGAAAAGCATTGAGTGATCTCGACGCCATTCGACCAAGCGTCGAGTGATCTCGATGCCATTTGACGAGGCGTTGAGTGATCACGATGAATTTTGACGATTCGTCGAGTGTGTATAGGTATATACGGCGAATTTGACTTGGGAGATTTCAGGATGTGTGTTGGATGGCTCCTTTGGACCAGTCTTTTCAATAAGACTTATTTAAAGTGATAATGGGTGGTCCAATAATATGGTGACACGTGGAAAAGCATGACTCAAACCCTAATCTTTCTTATAAAAAGGAAGAAACAGGAAACCCTAGACGTCACTTCATTCGTCTTTGTCGAGCCATTACTTGTCAAACCCGACGGAGGAAGAGAAGTCACTGGAGTCAGATTTCTGAAGGAAGAACTCTCCCTCTCTGTGAAGAACGATGCCGCCAAGAAGGATAACAAGATCCATGGCCGAAAATGAGGTGAGCTTCCTACCCTCTCCCTTGGTGCTAGATTTTTAATTATGATTTAGGAGAGATGTCGACTCAAAAGAGTTGGAATTGTGAGAGATGAAGATCTCCTTGGAAGAGACCGTGCTAGGACCTTGTCCTAGAAATTAGTTTTCTTTGACCTCTCCTCTCTTCTTTGTGAAGATGGTGACCTTGGTTTTGTGAAGAGGAATGGTCTATGAGGGTGAATAAGGGAGGAGGAAGTGTTGTATATGGTTTTGAACAAATGGTTAGAGGAAGAAGACGACTCGATGTCGTTTGTTTTACTTTAAGATGCGTACACATTTTCATAGGAGCTTTGTAGCTCTGGGAATGTCCAGTCGAAGTTGCTGTATGGTAACAACTTATGTGCAGGATGCTTTCGGGTTAGTGTATAACCCGGTTTGGACTAGGTTGGGGAAACATAGCAAGATAATGTTGAAGTTTGGATGAGCCTAGTTATATGTAGCTGGGTTAAACAAATGGTTTGGAGGAATTTAATAAACAAATAGTTTGGGGAAATTAGTGAACAAATGGTTTGATAAGATTTGGTTGTACAAATGACTACTTATAAAATCTGGTAAGGATGAGCGCGATTGTAATCCGATTAATGATATAAGTTTGAAAGAGGGTGTGGTGCCCGATAATTGATTGTGTAATCTATATTTATGTTTTCATACTTGATGGATACACAAAGAGTTAATATATTATTGTGATAAATATATGAAAGCGTAATTGTTTGTGAATGCTTGATTATAAGGAGGGAATCGGATGAGGTAAATCTCATGGCCATGGAAAATGTTGAATCGTGATCTCAAGTGTTGGATGAGATAATTTGTATGGTCCACTTCTTAGAGTGTGTTTCCCTACGAGTAGTAGTGTGAGATTTGTATGTTGTCCAAGGTGGCTTGCCACCTGTGTTGATGTTGAACCCATTGAGTGCTTGGGAGCACGGAAATGTGAAAGGGTGTAAGTGCGTGAGTATTTGATCGCAATGGATTGCTAATGATGATAAAGGACTCTGTGTGGAGCCCTTGAGTGTTATTGAGCACTGGATTGGTAATGATGAAAAGGGACTCGATTGGAGCCCTTGGATGGTTGATGATATGGCCATGTGAATTTGCAATGTGTGAGTTGACACGCGGTGTCATAATCCTAGGTTAAAGATAGTGTGACAGGTCTATGGGCTCGCTAGTCATCACACCGATGGGAGTTGTCAGATAAACTTTGGATGGTTGGGCTCGGTCCTCAGTGCTCATTCCCGGGGCTCCTTCCATGCCAAGTGGACGGTTGGGCTTGGTTCTTTGGTGATACGCTCCTTCCGTGCCACGATGATAGGACAGTTTGGGCAGTGTTCTTGGTGCACATCTACTCAAGACCCCTCTGAGTCGTAGTACGCATGGGCTTCGTTGTTGTGTTCTTAGCATTGAGGCGTACGGAGGCCTAGGCTTGGTAGTGTAGATGCTCTCCTAGTAGTTGAAAGCCCGTTTCACTGTCACCGTCTGGCCATGACGGATGATGCCTGAGAGGTTAGCTACCTGCTCGAAAAGTGGGAACTACAAGTCTATGTCGACATAACAATGTGCGTGTGTGTGAGCATGAGTGAGTCATCATATTGCATTCATAACATTACATTGCACCGCATAATTTCCTTATCATATAAGTTTGTATGGGCACTCTTATATGATGAGTTACTTTACTGTTAAGCAGATTCTTAACTTATAAATCTGTATGAGCATTTTTATAAGTTAAGTTACTTTCATTCTGTAGATTTATATGCTTAATGGATTGTTACGATTTGAGTAGAACTGCTAGAATAGAATGTTGATATTAATGCTATACATTGTTGTTGTTACTACTCATGATATATAGATTCTCCACCTGCTTGTACTACTGCTTATCTTTACTACTATAATAGAAATACTGTGGTCTGCAGATAACATGAGTTCGAAATTAGAGGGTAATTAGGTGGCCGTCGGATTTCAGATTTTTGATCATGAACCGTTGGATCAAACCAACCCTCTATCCAGACTTTTTTATAGGCCTCTTAAACCTACTTTAGGGTTGGATCAAACCAACCCTCTATCCAGACTTTTTTATAGGCCTCTTAAACCTACTTTAGGACAGTCCTAAACCTACTATAGGACAGCAAAAAAACTAGCGGACCTGCAACCGGCGAGCCCGTAAACAACCAGCAAGCTCATCCCGCGAAAACATGCAAGCAAGCCCGCCCGCAAGTCAGCCAGCCAACATTACTTCAAATATCTAAAGCTGAATATTGAATATATATCCCCAAAAATCCGAAGAATGGACGGTGTGGGACTAAACCCGCCTGTTTAGGCACGGGAATCAGATTTTTCGGGGCCCAATATGAGGGTCAAGATGGCTCCAAAATGAAAAGTGGTCAACATGAAAGTTGTAGATCTCGGCGATACGAACAACTTTCATGTTGATCACTTTTTGATTTGGAGCCTCCTTGACCTTCGATTTGGGACCCGAAAAGTATGCGAGGCGAGACTGCTACAGTAAAGGCACGGAAATCAGGTTTTTCGGGGCCCAATATGAGGGTCAAGATTGCTCCAAAACGAAAAGTGGTCAACATAAAAGTTGTAGATCTCGGCAATCCGAACAACTTTCATGTTGATCACTTTTTGATTTGGAGCCTCCTTGACCTTCTATTTGGGACCTGAAAAGTCTGGGCGCAAGACTGCTACAGTAAAAACACGGAAATCAGGTAAAATAATAATATATATATAAAAAACAGCCCGGGTGCGGGCGAAGCCCGCCGGGGGGCGGGCGAAGCCCGCCGTCGCCGGCCGGGTACTGTGGCACGTGGCCATCGGGCCGGAGGCTATTTTGTAGCTAAAAACGAGATCTAAAACTTTCATGTTGAATATTCTTTCAAAATTTGCACGGTTTGGCCGGAATCTCGCCAGAAATGTTGCTTGCTTGAAATGAATATAATAATAATAAATTTCAAAATTCGAGCCAACAACCTTTTGGATCAGTTTCCGGCTAAACCGTGCAAATTTTGGAAAAATGTTAAACATGAAAGTTGTAGATATCGTTCTTGGCTACAAAATGCATATATTATTTCTCTAATTCCGACATGTATTATGGGAGAACCAACTCAAGCTTTTTTAGGCTTAAAAAAGCTTGAGCTTATATATTCCAAACCCTATATATATATTATACCCTTGTTCCTTTTCTACGCCTGGTGCCTGAGAGTCGCCGGGGGAGCAGATATGATAGCAACTTAGTCTTTATGACTAACGGTTGCTATATCTTTCATTTTAGGAGGAAACCCAGCAGATAGAGCAGCAACCGCAGGTTATGCAGGAGGGAAGCCAGGCCAGGGTGACAGGGCCTGATACGACGTTACCATCGTTGTCGTCAGTTACAGATGTGAGTTTTGAGAGACTCATGTTGTAGCCCTTTGGGCAATTTGTGTACTCTGATATTATAGAAGCCGTTGTTGCTTCTTATTTCTGTTGTATTTGTTTGGACTATATACTTGTGTGGATTCTGACTTCTGTTTTATAATCTTTATGTTGGGTTGACATGTATGATATTGATTTGGCCGACAGGATAGACGTCTTGTAGTATCGGTTAACCCGTGTGTTGGAGTTTCCGCAAGGAGGTTGTTCTGGGCCTAAGACTCCCCTCAGCCGTGTCTTGTGTTCCGGGAGGGGGATCTTACAGGTCGATTGCCCGGTGCATGTTCCAAGTTGAGGCTTGATCGGTACATCCCTCCCCCGTTGTATTCAGTTCTAGGAGTTATAGTTTAGAAGGGTGACATGTCATTGCTCTTTTACAAGTTTTAGAAGAAAATGCTAAGTTTTGGGTTGCGCTTGTGAGCGTAAATTCCTGAAACCAGGCCATCCAAAGTGGAGAGAGCACTGGCCGGGATCGGAGTAGGATGCACAGAGAGCCAAGTCTTCACCGAAAAACCTTAGAGCTCTACCTTCTTTTTCTCTCCCTTCAAATGAAGGTCTAGGGGTCTTTTATAGTTTTTCTGTGGGACGCTTTCGTAATTGCGTCCTTCTAGAAGCTGAACGGGTAATATGAACAACCAATCCCGTTCTCTTGGATTACCAATTTCTAGAATATGGCGTCCTTGCCCCCAGGCGGATCAGGCAACTTGGGCAAAGCCGCGAGTGGTGGCAGTGACAGTTGCATGCGGCGGGCATTGGCCCGTGCTTGGAACTGCACGTGAAGGCATGCACTCGCACGGGGGTGCGCGCCAGCGCACACGACCCGAAAGCTGCGTGTTGTGGGTGCGGCGAGCATGATAAGCGTAGGCTGTGAGTTCGTGCGTAGGCGTGCGCCGCCATAAGAGGCGCGCGGATGCCGGCGCAACATGTACGTCTTGCGTGTATTTGGAGCATGCACGTTCCGACGCTCGTTTGAAAAGTCAAATGTACTCCAAATTTTGCGAGATTGAGCATATTGGGATTGTCTTGACGAGCCGTACGATGCTGCGGGCAAAAATTTCCGGTTCGACCGAACTGTTTTTAAGAAACTCCATCACGGATGTTTCATCAAAATATATTTTTCCCCTGTATATATTCTAAATGTAGTATAAATGAATTGGAGATTCAAATTAAATTAACTCTAAATAAAGTTGATTTAAGATTGAATTATCAAGATTTATTTCATGATTTTATATGAGGATCGTGAACATCAATATTTTTCATTTTAATACAGCGGTGATAATAAGGCTTATGATCCATTAGGACGAAGTCTCAAGGAGTCAAGGGTAACCCTCTGACACCTTGTTTTGTATTCATTTCCCCCTAATAATAATTATTCATAATAATACCAACAAAAATATTGCCACCGAGTCCATTCCTTTATTAAAATCGTGAACTTTTTTTAATAAATAAATTTATCTTTGTCAGATCTTCCAAAGCTATTCATATTATTTTTCTCGGCAAAAGAGTAAAATATTCCCTTAATTTTTATATTTTATGAAGTCAACCCTTAAAATTTTTTGTATGTTGATTTTAGTTCTTAAATTTTATAATTTTATTTAAATTAGTCACTCTTATTAGAAATCTAATTAATGAAAGTTTGGTTTAAATGATGATTACGTTACTGATAAGTTGACAGTTTTATTCCTTTTTTCATATTTTCCAACTTAGGCTTCATTTGGTAGAGAGGTTGCGGTTGTAAAAGGTGTTGTTCTAAAGGCAAGTTTGTAAAGAGAGCTGTTGGAAACTGGATGCTGGAAATGACGATCTGTTTGGATAGTCTGTGTTTGCAGAGCCGTTCGAAACAGAGAATCATTTGCAAAACTGCGGTGACGTTTTGGATATTTTTTTAAAAAAAAATTATATAAATTTTAAAAAAATATGTTTGTAATATACGTATATTTATTTAGAAAAGATTAGAGATTGAGAATCTGGCAGTACATAATTTTTTTATAATTAATTTTCGTAGGTGACCGTGAGACCCAGTTGAAACATATAAAGGTTTTCCAAATATTCCACAATACTGCTAAACATTAAAATATCGAAAACTCGAATTACAACAGCTTTCTACTGCAAACACGTTCAAGCTCTGAGCAGTTGATCGGCATTGGAGTCACGCAATACTACCATCTCATCCACTCCTACTCGAATCCCTCTAACATGGTCTCCACTTGAGGTTTCGTTTATCTGTCATGTTCTTCTCTGAAGGCCCGTCGGGTAAATAAATTGCTCGTCTTCATCACAAGCACGAAAATGCGTGTCTGAGCGGGATGGATGCCTGCGAATGTAATTATGCAATGTCATTGTTGCAATCACAATGTCTCTTTGCTTTGACAAACTGTATAGTGGCATATCTCTAATCATCTTCCACTTCTTCCAAACTCCGAATGAACGTTCTACGACACTGCATAAGGACGAATGAGCCTGGTTGAATATTTCTCAGCGCCCTTGTACGGGCCGATTTCCCCTTCTAAAATCAGGTAAATGATACCGTGTACCTGAATATGATTTTAAAAAATCACGTTGAAGTGGATGTCCAACATCTACTAAATAATATTTGTCTGCAAAAGCATAACTCGTTTATTGGTGTGAACAATAGTGATCGTAGCCGAATGAATCTTACAAAAATGTTATAAGAAACAGTCTAAAGATATAAAAGGCTCACCTGGCGGTGGATATGGAAAATTATAACTCGTGTCCATAAGAGCACTCTGAAATATACGGCTATCATGGGTAGAACCCTCCCAACTTGCTAATGCGAAAGTGAAACACATGTTGAAATCACAAACTGCCATCACATTTTGCGTTGTTTTGCCATGTCGACCAATGTAGGAAACCTGTAGATTAGCTGGAACTCGAGCATCCACATGTGTTCCATCAATAGCTCCTATGTAGTCTTTAAAGAAAGACGTGTATTGAGAATCATTTAAAATTTGTGGGGGAATAGTACTGAAAATATGATCTACAGGCCTGATGACATCAGAAGAGAGGCCTTAATTGCAGTGATACCCTTTGTGAAGAATCTACTTATTATTTTTGTAGAATGTTGAAAGCGTTCACTTGCAAGTTGCATGGATAGATTGTGGCCCAAAATATACAGTGTAACGGCAAGCACCTCACGTGGTAGAGTTCTCCTGGATCCTTGAAATCCATACTGAAGTGTGAGTAGTGAAAGCAAATCACAAAAAACCACCTTCGATATTCTAAAGGCACTGAAAACCTCATCGAGTGTCCATCTAGAAGTTAAGCTACCCATCTAGCCTCTGTTTGCCCAGATGTCATGCATGCTCTACTATTTGATATAACAGTCTTATTTATTTGAAATGTCGAAGTTGTTACAAAGTGATGGTCATCAAGTGCCCTATTATGATAAGTCAAATCAACTACTTGCTGGTGAATTTCCTCATTAGAACTGTCTGAGGATGACATTGTATATCTACGACAAATAGAAAAGAATTCAACATTTCATCATTTGATTCACAGAATTAGCAACTGATGTTCAAAACAAAGTAGCATCGCCGCAAATTAAAAAAATAAACATAAGTCCCAAAGCAAAAACAACACACACAGCACAAACATAGTAATCTCAGCCTGTAACATCCCATTTCCGGCTAGACCCCTAGGAGTCAGATTGGTCGTGACGGAACCCTAGGAAGCCCAAGATTGGAAATAAAGCGACTAATATTGCGGGTCACGGGTTGGTCACGCCCGTGACCGGCCCGTCACGCCCGTGACCTGGGCGTGTCTACTTCGACGATCGTCGATCTCCACGAGACGATCGTCGAACGCGCTGTCTGGGCATGTCACGCCCGTGACCATGAGTGTCACGCCCGTGACCTAGGGCGTGACCAGCCTTCGACGATCGTCGACCTCAATTCGACGATCGTCGGGCTCGAAACGTACCGTTCGGGCATGTCACGCCCGTGACCTGGAGGTCACGCCCGTGACCTAGGGCGTGACCAGCCTTCGACGATCGTCGACCTCAGTTCGACGATCGTCGAGCCAGAAATTTGCCGTTCGGGCATGTCACGCCCGTGACCTAGAGGTCACGCCCGTGACTTAGGGCATGACCAGCGTTCGACGACCGTCGATCTCAAATCGACGATCGTCGACCATATTTAACCGCCCGACGCTGTCACGCCCGTGACACAGGTGTCACGCCCGTGACTACCGATCGACGATCGTCGATCTCAGTTCGACGATCGTCGAGCCCAGAATGGGCTACCCGGGCCTGTCACGCCCGTGACCTATGTGTCACGCCCGTGACATTGGCCGAAACGACGGTTCAGGCCCGAAATAATTCTAACGCGCGTGGAAATTAATGCTGGCTTGGGAAGTTACACCAGGAGTAACTTCCGGCCGTTTTCCTTCTGTATTTATATAATAAATAAGGAAAAGGTGGTCCAATAGGAAATCGCCAGCTGGACACACCTGTTCAGTTCCGCCGTTTCTTATCCCTGCATCATAACCGAAGCATTAAGGGGAGGGAACTTCATGGCCATAATGGCTTAAACCATTCACCTTCCCACCTTCCTGTTTATAAAAGCCCACTTGGACAAGAGGAGAGGGTTTACACGCTCAAGCAAACCAAGCAGATCCTTGTGCTTGCTGTAAAGAGGAGTTCAGCAACGCCACCACCGCGCCATGGCACCTCGTCGCTCTTCTCGCCTCCAAACCGCGAACAAGGTCCTCCTCTACTCCTTCTCTTTCATGGGTAGATCTTAGGATTCTTAGAAAGGTGATTCGCGCTCAACGGAGCCGGATCCATCTCTCGTTTTCATGGAAAAACCATGAAAAAGATATTTTGAGTTCGCCGGAAACCGCCACCTCCGGCGGCCAAACCACCGCCGACCGCTAGCCATCGCCTCAACGGAGGTGGTGGTGGTGGTGGCTGGCCAGGGAAGTGACCGGACGGCCGACAACGGATCACGGAATGCTTACAGGAAAAATGATTTTTCCTGTGTCTGTTCGGGTTCATGAAGAAGATGAACAGTAAATCGTTTTATATTTATAAATTATGTAAATAATTTTATAAGGGAAAGTATACTCGGTTTAGTATATTTTAAGGCTGCAAAATGAGGCACTTAGAGGCCGATTTAGGAAAAATGACCAGACACAAAAGTTGTAGCCCTCTGGGTCTACTTTAATATAAAATTGATTTTATTCAATTTGGGTGAGTGATTTGACCACAGCACTCATTTTGGTGGGATCAAGACCTAGGCTAACCAGAAATTGAATTGGTTGCCTACGGTTCATAACAGGTCCAAATGACTTGAAATTTGGACTGGAGGTCTATAATATGTACATAGAGAGGCTGTCCAAAAATGAGAATTTTTGGAGAACTTTTGCCTAAAGTTTTTGTAAAAATTTAATAAACAATATAAAATTAATTAGGGGATGAAATTAAGTCCAAACTCCCCCAAATTTTGGGTGGTGGTCCCTGGCATCAATATTAAGATCTGTACAAAATTTCAACTCGAATGGTCGAGTTTTGAATAGGGAAGTATCAAGTCCTAGATAGGTCTTGGCGAGGGGTACTTTGGGGAAAAGTACGATTGGGGGTGGAGTGGACAAATCTCCTCAAAAGAGGTTGATGAGTTGGCCACTGATTTGTTGGGACTATGTCTACCCTCTTGGGTATCATGGTGTGGCTTAGGGTGGATTTTACCCTGAGAGATTGGCTCAACTCCAACGGGTGGGAGTTTGAGGTTTGTGAAGGACATAGGAGCAAAAGCTCTTGTATGCCCTTGAAATTTGGAGGAGAGGGGGATGATATGATGAAAACCCTCTGGTTGAAATAGTGAAGGAATTGGAGGTAGTTAGGTACCTCAAAAGTTGAGATGTAGGATTAGGATAGAAATGTAATTTAGTTAATTTAAGCACTAAAGCTAATCCAAAAATTATGAAACTCGGGAGGAGGGAGTTTTAGGATGTTTTAGACTTATGGTAATTTTTCTGGAATTTTATGATTAATATATATTATGCATTATGTGTTAAAGAATTATTAGCCCAATTTGTTGTTTCAATTATTTGGAGGCTTTACATTAATTATAATCAGTTAAAATTCTGGATTTAGATCTTGACTAGTAGAACATTGATCCCTGAATTTTTATAGAATTTTATGATGAGTAAATCTAGTACATTATTCACAAATGATTGGAAGGGCTTTTATGTTTAAAAATTAATTATGGATAAAATACTTGCTGGAAAATTATGAAACTTGGCCAGTGCTAATTTTAGGCCTTTATCTGCATGTCATAAATTATTTAGAATTTTTGGAAGAATATTTTCAGTACTTGATTCATAAACTATAGAAATTAGAGATTGTTTCCAAAATAGTTTTCATGACATTTTGATGATGGAAAAATTGTGATACTTAGGATTTAGCCTTCTGAGATAACCTATTAATTATCATAAATTTGCTGGACATCTTGCATGAATAATTAGGGTAGTTCATGTTCAACCGGTAGCCCTTGGGATTTTCGGGGAATTTAATTAAATGCCAAATAAATTAGGAAAATTTCCATTTTCTGGATTTAGGTTATTTATATCAAGATAAGTCTCCAGTAAATAGTTTAGGGCATTTGGATGAGTAATCGATCCTTGCATAACCGGTTCGACATGTAGTCTAGGTCGGTCTGCATTTAGTAAATTGTGAAATGCAATAAAACATGATCTGATGAAGATATAAAGAGTAGTGAGTAGTGGTGATAGTTAGAGTTAAGAGGTGCTCGGGTTTGGCGAAAGATCGCTTTTCCCGAGGAATGAAAGATTTAAAAATCACCCTAGGATAGTCTATCGTAATATGAGAAGGGAATCGGGCTAAGGGAAAACAACCAATAACAATAAGTGCCTTGCGAAAGGGAACTTCGGGCCGTAATGCACCGTCTTGGTTCCTAGTGCCCCTTGAGAGCCCTTCACGGGGTATACCGGGGGCAGTCCTGGGCTAACGTAAACTGTAATAACAAATCGACAAGAGTAACTTAGTAACTAGGGCTGCACTCTTCACAACACTGTTGGCACAGGAAGGTTGGGTTGGAAACGGACGGATGGTCCGGGGAGCTTCGGCTCGGTTGGTTTGGAGACGGACGGTTGGTCCAGGGAGCTTCGGCTCGGTTCTGTTTGGAGACGGACGTTTTGGTCCGGGGAGCTTCGGCTCGGTTCTGTTTGTTTGCGATTAAACTTGCATGTGCATAAGATAGGAAAGTTAAGGTGGTGGGTCTTTCGATATCGGGGAGTTCGATTGCACCGACACCGATATCGTTGACTCGGCGAGGTGGTTAGCACTTCGCCAACAGAAGTCCGGCGGACCAGTCGGCAAGAGTACGCAGGAGTCCGCCTCGTGCACCAGGCGTTGAGGGCGTACGATAGGTCAGACCAGTGTGCTTTACTGGTTTTGGAGGTGGGCGAGGCCCAACCCACCGCTTCCGTTTGCCACTACGGAGGTATCCTGGGAGGTAACGGCTCCGAAAGGGGGAACTAAAGGTCTGTGTGCACAGAGTCGGGTGTGTGAGTTGCACTGCATGACATAACATACCCACCATATAGTTGCATATCATAATCATTCATAACAACCTTGACACCTAAAGTATAAGTGGAATGGGACGCTTATACATTGGGACCTGCAAAACGACCCCTTGGTCTATAAGCTTGTGTGGGCAAGTTTATAAATCAAAGGTTATTTTCATATATAATAACCCCTGCTGTTTGATAACCGACACCCCAAGGTATAAGTGGTATGGGACACTTATACGATGGGAGCCTTGCAAAAGATCCCTTGCTTATGTGTTCTCGCATAAGTGAAGGTTTAAATTCTTTTAATTGCTTTTCTTACTGCTAGACCTATTACAACAACTATTTTAACTGCTCACCTAATACAACTTGCTAGATTAGTTTCCGCTGCCATCTGTTTTCATGTTTAATCTCTTCCTTCATGTCCTTCCCTTTCTTCCTCTCCGCTCGGTACCTAGGAGCCATGGGGGGGAAGGGGTAGGGGATGATAGGGCTTAGTCTTTATGACTAACGGTTTTCGAACCGCATCATTTAGGGGATCGTGGAGCCCAGCATGGAGGAGCAGCCCCAGAGATCGGTGCGCCTAGAGATGGGGCAGTCTAGCTCCGGAGTTCACACCGCCGGGACCGTGAGTCTCGATCCTTGAGTAGTTTCTAGCGTTTGCTTCCGCATGAGTGATATTGTAGTGAGGATATTTTGTACCGGGCATAAGTCCGTAATTATATTACTCTGATGTTTCTGTGGACACTCCCTTCGTGGAGCTCTCTTATTTATATATGTGATTTTATTATTGTGGACTGTTTACTATTACTTCAATAATTGTGCTACTTCTGTGATCGATTTGGCCGGCAGAATCGGCGCCTTGTGGTGATGACCCTTCAGGACGTGGAGGTGTCACCGCAAAGCGGCGGTTCTGGGCCTAAGACCCCGGTGGTTGAAAAAGAAAAAAAAAAGGGGGTCTTACAAGTGGTATCAGAGGAAACATCGATCAGAAGGAAGTCGCAGTCCACAAACCCTCGGTCACCCCCGCTCGACTTTAGTTTGGGGACAAACTAAGCAGCGGAAGCAGTGGTGTGCCCATATGGGGATCACATATAATTTGTCCACCTTTAGGTAATATTTGAACGTTTTTCTCAGCATGTGTTTTCGTTGCGCAGCCTCCAGCACAGCCTACGCCACAGGGCGGAGTTCAGCAGACTCAAGGAGTTGCACCACCTCCACCAGTCCCCACCCCTTTCCTGCAGTCAGACATGGGACAGACCCTGACTGCCATTCTGGAGGCCTTCAGGGCCCAGCAGGTTCCGGTCCCGCAGCCCAATCTGGGGGCCAACTGGCTCAGCATCTTCCGGGGTCTTTCTCCCCCGTCCTATCTGGGGACAGAGTCGGCTGTTCGGACGGAGGAATGGCTGGATATCATGTACGAGATGCTGACCGGGATTCGGTGTCCATGGGAGGAGAAGGTGGCTCTGGTTGTCTCCTGCCTGGAGTCCCATGCAAAGAGGTGGTGGAAGACGCTGTTGGACACGACATTTGCTGATAGAGAGGTTGCGGAGATCACTTGGGAGGAGTTCAGGGCCGCACTGCTGGAGCATTTCGTTCCGCAGTCGGCTAGGGATGATTTGGAGGAGCGGTTCTTACAGCTGAAGCAGGGTACTCGGACCGTGGTGGAGTACCATCGAGAGTTTGACCACCTGGCTCGATACGCAGATTCCTACCAGCTGGACGAGGCAGGGTATATCAGGAGGTTCTACAAGGGCCTACGTGAGGACTTGAGGGAGGCCCTCTTGTTTGTATCTGACGGGCCCATCTCCCGGATTTTGGAGATGGCCAAAAGGATTGAGGCAGATTGGCACACCACCCGGGGCCGGAAACGGCCAGCAGAGGATCAGGGACGAAGAGGAAGGAACGACCAGCGACGAGGTGTTGTACCTGAGGGGAGGAGGACAGAGGACCAGCCTCGTCAGGACGTGAGGCCGGAGCCGAGGGAACAAGTGGTATTGGCCCCTCCACCCCTTCGGATGCAGGAGATGCCGAGACCCGGGGGAATGGCGTATCCCCCAGAGTGCTACTTTTGTCATCAGATTGGGCACATTCGGAGGAACTGCCCCATGAGGGGGGCACCACCTCCAGCACATCAGGGCGGCCCACCAGCTCAGCATTACGGAGGCCGAGGACGCGGCCGCGGTCGAGGATACCAGGGGGAAGATCGTAGACAGGGAAGAGAGCAGGTATATGCCTTGGACCTTGCACAGCCGCGGAATCCGGAGCAGGTCATCGCAGGTATGCCGAAATGTTTCTTCGTTTACATAGAATTTCCCCTTTAAGTTGTTAAAACTTTGAATCGCACTAGATTGATAGCAAGGAAAGTAAAAACTCATTATAGAACCCTAAGATATCTAATCACCCCAGGTATAGTCTTCATCAGCAGCAAGCCTGCCCGCACGCTGTTCGATACTGGAGCTACTCACTCCTTTGTGTCGGAGTCGTTCGTGGAAGGACTGGAAGGTGTGGAGCGGTTCACCGGCTCGAGGATGAGGGTGCGACTACCGGATGGATCTGAGCTCCTTACCACGGATCACTGCAATATGGAGGCAGAGATTGGTGGAAAAGCGTTCGAGGCTCCAGCGACGATTTTGAAGCTGACGGACTACGACCTGATCCTGGGCATGGTATGGCTGCACTGGAACTATGCCCAGATTGACTGCCAGGCAAAGAGGATCACCGTGAGACACGGGGACTCTTTCATTACCATTGAAGGTATAAGACCTGTCTCTCGTATACTCTTATCTTCGGTACAGGCCGTTAAGGCCCATCTGCAGGGAGAGGAGGTCTATCAGATTCTTTTTGAGATGGCGGAAGTTAAGGAGTCGGTGACAGACATTCCGGTGGTGCGAGATTTCGCTGACATCTTTCCAGAGAAACTACCAGGATTACCTCCACACCGAGAGCAGGATTTTCAGATACAGCTTGTGCCGGGGGCCAAGCCGGCGTCTAGGACCCCTTATCGGATGGCCCCAAAGGAGTTGGCAGAGTTTCGGACCCAGTTGCAGGAATTGGTGGAGGCAGGTTTTGTCAGACCGAGTTCCTCGCCATGGGGAGCACCGGTCCTGTTCGTGAAGAAGAAGGATGGGACACTCCGTCTGTGCATCGATTATCGAGCACTAAACAGGCTGACCGTCCGGAATACCTATCCGCTCCCACGGATAGACGAATTATTCGACCAGCTGGAGGGGGCCCATTATTTCTCGAAGCTGGACTTGAGATCAGGATACTACCAGCTGCGGATCCAGGAGGAGGATATCCCGAAGACGGCCTTTAGTAGCAGATATGGCCTGTATGAGTTCACTGTGATGCCCTTTGGGCTCACGAATGCTCCGTCGGCGTTCATGAGTCTCATGAACAGGGTTTTCGAGGCCTACTTGGATGTGTTCGTCATAGTATTCATAGACGACATCCTGATCTACTCTAGGACGGAGGAGGAACACACTCGGCATCTGGCACTGACCTTGGAGAGGTTGCGGGAGCATCGTCTTTATGCAAAATTCAGCAAGTGTCAGTTCTGGTTGAAGGAGGTGGCCTTCCTAGGCCACATCATCAGCGGAGCCGGGTTATCAGTAGATCCAGCAAAGATTCGTGCAGTTCGCGATTGGCCGCAGCTGAGGACAGCCACCGATGTACGCAGTTTCTTGGGACTTGCCGGTTACTACCGGAAGTTCGTGGAGGGGTTCTCTCGGATTGCCCTCCCCCTCACATCTTTGACAAAGAAGGAGGCACCTTTTGTTTGGACCCCGCAGTGCCAGGCGGCTTTCCAGGAGCTGAAGGACCGACTCATCTCGGCTCCTATCCTGGCCCTTCCATCCGGAAGGGAGGGATTCCAGGTGTATACTGACGCATCATACCAAGGGATGGGAGCGGTGCTGATGCAGAACGGACATGTCATAGCATATGCCTCCCGCCAGCTGAAGACCCATGAGAGGAACTACCCGGTGCACGACCTCGAGATGGGAGCGGTCGTTTTTGCTCTGAAGGTCTGGCGTCATTACCTTTATGGAGTCCACTGCGATATCTTCTCCGATCACAAGAACTTGAAATACGTGGACACTCAGAAGGAGCTGAATATCAGGCAGAGGCGCTGGGTGGAGTTCTTAGCAGATTATCAGTATGAGATGCACTACCACCCAGGGAAGGAAAACGTGGTGGCCGACGCGTTGAGCCGGAGAGCGGCCACTTCCGAAGCTGGGCCCCAGGTTATGTCTATGGAGCTGGTCCAGTCATTCAGAGACATGCAGATATCCCTAGTGTCCGAGGATGACCCAGATCTGTATAGGGAGTATCTGGCATCGATAGTGGCCATAGACGATATTCGGGATCGCATTCGGGACGGACAGAGGACAGATGCGTGGGCGGAGCCGATGTTCCGAGCTTTGGAGGAAGGTTCGACAGGAGATTATTCCCTGAGAGATGGTTTGCTCCACTTCAGAGGCAGAGTATATATACCTGCAGGAGGCCAGATCCGAGAGGATATTTTGACGGAGGCGCATTGCAGCCGGTACTCCGTGCACCCGGGGATCACAAAGATGACCGCTGATCTGAAGAGGACGATGTTTTGGCCGGGCATGAAGAAGGACATTACGTACTTCGTGACCCATTGCGAGGCGTGTCAGTTGGTGAAGGCGGAGTGCAGGAACCCCGCAGGACTGTTGCAGCCACTCCCGGTGCCGGAGTGGAAGTTCGACGACATAGCGATGGATTTTATACATGGTCTTCCCCGGTCTCGGACAGGGAACGACTCGATTTGGGTGATTGTCGATCGGCTGACGAAGGTGGCCCGCTTTATACCGATCAGGAAGGATGACTCGGTGGGAGTGCTGGTACGGAAGTTTGTGGAGCAGTATGTCCGATATCATGGCGTGCCCCGGACGATAGTGTCGGACCGCGATGGACGGTTTACATCCAGGGAGTGGCGGTCAGTGCAGGCATATTTGGGCACCCGGTTGACTTTTAGCACGGCCTTCCACCCTCAGACGGACGGGCAAACCGAGCGCACCAACCGGACCTTGGAGGACTTACTACGACTGTGTATACTGGACCGAGGGGAGCCGTGGGAGAAGATGTTACCGTTGGTCGAGTTCTCCTACAATAATAGCTACCAGTCCAGCATCAGGATGGCGCCTTATGAGGCCTTGTATGGAAGGAAATGTAGGACCCCGCTTTCCTGGGTTCAGGACGAGGATCCGAAGTTGCTGGGATCGGATTTCGTTGAAGATACCGAGGCTCAGGTGAGACTGATCAGAGATAGAATGTTGGAGGCGCAGAGCAGGCAGGCTAAATACTATGACGCCCGGCATCGTCAGGTGGAGTTTCGGGTAGGGGATCGAGTGTTCTTGAAGATCCGACCCATGCACGGAGTCTCACGGGTGCGCGGTCGGAGGAAGAAACTCAGCCCTAGGTATATGGGCCCTTACCGGATCCTGGAGCGGATCGGACCCTTAGCCTACAGGCTAGAGTTGCCACCAGAGCTGGCAGCTCTACACGACGTCTTCCACATCTCTTCGCTGAGAAGGGCTCTACTACGCCCGGAGCAGCGAATTTTGACCACAGAAGGGCCGGTAGCTTCAGACCGATCTGTTCACTTGGAGCCGGTTCGGATCGATGACAAAGGAGTGCGGATCTTGCGCCGCAAGAAGATTCCCTTAGTCAAGGTTCTGTGGAGAAATCACGGTCAGGAGGAGCACACCTGGGAACCGCAGGATCTGATGAGGCAAAGATACCCGGAGTTGTTCAGTCAGGTACATCTCACCACCTCTCGGTATACTATAAACTGCCTTCTTGTTTTGGAATGTTAAGACTAGACAAGGGAAATCTAGGACCTAGGCATGCACACTTAATCAGAATGGTAGGGGCTAATCTTTTGTTTATTGGGGAGATTGTCTTCGTTATCAAACGAACGGTCGCCTGAACCCAATAGAAAGATCGAATGGGATGTTACAAGATTAATTTATTCCGATAGAAATCCCCGTAGGCTCAACCTCAATTTCGGGGACGAAATTTTTGTTTTGTTTATTGGGATTTGTAACATCCCATTTCCGGCTAGACCCCTAGGAGTCAGATTGGTCGTGACGGAACCCTAGGAAGCCCAAGATTGGAAATAAAGCGACTAATATTGCGGGTCACGGGTTGGTCACGCCCGTGACCGGCCCGTCACGCCCGTGACCTGGGCGTGTCTACTTCGACGATCGTCGATCTCCACGAGACGATCGTCGAACGCGCTGTCTGGGCATGTCACGCCCGTGACCATGAGTGTCACGCCCGTGACCTAGGGCGTGACCAGCCTTCGACGATCGTCGACCTCAATTCGACGATCGTCGGGCTCGAAACGTACCGTTCGGGCATGTCACGCCCGTGACCTGGAGGTCACGCCCGTGACCTAGGGCGTGACCAGCCTTCGACGATCGTCGACCTCAGTTCGACGATCGTCGAGCCAGAAATTTGCCGTTCGGGCATGTCACGCCCGTGACCTAGAGGTCACGCCCGTGACTTAGGGCGTGACCAGCGTTCGACGACCGTCGATCTCAAATCGACGATCGTCGACCATATTTAACCGCCCGACGCTGTCACGCCCGTGACACAGGTGTCACGCCCGTGAATACCGATCGACGATCGTCGATCTCAGTTCGACGATCGTCGAGCCCAGAATGGGCTACCTGGGCCTGTCACGCCCGTGACCTATGTGTCACGCCCGTGACATTGGCCGAAACGACGGTTCAGGCCCGAAATAATTCTAACGCGCGTGGAAATTAATGCTGGCTTGAGAAGTTACACCAGGAGTAACTTCCGGCCGTTTTCCTTCTGTATTTATATAATAAATAAGGAAAAGGTGGTCCAATAGGAAATCGCCAGCTGGACACACCTGTTCAGTTCCGCCGTTTCTTATCCCTGCATCATAACCGAAGCATTAAGGGGAGGGAACTTCATGGCCATAATGGCTTAAACCATTCACCTTCCCACCTTCCTGTTTATAAAAGCCCACTTGGACAAGAGGAGAGGGTTTACACGCTCAAGCAAACCAAGCAGATCCTTGTGCTTGCTGTAAAGAGGAGTTCAGCAACGCCACCACCGCGCCATGGCACCTCGTCGCTCTTCTCGCCTCCAAACCGCGAACAAGGTCCTCCTCTACTCCTTCTCTTTCATGGGTAGATCTTAGGATTCTTAGAAAGGTGATTCGCGCTCAACGGAGCCGGATCCATCTCTCGTTTTCATGGAAAAACCATGAAAAAGATATTTTGAGTTCGCCGGAAACCGCCACCTCCGGCGGCCAAACCACCGCCGACCGCTAGCCATCGCCTCAACGGAGGTGGTGGTGGTGGTGGCTGGCCAGGGAAGTGACCGGACGGCCGGCAACGGATCACGGAATGCTTACAGGAAAAATGATTTTTCCTGTGTCTGTTCGGGTTCATGAAGAAGATGAACAGTTAATCGTTTTATATTTATAAATTATGTAAATAATTTTATAAGGGAAAGTATACTCGGTTTAGTATATTTTAAGGCTGCAAAATGAGGCACTTAGAGGCCGATTTAGGAAAAATGACCAGACACAAAAGTTGTAGCCCTCTGGGTCTACTTTAATATAAAATTGATTTTATTCAATTTGGGTGAGTGGTTTGACCACAGCACTCATTTTGGTGGGATCAAGACCTAGGCTAACCAGAAATTGAATTGGTTGCCTACGGTTCATAACAGGTCCAAATGACTTGAAATTTGGACTGGAGGTCTATAATATGTACATCGAGAGGCTGTCCAAAAATGAGAATTTTTGGAGAACTTTTGCCTAAAGTTTTTGTAAAAATTTAATAAATAATATAAAATTAATTAGGGGATGAAATTAAGTCCAAACTCCCCCAAATTTTGGGTGGTGGTCCCTGGCATCAATATTAAGATCTGTACAAAATTTCAACTCGAATGGTCGAGTTTTGAATAGGGAAGTATCAAGTCCTAGATAGGTCTTGGCGAGGGGTACTTTGGGGAAAAGTACGATTGGGGGTGGAGTGGACAAATCTCCTCAAAAGAGGTTGATGAGTTGGCCACTGATTTGTTGGGACTATGTCTACCCTCTTGGGTATCATGGTGTGGCTTAGGGTGGATTTTACCCTGAGAGATTGGCTCAACTCCAACGGGTGGGAGTTTGAGGTTTGTGAAGGACATAGGAGCAAAAGCTCTTGTATGCCCTTGAAATTTGGAGGAGAGGGGGATGATATGATGAAAACCCTCTGGTTGAAATAGTGAAGGAATTGGAGGTAGTTAGGTACCTCAAAAGTTGAGATGTAGGATTAGGATAGAAATGTAATTTAGTTAATTTAAGCACTAAAGCTAATCCAAAAATTATGAAACTCGGGAGGAGGGAGTTTTAGGATGTTTTAGACTTATGGTAATTTTTCTGGAATTTTATGATTAATATATATTATGCATTATGTGTTAAAGAATTATTAGCCCAATTTGTTGTTTCAATTATTTGGAGGCTTTACATTAATTATAATCAGTTAAAATTCTGGATTTAGATCTTGACTAGTAGAACATTGATCCCTGAATTTTTATAGAATTTTATGATGAGTAAATCTAGTACATTATTCACAAATGATTGGAAGGGCTTTTATGTTTAAAAATTAATTATGGATAAAATACTTGCTGGAAAATTATGAAACTTGGCCAGTGCTAATTTTAGGCTTTTATCTGCATGTCATAAATTATTTAGAATTTTTGGAAGAATATTTTCAGTACTTGATTCATAAACTATAGAAATTAGAGATTGTTTCCAAAATAGTTTTCATGACATTTTGATGATGGAAAAATTGTGATACTTAGGATTTAGCCTTCTGAGATAACCTATTAATTATCATAAATTTGCTAGACATCTTGCATGAATAATTAGGGTAGTTCATGTTCAACCGGTAGCCCTTGGGATTTTCGGGGAATTTAATTAAATGCCAAATAAATTAGGAAAATTCCCATTTTCTGGATTTAGGTTATTTATATCAAGATAAGTCTCCAGTAAATAGTTTAGGGCATTTGGATGAGTAATCGATCCTTGCATAACCGGTTCGACATGTAGTCTAGGTCGGTCTGCATTTAGTAAATTGTGAAATGCAATAAAACATGATCTGATGAAGATATAAAGAGTAGTGAGTAGTGGTGATAGTTAGAGTTAAGAGGTGCTCGGGTTTGGCGAAAGATCGCTTTTCCCGAGGAATGGAAGGTTTAAAAATCACCCTAGGATAGTCTATCGTAATATGAGAAGGGAATCGGGCTAAGGGAAAACAACCAATAACAATAAGTGCCTTGCGAAAGGGAACTTCGGGCCGTAATGCACCGTCTTGGTTCCTAGTGCCCCTTGAGAGCCCTTCACGGGGTATACCGGGGGCAGTCCTGGGCTAACGTAAACTGTAATAACAAATCGACAAGAGTAACTTAGTAACTAGGGCTGCACTCTTCACAACACTGTTGGCACAGGAAGGTTGGGTTGGAAACGGACGGATGGTCCGGGGAGCTTCGGCTCGGTTGGTTTGGAGACGGACGGTTGGTCCAGGGAGCTTCGGCTCGGTTCTGTTTGGAGACGGACGTTTTGGTCCGGGGAGCTTCGGCTCGGTTCTGTTTGTTTGCGATTAAACTTGCATGTGCATAAGATAGGAAAGTTAAGGTGGTGGGTCTTTCGATATCGGGGAGTTCGATTGCACCGACACCGATATCGTTGACTCGGCGAGGTGGTTAGCACTTCGCCAACAGAAGTCCGGCGGACCAGTCGGCAAGAGTACGCAGGAGTCCGCCTCGTGCACCAGGCGTTGAGGGCGTACGATAGGTCAGACCAGTGTGCTTTACTGGTTTTGGAGGTGGGCGAGGCCCAACCCACCGCTTCCGTTTGCCACTACGGAGGTATCCTGGGAGGTAATGGCTCCGAAAGGGGGAACTAAAGGTCTGTGTGCACAGAGTCGGGTGTGTGAGTTGCACTGCATGACATAACATACCCACCATATAGTTGCATATCATAATCATTCATAACAACCTTGACACCTAAAGTATAAGTGGAATGGGACGCTTATACATTGGGACCTGCAAAACGACCCCTTGGTCTATAAGCTTGTGTGGGCAAGTTTATAAATCAAAGGTTATTTTCATATATAATAACCCCTGCTGTTTGATAACCGACACCCCAAGGTATAAGTGGTATGGGACACTTATACGATGGGAGCCTTGCAAAAGATCCCTTGCTTATGTGTTCTCGCATAAGTGAAGGTTTAAATTCTTTTAATTGCTTTTCTTACTGCTAGACCTATTACAACAACTATTTTAACTGCTCACCTAATACAACTTGCTAGATTAGTTTCCGCTGCCATCTGTTTTCATGTTTAATCTCTTCCTTCATGTCCTTCCCTTTCTTCCTCTCCGCTCGGTACCTAGGAGCCATGGGGGGGAAGGGGTAGGGGATGATAGGGCTTAGTCTTTATGACTAACGGTTTTCGAACCGCATCATTTAGGGGATCGTGGAGCCCAGCATGGAGGAGCAGCCCCAGAGATCGGTGCGCCTAGAGATGGGGCAGTCTAGCTCCGGAGTTCACACCGCCGGGACCGTGAGTCTCGATCCTTGAGTAGTTTCTAGCGTTTGCTTCCGCATGAGTGATATTGTAGTGAGGATATTTTGTACCGGGCATAAGTCCGTAATTATATTACTCTGATGTTTCTGTGGACACTCCCTTCGTGGAGCTCTCTTATTTATATATGTGATTTTATTATTGTGGACTGTTTACTATTACTTCAATAATTGTGCTACTTCTGTGATCGATTTGGCCGGCAGAATCGGCGCCTTGTGGTGATGACCCTTCAGGACGTGGAGGTGTCACCGCAAAGCGGCGGTTCTGGGCCTAAGACCCCGGTGGTTGAAAAAGAAAAAAAAAAGGGGGTCTTACACAGCCCAGCGCAGAAAAAAAACCAAACTAATCCGCTCGTTTTTCATAACGAGCATTCAGCCACCTAAGACGCCTCTCCTTGCAATTGCTCATAAAAGTTTCTCGATTTTTCTTATCCTTCAGAAGCATGGTAGAGTAGTCGTAGAAATCGAACTGTGACTCATCCATAACCTCCGACATACTATTTAGCTCTGAAATGGCCTCAGGAATGGTGAATAATGCTGAAGATATCTGGATGCGAGGCGGCTCTTGCATGCATTGCCCAATAATGCGTGATGTTTTGACCAGCTCATTTATTGTCAAACTCTTTGTCTTCTTCGCAGTATTCTTCCTTTTGCCCTTAGATGTTCGGTTCTCCTTAGCTGCGGTAGAATGTGGAGACTCGTTGATGTTTTGTGTATCATCTCCAGCGGAAGCATCCTGTTCATTGACAAACTCGAGTTCAACGTTTCTAGAATTTGCAGTCCATGCAAGATCTCCAGTTGCAACGACCTGGCTAAACATCATATGAAGTTTCTCCTCTAACTCAGGAGATATCCCAGAAAACTGAAACTTTCTTGCAGTAGGCAGAACCTATAATAAGAAGAAAAGTACGGATTAGACATATCATCCAACAAAGTAAAAACATGTGTCTCAAGTGTGAAGAATCTACTTTATTCCAAACGTTCTTTCCACCAGTCTTCCGAAGCAGCAATAGTTTTGCAGATTGAATCCTAGCCAAGACTCGTCTCACACCCCTTTAGCTCTCTCCATAATTCCCAATCTTTCTTCAACTGATCTCACTTATTCTTCATTTGATTTTGATCATATGACTTTCTCGTGCGTGCCAAAAAACCTGTTATTATATTTGTCCACCCATCCCTGCCAAAATGCGTGGTTGGACGATTACCCAACTCAATCTCTTTGAGACACAGATCACAAAAAATCATAACATCATTGGCCTCCCAAATTGTACTAACACCACCTTCTTTATGTTTACCCATAAGACGAACTGGATGAAAGAAAAATAAAACTAAACATAAATAATCACAAACACACATAGGTGCACACACAAAAATAAGATCAAAAAAGAGACACTCACACACAAGTGCACACACATAAATAAACACACACACACATAAAGAGACACATATATAAATAAGCACACACACTCACATATTAACACATGCATTACATCACACACACACACAACATAACACACACACACACAAATATTGCATAACACACACACACACTACATAACACACAATACACACACATTACATAACACACACACACACACACAAGTGAACACATCACACATGACATACTCCACACATTCACATACACAATTCATTCAACACATTCTCACATTACACTCACACTTTACACTCACACAATACACTCACACATTACACACAACACAATACACTCAACAAACAACACACACACACACTTACATATCCCACCACACACAACCATGTTAAACACACTCCCACAAACATACTCACGCACACGACAAATACAGTGAAAATAAACACAACAATCAATAAAAAAAATTCAACAACAAAAAATGAAGGGGAGAGGAGGGTATACCGGATGGTGTTGGAGTGATGCAAAAGAGAGGCACAACTAATACCAGATACGTAACAAGGAGGAGTTCTGTACGAAGGAGAAGGCGATTACTCCATAGGAAACTTGAGGAATAGTGGCATTCCACACAAAACCGGGAGGGGGGGGATGAGGAGAAGAGGGATGAGGTGAGATACACTAGGCAACTTATAGAAATTGCAAGAAGGAGAAGAATGACGCTAGAGAAGCTCACCTGAGGCCAAAAGAGAAGCCACCTATGTTGGAAGAAGACCACAATGCCGATTGTCGGAGAAGCGATCGAGACCAAGCGCTGGCGTAAGCACAAGTGTGCCGGAGAAAGCCAAGCCCTGGTCGTCGGAGACGAAGGAGAATCCAAGACCTGGCCGTCGGAAATCGATGGTGTCGGAGAAGGAAAGTGTCGTCGGCCGGTGGATCCACGCGATCGAATGGGGGAGAAAACCTAAAAATGCGGAAAAATGGAGGCAGACGACTGGGTTTTGTCCTGCGATATATTTGACGCCCGGCGTTTAGCATGTAACATCCCATTTCCAACTAGACCCCTAATAGTGGTTTTGTCTTGACAGAACCCTAGGAAACCCAAGAATTGAAGTCCATCGACCAAGATTTCGAGTCACGGGTTGGTCACGCCCGTGACCGACCCGTCACGCCCGTGACCTAAGGCATGACCCCCTTCGACGATCGTCGACCTCAGGAAGACGATCGACGAACTCATAATTTTCAACATGGGCCTGTCACGCCCGTGACCGACCCGTCACGCCCGTGACCGACCCTTCACACCCGTGACCAAGGGTGTGACCCCCTTCGACGATCGTCGACCTCAGGAAGACGATCGACGAACTCAGAATTTTCAACACGGGCCTGTCACGCCCGTGACCGACACGTCACGCCTATGAACTAGGGCGTGACCCCCTTCGACGATAGTCGACCTCAGGAAGACGATCAGCGAACTCAAAATTTTAAACACGGGCCTGTCACTCCCGTGACCGACATGTCACGCCCGTGACAGAGGCTGAAACGTCGGTTCGGGTCCGAAATTATTCTAACACGTGTTATAATGAATTCTGGTTTGGGAAATTACACAAGGAGTGTTAATTGGATGTTTCTTCCTTCAAAATATAATTAAAGGAGGAGTTGTTGGCCCAATAGTTTGTCACCACCTAGCAAACACCTCTTCTTATTCCAGCATTTCCTTTTCCTCCATAACCGAAAAGCCATTCGTTAAGGGAGCTTTTATGGCCATTACAATCCATGCAAACCCACAGCCCCATTTCTTCTCTATAAAAGGCTCCTTAGACTTAGAGGAGAAGTTTTTACCCCTACTTGACGGATTGAAGCCTTGTGCCTTGGTGTTGAAGAGATCCGGCGACGCCACCACCACGCAAATGACAACCCGACGTTCATCGCGCCTCCAAGCCGCAAATTAGGTTCTCCTCTACTTATTCTTCTATGGGTAGATCTTAGGTTTCTAGAAATGAAGTACGTGCTCAACCGAGCCGGATCTATCTCACGTTTTCATGAAAAACAAAAAAACCATGAAAAATACATTTTTGGGTTCGCCGGAAATCACCACCTTCGGCGGCCAAACCACCGCCGGACGTTAGCCACCACCTCGACGGAGGTGGTGGTGGCGGTGGCTGGCCAGGGAGGTGGCCGGATGGCCGGAGGTGGCTCACGGAAAAGCTACAAGAAGCATGTGTTTTAGAGTTTCGTTTTAGAGTTTCCTGGTTCTGTTCGGGTAATGAGAAGATGAACAGTGCCAGCTTTTTATATTATAAAAATTATATGTATAATATATAAGGAATAGTTACATTTAAACATACACATTTTGATTCTGTCAAATGAGGCCCATAGAAGCCGATTTATGAAAAATGGCCAGTCACCAAAGTTGTAGCTCTTCGAGTCTAGATTAATTTAAAATTAGTTTCAACTCATTTGGGTAAGTGGTTTGACCACAACACCCATTTTGGTGGGACCTATACCTAGGGCTAACCTGGACTTCAGAAAAACCCCCACCCTTCATCCCTTGTCCAAATGGACTGAAATTTGGACAGGATATTGATCTTATCCTTTTCTAGGGCCTGTCCAAAAATGAGAATTTTTTGACCTATAGTTTTTGTTTTAATTTAATAAAACTAGGGTAAATTAATTAAGTGGTCAAAAGGCCTCCAAACCCTCCCAAATGTTGGTGAGTGGTCCCTGACATCATGATGAAGCTTTGTTTTTAATTTCATTTCATTTGGAGGCATTTTAGATAGGAAATGGTCAACCCTTAGTTCTACCTTAAAGAAGGGTTTTGAGTAAAAAGTGTATTTTGGGTTTGAGTGGACAATTCACCTCAACAAAGACTAGGGTTCTGGAAACTGACTTGGAATGGCCAATGTCACCCCCTTTAAGGAAAATGCTATGATTTAGGGTTGATTTACCCTAGGGTTCAAACTCAATCCCTAAGGAAGGGCTTTTCAGTGTTGTGAACGGCATAGGGGCAAATGCCCTTGTGTGACCTTGTAACTCAGTAGAGTTAAAGGTAGTGAAACCTAAGTTTTCTGGTAGGAATCTTAGAGGATTTGGAGGTAGGTAGACATCTCAAAACCCTAGCCCTAGTTTTAGGATAGAAGCTCAATTATGAAAACACAGTCACTAAACCTTAGTTAAAAGTTTTGAAATTTGGTTAGAGTAAGTTTTAGACTAGGTAGAACCGTTTAACAATTTTATTAGAATTTTATGGATTATATTTCTAGTACTTTATTTGTTAGGTATCAATTTGCTTAAATTGGTTTTTTAATTAATTTGATTATTCTGTTCATTTGAATCTGATGAAACTTGATCAGAAGATGTTTTAGGTCTAAATGAATATCTCTAAATTTTGTTAGAAATTTTTAGTTGATTATATTTAGTACTTCCTTCACAAGTTCCAAAAAGGAAATTATGGTCAATAAATCATTCAGAGAAAATGACCTACTGAAAAATTATGAAACTTGACCATTGATGTTCTCAGATCAATATCTATTTGTAATATTTTATTCATGATTTTTAGAAGAATATTTACAGTACTTGCTTTACAAATATAGTTTTTTGAGATTTTGGTAATTATTTATTCTAGAGCTCAATCCCCTTTGAAGAATTATGAAATTTGGCCGATGATGTTTTTAGGACAGTATCTACCCTAGAAGATTAATAAAGAATTTTTGGATGATTATCTACTGCACTTACTTCATTAATGAAAGGAAATAAGATTTATTATCAAAATTAAATTAGAGTCCTTAAAATACTGGAAAAATTGTTATATCTTGGATTTACTGTTAAAATTGTTGTTTAGAATTTATCATGATTTTATGAAGCTTTATACATACCTGAAAAGTGCACTTCATGTTCAATTGGTATCCCTTGAAAGCTTTAAGGAAATTAATTAAATGCCAAATAAATTAGGAAAATTACAATTTTCTGGATTTAGACTATCTGTGTCATGATAAGTCTCCCGTAAATAATTTAGGGCATCTGAATGATTATTTTGATTATCTCCTATCCGGTTCGACGTATAGCCTAGGTTGGTCTACATTTAGCAAATTGTTAAATTTGTAATAGGATATGATTTGGGATAGCTGTTGGAGTTAGTAATTTTGCTGAGTTGGATAGATGTGGATGATTTCACCATAGAAAGATAGGAAGAGTAGTGAGAAGTGGTTTGGCTAGAGTTTAGAGGTACTCGGGTTCGACGAAAGATCGTCTTTCCCGAGGAGAGGAAGAGTCAAAATCACCCTAGGATAGATCTAGCGTAATATGAAACGGAAATGGGTAAGGGGAATCAACCAATAACAATAAGTACCTTGCGAAAGGGAACGATGGGCTTCAGCTACCATCATAGTTCCTAGTGCCCTTTGAGAGCCCTTCACGGGGTATGCCGGGGGTAGTCCTGGGTTATCGTAAACTGTATTAACAAACTGAAAAGAGTAACCTAGTAATTAGGGTCTCACATTTCACAAACACTGTTAGCACAGGAAAATTGTTGGAAGCTTCTGCTCGATTAGTTAAGAGACGGGCGGAATGGTCCGGGGAGCTTCGACTCGATTAGTTTAGAGACGGACAGAATGGTCCGGGGAGCTTTGGCTTGGTTGGTTTGATACGTTAAATATTGTATGTGCATAAAAAGAAAAGAAAAAGGTGGCGGGTCTTCAGTATTGGAGGGTCGAGGCACCGACGCCAATACGCTGACTCGGTAAGTGTGGTTAGCAGTTCGCCAATAGAAGTCCGGTGCGCCAGCCAGTATGAGTACGCAGAAGTCCGCTTCGTGCACCAAGCGTTGAGGCATACGATAGGTCTGACCAGTAGTGCTTTACTGGTTTATAGGTGGGCGAGGCCCAACCCACCGCTTCCGTCTGCCACTACGGAGGTATCCTGGGAGGTGAGGCTCCAGAAAGGGGGAACTAAAGGTCTATGTACACAGAGTCAGGTGGGTGAGTTGCACTTGCATGTTCATATTCATACTCACTAGCATGTCATAGCATAATCATTTCATTTAACCCCTGACACCTATTATATAAGTGGAATGAGACGCTTATACAATAGGACTTGTAAAACGACCTCTTGGTTTATAAGCTTGTGTGGGCAAGTTTATAAATTAAGGTCAAATTCTTTATATATATATTGCTGTTAATAACCGACACCCCAACATATAAATTGGTATGGGAAACTTTATATGATGGGAGCCTTGCAGAAGATCCCCTGACTTCTGTGCTTCCATATATAAGTTAAGGTTACTTTTCATACTTTACTCTACTGCCACATGTACTATATAGTTGCTAGTGTAGGTCCGTTGTCATCTGTTTCTTGATTACTCTCCACCTTCAAGTACTCCCCTCTCTTCCCCTCCGCTCGGTGCCTAGGGGTCATGGGGGAAGGGGTGGGGGATGATAGGGCTTAGTCTTATAGACTAACAGTTTTCGGACCACATCATTTAGGGGATCGTGGAGCCCAGCATGGAGCAGTAGCCCCGGAGGTCGGCCCGTTTGGAGACAGGGAAATCTAGTTCAGGAGTTCAGACAGCTGGGACTGTGAGTCCCTGACCTTAGTAGTGTTTTATTTTGCTTCCGCTTGAGTTATTATGTAGTGAGGATTTGATGTAACGGGCTTAAGCCCTTATTTTCAGTACATTCATATTCTGTGGACTCTCCCCTCGTGGAGACTTTTATTTCTATATATGTGATCTCTAGTGGACTTGTTTTATATTTACTTTTGCTACTGTTCTGCGATGGATTTGGCCGGCAGGATCAGCGTTTTGTAGTGACGACCTTCCCGGGCATGAAGGTATCACCGCAAAGCGGCGGTTCTGGGCCTATGACCCCAGTGTTTAAAAAAAAAGGTCTTACAAGTGGTATCAGAGGCGGAAACCTCGATCGGAAGAGTAGCAGTCCACTAACCCTGTGTCACCCCCGCACGAGCTTAGTTTGAGGATAAACTAGCAGCGGAAGCAGTGGTGTGCCCATAAGGGAAATCACATGTAAAAGTTCACTTCTTCATTAATTGGAATTCTTCTTTGTAGCCTGTGGTAAAACCTACCCCCTGCAGGGAACACCTCTGGCTGCGAAAATCTCATCTTAATGCTCTAGTCAATGCGTTAGACTCAACCCACTAGGACTCATAACTAACAATGACAACTTATAGTATGCCCTAGGCAAAAATAGACCTTGGGTATGAACTCGGTTAAGGTAAGGAGATACCCAAAGAGAATAAAGGAGGAGTTTAACACGAGAATGACAACCTAAGAAATAAACTCAAGTGACCCTACGGTCCATTACTCAAACTGGTAGAACTGCTTTAAGGAGAATTGAGACCAATAATCCATTAGTAGAATGGTAGAAGACACATAGTCTCAACCCTCATACCAGTAATAAGATTACTAGGAGACAACCACCGAGACAAACACCGAGAGTTGGATAGGAATTCAAGTTTAGAAGATACCCATTTGGGACGGGAATATTTTGACCCCGATAAGGTTATCGTAAATGTGACTCATAGAGTTTAGAGTATTGAGTATATCAACAGGTTTCAGGTTGGAACCCCAAGTCGAAGATTGATTCCCTAGGGATTGTGCACCCAGCTAGGATAGATATAACATGGTAATATCAAAGATACTTAGCCCAAGGTAGGTAGAAGCCAATCTTTTGTTTATTGGGGTCTTGGCCTTGCCAATTGGGCGAATTAGTCATAGATTTAGGTTTCCCTTTAAACCTCACTTAGCAAACATGACGTCGTGATGTAATCTCCCACTCCTTATGGGATGTTACAAGTTTAATTTATTCTGGTAGAACCCCGTGGGCTTAACCTTGATTTCGGGGATGAAATCTTTGTTTTGTTTATTGGGATTTGTAACATCCCATTTCCAACTAGACCCCTAGGAGTGGTTTTGTCATGACAGAACTCTAGGAAACCCAAGAATTTGAAGTCCATCGACCAAGATTTCGAGTCACGGGTTAGTCACGCCCGTGACCTAGGGCGTGACCCCCTTCGACGATCGTCGACCTCAGGAAGACGATCAGCGAACTCAGAATTTTCAACACGGGCCTGTCACGCTAGTGACCGACCCGTTATGCCCGTGACCTAGGGCGTAACCCCCTTCGACGATCGTCGACATATGGAAGACGATCGACGAACTCGGAATTTTCAACACGGGCCTGTCATGCCTGTGACCGACACATCACGCCCGTGACCTAGGGAGTGACCCCCTTCGACAATCGTTGACCTCAGGAAGACGATCAGCGAACTCAGAATTTTCAACACGGGCCTGTCACGCCCGTGACCGACATGTCACGCCCGTGATAGAGGCCGAAACGTCGGTTTGGGCCCGAAATTATCCTAACACGCGTTATAATGAATTCTGGTTTGGGAAATTACACAAGGAGTGTTAATTAGACGTTTCTTCCTTCAAAATATAATTAAAGGAGGAGTTGTTGGCCCAATAGTTTGTCGTCACCTGACAAAGTCCTCTTCTTATTCCAGCATTTCCTTTTCCTCCACCATAACCGAAAAGCCATTCGTTAAGGGAGCTTTTATGGCCATTATAATCCATGCAAACCCATAACCCCATTTCTTCTCTATAAAAGGCTCCTTAGACTTAGAGGAGAAGTTTTTACCCCTACTTGATGGATTGAAGCCTTGTGCCTTGGTGTTGAAGAGATCCGGCAACGCCACCACCGCGCAAATGATAACCCGACGTTCATCGCGCCTCCAAGCCACAAATAATGTCCTCCTCTACTTCTTCTTCTTCTATGGGTAGATCTTAGGTTTCTAGAAATGAAGTTCGTGCTCAATCGAGCCGGATCTATCTCACGTTTTCATGAAAAACAAAAAAAACCATGAAAAAAACATTTTCGGGTTCACTGGAAACAACCACCTTCGGCGGCCAAACCATTGCCGGACGTTAGCCACCACCTCGACGGAGGTGGTGGCGGTGGTGGCTAGCCAGGGAGGTGGCCGGATGGCCGGCGGTGGCTCAAAGAAAAGCTACATGAAGCATGCATTTTAGAGTTTCGTTTTAGAGTTTCCTGGTTCTATTCGGGTAATGAGAAGATGAACAGTGCCAACTTTTTATATTATAAAAATTATATGTATAATATATAAGGAATAGTTACATTTAAACATGCACATTTTGATTCTGCCAAATGAGGCCCATAGAAGCCGATTTATGAAAAATGGCCAGTCAAGAAAGTTGTAGCCCTTCGAGTTTAGATTAATTTAAAATTAGTCTCAACTCATTTGGGTAAGTGGTTTGACTACAACACCCGTTTTAGTGGGACCTATACCTAGGGCTAACCTGAACTTCAGAAAAACCCCCACCCTTAATCCCTTGTCCAAATGGACTGAAATTCGGACAGGAGATTGATCTTATCCGTCTCTAAGGCCTGTCCAAAAATGAGAATTTTTGGAGTCATTTAGCCTATAGTTTTTGTTTTAATTTAATAAAACTAGGGTAAATTGATTAAGTGGTCAAATGGCCTCCAAACCCTCCCAAATATTAGTGAGTGGTCCCTGAAATCATGATGAAGCTTTGTTTTTAATTTCACCTCATTTGGAGGCATTTTAGATAGGAAATGGTCAACCCTTAGTTGTAACATCCCATTTTCAAATAGACCCCCCCTTAGGAGTGACTTGAACATACCTAGGTCATAACAAGGTCTAGGTTGAATCTAGGAGGTTAAGTGACCCAACTAGCTAGTTGAGACTCACTTGGGCTGCAAATAGTAAAATCTTAAAACCCTGATTTTTGGTGGCCTAGTGGGTTCAATCTGACTCCAAGGCATTCCTAGACCTAATATGAGATCAATGGGTCACCAAGGACCCATTGGATGCAAACCTAGTGGCTAAGTTGACCCAAGTCAACTTAAGCCCTAGTTAGGCCAAATTAACCCTGCCCTGGGTCAACTCACCCTCTTTATGCCAAGTCTACCCTACCTAACCATACCTAGGCCTTAGGGGAGGTCAATGGGTCCCTAGGGGAGTATTGATGTTGACTCTAAAGGTTAAATTGACCAAGTCAGCCCTAAACCCTAGGATAGCCAACATGTAAAAATAGGAGAGAGAAAGTGAGAATAAGGGGTATTTTCATGGTAGAATGGTGAGCCCCCCTCTCATATGGCATTTAAGGATTTAATATTCATTTTGTGGGCTGCCTTTAGGCTTCTAGGGGAAGAAAATTCGTGAGGGTGACTAGGAGAGAGAAAGAAGTAAGGAAGAGGCTAAATTTAGGAGAGAGAAAAGGTGGTGGAAGTGAAGGGGTGGATTTAGAGAGTGAGGAGGCATGGAGCTCGGCCAAAGAGGGGCCAACAGCCACCTAGAGGTTGACACCTCTTCCCCCCACTCTTTTCCCGGCCATCAAGAGGTGTTTCCACTCTCTCTCCTCTAACCACCCCCCCACATGAAGAGGTGTTTTGCCTCTTGGAGAAAACCGCCCCTCTCCCCCTCTCCTCTTTATATACTCACTTAGAAGAGAGGGGAGACCATTTTCGAAACCAGAGAAGGAGGAGAGAGGCTTGCCGGAGCCACCAAGGAGAGGAAACGTCGCCACCGCCGCCACCGCCGCCACCATGCATTCCCACCGGTCTATTCGCATCCAAGCCCGAACTCAGGTCCTCCCTCACCTCTTCTCTCATGTTTAGATCCTAGGATTGGTTAGGAGTTGAGTTCATGCTCAAACGAACCGGAGCAAGGGTTTAAAAATCCTAAAATTTCCATTTTTTTGGAGCTTTTGAAGCTCTCGGGTAGGGCGGCGCCGCCACCTCCGGCCGCCCTAGCTCCGGCCGTGGATAGCCCCCACCACCGGGAACAAATGGGTGATGTTTCCCGGTGGTGGCGCCGCCTCAGGCCGCCGGAATAAGGCCCGTAAAAACCACCTGCGCGGGCTCATTTTCTATCCAAATTGGAGAAGATGAACAGTTGCCGTCTGATGCGCTTTAAGATTCGTGCAGGATCAAAATAAACACTTATAAATCCATATTTTCTGATTTTCTGTTTTTTAATAAACAGTTTTCACTGTAAATTAAATTTAGGCCACTTATAAGCACCACATGAAAATGGTTACAACATAAAAGTTGTAGGTCTTTTGAAGACCTACAATTTTATATGTAGTGGTGAAATATTGGATGAGGGGACTGCCCTGTAGAGCCTTTTTAGTGAGGGTATGTCCTACAACTAGGGCAGATTTCTTCTAAAATTTATTTAGGCCCTTTAGGGGCATGTTCATCAAAAATGATCAACATAAATATTGTAGGAATTTTTATTATCTACAGTTTGATATGTAATGGGAAATTTTAGGACAAGTCTACTGACTTATAGGACCATTTTGCTAGGGTAGGTCCTATATGTAGGGCAGATTTTAAAATAATTACCCACACATAACCCTTGGTCTAAATTCCCTGAATTTTGGACAGGGGCTTATTATTACCTAGATCTAGCTCCTGTAAAAATTAGAGACCATTTGGGATAGTATAGCTTAGGGTTTTGCCCTAACCCTATAAAAGCTAGGGTAAGATAATTAAAGGGTCAAATGACCCCCATACCCTCCCAAATTTTGGTGAGGTGTCCCTGGTATAGGTATCTAGGTCTGGTTCAAATTTCAATTCATTTGGTTGAGTTTTGAATAGGAATTCACTAAACCCTAGTTTGGACCTAGTGAAGGGAAATTTAAGGAAAAGTTACTTTTGACACTTGAGTGATCATCTCACCTCAACAGAGGTTGAGATTCTGACCACTGGTTTAAAATGGTCCTAAGAACTCCCTTGCGGAAGATGGGATGGATTAGGGTGAGTTTACCTTAGGGCCCAGGTTCAAACCCTAAATGAGGACTTTGGGGGCTTGTGAAGGACATAGGGGCAAATGCCCTTGTATGGCCTTGAGTTTTGGTGGAGAGGTTTTTAATGGGTATTTAACCCTCTGGTTGAAATATTAGAAAATTTAAAGGTAGGTAGGTACCTCAAAACCTAAACCCTAGTTTTAGGGTAGAAGGGCTTTTAGGTCAAATCAGTAACTTAAATTCATTTAAAAGCTATCAAACTTGGGTAGAGTGTTTCTAAGGTAGTTAGGACCCTTGGATGATTTTACTAGAATTTTTGGATAATTATTTTTAGTACCTTACTTATGAATGTGGGTATAGCCCTATTTGATATTTTATTTATTTAAGATTTTTAAGTCAAATAAGATCCCATAAAACTATGGAATTAGATGTTGTTGGCCATTAGTAATGCTCCTGAATTTTTAGTTTAATTTTATGTTGAAGAAATCTAGTAGTTCTTTCACAAGTGTTATAAAAGAGCTTTATGGTTTTAAAATATATTATGGCTTAAATATTTTCTAAAAAATTATGAAATTTGGTAAATAGGGTTCTTAAACCAATATGTACCAGTGGGAATTTATTCAGAATTTTTGGAGTTATGCATATAATACTTGATTCACAAGCATGCTAGATTAAGAATTTAGTAAATGATTTATTGTAAATTAATTTCCAGTAGAAAAATTATGAAACTTATCTAGTACTGTTTTCATGGTGTTATTAGTACCCTGTAATTGATTCAAATTATTTGAATGAAGATTTGATGTAGTTTATTCATTAGTCATGAAAGAAATGAATTATTGATAAAACATGATTAGGCCCTTTAGACCTTAGAGAAAAATGGCAAACCTTGGATATATCCTTTTTAGATATAACAGAATTGTTTCTGAATTTATTATGATTTTTACATAGCTAAAAAGTCTACTTCATGTTCAAATTGGTAGACCTTGGATTTGTAGGAAAATTAATTAATTATTAGATTAATTGAGAAAATGGTTATAACCTGGAATTGATTCAATTATGCCATGATAGGCCCCCAGTAAATAAATTAGATCATTCGGATTTAAACGCAAAGGACATCCTATCATGGACATCATATGGTATAGGGTGGTCGTTAAATAGCAAATTCGGGAAAATGTGTAAATGGATAGGAATTGGTCACAGTGTGAAGTAGTTGGTATTGGTTTGATTTAATGAAGAGGCTGGATTACCATAGGAGGTTCAGATGTGGTGAGAAATGAGTTGATGTGTGTTAGAAGGTGCACGGGACCGACGAAAGATCGTCGTCCCCATAAGAGAGTGAGTCAAATTCACCCTAGGTTTAGTTTGATGCAATTTATAAAGGGAACGGGTAAGGGAAAAACAACCAATAATAATAAGTGCCTTGCGAAAGGGAACTTCGGGTCGTAATGCCGCCGTCTTGGTTCCTAGTGCCTATTGAGAACCCTTCACGGGGCATAATCCGGAGACAGTCCTGAGCTAACGTAAATCTTAAAACAAACAAAAGAGTAATTAGCTGGATAGGGATTCACATTGCACACACTTATTAGTTAGGTTTGGAAATGGTTAAGTCGTCCCGAGGTGTTCAAGGGGGCGCCATCCCGCGGGTCCAAGGGATGAGGTCTAGAGATGAGCCGGACGGTTTAGTCCGGGGAGCTTAGTCTTGGTTGTGGTTAATACGGACGGTTTAGTTCGAGAGTTTGACACCTTAAATTATTATATATTAAACTGCTGCATGTGCATAAAAATAGGAAAGATTAAGGTGGTGGGTTCTCGATATCGGGGAGTTCGATTGCACCGACACTGATATCATTGACTCGGCAAGGTGACTAGCACTTAGCCAAGGTTAAGTCCGGCGGACCAGTCGGCAAGAGTACGCAGGAGTCCTCCTCGTGCACCAGGCGTTGAGGGCATACGATAGGTCAGACCAGTGGTGTTTTTACTGGTTTTGAGGTGGGCGAGGCCCAACCCACCGCTTCCGTCTGCCACTACGGAGGTATCCTGGGAGGTAACGACTCTGAAAGGGGGAACTAAAGGTTTGTGTACACAAAGTCGTGTGTGTGAGTTGCACAGCATGAACATCATAACCCACCATATAGTTGCATACATAATCATTCATAAAAATCTTGACACCTAATGTATAAGTGGAATGAGACGCTTATACATTAGGACATGCAAAACGACCCCTTGGTCTATAAGCTTGTGTGGGCAAGTTTTATAGATTAAGGTCATTTTTAATATTTAAATAATGCTTGTGATAACCGACACCCCAACGTATAAGTGGAATGAGACATTTATACGATGGGAGCCTAGTAAAAAATCCCTTGGATTATGTGTACTCACATAAGTGAAGGTTTAAATTCTTACTTACTTACCTTTCTGTTTTACCTATTATAATACTTATATTGTTCGCCTGTTATAACTTGCTAGTTAGGTCCACCGTCATCTGCTTTTGACTACTCTCCACCTTTATGTCCTTCCCATTCTTCCTCTCCGCTCGGTGCCTTAGGGCATGGGGGAAGGGGTGGGGGATGATAGGGCTTAGTCTTATAGACTAACGGTTTTCGGACCACATCATTTTAGGGAATCGTGGAGCCCAGCCCGGAGGAGCAGCCCAGGAGGCCGGTGCGCTTGGAGACAGGGCAGTCTAGCTCAGGAGCTCAGACAGCCGGGACCGTGAGTTCGGTTCCTTAGTATCAGTTTGTTTTTCAGCTTCCGTTTGAGTGACCATGTAGTGAGGTGTTGTTGTACCGGGCTTAAGTCCTTTTCCTTTCAGTACTCTGATTTTACTCTGATGTTATACTGTGGACGCTCCCCTCGTGGAGTTTTTATTTATATGTGATATTATATTGTGGACTGCATTTCTCTTTACTGTTCTACTTGCTACTTGATTGTGATCGAAAAGGTAGGCAGAATCGGCGAGTTGTAGTGATGACCTTCCCGGGTGCGAAGGTGTCACCGCAAAGCGGCGGTTCTGGGCATAAGACTCCGAGTTATGAATCGAGTTTTCAAAAAAAAGGGGTCTTACATCAGTTCTACCTTAGAGAAGGGTTTTGAGTAAAAAGTGCATTTTGGGTTTGAGTGGACAATTCACCTCAACAGAGGCTGAGGTTCTGGACACTGACTTGGAATGGCCAATGTCACCCCTATAAGGAAAATGGTGTGATTTAGGGTTGATTTACCCTAGGGTTCAAACTCAATCCCTAAGGAAGGGCTTTTGAGTGTTGTGAAGGGCAAATGGGGAAAATGCCCTTGTGTGACCTTGTAACTCAGTAGAGTTGAAGGTAGTGAAACCTTAGTTATCTAGTAGGAATCTTAGAGGATTTGGAGGTAGGTAGACACCTCAAAACCCTAACCCTAGTTTTAGGGTAGAAGCTCAATTATGAAAACACAGTCACTAAACCTTAGTTTAAAGTTGTGAAACTTCGTTAGAGTAAGTTTTAGACTAGGTAGAACCCTTAGCAATTTTATTAGAATTTTATGAATTATATTTCTAGTACTTTATTTGTTAGGTATCAATTTGCTCAAATTGGTTTTTTAATTAATTTGATTATTCAGTTCATTTGAATCTGATGAAACTTGGTCAGAAGATGTTTTACACTTAAATGAATATATCCGAATTTTGTTACAAATTTTTAGTTGATTATATTTAGTACTTCCTTCACAAGTTTCAAAAGGGCAATTATGGTCAATAAATTATTCAGAGCAAATTACCTACTTAAAAATTATGAAACCTGACCACTGATGTTTTCAGATTAATATCTATTTGTAGGATTTTATTCATGATTTTTAGAAGAATATTTACAGTACTTGCTTTACAAATATAGCTTTTTGAGATTTTGGTAATTATTTATTATAGAGCTCAATCCCCATTGAAGAATTATGAAATTTGGCCGCTAATGTTTTTAGGACAGTATCTGCTTTAGAAGATTAATAAAGAATTTTTGGAGGATTATCTACTGCACTTACTTCATTAATGAAAGAAAATAAGATTTATTATCAAAATTAAATTAAAGTTCTTAAAATACTGGAAAAATTGTTATATCTTGGATTTACTGTTAAAATTGTTGTTTAGAATTTATCATGATTTTATGAAGCTTTATACATACCTGAAAAGTGCACTTCATGTTCAATTGGTAGCCTTTGAAAGCTTTAAGGAAATTAATTAAATGCCAGATAAATTAGGAAAATTACAATTTCTAGATTTAGACTATCTGTGTCATGATAAGTCTCCAGTAAATAATTTAGGGCATTTGGATGATTATTTAGGTTATCTCCTATCCGGTTCGACATATAGCCTAGGTTGGTCTGCATTTAGCAAATTGTTAAATTTGCAATATGATATGATTTGGGATAGCTGTTGGAGTTAGTAATTTTGCCGGGTTGGATAGATGTGGATGATTTCACCATAGAAAGATAGGAAGAGTAGTGAGAAATGGTTTGGCTAGAGTTTAGAGGTGCTCGGGTTCGACGAAAGATCATCTTTCTCGAGGAGAGGAAGAGTCAAAATAACCCTAGGATAGATCTAACATAATATGAAATGGAAATGGGTAAGGGAAATCAACCAATAACAATAAGTACCTTGCGAAAGGGAACGATGGGCTTCAGCTACCATCATAGTTCCTAGTGCCCTTTGAGAGCCCTTCACGGGGTATGCCAGAGGCAGTCATGGGTTATCGTAAACTGTATTAACAAACTGAAAAGATTAACCTAGTAATTAGGGTCTCACATTTCACAAACACTGTTAGCACAGGAAAATTGTTGGAAGCTTCTGCTCGATTAGTTAAGAGACGGACGGAATGGTCCGGGGAGCTTCGACTCGATTAGTTTAGAGACGGACGGAATGGTCCGGGGAGCTTTGGCTTGGTTGGTTTGATACGTTAAATATTGTATGTGTATAAAAAGAAAAGAAAAAGGTGGCGGGCCTTCAGTATTGGAGGGTCGAGGCACCGACGCCAATACGCTGACTCGGTAAGTGTGGTTAGCAGTTCGCCAATAGAAGTTCGGTGCGCCAGCCGGCAAGAGTACGCAGAAGTCCGCTTCGTGCACCAAGCGTTGAGGCGTACGATAGGTCTGACCAGTAGTGCTTTACTGGTTTAGAGGTGGGCGAGGCCCAACCCACCGCTTCCGTCTGCCACTACGGAGGTATCCTGGGAGGTGAGGCTCCAGAAAGGGGGAACTAAAGGTCTGTGTACACAGAGTCGGGTGGGTGAGTTGCACTTGCATGTTCATATTCATACCCACTAGCATATCATAGCATAACCGTTTCATTTAACCCCTGACACCTATTGTATAAGTGGAATGTGACGCTTATACAATAGGACTTACAAAACGATCCCTTGGTCTATAAGTTTGTGTGGGTAAGTTTATAAATTAAGGTCAAATTATTTATATATATACTGCTGTTAATAACCGACACCCCAACGTATAAATTGGTAAGAGACACTTTATACGATGAGAGCCTTGCAGAAGATCCCTTGGCTTATGTGCTTCCGCATATAAGTTATGGTTACTTTTCATACTTTACTCTACTGCCACATGTACTATATAATTGTTAGTGTTGGTACGCTGTCATCTGTTTCTTGATTACTCTCCACCTTCATGTCCTTCCCTCTCTTCCTCTCCGCTCGGTGCCAAGGGGCTATGGGGGAAGGGGTGGGGGATGATAGGGCTTAGTCTTATAGACTAACGGTTTTCGTACCACATCATTTAGGGGATCGTGGAGCCCAGCATGGAGGAGCAGCCCCGGAGGTCGGCCCGTTTGGAGACAGGGCAGTCTAGCTTAGGAGTTCAGACAGCTGGGACTGTGAGTCCCTGACCTTAGTAGTGTTTTATTTTGCTTCCGCTTGAGTGACTATGTAGTGAGGATTTGATGTAACGGGCTTAAGCCCTTATTTTCAGTACATTCATATTCTGTTGACTCTCCTCTCGTGGAGACTTTTATTTCTATATATGTGATCTCTGGTGGACTTGTTTTATATTTACTTATGCTACTGTTCTGCAATGGATTTGGCCGGCAGGATCAGCGTTTTGTAGTGACGATCTTCCCGGGCGTGAAGGTATTACCGCAAAGCGGCGGTTCTGGGCCTAAGACCCCGGTGTTAAAAAAAAGGATCTTACATAGCATACGAATGGAAAAGAATGCGCAAAAACAAATGGGTATGTGTAGCGCGTTCCGTTTTGGGCAAACGGAATGGAGCCAAAAAGCTAAGCCAAATAAGGCCTTATTTCTAGGCTCCATTTTATCATTTAGGCTTCGTTTGGGGACTTATTTTCACCCGTCAAGCGGTTACGAGCGCATGAACCAAACCTTAAATCAAATTGAATAGAAATGTAAAGTTTAGGATCAAAATCAACAAATTTTTTTCATAAAATAGATCAATTTTAGGGTCTTATTTTCCTATTTTGCTTTTGTTTATCTTTTACTCTGTCATTTGAGCCATTTCACACTAATTATGCAGTCTTCATGCAGCCTGTCATTTGTCTGATTCAGAATCTGTATTATATAAATGAGACAAGTCTTTAATATATAATTCAATCTGTGTATGCACAATTCCAGCTTTTCCTCTTGGCGTTAACTAAGGCATGGGGTTCTCCCGGAAAAGAGTTGTTCTCGGCCTTCTCCTTCTAATCCTCCCAAACTTAGGTGATGATTCTCTTTGCTCTGCTCCCCCTCTCTCTCTCTATCTTAAGATGAAACGGAAGCTAAATATTCTAACCTCTGCTTCATCTTAAGTTCAGTACAAGCTATGTGGTTGCAGATAAGCTTGCATGTTGATGTTATGAATACAAATAAATGTTTAACTTACTAACTCGAGTAGTACTGTTGATGGTTTCATTCCTTATAAAGCAGTGATGGCGTGGGGAAAGCCGAAGAAGCCGTGGCACCGCTGTTTTGAAAAATCATTGTCATTCTTGGATACTATAATCTGCAATCTTGAAAGTTGCACAAATGCATGTAATGCCCATATGACATATTTAGCCTACTTAGCTGAAGCTTTCTGCACTGCGATGTGGACCTGCAGATGCACATTTTGTAGTAGAGGAAAAACTTTTGATAGGAAACCCGGCCACTTTTGGAATAAAAAGCCAAGACCCAATATTAGTTCCCCGCAAATTGGTATGTAATGCCGACTCTAGCTAGTGTTGATGGTTTCTTTTCTAAAGCAACGAGGGCGGGCGTCTAGGCCGTAGATATATTGCCTAAATATCATTTGGATTACGGCTACTTTTTTGCCTATGTAATTCTTTTTCTTCTGTGTATTAGTTTGGCGTTTCTTCTTCTTCTGTGTATTAGTTTGGCATTTCTTCTTCTGTGTATTAGTTTGACATTTCTTGGTTTTCAAATATACTCGTCTGTATGGGTATAAATTAAATAGAGATACATCCGCACCATTTGAATACTAAAAAATAAGAACACTTTTTCAATATATTTGTCCGGATTTTTCTTTCAATTTTCACATGGTATTAGAGCCTATGAAGTACCGACACTTCAAAATGTTCAGCGTGTCGGTGTCGGACACTTCGACACTTGTCTGACACTCGTGTTGGAAGTCCGACGCGCTGGCTCACGCGGGAAAGTCTCAAGTAGTAATTTATTTGAGGTAAAAAAATTAGAAGAAGAGGTGAATGCTAGAATAACGGGTCTTGCTCTTAAAAAGGTGTCTTTGACCTCTTCTAGCATTTCAATTAGTGAAGAGGGATCTACTAGTGAGGTGAATATTTTCTCTAGAAAAATGGAGATTAAAAGCGGGGGAAAAGGTTTGCTTGAAAATCCAATATTTTTATTGATGATATATAATGATAATTGTTGGGGATGAACCCCATTTTATATGTGATGGGTGTGCACAAAGCCACCTCACTCATAATCCAAACTAAAATTAATGGGATCATGAGTTTGACAGCGGGTGCGATCAACACACCCGATCCTCCCGCACGCCGATCCCACTACACACACAAAGGAAACTGCCACCGACGCAGCATTGTCGGCCGTCGACCGCTGCTCCGTCGGCTGCCTTGCGGCCAAGGGGCGGTCGCCCGCCGCCGCCCCATCCCGGCTGCCGCCTTGCGGCAAAGGCCTCCAACGACCGCCCCCTCCCTGGCCGCCGCCTTGCGGGCGGGGGCGGCCACCGACCTCCCCTCTCCTTGTCCGTCGGCTTGCGTCCAAGGGACGACTGCCGGTCTCCCCCCTCTTGGCCGCCATGTTGCTACCAAGGGACGGCCGCCGGTCGCCCCCCTTCATGGTCGCCGCCTTGCGGCCAAGGGGCAGCCACCGGTCGCCCCCTCCATGGCTTCCGCCTTGCGGCCAAGGGCCGACCGCCATTTGCCTCCTCCTTGGCCGCCTCCTTGCGGCCAAGGGCCGGCCGCCGGCCGACTCCACCTTGGCCGCCTCCTTGCCGCTAAAAATTTCTCAAGATGACTAGGAGATAGCTCTGATACCAAGTAAAACTTTCAGAGCTATCAAGATGACAACTTGATCTAGCGGAAAGCGGGAACCAGACGCAGGAACACTCCTACCATAAACCGAGCTCAATAAACCAGATGCAAACAAATAAACAAGCAGGTCAAGTATTAACAGTCTTCATTACAGCGAGAGGTATACATGACGAGACATGATTTCGCCAAGTAAAACAAGGAAGCAAGAAATAATAAAAAACAAGCCGGGCACACAGAAGTTGAGACCGCCGCCCCTGCCGAACCGAACAGCGAAGTTCGCGAGGTCGCGCAGACTACCCAATATTCTGCTGAACACCTTGTTCGCTCTCTGCAAGCCTCCTGACCGTAGAGGTTGCCTAGCTGCCAGAGTCCGCGAACAAGATCCGCTGCCAAACTGAAGAACGGACCGTCAAAACCGACGGACAAGTTATTAAGCTGGAAAGCTGGATATAAGACCGGCTAGCCGCAAATGCAACCTGCTGCAAAAAATCACTGATTGTTAACTGCAAGCTTCACTGATCCCTGACCGCAGTCAGCACCAAAAACCTGGCTTCTCAGTGGTAGCCGCATAACCTGCAAATAGCAAACCGGTTAACCTTCTCAAATCGCGCGGACTGAAAATCCGAGGTTGCAACTATTAACCCACGTTCAACTTACTGTTTATTCAGTTAGTTATGATGTCACATGGGGGTCCTATTTATAATCGCGGGGAGGAGTGTGGTCATCGCCCTAGTAGATAGAAACACCACCCCAGCCCGCAGCTAGCACAAAGCAGTCTGCCCTGTCCACAAGGACAGGCCGGACACCAGCCTATCCACCTGCTATCAAAGGAGGCTGGACAGGAAGCAAGTCTGCAAGCCAGCGGACATCGCACCAGCCCGCAATAAACTTTGTTTGCGACCAAAGGCATAAGCCGCTCAGTCAACCTGTGGACATTGCATACTCTGCGATTAAAAGCCGAACTTGTCATAGATGACCAAGTTCCAAACCAGAGAACCTATGACGTGAGCTCTGCGGACAAGAACAACTGACCACCTAGTCCGCCCGCTCCAATACAACTCGCCTAACCATGAACTCTGTGGTTACCTCCTAACCGGACCATGTTGAAATTTGTGAAGTTAAAGTGGGTGATCGGGCAGTCCGAGCGGACTGTCCGCGCGGACTGGAGCTAGAGTTCGGCGGTCTGGTGTTCGCGGTCTGTGCAGACTGAGGTTTGGAGACCGCGCGATTAGCGTTTGGTCCGGAGTTGCGGTGAGCCACAATCTGGTAGCGAGCTGGCAGTATAATTTGATGTCCGCCGAGCTCGCGCCTTGGCAGTGTGCTGGTCTTGGTTTCTGAGAAGACCAGGGTATCTGCATTGTCCGCTGTGACCGGGCGGTTTGCCTGTGGTCGTGGACATTGCGAGCTGGGTTGGTGTCCATATAGTTCGCAGTGACCGGGCGGTTTGCCTGTGGTCGTGGACTTGAGCGTGCGGACAGATGTTGTGTCCACTCTCCATGCGGATTGACATAGTGCTCAGCTGGTGGCTCTCTTACGGATTTGGCGATCTGTTCGCGAGTCCGGCTTGTCGGTGCGGACTCGGCGGACTGGCAGTGCTAGCTGCGATCAAGGGGCGGTTAGCCTATCTCATAGGGTGCTGATCACACTCCTCACCCCGCCTATAAATAGGACCCCTCGGCTCGTCATTTGACAACAGAGTGAACAGTAAGTTGGACTTGAGTTTAGTGCTGCAGACTCGGTTTTTGTATTCGCGCGGGTTGATCAGACTTAACTGGTTGTTGTGTGCAGGTGGCGCGGCTAACACTGTGAAGCTAGGAGTTTGGTTTTGACCTCGGTCAGGCTCAGTGAAGTTTGCGGACTACGTTCAACGATTACCAGTTTTCTCTCTGCATTAACTTTCCCAGTTCAATAACCTGTCCGCGCGACCTCGTGGTTTCGGCGGGTAGGCGGTCTATTCCTCAGTTCGGAAGCAGCAGGCAGTTCAGCAAATAATGGTGTGCCCGCGCGACCTCGCGGTCTCGGCGGACTCCGTGTTCAGTTTGGCTTTAGCTCAGTTCGGGTGGTCTCTACAAGCAGGCGGTCTCGGCGGTCTCAGTGTTCTGTCCGCCCGAATTGTTTGTAGTTTCTATTTTTCATTGTATTGGCGAAATCATGTCTCGCCACGTATACCTCGCCCTGTAAAGAAGATTGATATTTTGTGATCTGCTTGTTTCTGTCTATGCACTCTGGTTGCTTGAGTATTCTTCCCGGTTTTCGCTTGGTTAAGTTATGATCTGGGTAGTTCCGAAGATATTAATTTGGCATTTGGGCTACCTTGCTGAGCATCTTGAGAAAATTCAACATGGTATCAGAGGGAGGTTCAGTTGCTTGAGCGGTAATCAACAGGTTTTGTTGTTGCTATGTGCTTTTGAAAGCTTGAACAGATTAGTGCTATGGACGGAGGTTTTGCAAGAGGTCTGGGAATTGAGCTTTTAACGCCGACTAACTTCAAGAAGTGGAAGTCGTGCATGAAAAGCTATCTTCTAGGCGAGGAGCTGTGGGAGGTCGTCAGTGGTGATGATCAGGTAGAAATTACAGCTGAGTTTGGAACTGCCGAGCAGGTGAGAGTGTGGAGGAAGACAAATGTCAAGGCTGAGTTTGCTCTCAAGCGGCGGTGTCACCTGAGCTCTTTGATCACATCTTAGGATGTGAGTATGCTGCTGAGATCTGGACTTCCCTTGATGGGTTGTTAACCAAAAAGAATGTAGCTAGGCTACAGTTCTTGGAAAATGAGTTGGCTAAGGCAACTCAAGGAGACCTTTCTATCTCTAAATACTTCTTAAAGATGAAGAGCTTGTGTGCTGAGCTTTCAGCACTTGATCCTGATGAGCCGATCTCCGAGGCTAAGCTGAAGAGACACATAATCCACGGTCTGCGGAAGGAGTATATGGCCTTCGTCACTTAAGTTCATGGCTGGGCGACTCAGCCTTCTCTTCTAGAGCTTGAAAACCTGCTTGCTTCGCAGGAGAGCTTGACTAGGAAAATGGCCGGAGTGACTGTCTATGAAGGAGGAAGTGAAGATCTCTTCACTGAGAAGAAGAAGAAGAGATGGGAAGAGAAGAAGAAGAAGACTGCGGTTGGAGATGGGCCTTCAACTTCTAATCAGCAAGAGGGGAGCTTTGCTCCTAAGAAGGATTGAAAGAAGAACCTGAAGTGCTACAGGTGTCATCAGCCGGGTCACTTCAAGCGTGACTGTAAAGTCAAGCTGCAGCCTGGGCATGTTGCAGGCAAGGAGGAAGCTTCCTCTAGCAATGAGGAAGCTGGTTGGGGTGGAGCCTTCATGACGGGCACTTGTGTCCGTGCTTTGTCCACCATCGACTTCGAAGACGACTGGATCGTGGTCTCCGGGTGTGGTCATCATCTCACCGGAGACAAGTCGAAGTTTTCCTCACTGCAGGCTTACTCAGGTAATGAAGCCATCATCACTGCTGATAATACCATTCATATTGTAGAGAAGGAAGGTGTAGTATTCATGAGTATTGAGCATGGTCCACTCACATTGAGGAGTGTCTATCACATACCGGGCATGAAGAAGAATCTCTTCTCAGTTACCAACGCAGTAGATGTAGGATATCAGGTTCTGTTTGGTAAAGCAGAAGTGAAGTTTCTTCGCAACGTATCAGCGGTTAAGGCTGATGTTGCTCACGTTGGAAAGAGAGTGAATGACTTGTTTGTGTTATCAACAAGCTCCTATATTGATCGCATGAGGGCCAATGATAACGCTGCTATGTGGCACGAAAGGCTGGGGAAATAAGGGATGGATAAGTTGAAAGATATGACAAATAGAAGCCTGGTGAGAGGCTTACCTAAGCTATCATCCTACGGTGATGGTCACGTTTGTACAGGGTGTCAATATGGCAAGTCTCACCGTCTTCCATTTGATAAGTCACAAACGAGAAGCAAAGCACCATTAGAGGTTATCCATAGTGATCTGATGGGACCAACCATTACTGCTAGCCTTGGCGGGAGCAGGTACATGTTAGTCTTGATTGATGACTACTCAAGGTACACTTAGGTGTATTTCTTGAAGGATAATTCTGAAGCCTTCCGGTTGTTTGTGGAGTTCAAAGAGCTGGTGGAGGGCCGACTTAACCTGCAGATCAAAAAATTTAGAACTGACAACGGCGGAGAGTTTGTCTCCTCCGAGTTTTCTAATTTTTGCAGGAAGCACGAGATCCAGATAGAGCTTACTTGTGCTCATACTCCACAACAAAATGGAGTTGCGGAAAGGAAGATCCATCATCTGACGGAGACCTGCAAATGTTGGCTTCATGCCAAGAATATCCCAAGGTCCTTTTGGGCGGAGGGAATGTCTTGTGTAGCTTATGTCATCAATCAGATGCCTCTCAGTCCGATCAACATGAAGTCTCCCTTCGAGATATTGCTGAATGAGAAGCCAAGTGTTGAACACCTTTGGGTGTTTGGTTCAACCTGATATGTGCATATCTCAGATACTTTGAGGATAAAGCTTGATGTAAAGGCAAGGAAGCTTGTCTTTGTTGGCTATGATGAGCGGAAGAAGGGATGGAGGTGCATGGATCCTGCGACAAAGAAGTTCGTTGTGTCAAGAGACGTGGTCTTTGATGAACTGACATCGTATGGAGGAAGCTCAGTTGAGTTACCGGAAGTCAAGGATGATGAAGGGTAGGAGGTGACTGCTGAAGTTCTTCAAGAGGAGTTAGCTGTTTCACCAGCAGCTCCTGTTACTTCAAGTTCAGGGGGAGAGACTTCTGGTTCAGGAAGCAGGTGAGCACTGTTCCATGTTTGCTTGAAGAAGGAGTTGAACCTGAAGAAGTAGCAGAGGTGGTGAGCGGGGAGCAGGCTCTTAGGAGATCAAAGAGGATCATCAAGCCTCTGACTCGGTATTGCGATGGGAATACAGTGAGCTATGTCTCCTGTTTATTTGCAGGCCCTCTGGATGAGCGAGAACCTTCAAAGTATGAAGATGCCACTAGAGTGAAGGAGTGGGACAATGTCATGGATGAGGAGATGACTGCCCTCAGGAAGAATGAAACTTGGGACTTGGTGCCCAAGGTGGATGACGTTACTCCTGTTACTTGCAAGTGGGTTTATAAGCTAAAGAAGAAGGCGGATGGAAGCATCGAGCGGTACAAGGCTCGTCTTGTTGCTCGAGTATTCTCTCAACAATACGGAGAGGACTATGAGGAGACGTTTAGTCCGGTTGCAAAGATGACTTTAGTTCGAGTGGTGATACCTTTGGCGGCCTGCCAGGGCTGGAAGATGTGGCAGCTAGACGTAAAGAACGCTTTTCTTTACGAGGAGATCAACACGAACATCTTAATGGATCAACCACTCGGTTATGTTTCTGAAGAACATCTGAACTACATCTACAAGCTCCGGAAGGCCCTTTATGGGTTGAAGCAGGCTCCGAGGGCATGGTATGAGAAGATTGCAGAATATCTTCAATTCTGCAGCTATCTTGCCTACAACTCAGACTCGAGCCTATTCGTCAAGAAGAAGGAGGAGCTTCAGGTCCTGGTTCTATTGTATGTTGATGAATTGATCATCACAGGGAATTCATAAGAGGAGTTTGCAAGACTCAGGTCCGAGCTTGCTATTCGCTTCGAGATGAAAGACTTGGGGGAGCTTCATCACTTTCTCGGTCTCGAAGTGGAAAAGAAGGGGAGCGGGATTCTTGTTTCCCAGAAAGGTTATGCGGATCGGATTGTGAAATGATTCAACATGGAAGGGGAAAGAGCTGCTCTACTCCTTTGGATTCTGGATTGAAGCTTCGACGAGATGAGGGAAGGATTCTTCCTGATCCCTTGTTGTTCCGAGCTCTGGTGGGGAGCTTGATCTACCTGACGATTACAAGGCCAGACATTACTTACGCTGTTGGTCGAGTAAGTCGGTTTATGGAGGAATCAATGAAGTCTTATCTGATGGCGGCGAAGAGTATTCTTAAGTATGTGATGATGACTTCTGATATTGGACTCCTTTATAGGAGGGACTCAAGCTTTTCTTTGCTAGGTTACACGGATGCTGATTAGGAGGGACTCGAGCCTTTCCAGTGACTTCGAGGTTTACTGGTCTTGATCACCACTTCTCACTTCAAGGGGGAGTGTTGAAATTTATGAAGTGAAAGTAGGTGATCGGGCAGTCCGGGCGGCCTGGGCAGACTGTCCGCGCAGACTAGAGCTGGAGTTCAGCGGTCTGGTGTTTGTGGTCTGTGCAGACTAAGGTTTGGAGACCGCACGATCAACGTTTGGTCCAGAGTTGCGGTGAGCCACAATCTGGTAGCGAGTTGGCGGTCTGATTTGATTTCCGTCGAGCTCGCGCCTTGGCAGTGTGCTGGTCTTGGTTTTTGAGAAGACCAGGGTATCCGCATTGTCCGCTGTGACCGGGTGGTTTGCCTATGGTTGTGGACATTGCGAGATGGGTTGGTGTCCGCATAGTCCGCTGTGAACGGGCAGTTTGCCTGTGGTCATGGACTTGTGCGTGCGGACAGATGCTGTGTCCACTCTCCATGCGAACTGGCATAGTGCTCAGCTGGTGGCTCTCTTGTGGATTTGGTGATCTGTTCGCGAGTCCGGCTTGTCGGTGCGGACTCGGTGGACTAGCAGTGTTAGCTGCGATCAAGGGGCGGTTATCCTATCTCATAGGACGGTGATCACACTCCTCACCCCGCCTATAAATAAGACCCCCCCCCCGGCTCGTCATTTGACAAAAGAGTGAACAGTAAGTTGGACTTGGATTTAGTGTTGCGGACTCGGTTTTTGTATCCGTGCGGGTTTATCAGACTTAACCGGTTGTTGTGTGCAGGTGGCGCGACTAGCACTGTTAAGCCAGGAGTTTGGTTTTGACCTCAGTCAGTGTTGGAACACCCTATTACTAATTTGGGTAAGGATCACTATGTTTCTCTTAGGAAACCAGGTTGACCTAGATGTATAGTTGTAAAGGTCAACATTAGAATGAGTCTAGGGCTTAGAACTTAGGTTTGAAGCTGCCCCCAGGACCATTCCAACAGTTCAGAAATAGAGCCAAGAATAAGACATCTTTCGTCGAGCTCAGGTCGACGAAACGTCGAACTCCGTTCAACGTTCTATGAACTCAACTATGATAAATCGTCGAGCTCCATTCGACGATCTTCGAGCTCAGACCGACGATCTGCCTTCAGTCAGTTTTGCTTAGTCGTCGAACTCCCGTCGACGATCTTCGAGCTCAGTTCGACGTTTTCTGTCTGTTGATCTTATTCCATCTCTGAGCTCAGTTCGACGATCGTAGGGCTCAGATCGATGATTTTCTGAGAGATCGACGTTTTTAAGGATTCAAATTCTGTCAGTCTTTGGAATGTGTTTGAATTCTCTCAGCATTTATATCAAGAAGATCTGCCAGCCGTTTTCATTTATTCTGGAGCAAGTTTCAAGGAATTATCAAGAGAATGTTTTGCTGGACTTTCCTCTAGAAGAAAAATTCTGTATGGAAGGCATTTAATGCCTGATAACGGCTATCTTGGATGAAGAACCTTCAGGGAATAAGAACTTCTTCTCTTTTCTTCTCTCAACAATCAATCAAGAGTCAATACAATCAATAGACTCAAGAGACACACATACTGTTACAGAAAAAGGAGAATTAGCTGAATAATTTTATGTACTCAAAAAGTGATCACAGCTTCATCTCAAGGACTCCAGATAACTCATCTTTCAGCCTCTGTTGAAACAATCTTCTGCTGGAGATCTGAAGTTTCTGAAGACCTATCACCCTAGAGCAAAGCTTCCATTCCTGGTTCATTCAACATCTCAGGGGGAGCTTTGACAACAAAAGATCCACTTATGCTTCTCTCTTGATTGAGACAGAGAAGACATCATCAATCTTTTCTTTTTTCCTTTCTTCTTGTAAAAGGGTTTTCAAAACTCCCTTCAAAAGTTTTGAGTCTGGTTCTGAGAACCTTGTCAAAACTCAGTGGTGGCAAGACACCTGATCAAAAAATCTAGTTTAGTTTTTGAGCACCTTATCAAAAGCTCATTGGTGCCCAGGACACCTGATCAACTCATCCTGCAGTGGATTCCTACCAAGGGTGGTAGAAGAGTGGATGTACCCAGGTTTTTGGGGAACCACTATAGCTCCTTATGTTTTCTGGTTTGCTTGTGTGTTCTCTTTGTTGTGTGTTGTGCTCTTCCTTTTTACTGTCTTTTTAATTCTATAGCTAGGCACCCTACACATATATATAAATCAAATCTTAAAAGCTTTGTTAAGTTTAAAATTGTGAATTTACTTTAATTAAACTCTATTCACCCCCCCCCCCTCTAGAGTTGAGATAGATCTTACCCTCACTTTCAGTCAGGCTCAGTGAAGTTTGCGGATTGCGTTCAGCAGTTACCAGTTTTCTCTCTACATCAACTTTCCCAGTTTAATAACCTATCTGCACGACCTCGCGGTCTCGGCGGGTAGGCGGTCTTTTCCTCAGTTCGGAATAAGCAGGCAGTTCAGCGAATAATGGTGTGTCCGCACGACCTCGCGGTCTCGGCGGACTCCGTGTTCAGTTCGGCTTCAGCTCAGTTCGGGCTGTCTATGCGAGTAGACGATCTCAGCGGTCTCAGTGTTCCGTCCGCCCGAATTGTTTGTAGTTTCTGTTTTTCATTGTATTGGCGAAATCATGTCTAGCCACGTATACCTCGCCCTGTAAAGAAGATTGATATTTTGTGATCTGCTTGTTTCTGTCTATGCACTCTGGTTGCTTGAGTATTCTTCCTAGTTTTTGCTTGGTCAAGTTGTTATCTGGGTAGTTCTGAAGATATTAATTTGGCATTTGGGCTACCTTGCTGAGCATCTTGAGAAAATTCAACAGACCACCAGAGCAAGGGCACAGGACAAAGCTAATCTCCGATCTCCAATAGCAGTCCGCATCAAGCGGACTCCGCGAACTCAGAATGAGTCCACTCCTCCTGCGGAAACACCACCTATCCGCACGGTTACTCCAGGGAACTAACCAATTGCTAAACAACTAGCCGAACTGGCTGGTCGCCAACACCAGGCCATAACATCAAATTGCCCAGACCGCACCATCAGTCCACAGGACTATCCGCCCAAGCCGCGCTGTCTGCCTAATCAACCCCCACTTTCACTTCACAATTTCAACACTCCCTCTTAAAGTGAGAAGTAGTGACCAAACCCAATAGTCCCCATAATCGAGTAAATGGCCCCTTTGGCAGCGGATTCGTGAAGATGTCCGCGATGTTGTCCTCTCTCTGCACATGCTCAATCATAAGAGATCCTTCCAACACCTTCTCTCAAATGAAGTGGTGCTCAATCTAAATATGCTCGGTCCGCGCGTGATAAACATGATTATTAACCAGTTTCAGGGCGCTCTCATTATCACCGCGAAGGAGAGTTGGACCGCACACTTATTCATAGACGTCCTCTACTAACCTCCTAAGCTAGATGACTTCCCGAGCTGCCAAAGCCAAAGCCTTGTACTCAGCTTCCGTCGTAGAGACGGACACCGAGTCTTGTTTAGCTACACCAAGAGATACTGGATGATCCACATGTGAAGATATAACTAGATATTAACTTCACGTCGTCTGAATCTCCTCCATAATCAGCATCTGAGTATCCTTAAAGAGTAAAACTCATGTCTCTCCCATAAAGGAGACCCATATTAGAAGTGGACTTCACATATTTCACAATATTCCTTACCGCCATCAGATGAGGCTTCCTGAGTTCCGCCATATACCGACTTACTCAGCCAACTGCATAAGCAAAGTCTGGCCTTATAATCGTCAAGTAAATAAGGCTCCCAACCAGAGCCCAGAACACAAGAGGATCTGGAAGAATCCTCCCCTCATTTCGCCGAAGTTTAATGTCAGAGTCAAATGTAGTAGAGCTACTCTTCACCTCCCGTATGTCGAGTCACTGAATAATTCGCTATGCATAGCCCTTTTGGGAAACGAGTATGTCGCTCTATTTCCTCTCCACCTAGAGTCCAAGGAAGTGTGGAGCTCACTCAAGTCCTTCATCTCGAATCTTATAGCTAGCTCTGTCCTAAACCTAGCTCCCTCCTCCTTGAGTTACCCATGATAATCATATCATCTACGTACAACAGCACTAAGACTAGAAGCTCCACCTTCTTCTTAATGAACAAGCTCGAGTCTGAATTAGAAGCAAGGTAACCGCAGAACTGAAGGTATTCTGCGATCTTCCCGTACCAAGCTCGAGGAGTCTGCTTCAGACCATTAAGGGCTTTCTGGATCTTGTAGAAGTAGTTCAGATGTTCTTTAGATATGTATCTCATTGGTTGATCCATAAAGATGTCTTTATTGATTTCCCCGTAAAGAAAAGCATTCTTTACGTCTAGCTGCCACATCTTCCAACCCTGACAAGCCGCCAAGCCATCACCACCCGAACTGAAGTCATCTTTGCAACGGGACTAAACGTCTTTTCATAGTCTTTGCCATACTATTGTGAAAAACCTCAAGCTACAAGGCGAGCCTTGTGCCGCATAATGATTCCATCTGCCTTCTTCTTTAGCTTATATACCCATTTGCAACTCATAGGAGTAACACCATCAACCTTGGGCATAAGATCCCAGGTCTCATTCCTCTTGAGGGCAGCCATCTCCTCACCCATGGCATCTTCCCATTCCTTAACTCCAGTGGCTTCAATAAAGCTAGAAGGCTATCGCTTGTCTAGAGGGCCTGCGAAGAAACAAGAGACAAAACTCTCCATATTTCCTTCGCTATAACGAGCTGGTGGCTTGATGGTGCTCTTCGATCTTCGAAGAGTTTGACCATTGCTGACCACCTCCGCTGCTTCTTCAGAATCATCCCCAATCCCAGGAAAACTTGGAGCAACGCTCCCCCTGCTTCCTGAACCAGAAGTCTCTGCCCTAGAGCTTGAAACACCCGGAGCTCCTGGTGATACAGACAACTCCACTTGAAGATCTTCAGCAGCCTCCTTCTACCCTTGATCTAACCTGCTCTCTGATAGCTCCACAGATGAGCTACCTTCAATTTATGTTATCTCATCAAAGACCACGTCCATGGAGATGACAAACTTCCTCGTCACTGGATCCATACACTTCCATCTCTTCTTCCGCTCGTCATAGCCTACAAAGACAAGCTTCCTTGTCTTCACATCCAGCTTAGTCCTGAGAGCATCCGGGACATGAAAGTAGCAAGTTGAGCTAAACACCCGAAGGTGTTCCACGCTAGGCTTCTCCTTGAACATCATCTCAACGGGAGACTTCATGTTGATCGGACTCAAAGGCATCCGATTGATGACATAAGATGCGCACGACATTCCCTTATCACAGAAGGACCTAGGAATGTCTTTCACATGAAGCCAACACTTGCAGGTTTCCTTTATACGACAGATCTTTCGCTCAGCTACTCCATTTTATTGTGGAGTATAAGCATAAGTGAGCTCTCTCTAGATCCCATGCTTCATGCAGAAGTTAGAGTACTCGGATGAAACAAACTCACCTCTGTTGTCCGTTCTAAACTTCTTGATTCGCAGGCCAAGTAGGACCTCCACCAGCTCCTTGAACTCCACAAATAATCAGAAAGAATATGACTTCTCCTTCATGAAATATACCCAAGTGTATATTGAATAGTCATCAATCAGCACCAACATGTATCTACTACCTCAAAGACTAATGGTGAAAGTTGGCCTCATCAAATCACCATGGATACACTCCAAATGGCGCTTTAATCCTTGTTTGTGACTTGTCAAACGGAAGGCGATGAGCCTTTCCTTACTGACACCCCACACAAATGTATCCATTGCCGACAAATGACAACTTAGGCAAGCCTTTCACAAGACTTTTATCTGCCATAAATTTCAACTTATCCATCCCGACGTGTCCTAATCTTTCATGCCATATAGCATCGCTATCGTTGGCCCTCATCCGATCAACATAAGAACTTGTTGATAAAACAAACAAGTCTCTAAATCTTCTCCCTACATGAGCAACATCAGCCTTTACCGCTGATACATTGCGGAGAAACTTCACTTCTGTTGGACTGAACAGAACGTGATAGCCCATGTCAACCGCATTGGTCATAGAGAAGAGATTCTTCTTCATGCCAGGTATGTGATAGACACTCTTTAATGTGGGTGGACCCTAAGCACTACCCAAAGACACTACACCCTCCTTCTCTAAAGTATAAACAGTATCATCAGCGGTTATGATAGCTTCATTACCTGAGAATGTTTGCAGTGATGAGAACTTTGACTCGTCTCCAGTGAGGTGATGACCACACCCTGAGTAAACTATCCAGTCATCTTGGTAGTCGACGGTGGAAAGAGCACGGACACACGTGCCCATCAGAAAATCTCCTCCCCACCCGGCTTCCTCAGCACTGGAACCAGCTTCCTCCTTATCTACAACATGCCTAGGCTGCAGCTTAACCTTGCAGTCTCGTTTGAAGTGACCGGGATGATTGCACCTGTAGCACTTTAACTCCTTCTTCCAGCTCTTCTTAGGAGCAACACTCCTCTCTTACTGATAGGAAGTTGAAGGCCCATCCTTAGCAACAGTCTTCTTCTTCTTATCCCATCTCTTTTTCTTCTTACCTATGAAGAGTGTCTCACTACCTTTTTCAAAGATAGTGACCCCAACCATCTATCTAGCCAGGCTCTCCTGCGAAGCTAGCAGGTTCTCCAACTCCAGTAAGGGTGGCTGAGTAGCCCAGCCTTGAACAGAAGATGCGAAGGCCACATATTCCTTTCACAAACTGTAGATTATGTGCCTCTTCAACTTGGCTTCAGAAATGGGTTCATCAGGGTCCAACACTAAGATCTCAGCGCACAGGTTCTTCATCTTAAGAAAGAACTTTGAGATGGGTAGATCTCCTTGAGTTGCTCTAGACAACTCATTTTCTAGGAATTGTAGCCTTGCTACATTCTTCCGGTTGAACAGTCCATCGAGGGATGTCCAAATCTTAACAACAGACTCACATCCTAAGATGTGATCAAAGAGTTCAAGTGAGATAGCCTGCTTGAGAGCAAACTTTGCTTTCACATTTGTATTTCTCCAAGCTCTCACCTGTTCAGCAGTACTAGTTGCAGCAGTAACTTCTTGTTTGTCGTCACCACCGATGACTTCCCACAACTCCTCACCCAAGAGATAGCTCTTCATACAAGACTTTCACTTTTTAAAGTTGGTCGGTGTAAGAAGCTCAATACCAAGACCCCTTGCGAAGCCACCTTCCATTGCAACAACCACTAATCTATAAGCTTCTAGAAGCACCAAGCACAACTGATGGTTAATCACTGCTCAAACCTTTGTTCCCTCTGATACCAAGTTAAAAATTCCTCAAGATGATCAGGAGACAACTATGATACCAAGTAAAACTTTCAGAGCTATCAAGATGACAACTTGATCAAGCGAAAAGCGGGAATTAGACGCAAGAACACTCCAACCATAAACCGAGCTCAATAAACCAGATGCAAAGAAAGAAACAAGCAGGTCAAGTATTAACAATCTTCATTACAGCGAGAGGTATACATGACGAGACATGATTTCGCCAAGTAAAATAAGGAAATAAGAAACAACCAAAAATAAGCCGGGCGGACAGAAGCTGAGATCGTCAAGACCGCCTCCCTTGCCGAACTGAATAGCGAAGTACGCTGAGACTGAGAGGTCATGCGGACTACTCGTTATTCTGCTGAACACCTTATACGCTCTTTACAAGCTGCCTGACCGCAGTGGTTGCCTAGCTACCAGAGTCCGTGAAAAAGAGCCTCTACTGAACTGAAGAACAGACCACCGAAACTGGCGGACAAGTTATTGAACTAGAAAGCTAGAGAGAAGATCGGCTAGCCGCAAATGTGACCTGCTACAAAAAACCGCTGATTGTTAACCGCAAGCTTCACTGGTCCCTGACCGCAGTCAGCACCAAAAACCTGGCTTCTTAGTGTTAGCCGTACAAACTGCAAACAACAAACCGGTTAACCTTCTCAAATCGCACGGATTGGAAATATGAGGCCGTAGCTATTAACCCATGTTCAACTTACTATTTATTCAGTAATTTATGATGTCACAGGGGGGGGGTCCTATTTATTGGCACAGAGAGGAGTGTGGTCACCGTCCTAGTAGATAGAAACACCACCCCAGCCCGCAGCTAGCACAGAGCAGTCCGCCCAGTCCGCAAGGATAGGCCGGACACCAGCCTATCCACATGCTATCAAAGGAGGTCGGACAGGAAGCCAGTCTGCAAGCCAGCGGACACCACACCAGTCTACAATAAACATTGTCCGCGACCAAAGGCACAAGCCGCCCGGTCAACCAGTGGACATTGCGGACTCTGCGATCAAAAGCCGAACTTGTCACAGATGACCAAGTTCCAAACATGAAAACCTCTGGTGCGAGCTCTACAGACAAGAACAACTGGCCACCCAGTCCGCCAGCTCCAATACAGCTCGCCTAACTGTGAACTCTGTAGTTACCTTCTAACCACACCACTAGAGCAAGGGCACAGGACAAAGCTGATCACCCGATCTCCAAAAGCAGTCCGCATCAAGCGGACTCCGCAAACTCAGAATGAGTTCGCCCCTCCTACGGATACACCACCTATCCGCACGGTTACTCCATAGAACTAGCCAACTGCAAAACAACTAGCTGAACTGGTGGGTCGCCAACACCAGGCCGCAACATCAGACTGCCCAAGCTGCACCACCAGTCCGTAGGACTGTCCGCTCAGGCCACACGGTCTGCCTGATCAACCCCCACTTTCACTTCACAATTTCAACACTTGCAGCAAAGGGCCTACCATCTTGTGGCCAAGAGTCGGCCACCACCTTGCGGTCAAGGGGCGACTGAGCAGGACGCCCCTCCGTGGTCGCCAATGACAAACCTCTCCTCACCGGAGAAATTGGCGGCAAGTTCGTCGGCCACCCGTGGGGTTTGTCCCCCCCAATGTCCGATCAATGGGGGGGGCATCTTCGGTCGTCCGATCTGTGCATAACCACCCACTAACCACCGGGTTAGTAGGGGTAAGATTTAATTAATATTTTATTATTTATATAATGGTCTCCCAATAGCCAAATGTGTGCATTAAGACTATACTAAAAACATTCATGCGGGTGGTTACGGTGTGCGGATAGCCGCATAACCACCATAACCACCTCCTGCAGCCTATAAAAGGAGCCCCATGGCTCCTCATTTCCTAACTTTTTCCTCCGAGTCTTCTTCTTCCTCTGGTCGAAGCTCTGCCAATTTCCTCCTACGGGCCACCTCCGAGCCACACCTGAGCCGCAAGCGGATCAAGTCACAACCACCCGACGAAGCCGAATCACCCAAGTTCCGAGCGGCCCCAGCAACTGCAAGACCAAGTGCGTCGTCTCTCACACAGATGCAACAAGTCTTTATCCGAAGACCACAGACGTAAAGTGCTATCTGTAACAACTCCCGGTGCGATGGCATGTCGCCCGCCACGTGCAAACTGCTCTCTCACCCTATAATTGTAACGAGAGGTGGTCTGTCACCTACTACTTCCCAAATCAGCTATAACCACCCGAAAATAGTGGATTTTGAGCGGCACAGATCCAATCATGTTGTTTTTTACCCAGTTGAGGAGTTTTTATATGTTAAAACGGCTTGTGTACAATCAACCTACTATTTTGGCTGTGTGCGTGCTCGACCGTCCCGAGAGCTAAGACATTCCAAGAATTTTGGCCCGACCGGGACGTCGAGTTAGTCCACAACAGTTTGGCGTCGTCTGTGGGAAACGAGTTCCCAGTATCCTCAGAAGATTGTACCCACTGCACAGCGGTACAAAGAGACGAAACTTTTAATCTGACAGCTCCCAAGGAACAACCTCAATGGCAAAAAGAAGCGCCCGAATAGCAGAAGTATCCGTCCCAGGGGGGCACACTGAGCCAGTCCACTCCCATCTACTTATAGACGTGCCTATTGAGGAAGAAAACATTCTCTACCTGGTAACAACATTGGAGGGACGAGTTTGTTAGATGGAGGAGCAGCAAACTGAGATGCTCACTTTTCTCAGGAACATGGGGACGCCTCCCACTCAGCTGCCTGCACCGACCAACACCCTACCTCCGCTAAGCCATGACCAACCAAGGTAAGCTCCTCAAAGAGAAGCGTCAGAAGAATCCTCTGATGCTGCCAGTTCTACTCACCCGATCCTCAGAGCAGCCGGAACTGGTCATCGCGACCAAATCTTGGAAGAAGAGCTCCGTTTACCCCTACATGAAAGATTTACTTGAAAAGAGATACAGGAAGTGATCGTCGAGGAGTGCAGACAGGTTGGCCGCCGAGATATTCAACCCCGTCGACTGCTCCACCAAGGTTCCCCACTCGCGCCCCTGGTTTTGGCCCATCCAATCCTACATGGCTTCAAACTGCCGAATATCAAAATCTTTGATGGGACGGATGACCTGCTAGAACACGTCAACACTTTACCACGATCATGAGGATATACACCGCACCTGATCAGCTACTTTGCCAAGTCTTCCCAAGCACTCTCTAAGGTCAAGCTCGGACTTGGTTCCATTCTCTAAGGGAAGGAACTATCATGAACTTTACCGTGCTCGCTAGACAGTTTGCGACTAGTTCATCGCAAAGCGAAGAATCGTCCGAGACCCCTCGCACTTATCAGGAATACGACAAAATGAGGGGGAATCTTTGGAGGAATTTTTTCGCCAGTTCAACGCAGATGCCCGTCAAATCCCAAGAATAGACCCAGAACTATTAAGGGGAGTATTTCTTGGAGGGATTCACCCCAGTGGATTCTACTTCGCACTAATGAGAGAAACTGTCCCAAGCTACCCAGATCTTGTACACCGCATGGAAGCGCAGATAGCAGAAGATGAAGCTATCGAATCTCATCGTCAACAGTTTTACGGGGATCAGAAGCGCAAGAGGGACAGAGAACAGCCCATAAAACTCCAGGAAGGAAGATTCCAGGAAGAACACCGAAATGAACAGCGACGACGTGATTTCGAGAAGGACCAGCCATCCCGAGAATACACTCCATTGAAAACCACTCGCACGCATGTACTTTATGTGAAAGTTCACCTAGTGTCAACTACCTTCACCTATGGGGGGGGGGGGGGAATAGGTGACTTGCAGCGTATTTGCGGAATTAAAAGTGTACCTGCAGAATCAAAACAAAACACACAGCACAGAGAATAACACAGGCAATTTATAGTGGTTCCCCGATTTGGGTACGTCCACTTTCCCCCTTCGACCTATCTCCCTATCCAGGGTCGACTCGGTCACTTCACCAACAGGATTGAAATCCAATCCTTGCACTATCGGAAGTAACCCTTCCACACGTAGGAGTCAACACTCCCACAACACGGGTTGCACCCAACCCTACAACTAGAGACCAATCGGTCCTTTACAAAGAATTGAAAATAGCTTGTAAGAAATACAAACAACGTATGGAGACTAAGGTGTCCCTCTTCGTTCGACGACGTGTTCTTGAAGTCAACGAAGAGTCCACAACCCTAGATCTCACTTGGAGAGAATCTCCCTGAGACCGGCGGCGGCGACGAGCGGCGGCAAGGCTCTCGGTGTTGGCGGCGGCAACTGAAGACAACAGCAAAGCACTTGGAGATTCAATCTTCTTAGCGAAGTCGACAAGGTCTTCCAACGGTCACACTAGGATCGATCGTCTCGATCGATTCAGACGGGGATGGATTTCCCTATCTCAAATCAAGAGACAAAAGATCTCTGGTTAGACACGTGAGACGCTATGCAAGACTTGGCTTCTATCACCGTGGATCTGGAGAAGATCGAGATCAGCAATGGTGATCACTGTACGAGCGGCGGCGACGGAGAAGATTCGCGAGATTAGGGTTTGACGGCCGCTTCCTTTCGTAATCTGTATTCGTGGTTTACTGTACACCAATACCTGTGTATTTATACACTAGGTCATAAAGATGACCGTTGTGGGCCCCACCAAAGCAAAGACCGAAGTCCGGTTCGAAATACCGCTTGAAACCTGGACCGGTCCAGGAAATGTTGGAAATCTGCCCAAGTCAAATTCGGCGAGAATCGTAAGTGATTCTCGACGAATCAGCGAGAATCACTTGCGATTCTCGCCGAATCCTACTTGGCTAATTCTGGCATCACAGGTTATAGAGGCCGGGGAGAATCGACAGGAATCACATTAGATTCTCGCCGAATCGTCGAGAATGCAAAGACATTCTCGACGAATCGGCGAGAATCACTTAGTGATTCTCTACGATTCTGCCTTTAGAGAATTTTCTGGCTACGTTGAGTCAGCTGGCCTTAACCGGCGAGAATCATCTAGTGATTCTCGACGACTCGTCGAGAATCACAAGTGATTCTCGACGAATCGGGGAGAATCACATAGTGATTCTCGACGATTTACACTTGGACTATTTCTCCTCTTTCAACCCGTGAGCTGGTCTTTGGCCCATCCTTGCTCCATGTCTGCTCTTGCTTTATCATAGCCCTGTACTTGAAATTAAGTACACCCCAATAGAGAGAGTACACGTAGGCCAACACACTGATCTGCTCAACGAGGGATTACGTCGCGCAGACCCGTGTATATTGACCCACTGCACCCTGACATTGGTGTGTACTTAGCGTGGGATAACTGCAAGCACAACTTAAAGGAATTCATTAAATACATAGTGATTTCATCTTAGCTTGATAGGAGGCTTCCTCAAATCCAGGTGATTCTGGATACAATACTCAACAATCTCCCCCTATTTGACGAAGCCAAAATCCTACTAAGCTAAGATGAATTTCAACACTTAAGACAAAATATGCATTAACCAACAGAGTGAACAATAAACGTAATTAGATCAATGTGAGAGTCAAATAATAAACCACACACATGTATATATAAATATGAATATCCACACAGAAATGTTCACATGATCACATGATAAAGAAAGTTTAAATGTGATAATTCCAAAAGCTAACATCCTAAAGATCTTTGTCCTTAGCTATGTCTTCTTTAAGTTGCTTAGCTAGTAACTTTCTGCTTTGACGCTCAGGATACTCCTTGGGCTTTGGATAGTATCTCGGAGGAGGGGCTTTATCTTCCGCGGTGTTGTTCCTGAAAAATATGCTACGTTTAGCTTCAAATTCTTTATGCCGCTCCCATTCGTACTGACTATATATATCATTTCGATTTATTTGCCCCCTCTACAGTAACAAAAATGTGTCCAGGATAATACTCTTTGATACAGGACTCCATTTTTCATTCCTTACATCATCCTCCTGCAATCTGATCTTCTTTTCAGCTTGCGTTTCCCTAGAAGTCCCTTCTTGACTTTTTCTCTTGTCCCTGGCTCTTGCTATGGCATCTTGATCAAACCAGCTTCTTCGTTCAGCCCTTTCAGCAACTTTCTTTGCCTCGGCTTCGCTCATTTGTACTTCTTCAGTCCTTATTTCAACCGCACCAGTACCAGCAGGACCCACACCCTCAAGCGGAGCGACAGGAACATGTATTCCTGATGCCTCTGTTACCAGCCAGTGGGCCGTTTCAAACACGTACCTATTCGAATTATCAAATTTATATTTGTCAATTATTATTTATTAAGTTGAATAAAGGTGCAGTTATGATTTGGTAGTTTTGAAAGGCATACCTATTGGTCTGATCGAAGTTTAGAAGTACTAACTCTTGAAGCCCCGCCATCTTAGCGTTATACGCTTCCTCCCCCTTTTTGGCTTCGGCGGCTATAGAGTTTGTATAGGAATGCAGAGATGCATCAATGTGCTTCACAGTTTTTCTGAATTCGTCCAGCAGGGATTTCTGATTTGCGTTCAGCGTTACCATGTTGGCATCAAATTTTTGTATGCTGTCTGCCACAACATGGGCATTTTTATTGACTACAACCAGGTCGTCAGTATTCTTCTTCAGTCCTTACATGAGAAGAGATACGGCTGTGCCTGCCTCTGTATATTTTTCATCAAATTTCTTCTCCATCACATCTAGTTTATGGTTGATCTGAACCACATTCTTAAGCATGAGATCCTCAGAGTCCCGCAGTCTCTTTAGCACTTTGTTGTGGGATTTCTCAAACGTATCCTTGAGCTCATCTAGCATTCCTTGGACAAAATTAACAGTGTGATTTTCTAGGTTTGCTTGAAGTGGAGGAGCAGCAGGCAGACCCTGGTCAGGCTCCCCAGCAGAGGTACTGGGAGAGCTGGACAGTATAATAGAGTCCACAGGGGGGACAAAGGGTTGCTGAGAGGGCTCCCCCTGCATTCCTACATCCGACCTCTCAGGAGCTTGTTCCTTAGATGAACCAGCAGCATCCTCCTGAGGATCCACCACTTTCTCCGCCTCAATTTCTTCTTCCTCCATCTCAGTCTCCAAGTGCTCAGGCTTATCTGCAGAATTGTGCATGTCTTCCTCTATTTCTTCTTCTTCCTCCTCCTCATCAGCCACCTCATCTCCCAGGTCATTCATATCTTCCTCACCTTCCTCTTCCTCTTCCACATCTGCTACTTCCTCTTCACCGACCTCTTGCACAGTCTCCACAGCATCTTTAGCTATCTGAGAAATATCAGATATGAGGTTTGCAGAAGAGTGTAATGGCTCCCCCTCAGTTCTTGCAATCAGCGTGTTAGGAACTTCACTGGGTGCTGCCATAGAGTGTGCTGGAGTACTGGTGTCCTCGACCGGAGATGCTTCCTCTTGGTTTATTTCCCTGGCAACCTGCCCTATTCGCCGCTCCCACCGGTCGAATATGCTTACGTCCATCTTTTTCAGATAGTGCAACGACACTCCTTTGCTCATGTCGAATGTATCTCCGTCCAGCTGATTCAGATAGAGGCTGATGATTATGCCAAAGCTGGGGGTACGGAGTGTGTCTTTAATTCTTTCAAAGAGCATAGCTCCCCAATTAAACCGCTTTCGGCAGACGATTGCCACCAGAGTCTTGAACATCTCTCCTGAAATGTGGTCGTGGGATCCTGGTTTGCAGATTAGAGCCTTCCCAATGATGTCAGACAGCAATTTTCCCTCCTCGTTCATGTCTTTCCTTTTGATTGACCTGGTCCCCCTGGCCAGTCCACAGAAGGATAGGGTCCTTGCTCTATCCTCTTCCTCCAGGTAATCTTCTTCTTCACAACTGGATAGCCGCAGGCACTGGGTCAGTTTCCTGGCAGATAACTTGAACTTCTTCCCAGCAACCTTGCTCTTGATGGAAGTGTCTTCGTGACGGAGCTTGGCAGTGGCAAAGAACTCCAGGACTTCCTTATCCAAGATCTTGCATGGGTGCTCCAGCACGAACGTCAGTCCTGCTTCCTCGAGCATAATGATTATGTTCCGGAACTCGTCCGAGGCCTGGGAGAATCCGGTTCTCACGAGCTTGCATCCAGTGGTCAGCCCAGCAGACGTCCGTGGGGCCATAGCAAACTAGAAAGAATGGGAATATCAATTTCCAAGCCTAAGGATCTCCGAAACCAAGATGAGAACCAAATCTACATAGAGCTCAACACACGGTAGGGGACAAGTAGGAGATTACCTAGTGTGGAGAGGCAGTGAAGGTTCCGGAGAGTCGGCGAGCCTGGTTGCGAGAGAGACGCCGATCCGAGGCGAGGCTTGGACGAAACCCTGGTTGCGAGAGGAAGACTCCAGACGTGTCGTTAGATCACCACGCAGCGCCGAAGGAGGAACCCGCTAGGAGGAGAAGTCGAAGGGATTCCCGCTGGGAGGTCGTTAGGTCGCTGGGAGGAGAAGTCGTTAGATCACCACGCAGCTGGAAGTTGAAGAGTCGGTGGGATTTAGGTTAGATCGGCAAGACTTTAGATGATTCGGAGGAATTTGAAGAGTCGGCCTGAGGAGTCGGCGGGATTCAAATTTAGTCCATTGTATAACCGGGTTTATGCATCTATTAATGTCCGAAGCCTTCGTTCGACGATACTATGGTGGAATTTAGTATGAGGGAAGTCGCTGAGATTCCAAATTTAAGTCGTTGTCAAGGGTAAGAAAGTCTTAATAGGCATAATGGTTTCTTAATCCAACCAGGGGGTTCAAAATTTTCAAGGGCGGACTTATGGCTGACAATGTCAAACTAATCACTACTAAAGTAACTGAAGGTTATCTTACGCTTATACTCCTTCCCTAAGTGACTGAGCATACGTGAATAATTTTTCTATATGACCATCCAATATCAAAAGAAGTGAACTCATTATAAAGTGTGGATATGTCAACATACATAAATACATATATGGAATTGTTTATGCTTTATGGCTCAAACATTTACGGCTAATTGCAGTTACCTGTGATAACAAGATGTAACCTTCACATTACCAGCACAGTGTATATCAGGAGGTCAGTATGCATGTGCCTGTAATGAAGGCACTGCTCCCATTCTCGACACTTTTTCCACGTTATTCTTGGAGCATCTCCTGTCCGGTTCACATCAGGATTGCGGGAACCCAGACCACCCTGCAGAAAAGAGTTATCTTGCCTTAGGAACCCAATAAGTATTGGGTCCTAGGTTCCTGTCAGCAAAATAGTTGGAATGCCTCCCCTCAAGAATCCTGGTGGGAGGACTAACATTTCCTCGAGGATGTGGAAGTCCCCTAGCCTTTGACACAGAAGAGTTGTGCCAACAATCTATGGCAAATGACCCACTTTTCCACAACACCAACATTCATGAATGTTGTATCGCCGTTTGTGACCTGAACTGGTGACTGAGGTAGTCATAGTTCTAGGTCTAAACGGGATAGAGCCGGATATGCTAACAGAATTATCTCTTCCACCGTGACTATTGGAAGGGTGGAAAGAATGCATATGGCAAGCGTCATGAGGCCTGGGATGTGGTGCCTTCCTTTCAGTCAGCCCCCTTCCAAGGACCCCATGAGTCCCAACAACATGATTTCTGACCCCCCTTCTCTGAGTCCTAGGGAGGTGAGAGGCGCATTGTGAGCTGATGCTGGCAGATTCATGACTAGTTGGGGCTGTGGCCGAGAATACAAAGGGCTTGGTGGAATCCTGAGGTATTCTCTTCTGGGTGGCCATGATAGCCCTTGCATTATGGGTGCCTCCACATGAGGGCAAATCAGCCTTGCAGTGACCACGATTATTCCTGTGGTCATACCTGAAGGCATGATGAGTACTCTCCCTACCTGAGATGGGGGGACGGAATACCGTTTCCCCATTTCTCCAAGACTTAATAATACGGGAGATCCACCCATTTTCTTCCTTTCTTTTGATAGCATCAACCTTGGAGAAGTTCGATACTATCCTTTTCTCATTTTCTAGACGACTCTCTAGATCTGAGATTTGAGCGTCCTTTATCTTGATAGATTCCAATTGGTGATCCATCAAGATCTTCAATCTAGCAATCTCCAGAGCTTGCTCCCCAACAAGTTGGTTGCTTTTCTGAAGAGCACACTCAAGGGAGTCAGGTGTTTCAAGCCATGGAGTAGGGCATTCTTTATCCTGGGCAACACTGGAGGGGCTATCCTCTGAACCATTCCTGTCTTCAGGAGTTTCAGAGGGAGAGGGGCAAGATGAAGGAGTTACCTGCTCCTGACTTAGCTGTTCTGAGGTAACATTCAGATTGACAGGGACAGCTGCGTCATCTTCATCAGGGCAGTCTTCCTCGACTTCCTCCTCAGTCTCTGATAAGGAAACTGGAGCCTTGATATAGAGAGATTGGTCATCACTGTCATCTTCTGAAATGCTGACCCCCACATAAGCCTCATCCTCTCGCTGGCAACTTGTTTCAGCAGATACTGATCCCTCCATGAGGTCTGATATTGTCTGCCATAGGGACTGGGCTGTCCTACACCTTTCCAGTCTTGATCGAAAAGGTCCAGACCAGACTTCCATGATGATTCTACGGATCTCTTTATCCAAGTTGAATAAGGAGAGTTCAAGCTCTGACATCTCAGAGACATCCATAGGTGTTTGAAGACCCTTTCTAGAGCAGGAGGTCTTCATAGGAATGAATGGACCCTCTTCCAGGATGATTGATGTCCGCGGGTCAATGGCCTCCAAGTAAAAAGATACCCTCATCTTCCAGATGGGGTAATATTCCTTTGTGCACGTAGGGAGTCTAAGCGGAGAGAGATCATATTCCAGCTCCATTCTTGTTGACACAGGTGGAAGGATTCAACTCAAGGTGTGAACCTTTTTGATGAGTAACCTCCCTCTGATACCACTTAAAAGTTCACCTAGTGTCAACTACCTTCACCTATGGGGGGGAATAGGTGACTTGCAGCGTATTTGCGGAATTAAAAGTTTACCTGTAGAATCAAAACAAAACACACAGCACAGAGAATAACACAGGAAATTTATAGTGGTTCCCCGATTTGGGTACGTCCACTTTCCCCCTTCGACCTATCTCCCTATCCAGGGTCGACTCAGTCACTTCACCAACAGGATTGAAATCCAATCCTTGCAATATCGGAAGGAAGCCTTCCACACGTAGGAGTCAACACTCCCACAACACGGGTTACACCCAACCCTACAACTAGAGACCAATCGGTCCTTTACAAAGAATTGAAAATAGCTTGTAAGAAATACAAACAACGTATGGAGACTAAGGTGTCCATCTTCGTTCGACGACGTGTTCTTGAAGTCAACGAAGAGTCCACAACCCTAGATCTCACTTGGAGAGAATCTCCCCGAGACCGACGGCGGCGACGAGCGGCGACAAGGCTCTCGGTGTTGGCGGCGGCAACTGAAGACAGCAACAAAGCACTTGGAGATTCAATCTTCTTAGCGAAGTCGGCAAGGTCTTCCAACGGTCACACTAGGATCGATCGTCTCGATCGATTCGGACGGGGATGGATTTCCCTATCTCAAATCAAGAGACAAAAGATATCTGGTTAGACGCGTGAGACGCTATGCAAGACTTGGCTTCTATCACCGTGGATCTGGAGAAGATCGAGATCAGCAATGGTGATCACTGTACGAGCGGCGGCGACGGAGAAGATTCGCGAGATTAGGGTTTGACGGCCGCTTCCTTTCGTAATCTGTATTCGTGGTTTACTGTACACCAATACCTGTGTATTTATACACTAGGTCATAAAGATGACCGTTGTGGGCCCCACCAAAGCAAAGACCGAAGTCCGGTTCGAAATACCGCTTGAAACCTGGACCGGTCCAGGAAATGTTGGAAATCTGCCCAAGTCAAATTCGGCGAGAATCGTAAGTGATTCTCGACGAATCGGCGAGAATCACTTGTGATTCTCGCCGAATCCTACTTGGCTAATTCTGGCATCATAGGTTATAGAGGCCGGGGAGAATCGGCGGGAATCACATTAGATTCTCGCCGAATCGTCGAGAATGCAAAGACATTCTCGACGAATCGGCGAGAATCACTTAGTGATTCTCGACGATTCTGCCTTTAGAGAATTTTCTGGCTACGTTGAGTCAGCTGGCCTCAACCGGCGAGAATCATCTAGTGATTCTCGACGACTCGTCGAGAATCACAAGTGATTCTCGACGATTTACACTTGGACTATTTCTCCTCTTTCAACCCGTGAGCTGGTCTTTGGTCCATCCTTGCTCCATGTCTGCTCTTGCTTTATCATAGCCCTATACTTGAAATTAAGTACACCCCAATAGAGAGAGTACACGTAGGCCAACACACTGATCTGCTCAACGAGGGATTACGTCGCGCAAACCCGTGTATATTGACCCACTACACCCTGACATTGGTGTGTACTTAGCGTGGGATAACTGCAAGCACAACTTAAAGGAATTCATCAAATACATAGTGATTTCATCTTAGCTTGATAGGAGGCTTCCTCAAATCCAGGTGATTGCGGATACAATACCCAACATTATGCAATTAAGAACGAGCCAGCTCTGCACCACCCCAAGCAACCTGCCCCAAATCCCAGAAACGACTAGTCAAAATATTGTGAATTCCATCGAGGAACCGGGCTCACCACATAGGAGTGTGCAAGACTAAAGGATGAAATTGAGCGTCTAATTCTTAAGGGACTCCTAGGAAGATTCTTGCAAGGACGCTAATAAGATCCACAAGCTCCCTCTAGGCAGGCAAGGGATCAATAAGATCCCCACCAAGGAGGGGCCAGTGGCAGGCCTGTACAACCCCGTATCCTGCGAGTGGTCGACAGGGGTTGAACCGGCCGGCTCAGATCAACTTGGACCCAGCTTGCCGAGTCCGAGCTCGGCAATAGTCGAGCTAAGCTCGGCGATGGTCGAACGAAGCCCAGCTTGTCGAGACCAAGCTCGGGTGCGAAGACAGGGCTCGACGATAGTCGAGCCAAGCTCGACGATCTCCGTGCCGAGTCCGAGCTCGGCGATCGTCGTGCCGAGCCCGAGCTCGGCAATAGTCTAGCCGAGCCCAGCGCTAGCCGAGCACAGTCCGCCGAGCCCGTGCCCGCCTAGGCCCAGGGCGAGGCGAGTCGGGCCCCTTGCCGAGCGAGTGCCCCCTCAGGTCCAGCTCGCATCTTGGCCATGGCACACTTTTACTGTGTGGCCCCTTTTGGTTTGCCTGTAGTCCTCGAAAACAGTGAAGGTTGTATATTGGCAGGCCATCTTTTCCTATAAATAGGACCCAAGGGGTACCTCAGAAGGCACGCTTACTAATTCTCTGGCCTACTAGCGCTTTCTGAGGTACCTTAGCCCGGCATTTGGCTAAGGAGGGGAAGCGCTCTGAGATCTTCCGGGTTTGTGGTGGGACCTCCACGCCGGGCCCTTGGTCTAGTCTTTGTTTCTTCTTTCCTTTGTCGTTTTCTTGCAGGAGTGAAGTAGGTGCGCGGCCACCCCTTCCCCAAGGGTCGAACTCCACAAGAGACCGGTTTTCTGGTTTCAACATTTTGGTGCGGTGAGCGTGGACAGTGGTCAGCAGAGAAAATCTTCTGCAGGTTCGATGACCGGGGAAGAAGGACAAGGATCAGGCAGGGGCAACTCGCCACCCCCTCCCCCACCCCCAGCGGCGAGCATGCCGGCGGAGCTTAGGGAGGAGATCCTCGGGCTCGTCAGGACCGCTCTCGGCATGCGAGCTGAGAGTGCGACGCCGGCTGTCCCGGTGGTCGCCGTTCCCGCACTCGGCGACGACGCGCCGCTCAGGCGACCAGGGAAGGAGCCCGCCAAGAGGGGCGAGCGCGAGTTCCAGGGGCGAGTTCTATTCCCCGGCTCGGCCGCCGAGTACCACTTCGGCGAGACGGCAGGGAGGGAGTTCCCGACTCGCCCGGCTGAGGGGGGGAGCCCTTTCAGCGAGTTCGTTTCTTCAGCCCCCGTTCCCGAGGGGTTTCGCGAGCCGGAGATGACTTACTACTCCGGGAGAGGAGACCCGGTCCACCACATCCAGTGGTTCGAGGACATGGTCTCCATTCGACAGATGTCAGACGGCTTCAAGTGTCGGCTCTTCGCCATCACCCTCAGGGAAAAGGCGAGAGAGTGGTTCCACCAACTCCCGACCGGGTCCATTTACTGCTTTGAGGATCTGCGACGGGGTTTCATGCTGAGGTTCACCACTTCAAAGAAGAGGAAGAGGGAGGCGGAGTCTTTGTTCCGCATCAAGCAGAGGGTAGGAGAGACCCTGGGGAGCTACCTGGACAGGTTCCAAGAGGAACTGTCCCAAGTTCAGGAGATGCCAGGGCACACCATGATGGTGGCCTTCACCCTGGGTCTCCAGTCCGGGTTCTTCGCCATGGAACTGAAGAGGTCACCTCCAGTGTCTTTTGAGGCACTTCTAGAGAGGGCGGCCAGGGAGGCCGAAATGGAGGCAGCGCATCCAGAGTTCGCGCGAAGGTTGGCCAAGTGGGCCGTGGAAGAGGAAAGGCCAAGGGGTGGCCGAATTCAGGAGGAGAGGAGGGCTGAACCTCGGCAGAGGGAGCAGCCGCAGCAGCAGCCGCAACCCAGGTGGGTGCGTCCGGAGCAGACCCACCGTTTGGGGTGGAGGCCCGAATGGCAAGACCAGGCACCACGAAGGGGTTATCAGGGAGGAGATAACCGCCAGGGTGGCCGAGGGCAGTACAACCCTCAGGGGGGTAGGCAGGGTCAGAGACCCCCTCTCCCCGACCAGGAGGAGGCAATGGCGATTGCCATGAGGGGAAGGAGGAGAGGACAGCCGAGGAGAAGGAGGGAGGTCAGGGTGGACCTGCCCTATTGCGACTTTCATCAGGAAGAGGGGCACCTCACGTCCACGTGTCCGGAGTTCCTCGAGATGAGAGGGAGAAGAGAGCAGCAACAGCAGCAGGAAGTCCGGATAGAGGAGATCCGGCCCCGGGAGGAGGGGGATCGGTGCGAAGACCGGGTTGATGTGGGCACCCGAGGAAGGATCGGAGCGATCCACGGGGGGGCCGGGATCGAGGCTTCCCGCAAGTCAAGCCTCCACACCATGTACCGGAGGAGCGTTGGCTCCACATCCCAATCCCCTCCCCCGGAGGAGAAGATCACCTTCTCCAGAGAGGATTTGCCGGGTCACGAGGACCCCTTCTGCGATGCGCTGGTTATCCAGACAGCCATCGAGGATTTCACTGTCTCCCGGATCCTCGTGGACAATGGGAGTTCGGTCAACGTCATCTTTAAGAAGGCGTTTGATGCGATGAAGGTGGAGGCCAGGAGGGTGTTGGCCTCGGACGGGCCTCTGTTCGGCTTTTCAGGGGAGAGGAAAGAAGTCGAGGGAGGAGTGAGACTCCATGTCACTCTAGGGGGGCAGTCGCGCAACTGCAAGTTTGTTATCGTGGACGCCCCTAGCAGTTACAGCGCCATCTTCGGGAGACCCCTCATCAGCGCCTTCCGCTGCGTCCCCTCGTCCTTCCACCAATGTCTAAAGCTCAACGTCGAGGGGGTCCAGATCCGAGTTCGAGGAGACCCTAAGGAGGCAAGGGAGTGCTACGTCTCGGCGGTAAACTCCATCTCTTGGTTGGAGGGGGCCGAGGAGATGGGGCGGAGGCTGGAGGAGGAGCAGGAAGCTGACGAAGAGATGGAGGTGGAGTGCCGCGCTCGGAAGGAGGTCGCGGAAGAGACTCGGGGGTCGGCCGAGTCCATGGCCGTCGAAGAGGCTGAGGAAGAGGCCCTCGCCCCCGGAGGGGGAGGTACCAGAGAATGGGAGGAACAGTCCCGCCTGGAGGCGGCGGAAGAGGTGGAGGAGATGGAGGTCCACACCATTGGAGGAAGGGTGGAGAAGGTCCGCGTCAGCGGAGGTCTGACCCCGGAAGCTCAAGGCAGGATGCTGGAGTGCATCCAGAGGAACGTGGACATCTTCGCCTGGAGCGCCGCGGAGATGCCAGGGATCGACCCCGACGTGGCCTGCCACCGCCTCAACCTGGACCCGGAGGCTCCCCCCGTCCAGCAGAAAAAGAGGTCCATCACGGACAAGCTCGCCGAGCCAATCAGAGAGGAAGTCGCCAAGCTCCTCGAGGCTGGCTTCATATCTGAAATCCAATACCCCGGCTGGGTCTCCAACGTTGTAATGGTTAAAAAAGGAGACGGCCGGTGGAGGATGTGTATCGACTTTTCTCTTCTTAATAAATCATGCCCGAAAGATTGTTATCCTCTGCCTCGGATCGACGCGCTGGTTGACTCAGCCGTCGGTTTCCCTGTAATGAGTTTTCTAGATGCTTTTTCAGGTTATCACCAAATCAGGATGCACCCCCCTGACGTCAAAGATGTCTCGTTCATCACGGGAGATGGGTGTTATTGTTACAAGATGATGCCCTTCGGGCTAAAGAATGCAGGGGCTACCTACCAAAAAATGATGGATAGGGTCTTCCGAGAGCAGAAGGGGAGGAACCTCGAAGTGTATGTGGATGATCTCATGGTCAAGAGCTTGGATGTCGACTCCCACATCCGGGACTTGGAAGAGACTTTCGCCACTCTCCGCCAGTTTAAGATGAGGCTGAACCCCTTGAAGTGTGTCTTCGGGGCAAGCCGGGGAAAGTTCCTAGGGCACCTTCTCACCCCCTCGGGGGTAGAACCTAACCCAGACAAGGTGAGGGCAATCCTGGAACTAAGGTCACCGCAAAATACCAAGGAAGTACAGCAGCTGACAGGGAAGTTGGCAGGGTTGAGTAGATTCCTCTCCCGGGCCGGGGAGAGGTGTTCCTCATTCTTTAAAACCTTGAGAGGGGGTCGAAGGTTTGAATGGACCTCGGAGTGCGAGGAGGCATTCCAGGCTTTGAAGAAACAGCTGACTCAGGCCCCCCTGCTCCAAGGGCCCAAGGAGGGGGAGGACTTATTCCTATATCTAGGGGTCGGGGCTGAAGCCTTGAGTTCGGTTTTGGTTCGGGAAGAGGGGAAGAGGCAACTCCCCGTCTACTATGTGAGTCGGATACTAAAGAAGGCCGAGCTCCGCTACCCCATCCTAGAAAAACTGGCCTTCGCCCTAATCATCTCAGCCCGAAGGCTTCGGCCTTATTTCCAGGCACACTCAATTCGAGTAGTGACCGACCACCCCCTGCGCAACATCTTCAAGGGGTAGAGCATTCAGGTAGGTTGGCCAAATGGTCGGTGGAACTGAGCGAGTTCGATATCTCCTTCGTCCCTCGACTCTCAATCAAGGCCCAAGCTATGGCTGACTTCCTGGCAGAGTATGTGGTCGAAGTGGCGGAGGAGAAACTCACTCGCCCCCTCCCCTGGAAAGTCAGGGTGGACGGTGCCTCGGGGAAGCATTCTTTAGGGGTTGGGGTCATCTTAGAAAGCCCCCAAGGGATAAAGATCGAGCAGACCGTAGTAGTGCACTTTCCTATCACCAACAACCAAGCCGAATACGAAGCTGTAATCGCAGGTCTGCGCCTGGCAAGAGACTTGGGGGTGCACGACGTGGAGGTCCTCACTGACTCCATGGTGGTGGCTTCCCAGATCAAGGGGGAGTTTGAGGCAAGGGAGCCCACCCTGCAGCTCTATTTGATGAAGGTAAGGGGAGTCATTGGGACCTTCCAGACCTTCTCAATCAAGCACGTGCCAAGAGGGGAAAACGAGCCAGTCGACCAGCTAGCAAAGCACGGTCCCCGGATGGGAGGCACCATTACGGATCTCTTCCGACCTTCCATCGAGGAGGGGGAGCTAATGGGAGTAGAACAACACCCCTCATGGATGGATCCCTTCGTCATCTTCTTGTCCACCGGGGAATACCCGGAGGGGATGGACCGAAGAGGGCTCAAGCACAAGGCGGCATACTACCTCCTACGCGAGGGACAGTTATACCGCAAGACCCTCTCAGGGATGTTGGCCCGTTGCGTGGCCGAAAGAGAGGTGCACAAAATTTTGGAGGAAGTCCATTCCGGTGAATGTGGGAGTCACTCGGGGAGTCGGACTCTGGAAGGGAGGGTCGTCAGGCAAGGGTACTTCTGGCCTACCCTCGGTCAGGATGCAGTCGAATTCGCGAAAAAGTGTCATAAGTGCCAACTATATGCCCCGCTCCAGCTCCAGCCGGCTCAGAGGTTAAGAAGTATCATGGCACCATGGCCCTTCGCCATATGGGGGCTGGACCTTGTAGGACCTTTCCCTCAGGCCAGCGGGCAGAGGAGGTTTTTGTTGGTCATGATCGATTATTTTTCTAAGTGGATGGAGGTGAAGGCTCTAGCCAAGGTAACCTCTCAGGTAGTCAGGAACTTCATCTGGGGGGAGATCATCTGCAGGCATGGGCTGCCACAAGCTATTGTCACGGACAACGGACCTCAGTTCGCCAGCACGGAGTTCATTCGTTTCTGCGAGCAGCTAGGGATTGACCTTCGGTTTGCTTCTGTCCATCATCCCAGGAGCAACGGGCAGGTGGAAGCGGCCAACAAAATCATCGTGAACCTCTTAAAGAAGAAAGTGGAAAACTTGAAGGGAAGCTGGGTGGAGCAGCTTCCATCGGTCCTTTGGGCATTAAGGACCACCCCCAATACGGCCACGGGGGAGACTCCTTTCAAGCTCTCTCACGGCTGCGAGGCCGTTCTTCCTATCGAATTCGAGGTCCAGACGCCTCGAGTCGTCGAGGCAGGAGCCGGAAGGGAAGAATGGAGGTCAGAGAATGAGGAGGAGCTCCGACTCTCCCTTGATATGGTGGAGGAACTACGCGACTTGTCCGTCATCAGGCAGGAAGAGGCCAAGCGAAGGATGGCCAAGTATTTCGACAAGCACGTCCGTGTCAAGCAGTTCGTGGAGGGGGACCTTGTCTTGAAAAAAGTGGATGCGGCAGGGAGATCAGCCGCTGTGGGAAAACTCCACCCCAATTGGGAGGGCCCCTACATTGTGCAGGAGGCCCTGAAATCGGGGGGGTATCGCCTCCAAGATGTAAGAGGGGACACCCTCAGCCACACTTGGAGTGGCGACGATCTGAAACGTTTTTACCCTTGAAAATATTGTAAATGACTTGACTTTAAGAACGAAAGAGAATCTCGTTGCCGTATTTCACGCTCTGTTAAAATAGTGAAGGTAAAGGGATTCGCAGCTTAAACCCCCAAGAGGCAAAAGTTTCTAAGTCTTCTCGCTCTGGGGTTAGGTCTCGTCACTCCCCTGCCAGGCTCCCACCTAGCTGGTACGGCCGAGTCTCGATGGACATCGTTATGACCCTGGGGCTGAGCCCGGAGGATGTTCAACACCCGCCCTCAGGCTCTCACCTAGCTGACTGGCCCGGTGGTAGCACCCGGGAGAGGCAAAAGTTTCTAAGTCTTCTCGCTCTGGGGTTAGGTCTCGTCACTCCCCTGCCAGGCTCCCACCTAGCTGGTACGGCCGAGTCTCGATGGACATCGTTATGACCCTGGGGCTGAGCCCGGAGGATGTTCAACACCCGCCCTCAGGCTCTCACCTAGCTGACTGGCCCGGTGGTAGCACCCGGGAGAGGCAAAAGTTTCTAAGTCTTCTCGCTCTGGGGTTAGGTCTCGTCACTCCCCTGCCAGGCTCCCACCTAGCTGGCACGGCCGAGTCTCGATGGACATCGCTATGACCCTGGGGCTGAGCCCGGAGGATGTTCAACACCCGCCCTCAGGCTCTCACCTAGCTGACTGGCCCGGTGGTAGCACCCGGGAGAGGCAAAAGTTTCTAAGTCTTCTCGCTCTGGGGTTAGGTCTCGTCACTCCCCTGCCAGGCTCCCACCTAGCTGGCACGGCCGAGTCTCGATGGACATCGCTATGACCCTGGGGCTGAGCCCGGAGGATGTTCAACACCCGCCCTCAGGCTCTCACCTAGCTGACTGGCCCGGTGGTAGCACCCGGGAGAGGCAAAAGTTTCTAAGTCTTCTCGCTCTGGGGTTAGGTCTCGTCACTCCCCTGCCAGGCTCCCACCTAGCTGGCACGACCGAGTCTCGATGGACGTCGCTACGACCCTGAAGTCGAGACTGGGAGTTGGCCCGAGGAAAATACCAGGGGGGGGGGAGCTCGCCAGTTAAGACGGCGAGCTCGGAATATCCTACCCCCCCCCCCTCCCCTCTCTCTCCAGCTCGCTACTAAAGAAACCTTGGTTCTGTCCCAGACTCAGGGGAAGGAGAGCGGCTCTCTCCAGCGAGCCTAGCCTCGCTCCAGCTAGCTCGGCGAAAGACATGCCCTGATGTCTAAGGCGGATGCCGGCAATATCTTGACCCAAGCGTGTTTTCACTTGTCTGGATTATCGAAAAACTAAGGCGAGACATGGCAGGGGAAGGTGAGGCGCGAGCAGGGTATGGCGCGAGCACGCGTCCTAGGGATTCGCCGCGAGCACCGCGGGTGCTGGTCCTAACTCAAAACATTCTACAGGCGAGGTCGCTCTACCTAGCGCGCGGGTATAACATCGCAAGTAAGCTCGAAAAGAAGATAGCAAAATTGTGCAAAAATATCTTTGAATTATCATTACAGGTTTACAAGGCCCGCCTCGGCAGGGTACAAAAAAGAACAGAGAAGAGAAAACAAAAATTAACTCTCGCCCTCCCCCCTCGAGTGGCGGTCCTCCTCGTCACCAAGCCGAGCGTCCTTCTCCCTCACCCCAGCAAAAAGCGAGTCAAAGCTATCTTCCTTCTCGCTGAGCGGGCTGGGCGGGAACAGGGTTGGCAGGAGCTCCCGGACGGTGACCTCCTCGCAGCCTTCCGCCAAGATCCCCGTCCCCCTCATGGCCTGTAGGAGACACTCGGCAGCCTCGACGGAGTTGACTCGCAGCCGCTCCGCGACGTCAGCCTCGCCAAACACCCGGGGCCTCTTGAAGGGGAAGGCCGGCTCGCTGGCGCCCGGGGAAGGAGAGCGTCGGCTTGGCGAAGGACCTCTCCCAGGAGCCCCTTATTCTTCTCTTTCAATTCCTCCACCTCCGCCCCCAGCCGGGCGGCAACAGCCTCCTGCTCCTGGGAATATGTCTTCTGATCGGCGAGCTGGGCTTCCCGCTCAGCGAGCTGAGCCCGCAACTGAGCCATCTCGTCTCGCATCGCGTTAGAGGCTTCGGCGTCCTGTAAGACCAGAAGTTCAGAACACGCGCAGGAATAATCTTAAGCAAGGTAAATAGAGGTATCCAGCGATTACCAGGCCGCCGACAGACTTCGCGAGTAGAGCGTCCGCGAGGCCGAACCGCCTTTCCGCGTCGACCGCGCTCTCCTTCGCCAGGTCGCGCTCCTGCTCGGCAGTCAGCAGGGCGTTGCTGAGCTGGAAGCCGCGGCGGACCATCATGTGATGGAGCTCGAAGGCCCGCAGGTGGGCCTGCATCCCCTCGTAGCCGAGCTGACTAGGGGTCAGCTTCTTGTACGACTCGGCGCTGTCGCGGCTGTAGAGGCCGAAGCCGAAAGCGAAGGCATGGGCGGTGGGCGGCCGGCGAGCTCCCCAGGAGGGGGCGCGAGTGGAGACGGAAACTCGGTGAGCCCCCTCGTCCCACTTCAAGATGGGCTCGCTAGCCACATCTTTGCTCTTGCACCCCTTGCCGAAGTTGGGGTGATCCTTCGGCAGACTGGGCTCGCGGACGGTGTCCTCCCCGGTAGAATCGGAGGACGGCCCGCTCTTCTTCTTCCCCTTTCGGGGAGAGGAGGCTTCTTTCAGCGGGCTCAAGGGCGGCTCGTCGGACAGAGCCTCCGGCGAGCTCATGAACTTGGCGGGAGACGAGGGAAGGTGCAGCCGTCCGCGCGAGACCACCTTCGCCCTCTTCTTCTTGGGGAGCGAAGAATCGGGGCGCGAGCTCGACCCCCCGGACTCCGAGCGCTTCTTGCCGGGGGGTTGGACTCGCGGTTGCTCCTCGCGACAAGCAAATGCCGCCGCCCGGGCCAGCTCCAGAGGGTCCGAGAATATCCCCGGGTCGGCGAACGGCGGATGCTCCGGGAGAACCCGTTCCCCTGCAGAGAAAGACTTAGTCAAAAAAAAAGAGAGAGGGAAAAATCATATGAGATCCACCTTGATAAAGTTCGCGAGAGGGCTGAGCGAGGTATACCTTCGCCGGGGAGAACGGGCTGAAGCAAGTCGAGGCCGCGGCGGAGGAAGGCGACCTCGAAGTCCTTGTGGAGGAAGAACTTGTGGAGGTCGGCGTCGCTACCCGACAGGGAAGGAGGACGGTATATGTCCTCGCTCTTCTGCAGGGGGCGAAAGGGGATGTTGCCGAGGTCGCCCTTGATGAAGACGAGCCGGGTCATCCAATTGTGGTTCTTGTTCGCCAGCTCGCGAACCTTGATGAAGGACCCGCCGAAGTAGGCGACCCCGTCGGGAGTAGCCTTGTAAGAGAACAACTTACGGAATACCGCGAGGTTGAACTCAATTCGCTCCCGGCGAAGGAAGCAGGCGAACGCCACCATCATAGCGATGGCGTTGGAATTCAACTGCGCGGGCACCGCGCCGTAGTACTTCAGGATCTGGCGGATTTCTGGCCAGAGGGGGAGGCGCAGTCCCACCTCGAAGTGCGAGATGGGAAAGGCGAGCTCGCCCTCCGGGAAGGAGTTGATGGCTTCATGCTCGGCGGGCCTGCGAGCCTGGAAGCCGGGGGGGACGAACGCCGCCGTGAACTCGACGAGCTCCTCCTCTGTGATGTGCCCCTCGAAAAAGCAGTGATCAACGAAGTGCTGGGCGCACTTAGACCGACCGTCCGCATCAGGGTTGGTCTTCACCATGGTCACAGAGAAAAGGGAAAGCGCGAGCTCGGGAAGACAGGAGCGAAGCAAAAATTCGAAAGCAATAAAGGCGTGCCTCGGGGGTAGGTGAGAAGGTCTATTTATAGAAGAAGGTAAAGAAGGGTGAGAGGGAGGGCGAGTCGGCTGATCGGTCCGGTCTCGCCGCGCCACCTCGCCACCCTCTCCTCGCAAGCCTTGCGAGCTGGCCAGGTCCCCGAAGGGGGAATTCGAAAAGACTCGCCGAAATATTGAAAAAGCGTCTACATATACAAAGTAGTTAAAAAGTTGTTCCAAGATTATTACATGCAGACCATTCAGAATAAATAAAAGAAAAAATACAAATAGGGGCGCGAGGACCATGCGAGGGCGGGGGCGAGTACCGGCCGACTGACAGAAGAGCCGTTTCATTCTCCCCGGTCTCGCCGACCCGCCGTCGCAGGCCGCCGCGCGTGAAGTTCGCGAAGCCGCCCCATGTTCCTGTTTATCACCCGCAGGTTCTCGTCGATTTCGTCCATCAGCACCAGGGAAGACGCCTCCTCGAACGCCAGGCTGACTCCAGCACCGTCCGCGAGACGCGAACACTCCCACTACAGCCTGTTGTTGTCCTTCCGCAGGTCGTGGAGCTCGCGCACCAGCTTCTTGAGAACCTTCCGCTCCCGTCTTGCGCGTTCAGGGCTGCCCACCTCGGAGTCCAGGAAGGCGTCCAGGGCGCTTGGAGAAGGGAGGGGCGAGTAAGGAGGTCGATCCACGGACTCGCCGTCCTCCGTCCGCCCGGGAAATTCTGGGTGAAGGATTGAAAGACGGTCAGAAAAGCAAAAATCTACGGAACAGAAGAGCAATGCCGGAAACTTACCGCGCGAGCCTGGCTCCTCCGGGTGGGCGCGAGGAGAGAAGTGGCGCAGGTCCTTGCCACGCCCCAGCAGTTCTTGAGGAGCGAGTTGGTAGCCGGGAACGGGGATAATCCCGGCGCCCCTCCCCACGACCGGGGATCCAGGGGAGGGTTGCCGGGAAGGGAGGCGACTCGGCGACGCCGGTTCTCGCGAGCCCGGCTCCTTAACCTCGGGATCCTGCCGTGGCGAGTTGACAGGAGCACTTTTGGTCCGGGGGGTGGACGCTTCGCCGCTGTTCTCCCGGTCAGAAGACAATTCCACGAGACTTTTAGCGGAGGAGCCAAGAATTGGCTGGTTGGAGGAACCGGCCCCGTTCCCCAAGGCGGCAGTAAAGTCGGCCAGGATGGGTTCGGCCCCCGGGGGAAGAGGCTTCGCCCGCTTGGCCGAGCTGAGATCGGCAAAACGGCGAGCAGGGGCTTCAAGGTTGGTTAGCCCCGCGGCCTGGGCAGCGATCTCTCCGCGGGAGCGTGCGAGTCGCTCTAAGACTTCCTTGGGGAGCGGCATCTTGTCAGAATTTGGGGAAGGGCAAAGGTCAGCCAGATGCGCAGGGGTACATATATATAGCTGTCTGTGGGGCCTACCAGAAGATTCCTTTCTGCCCCTGTCGCACTCGCCGGATCCCATGGGGTTGGATGTTTCTTTCCGAGCTTGTCCCAACCTCGCAAAGAGCGGGGATTATGTACAACCCCGTATCCTGCGAGTGGTCGACAGGGGTTGAACCGGCCGGCTCAGATCAACTTGGACCCAGCTTGCCGAGTCCGAGCTCGGCAATAGTCGAGCTAAGCTCGGCGATGGTCGAACGAAGCCCAGCTTGTCGAGACCAAGCTCGGGTGCGAAGACAGGGCTCGACGATAGTCGAGCCAAGCTCGACGATCTCCGTGCCGAGTCCGAGCTCGGCGATCGTCGTGCCGAGCCCGAGCTCGGCAATAGTCTAGCCGAGCCCAGCGCTAGCCGAGCACAGTCCGCCGAGCCCGTGCCCGCCTAGGCCCAGGGCGAGGCGAGTCGGGCCCCTTGCCGAGCGAGTGCCCCCTCAGGTCCAGCTCGCATCTTGGCCATGGCACACTTTTACTGTGTGGCCCCTTTTGGTTTGCCTGTAGTCCTCGAAAACAGTGAAGGTTGTATATTGGCAGGCCATCTTTTCCTATAAATAGGACCCAAGGGGTACCTCAGAAGGCACGCTTACTAATTCTCTGGCCTACTAGCGCTTTCTGAGGTACCTTAGCCCGGCATTTGGCTAAGGAGGGGAAGCGCTCTGAGATCTTCCGGGTTTGTGGTGGGACCTCCACGCCGGGCCCTTGGTCTAGTCTTTGTTTCTTCTTTCCTTTGTCGTTTTCTTGCAGGAGTGAAGTAGGTGCGCGGCCACCCCTTCCCCAAGGGTCGAACTCCACAAGAGACCGGTTTTCTGGTTTCAACAAGGCCGATAGGCGGGAACATCGAAACCATCGCTGCATCACCAATTCTCTCTACCCCGATCTTTCGATAAGCACCCGAGAAAGTGTTCACCAAGATGAAGGACACAAGCAAGATTTTACTATAGTCTTCAAGGATGAGGACCTTGAATGAGTTCAGATGCTCCATCAAGACCCCTTTATAAGCAGCACAGGAATCAAAAATCCCTGCTACAAGGTTGGAAGGATACACGTCAACAACAGAAGTTCGGTCGACATCTTATTCTTCTCCATGCTCCAAAGCATGAAGCTTACTGTTCAACATCTCACATCGGTAGCTGGACCGGTCTACGGCTTCGATAACCATCTCGTCCAAGTCCAGGGGACAATAACCTTACCAGTTACCATGGGAGAGTTTCCAAGGCAAGCTACACACAAAATCCAGTTCATCATGGTAGATTCAAGCTCATCCTACAATGCAATTTTCGGGAGACCCCTCCAATCAGTCTTCAAAGCCATTCCTTCCATCCCACATCTCGCCATAAAATTCCTCACTACCATGGGGACGGGAGTTGTACGTGGAGACCAAGACGCTGCTAAAACGTCCTACTCAAAGAAAGCCCAGCCAAAAGAGGTCGTAGCCTCAAATATCAGTGACTCTTTATTTTGAACTTCCCAAAAAAATGCTTTTATCATACTTGAACTTTACAACAAGTAAACACTGCAAAAATGGATACATAAGACAATAAGTTATTTAAACATTATGTTTCATTTCTAACAGTGACCAATTAGCTTAAGGAAAAATAAAGTCACAGGCGATCCCCTGTGCAAACTAAGCTGTGGGCGATCCCCGTACAAATTATGTTATCAAGGCCTGCCCCCTCACGAACAAGCCACGGGCGATCCCCGTGCAAATTACGTCATCAGAGACTGCCCCCCTCACGACCAAGCCGCGAGCGATCCCCATGCGAACTAAGCCGCAGACGATCCCCGTGTGAATTACGTCGTCAGGGCCTGCCCGCCTTGCGACCAAGCTGCGGGCGATCCTTGTGCAAACTAAGTCGCGAGCGATCCTCGTGTGAATTATGTCGTGAGGGCCTGCCCCCCTCACGACCAAGCCGTGGGCGATCCCCGGGCAATCTAAGCCATAGGCGATCCCCGTGCGAATTACATTGTTAGGGCCTACCCCCCCCCCCCCCCCCTCATGACCAAGTCGCGACCGATCCCCATGCGAATTACGTCGTCAGGGCCTCCCCCCCCCCTCATAACCAAACCGTGGGCGATCCCCATGTGAATTAAGCTACGGGCAATCCCCGTGCGAATTACGTCGTCAGGGCCTGCCCCCCTCACAACCAAGTTGTGGGCGATTCCCATGGGAATTAAGCCGCGGGCGATCCCCGCGCAAACCACGTCGTCAGGGCCTGCCCCCATCATGACCAAGCCGCGGGCGATCCCCATGCAAACTAAGCCGCGAGCGATCCTCGTGCGAACTAAGTCACTAACCAACTACATGCACAACTATAGCCTCCACAAAGCAACACTACGATCCAAACAGTGCTCATGCAAGAGAAAGGATATAAATCTCGTTATAACAACATACAAATACATGCGCAAATGCACTAGTCAACAACCGTCAAATGACAATAACGACCTACTGAAGAAGCAAAAATGCAAAGAACACTAATACAAGAAAATAACACTACTACACGTCAACAACGTCAGCATCAGAACCCTCTTCGCTAGAAAGGTCATCAAAGTTGAGGCCGGACATGTCGCATCCCAAGCTCCTGCTAACAAGACAAACAATCTTTAAGACCCCATGCCAAAGGGCTAACTCTCAAACGTCTTCCATCTGAGGTTCAACCTCCTTGCTCAAGATTTCCTCGCGAACTTCTTCGTCGATCAAGCACTGATCCCTCATGTAATCTAGGGACCCCATATACTCCAGAAGGCCAACGACCTTCAACTCTGACGCATGGCTATCAAAAGATAATGCATCCACTTGGGCCTTCGTCGTACCAAGCTTAGCCTCAAAATTAGAAGTCTCCTCTTGAGCTCGCTTCAGCATCTGTGTAGTCCTCTCCATCAGTGACTTCTCCACCTCTAGAGAAGCCTGAGTCTCCTCCAACTCTGCCTTCAGCTCTGATCCCATCCAGCGAAATCGAGAAACATCCCGGTCATGATCATCCTTCAAGGCAACAAGAGAACCTGGCGTAGCTTGAAAGGCTAGGTATCTGATGTTTGTTGTTGTCTACCTAAATAACCTAGAGGGGAGGTGAGTGAATAGGTAAGGTCTCCGTCTTTTTGTGGAATAAAAATTGAACGAATGAAGTGCAGAAAATAAGCAAACAAACCATAGATAACACCAAATCTATAGTGGTTCACCAATCTTGGGTACGTCTACTCTCCACCTCACCGATCTAGCAATACGCTAGACTCGGCTACTTCACTATTACCTCGGATTGAAAACCAATCCTACAACTCGGAGCAACGCCCCTACAACTCGATCCCCAAATGGAATCTACACTCGGAAGAAAACTTCCTACAAACTCGGAGACAAAATCTCCTACAAGAGTAAAATTGATTTACAAAGAAATACACAAACTTGTCTTCACCGATCTGGTTGAATCTCGGCTTCTTTCTTCTTGAAAATTTGAAAAGACCTATCAGAAAAGTCGAGGAAGAAATCTGAGAATGCTTGGATCTAAGAACGTAGAATCACCACGATCAAAAATAAGATTTATAGAGGTTGAAATAGATTGATCAGTTGATTCTTCTTGTCCGAATCTCTGGATCAAGAAGGTCAGCGACAAAGAAGACGATGAATAATGGCGGCGACTCTTCCCGATTTAGAATAAAAAATAGATATTCAAAATACTTAATTTCTCTATTAGGATTAGTTAAATATGATAAGACCTTTTATAGAACTAACCTAACGGTCATAATCATAAATGACATAACACGTGGACCAATAAGAAATGATGTCAAATTTGAAATCACTTCCGTCGGGCACTTAGCGAAAATTCAGCGAATTGATCTTCAGTTTTTGAGTGAAGGAAAGATAACTCGAGAACAACTTCTGATTCTCGAGATAATAGCTACAAGGTTCTCGAGAAGGAGTACTTAAGGAAATTTTTGATCTTGCTTGTCGAGACAAAAAAGACTTTACTCGAGAACTAGCTTCTATTACTCGAGAACTAGTAAATAACTTCTCGAGAATAGACTGGACTACTCGAGTGAATGAATCTCATTCTAAAGCGGTTAAACGTATTTTTAGATATCTTATTGGCACATCTAAGTTAGGTTTGTGGTATCCTCACAATGATACCTTTATTTTACATGGTTTTTCTGATTCTGATTATGTTGGCTGTTCATTAGATCATAAGAGCACAAGTGGCACCTATCACCTTCTGTCCCTTCACTAATCTTGTGGTCGAGTAGAGAATAGAATTATGTTGCCTTATCCACCACTGAGACTGAGTACATTGCACTAGGTAGCTGTTGTGCACATGCTCTTTAGATGAAGCACACATTAGAAGACATTGGAATTATTCATGAAATAATTAAATTAAAATGTGATAACAAGAGTGCAATTGACTTAACATATAATTCAGTTCATCATTCTAGGTTCAAACACATTGATGTACGTCATCACTTCAATAGAGACCACATAAAGCAAAATACAATTAAAGTCAGTTTTATAGGCACCGATTCACATCTTGCTGATATTTTCACAAAATCACTTCCAGATTCCCATTTTTCATTATTAAGATTAGAACTAGGAATCTTGGACATTTCAAGCTAATGAATTGACATAATAAGTAAACGAAAAAAAGGACTTTAATTAACAAGAAAATGATGATTAAGCATTAAGTAAACCATAAATGTTATGAGTCAATAATTAAATTACAGTAACACTACATTACATAATAAGTCACAATATTACATCATAGAAATCTTAAACAATAATATGAAAATTTAAATAACTTCACTATCGCCGGCGATAGTGACTGTCGCCGGGCGATAGAATCAAATTTTCAAATCACCCCGAAATCTTCAGAAATTTATGTTGTCACCTGCACTTATGTCTCCTTGATCATCAGCTGAACTGTGTTCACTGCTTCTCGTTCAGCGAGGTCGGCGAGTAGATGTTCGGGTAGGCTCCATAACCGGATTCTCCCATTCTGCCGCTTCTACTGGAGTGGGATTCAATTTGAGGCTTTTGGTCAGAAATTTAAAGAATTTCTAAACTCCCAAAAAGTTCTTCTTCACCTACCTCTTATGTTCTTCGAACGACTCTCGCAAGTCGTCCAAACCTTCTCGTAACGGTCCACCTCTTTGAATTGGCGAGTTACGGATAGTTGACATAGGTTCACTACTCCTTGTTGACCCTCCTCGTGTTGATCGGCCGATGCAAGGTGTTCCACTCATAGCAAATATTAAGGGCACACAATCATTGAAATACAAATCCAGGTCTATCCAAGTGTATTTCTTATATAAAATACGTTGGATGACAGCTCCAAGTGGTAGTGTGTTTAATTTCTTCCAAGTAGGACTCTTTAATCTGAATGCATAGCGTATTATCGATAGGATAAAGTCCACCATATCGAACGGATCCCGCTCTAAGATCATATATGTGACAACTCAATTGAGTCGTTATCTTCCGTGTATCACCGGACTTGAGTAAAATAGTGTGCCTCAATATATCTTGCACTAGTCGTGCATTCTCTGTGAGAGTGGTCGTAGATTGAATAAGAGTTTTGATGGAATTTCCATGCAAACCATATTCAGGAGTGTCCAGTCTCTATCCTTTCGATAATTCTCTACTACATTTATACTATTTTCATGTTCTATTAACCCAAATTCCTCTCTGAGATCGTAATGGGTTATCTCTACTGTTTTTCCTTATATCCTTGATTGTACTCCACCATTTAATTCCGTGAATCGAGGATCTTTTAGAAAATTGTAGAACTCCCTAATTAATATAGATGAAATTGTATCCGGGATAATGATAGATATTATTCCAGCTATTGCTAACAGGTCGTGAATGTGTGTGTGACGGATGGGATCGAATTCGATCACTCGTCCAATCCCTATGTTAGCATTTTCTAGCCCACGAAACGTTTGGTAGGAGGAATATGAATCACTGTCTGTACTTCTGCGGGCTTTAGAACTGGAAGCCATTGCTGCAGATAAAAAGGAATTTTTTTAAAACAAAAAAAAACAAAATATTTTCAGTATCGCCGGCCGGCGACACCCACTCTCGCCGGTGATACCGAAAATTGCTCTAATCCAATTCCGACTCCAGATATACACTTTTCCCCTACTTTAAATAACATATCTGAAATTTCTAAGTCTATTTAACACATTCCCTAAAGCAATTTGAGAAAATTTTACTCAAATAATATTCTTTCTCTTCTTCCCAAACACCATAGCTCAACTAAAATATTTTTCTTCAAACCAACTAGATCTGAGATTAGGGTGTTTAATTTCATCAACCTATGCAATCACTAGTTCACACACATAAGATTATTGTCTACTTTCTAAAAAATAAAAAAAAAACATAGTTTTGAACAAACCCCTAATCGTGATAAAACATACTTGAAAACCTAAAAAAAAAATTCATCAAAAATACCATGAAATATCCTACAATCATTTGGATATACAAAATCTACAAGATGAAAGAAAAATTCCATGAAAATTACCTTGATCTAGGGTTTTCTCTGATTTCGCTTCGTCTTCCGCATCGAGTCTTCAGGAGAAAATGCTGGGAAAGGTGCAATTGACCAGAAACGACGGTCTTTTATATTTTCGCACTATCGCCGATCGGTGATATCGAGTATCGCCGGGCGACAATGAAAATTCTTTTTCACGCTTGTTTTCCTTCATTTCTCTGGTTTAGACATGGTTTCATCCAAATTTCTCAGTGAATTTGTTATTATCAAAAGGGGGAGATTGTTGGAGCATGCGTTTCATGCTTCCTAGTTTGCTAATAACAAATCTTGTTTGTATTTGATCTTTGGGTGTTTATGATGTACAGATATCACATGTTTAGCTCTAATGGCTTTTGGACGATGTTTCGAGCCAGAACAGATGAGCTTATGAGATATCGTCAGGCGATATTGAGTATCGCCGACTGGCGACAGCGACGATCGACGAATCGTGTTCGACGAATTTGCAATGCGAAAATCAGGAGTTCGTGGGCCACGTGGCATCCGTTATCGATATCGCAAGTTGGTGATACCCAGTATCGCCAGGTGACAGTGCACGTTCGACGATCGACGATCTACGATGCAAAAATGAGGAGTTCGTGGGACATGTGGCAAGCGTTACTGATATCGCTGGGTGGCGATACCCAGTGTCGTCAAGCAATATCGCCATAGTATTAAAGCCATTCAATTTTCTGAGGAGATCATGAATTTCATTACATGGAGTATACTTTCCTGTTTAAACGATTCAGAAAGCTCCAGATTCCAGATTTACTCCATACTCTCAAGAAGGCCAAATCACAAAAGATTGACGGCACGTTTGCAGCATTCAAAGTAACCCTTGCTAGGATTTGTCGGCATTTTCAGCGCATTGTTTGAAGGGAGTTTCAAGTCTAAAGCTTTCAATTTATTTTATTCTTATTCTTATTATTATCTTATTGTAATCAAGAGGGGAAATCGCCGCCTTGTGAGTGACGTCTATGTCATTGTGTGACTTAGGGGAAAATCGCCGTCTTGTGCGTGGCGTCCAAGTCCTTATGTGGCTTAGGGAGAACTCGTTGCCTTGTGTGCAGCGTATAGATTGTGGTAGAACTAGGGGAAACTATAAGCAATATCTAGGATGAGATACGCTTTAGCCTGCCGGTTCTTGGTTGAAGGACCGACGAAAACATAAGTAAATTATATTTTTCGTAAGCCTTTGAAAGTAAGGGTTAGATCTGAAATACTCTAGAGGGGGGGGAGGGGGGTGAATAGAGTATTTAGGGTTTATAAAAATTTTCCTAATTAATTCAATCTATTACTAGTGCTGCAGAAAGTAAATTAAAACACAAAACACAACAACCTAGAAAGCACAGCCACAGCAAGAACAAAAGAAAAGAGCAACCCAGACAACACACGAACTTTATAGTGGTTCTCCTAAACTTGAGTACATCCACTCTTCTACCACCCTGGTAGGAATCCTTTCAGGTTTTTGATCAGGTGACTGCCACCAATAAGCTTTTGATCAGGTGCTCAAAAACTAAACCTCAAGTCTTTTGATCAGGTGACTTGCAACCAGGAATAACTTTTGAAGGGAGTTAAGAACCTTTTATACAGTGGGGGTGAGAGAATGATTTTATCTTCTCTTTCTCAAATACAATTGAGAAGACTTTTGTGGATATTGATTTTAGCAAAGAGCTCCTCCTGAGATATTGAATGGTTCAGGAAAGTGGATCTTTGCTGCAGGGTGATAGGCCTTCAAGCTTTTGCTTTGACCAGAAAGTTTCCAGGAACTTCTTGACTGATAGAGTATTGATTGTCCTCTGAAGTATCCTGAGAATAAGAAGAAAGAAGACTCTTGATCTTGAATATATGTTCTTCTTTCTTCTTTAACTTGCTGATGTTTCTGTGATCTAGGGCTTGTTTCTCTGTATCACTGTATTCTGTATTGTTGTGTGATTGCTATGTTATTCCAGAGAGCTGTGTATTTTTCTTCTGTATCCTCTCTTGTGTTTTTTCGTGGAGAGAGAGATGAAGAAATCCTTTTTATATTTTCCATATAAATTTTTCATTTGAAATTTGAATTTCTTCTGCATTCATTGCTGACGGCCTGAAGAATATTTTGCATTGATTGATTTCTCCAACTGTCCCCTGGAAAAACGACAAGCAATAATCCGGATGAAGACCGTAATCAATACTTGATTCCAACGGTAATATTCAGAGAATATTTATGCATTGATTACTCAGGAATTATTGCAATAGAAAAGAGACAGAGGGAGGGAAATTTCTATGTTTGGAACTTTACAGAATTCGTTGAACAGAATTCGTCGATCTGTGTCCAGAGTTCATCGAATAGAGAAGTCAAGTTCGTCGACCAGATGATAGTTGTTCGTTGAGCTGAGATACAAGATTGTCGACCTAAGAACTAATAACTGCTTTCTCTAGACCTGTCAATTCTGTGTATCAAGTTCGTCGAGCTGAGAATATGACTTCGTTGACTGGAGTGTGAAGCTGGACTTCAAATACTTAAATTTTTCTGGAATAAGATGTTGAAGCAGAATACCCATAGATCGTCGAGCTGAGAACTAAGATCGTCATCCTGAGAACTAAGTTTGTCGACTGGAGTTAAGTGTGAAGAATTCTGGACTTGGTGTTGGAAGTATACTCTGGAATTCGTTGACCTGAGATTCATGTTCGTCGAGCTCAGCTCAGAGAATTTTCAATGATTTCGTCGAGCTGAGCACGACTTTCGTTGACCTGAGTTCGACGAACGTCGAACTCATTTTCTGAGTCTTTGATATTTCTCTAAGTCTTGAGTCTTTGACAGTCTGTTGATGGCTGGTCCATGCATTGTTAGCTGTAAGGACTTGGCCTAGACTCTAGGACACAACCATGACCCTGGCTATACATGATGGGTCATATGATCCTAACTTAGTGAACCTAGCCCAAATCCAACTAGGGATCCAACAATCTCCCTATATTTGGGTGAGGTCACTAATTACAGACTCATAATAAAATCAAGAATGTACAAAGCAAGAAAAATATATATCTGGCAAGAAAAATTAGCATATACAGCAGATATATGTATATATATACAATAAGCTTTATATCAGGAAATGAGAAAGCAGTTTTAAAATATCACAAACTAATCAGTTCAAATTTCATTTCTTCTGTTTTTCTCCTTGTGCTTTTCCACTTTGTCTTTGTCTCCAGACTGAGTAAATATGATTTCCCTTTTGGGATTTACAACTTGAGCCTTGGTCATTGTCATGTCAGCAGCCCCAATTATATTTAGAGAGGTAGCCCTTGGGACCACTACTTCTGGATGCAATTTCATGTAGCCATCAATATTAAATATTTTATTAGCCATTTCAAACCTGTTAAGCTCTTCTTTTTTGTACTTGGACAATGTAGAGTACTGAGAGGGATCCTTCCCTTCAGCTTTAGCTTTATTAATCATTGAAAGGCCAACCAGTTCCTGAAGTCTGGCAATCCTAGCTATTGTAGTTGTCTCTGGATCTTCAAATGGTACAGACGGGGAAGCAGGTATTTTGGGGCTTTCAGCCTTTTGATGTTCAAGGAATTATTGTTGTTGTTGATGTTGTTGTTATTATTGAAGATGCTGTTGTTTTTGTTGTTGGTGCTTCTTGCCAGATGAATAATGTCTTTGCTGACTACTTCCTGAAGATGAGGACCTACCCTGATGTCTTTGATAAGTTTGAAATTGAGTATTCCTTTGAGTTAATGAACTAGAAGCACCAGCAGCTCGAGGAGGAGGAGGTAGAGGGTCCTTTCTGAATCTCTGTGGAGCAGGAAAATATCTTCTGCTTCTCTTCCTTTCTTTCTGTTCATTCTTGGACAGCCACATCCATGTTGGCATGCCCGTATAAGGTGTGATCTTTTGAAGTATATAGTATGGTGTGTCATTTGCTGGATTTAATTTTGGTGCAGGAGGTAGAGGAGCTTTCCTTTTCTTAGACACTTTCTTTTTCTTTGGCTCATCATCTGAGTCATCATCATTATCATCATCATCATCATCAGAATCTTGAGGAGAATCATATAAGGCATCAATGGCCTTTAGTACTGATTTATCAATTTGCTTTTCAGCCTAAGTAGGAGCTGGAGGAGGAGCTGGAACTAGAACTGGAGCAGGAGCTGGAGCTGGAGAACTATACACTTTAGTTCTTTCATCTACTGACTTATTTTCCTCTTCTATATCTGCCATGATCAGTTCATTTAGATCAGGCAGTGGTGAATCATCCATAACAAAAACTGGAGCAGGAGGAGATGAGATGATGGGGGAAACAACTCTGGGAGGAGATGAAATGGCTGGAATCTCTGGAGTAGCAAAAATGGCCTTGAGTTGCTTGGCAACTTTGGGGCTTATTGATGTGGTATAAGGAATTATAGCCATGGATGGCTTAGTGTTGTCTGCTGGAAGGTTATTAACATAGGCTATATCAAAACTGCTCAATAAATTGAAAAGATCAACTGTGGGATTTATAATGAAATCACCAACAGTTGTTATGTCCTCTGGGACCTGCTCATCTAGGTCCATATCAGATTCAATAAAATGAATGAAATCACATAAATCAGCAGCATTTGTTTTTGCTTCTTCTGTTGCTACTGCTACTGTTAATTCTAGTATTGTTGCTGCTGATACTGCTGCATCTACTGTTATTTCTGCTACTGTTACTTATGCTGCTATTTCTATTGTTGCTTCTTCATTGAGTATCTCCCCCTACCTGGGTTTAGTGTATACTGGAGCCAGGCCCCTAACTGAAGAGGGAGGAGCAGAAGGAGCAGAAATTTAGGCAGCCAGGGAGGAGAGGGAAGCAGCAAGAGGTGAAATGACCTCTGCTATAATTGTTTTGAGGAGGGGAGTAAGCAGTGCAATGAGAGATGGAATAATAGATGGATCCAATAGTGGAGTGGTAGAGGGTGTGGCAGAAGGTGTTGAAATGGAGATAGAAGTGGGGATGGTAGTAGTGGGAGGAGTAGGAGGGAGAGAATCTTGCATGTGGACATCTAGAAAAGAGGAAGTATGAGGAGGGGAAGTAGGCAGAGTAAAGAATGGGATGTTGTCCAGATGGTGTGGTAAGGGAGATGAAGGTGGGGAGGAAATGTGTGTATCATGGGGGGATTGAGGTGGGGTTGGTTGTGGTGATTGAGAAGGAGAGGGGTGATGGTATTCTTGAATAGGGGAAGAGGGGATATCAGTGATGTCTATTGGTGGAGAGGTTTCAGGAGATGGAGCTGGAGTAGGGATAGGAATTGGTTGATATGGTTATTGTTGTAGTTGTTGAAGAGAAGGAATTGGGGAAGAGGGTTGTTGTAGCATCTGATATTGAGGTGGGATGGCTGGAGGTGAGGGAGGTGGAGGAGGGATCTCTTCAGTAGAGTGGGAAGTGGCTGGAACAGCCCTAGTACTCTCAAAAGCCCTGGTGGAAGAGGAGGGAGCCTTGGAGGGCTTGGTGATGGTCCTCTCCCACCTGCCAAAAAGGGCACAGGTGAGCCTCTTAGAGGCATTAATGAATATGGTCTGGGAGACCAGGGATTCAACAGCCTTTTCTTTCAGAAAGATCCCTAAGATTCTTCCAAAGCAAACCTCTTTCTTTATATTCTTCTTCTTAATCAAATCAAACATGATCTGAGCCTATTTCACGTTCTTCTTATTGACCACAACACACATAACCAGAAATTTGTGCCTGGTTATGTATTCATGGGTTGTGTGTTTGCCCAACAACACTTTTCCCACAATGTCTGCTAGAAACTTGAACTCAGCAGACAGATGTTTCTTAAGCAATTTGTTAGGGGTTTGTCCTGAATAACCCATCTTACTCAGCATCATATCAAACTCCTCAGTATCCATTTCTAATTCCTCTTCACCATTGATTAATCAAAAAATTTCTGTTAAAATGGCGGGGGTGAGGGAAACAGTATTACCCGCTATAGTTCCAGTCATGGTGTTGTCATCTATGGTGGAGGCGGTATAGACCCACTCCCTGATTTCTGTGTTGGCGATCTTGATCTTGGTGGATAGCAGACTCTTCAACTGATGTTCTTCAAGCAGTTCCAGGATTTCCAGAAATATTGGGTCGGAATGCTGGAAGGAGTCGAAATCTACATCAAAGTCGGTGTCGAATTTCATTGCCGCAAGAGTTCCTGCTGGAATCTCCATTAGAGTACTTGTAAGAGAAAAATGACGATCAAGTGCAAAGGAACTGAAAGCGTGGGATTAAGGTCGAAGAAAACCTAGATATAAGGTTTTCCATAATATAAATCGAAAAACTCTTTTCCACGAAAAATAAAATAATTCTTCGATCTGAGGTCGACGAAATAATTTGTAGTTAAATAATTCGTCAAGCTCAGTCTGAAGATTTAAATACATTTCGTCGAGCTCCATTCGACGAAAGTTTTACGAAGTAGATTCGTCGATCTCTGTTCGACGAAAATGACTTCACTCACAGAGAGTTAGTCGATCTCCGTTCGATGAATTTCTCAAGAACTTTCCCCAGTTCGTCGAGCTTCGTTCGACGAACTTCTGCAAATTCGTCGAGTGCAGACAAATTAAACTAAGGCTTCTCCATTGATCAGTCCAAGCTGATTTACAAAGAACATGTGATTTCTTTCATCCAAGGGTTTGGTAAAAATATCAGCTCTTTGTAAATCAGTGTAGATATAGACAAGTTTAATTTTGTTTTTGTCTACACACTCTCTAATGAAATGATGTATAATGTCTATATGCTTAGTCCTACTATGATGAACTAAATTTTGTGCTATGGCTATAGCACTTGTGTTATCACAAAAGAGAGTTGAATTATTTAAGTTGAAACCATAGTCTAGGAGTTTGTTTTGAATCCACAACATCTGGGAACAACAATTGCCAGCAGCTATATATTCTACTTCAGCTATTGATATAGACACAGATGACTGCTTCTTACAAAACCAAGAGACTAATCTCATACCAAGGAACTGGCAAGTTCCTGAGATACTTTTTCTGTCCACCCTGCATTCAATAAAGTCAGCATCTGAGTATTCAGTTAACTCAAATTCTGACTCAGTAGGATACCATAGGCCTAGACTGGGACAACTCTTTATATATCTCAAAATTCTTTATAGAAAAATTAGATGAGATTCTTTAGGGTTCACTTGGAACCTAGTACAAAGACATCTAACAAACATGATATCAGGTCTGCTAGTTGTAAGATATAATAGGGACCCGACAATGCCCCTATATAACTTCTGGTCAACAAGTTTCACATGTGGATCAGAATCTATTACAACATTAGTTTCCATAGGTTTTTCTTTGATGAGGCATCAGCCATCCCAAACTTCTTGAGAAGCTCTTTAGCATATTTAGCTTGGGAGATGAAGATGCCATCAGTTAGATGCTTCACTTGGAGACCAAGGAAGTAGGAGAGCTCACCCATGCTAATCATCTCAAACTTAGAATGCATGAGGTCAGAAAACCTCTTGCATAGTTTAGAGTCAGTAGATCCAAATATAATATCATCCACATAGATTTGTACTAACGAGATTTTATCCTTATGGTTTCTAGTGAATAGTGTTTTATCTACTATGCCTCTAGTGAATTCATGCTCTATCAGAATGCTAGATAAGATCTCATACCAAGCTCTTGGAGCTTGCTTTAGACCATAGAGGGTTTTATGTAATTTTAAAACATGATAATGATGGTTTGAAGAGATAAAACCTGGAGGTTGTTCAACATACACTTCTTATTTTAGCACACCATTCATAAAAGCACTCTTTACATCCATCTGATATATCTTGAACTTCTTGTAGGCAGCATAGGCAAGAAATATTCTGATCGCCTCTAACCTTGTAACTGGTGCAAAGGTTTGATCATAATCTATGCATCCTTCTTGCCTATATCCTTGAGCAACAAGCCTAGCCTTGTTTCTCACAATTACAGCTTGGGCATCTAGTTTGTTTCTATATACCCATTTGGTTCCAATGACTGGATAGTCTTTGGTCTTGGAACCAAATCCCACAATCTACATCTCTCAATTAGTTGAGTTCCTCTTGCAGTGCAATGATCCAGTTGGGATCTTGCTCAGCATCTTGTATGGATTGAGGTTCAACTTGAGAGAGGAAACAAGCATGCATCAAGTCTTGGTTGAGTTGATGCCTTGTCTGTACACCTACTGACATGTCTCCAATCACTTGAGATCTTGGGTGATCCCTTAGTGTGACAAAGTCAGTGGGTGGAGTTGGTTCAGCAACAACATTTTAAATTAATTCCTCTTGTGGAATTATGTTTGATGTTGGATGAGGTTCAACTTCTTCCAACTTTTCTTCTTCACTGTCTTCATAAACCTGTGGAGAAGGATGTGGTGGAGCCTCATGGGTGAGGCTTAATTCATCCAAAGTCTCACACAAGTGAGGTACCTGCAAAGGATTACTGGTAGAAATCTCTTTCTCCTTGCAAGATATATTAGTCTCATCAAAAGTAACATGAATTGATTCTTCAATTTTTTTAAGATGATTTATTAAATACCCTATAAGCTTTGCTTACTTGGGAATATCCTAGAAAAATTTCCTATTCAGCCTTAGCTTCAAACTTTTTAATATATTTCTTGTTGTTATTATGTATATAGCATATGCAACCAAACACTTTAAAATAGGTGATTTTAGGTTTCTTCCCTTTAAGTAATTCATAGGGAGTCATATTCTTCAGTTTATGTATCAAACTTCTGTTCAGTACATAATTTGTTGTGCTTACAGCCTCTGCCCAAAAGGATAGAGGTATGTAAGCATCTGCAAGTAACGTGCCTGCAGCTTCAATTAGGGTCCTATTTTTTCCTTTCAGCTACCTCATTTTGTTGGGGAGTTCTAGGAGCTGAGAAGCAATGTTTAATATCTTCCTTCTCATAGAACTCATGCATAAGAAGAGACTTAAACTTTGTACCATGATCACTTCTGATCAATGCAACATGAGTAGAGTACTCAATCTGTATGGTCCTTAGAAAATCTGTAAGAACTTTAAAGGTATCTGACTTAGATCTAAGAAAGGACACCCAAGTAAAGCTTGAGAAGTCATCTACAATAACTAAAGTGTAGGATTTCCCTCCTAGGCTTTGTACAGTAATGGGTCCAAAGATATCCATGTGTAGCAAATATAAGATCCTAGGGGAATCACTTTTATTTACTGATTTAAAACTAGATTTAGTTTGCTTGCCTAGTTGACAAGCCCTATAGAGGCCTTCCTTCTTGTAGGGACCGGAAGGTAAACCTCTCACAAGGTTGTCTTTTGATAGTCTAGACAATATTTTTCATGTTTACATGTCCTAGCCTTTTATGTCATAATTCATTCTGATTACTAATTATGTTAAGTAAGCAGATATCTAAATTGGCAGAAGGAAAATCAACTAAGTATATGTTTCCTTATCTATTCCCAATTAAAACATTTTGTTTTTCTTTATTTGAAATAATACAAGATGTTGAGTTAAAGTGTACTAGATAACCTTCATCACATAATTGGCTTATGGAGATGAGGTTATGCTTGAGTCCTCTTATATAAGTCACCTTCTTGAATGTGACAGCTCTAATCCTTACTTCTCCATAACCTTCTGATTGGCCACACTTTGAGTCACCAAAGATTACCTTTTGTCCCAGCTTGGACTTGTAGTTGATTAGGTTTTCCTTGTTGCCAGTCATGTGTTTAGAGCAACCACTGTCTAAGTACCATAGTTGATTCACAACTGGACAACCCTTTTCCTGCAATGAAATCAGTTAGTTGTTCTTGACCTAGGTTACCTTGGGTCCTTTATATTACTGATATGAAAAACTAGATATCACAGAAAATTCTGGTTGTGATTTGTATCCTAATGGATGATATCTTCTGGGTGGAATTATCCAATCAACTAATGGATAAATGGTTTTCTAGATTTAATAGAGTGGCTGTTATAATTATAATTTTTGTTAAGTCTTTTTGGGTTCAACGGAATGTTGTGATTTCGTCGACCAGAGTTCGATGAATTGGGATGTGATCGTCGATCTCTGCCCAGAGAATGAACATAGTCATTTTCTGTGCCCTACGTTCGTCGATCTCTGCTTGACAAACCATATAAAGTTCGTCGATCGCAGTAAGACAAATAATTATAGTTAAACTCTGCGTTCAGAGTTTGTCGACTAGAGTTTGATGAACTTGCCACATTTCGTCGATATGAGTTCGATGAAATCTGCTGAACTTTTATTTTACCTAAGGTTTTTTTATTTCTGTTATTTTGACTTTTTTAGTTAGGCATTTGTTCTGTGGTTTGTTTGTGGTTATTATTTCTTTCCCTTTAGCAGAAACAAATTTAATGGGTGTGAATAAAATATTCTTCTTGAGAATGGGGGGAAAACTTGATGATGCATCCAAGCCCAGCTTGCCATTTAGTCTGGCATTAACAATGCTTGTAATGTCCATCAGCTTGAGGCTTCTCCCATTGAGAGATTCGTCAAGTTGTTTGGCCTCACATAGTTTAGTTTTTAAAGTAATAATTTGTTCATTAGCTAGTGTGAGTTCATCTTTTAGCCTATTGTTTTCAAAAATAACATTTTCTTGGTTTCTTAGTCTTTCCCTAAGTGTCTTAATTTCTTTTTCTGAATTTATCAGATTAATGCACATGATTTTAAATTCAGATTTGAATGAATCAGAACTGTAATCAAAAGTAGAAAGTACCTGGTCAGCTTCAGATTTTGAAGCTTCTTCACTATCAGATGCATCTTCATCTGACTGGCTTCTGGAGGCATCAATGGCCATGAGGCACACTTCTTTGGCCCTTGCCTCTTCTTCTTCTTCTTCACTGGAGCTGGAAGATGAGGATTCATCTTCTGTTTCACTCCAGCTTTAGCTACAAAGCCTTTCTCCTTCTTTTTATATTTGCTGGAGGATGGCCCGCTGCTTTGCTGTCTTCTAGAATCCTTCTCTCTTCTCTTCTCCTTCTTCTGATTTTCTGGACATTCTAAGAGGAAGTGTCTAGATTTCCTGCAGCCAAAGCAAACCACTTCTTTAGTGGGGATTTTTTCATACCTTGGCTTGTCATCCTGCCTGGATGACTTTCTTTTGAAGTCTTTCTTTTCCATTTTATAGAATTTCTTGGCAAAGAGAGACATCAGCTCTTCATTTATTATTGGAGTCTCTGTCTCCTCAGCAGCCTTGAATGCAATGTTGTGCTCTTTCCTTGCTGGTGGAGGTGTTCTCTGCTCAGCTACTTCTCTGGATTTAATCAGCTGCTCATAGGACTTAAGTTTTCCCAAAAGAGATTCAGTGGAGATCTCATTTAGGCTTCTGGCCTCCTTGATGGGCCAGATTCTTGAATCCCATGAGCTTGGGAAGCACATGAGGATTTTATCATTCACCTCTGTGAGGTTGATGTCCTTATCCAAGGTCTTTAGCTCATTGATGATTGAGCTTAGCCTATTGTACATATCTGCTACTGATTCTGTTTCCTTCTTCTTGAAATTTTCATATTGTGATATGAGGTTGGATCTCCTATCTTTTCTTTCATCAGCAGACCTAGCCACCATTTGATTTAGAGAATCTCAGATGGCCTTGGCTGATGTGCATTCAGCCACCTTCTGGAAGATGTCATCTGACATGGTTTGGGCCAGAATGTTTATGGCCTTGGCATCAATAATCTTTTCTTTCTTTTGGGCTTCAGTCCACTCAGGTGGTGGAACTGCATTTGTGCTTGAAGCTGGTGTTGTTGTAAAGGCAGTAGCTTGAGGAGGACCTATTACAATGGAATTATAGATATCCTCATCAATAGAGTTCATATATAATTTAATTCTTGCCTTCCAAATGGCAAACTTATTTAGATTGTATATTGGAGGTCTGGTGCTTGCATAATCTTTGTTCTGTGTCATGCTGTGTGTATAAACCTAATAGAAATGAAATGATAGATCTAACTCAGGATCTTTGGTTCAAGGGTTAGCTTGTATAACCAAAGTAACCTTCCTCTGATACCAATTGAAAGTAAGTGTTAGATCTGAAATATTCTAGAGGGGGGTGAATAGAGTATTTAGGGTCTATAAAAATTTTCCTAATTAATTCAATCTATTACTAGTGCTGCAGAAAGTAAATTAAAACACAAAACACATCAACCTTCAATGCACAGCCACAACAAGAACAAAAGAAAAGAGCAACCCACACAACACAAGAATTTTATAGTGGTTCCCCTAAACTTGGGTACATCCACTCTTCTACCACCCTGGTAGGAATCCTCTAAAGTTTTTGATCAGGTGACTACCACCAATGAGCTTTTGATCAGATGCTCAAAAACCAAACCTTAAGTCTTTTGATCAGGTGACTTGCAACCAGGAATAACTTTTGAAGGGAGTTAAGAACCCTTTATACAGTAGGGCTGAGAGAATGATTTTATCTTCTCTTTCTCAAATACAACTAAGAAGACTTTTATGGATATTGATTTTAGCAAAGAGCCCCCCTGAGATATTAGATGGTTCAGGAAAGTGGAGCTTTGCTGCAGGGTGATAGGCCTTCAAGCTTTTGATTTGACCAGAAAGTATCCAAGAACTTCTTGACTGATAGAGTATTGGTTTTCCTCTGAAGTATCCTAAGAAGAAGAAGGAAGAAGACTCTTGATCTTGAATATATGTTCTTCTTTCTTCTTCAGCTTGCTGAAGTTTCTGTGATCTAGGGCTTGTTTCTCTATATCATTGTATTCTGTATTGCTGTGTGATTGCTATGCTATTCCAGAGAGCTGTGTATTTTTCTTCTGTATCCTCTCTTGTGTTTTTTCGTGGAGAGAGAGAGATGAAGAAATCCTTTTTATATTTTCCATATAAATTTTTCACTTGAAATTTCAATTTCTTCTGCATTCATTGCTGACGGCCTGGAGAATATTTTGCATTGATTGATTTCCTCAACTGTCCCATGAAAAAACGGCAAGAAATAATCCTGATGAAGACCGAAATCAATGCTTGCTTCCAACGATAATATTCAGAGAATATTATACATTGATTACTCGGGAATTATTACAATGGAAAAGAGACAGAGGGAGGAAAATTTCTAAGTCTGGAACTTTACAGAATTCGTTGAACAGAATTCGTCGATCTGTGTCCAGAGTTCGTCAAACAGAGAAGTCAAGTTCATCGACCAGATGATAGTTGTTCGTCGAGCTAAGATACAAGATCGTCGACCTAAGAACTGATAACTGCTTTCTCTAGACCCGTTAATTCTGTGCATCAAGTTCGTCGAGCTAAGAATATGACTTCGTCGACTGGAGTGTGAAGCTGGACTTCAAATACTTAGATTTTTCTAGAATAAGATGTTGAAGCAGAATACCCATAGATCGTCGAGCTGAGAACTAAGTTCGTCATCCTGAGAACTAAGTTCGTCGACTGGAGTTAAGTGTGAAGACTTCTGGACTTGGTGTTGGAAGTATACTTTGGAATTCATTGACCTGAGATTCAAGTTCGTCGAGCTCAGCTCAGAGAATTTTCTCTGATTTCGTCGAGGTGAGCACGGCTTTCGTCGACCTGAGTTCGATGAACGTCGAACTCATTTTCTGAGTCTTTGATATTTCTCTAAGTCTTGAGTCTTTGGCAGTCTGTTGATGGCTGGTCCATGCATTGTTAACTCTAAGGACTTAGCCTAGACTCTAGGACACAACCATGACCCTGGCTATACATGTTGGGTCATATGATCCTAACTTAGTGAACCTAGCCCAAATCCAACTAGGGATCCAACAACATTGTCTTTAGCTCTATGGAGATACTTTGAATTCATATTTAACACGTTTGAAATATATCATTAATGTTTTTGTTGGTATACAGTTCAGAGTGTTTAAGTTTGCTTATGAAAAATTAGTCTTCAATTCTTAATTGCATTGTTTTATTCACCAAGTAAAGTTTGTTTAGTTTAATAAAAATTAATTAACCCTTATTAACCCCCCTCTAAGGGCGTTGTAAGATCCAATAGTATGGTGGTGTGGACTTGGTTTGGATTTGGACCAAGTCTAGATTGGCTCAGATCGGGAGGTCACGTGTCCTGCGCGGGTTGATTTCCCTGTTCGCCGAGTTTCTACAGAGTCTTGTGACCTTGGCTGTGGATATGCGGGTTGGAGGTTGTCCGCAGGTGTGTGGACTGATGCAATTTTGGCTGTGTCTGGCCTTGATGGTGTAATATTGGAAGACTGGATCTCCTTTCCTAGTCGCGACGGTCTGGTTATGTACCTGCGGTTATGCGGATATGCTTAGTGTTCACCGCGAGATAGGGCGGTATTCCTATCATCTAGGGCGGTGTTCACACTCCTCTTTGCGCCTATAAATAGGACATCCCTATCACATCAATGACACACCGAGTGAATAGTAAGTGAACTCGCAGGAGGTTGCTGCGGCTAGGATTTTCTATCCGCGCGGTTTAGAAAGGTTGACCGGTTTGTGCTGTGCAGGTTGTACGGATAGTGCTGAGTATCCCAGGATTTGGTTCTGATTTCTGTTAGGGTTAGTGCGGATTCTGTGGTTTACAACCAGCGATTAGAAGCAGGTCATGGCTTGCGACCAGGCGGTCTTCTCTTCTGCAACTTGTTTCCTAGTTTAAAAAGCTGACCCCCTCTAGCAGCTTGTTCAGTTCGGTGGCAGCAGCAGTTCGTATGATCTGGCTACTAGGAAATCTCGTGGTTAGGCGGCTTGCAGTTAAGCAGATAGAGTTCTTCTCAGCACTGGAATAACGGGCTGTCCGCATGGCTTGGTTGCGGTCTTGCAGCTAGGCGGCTTTAGCGGACTCCCTAGGCAGCTCGACATGGTTGGCAGCTTCTCATAGAGACCACGCACCTTGTTTCTTTGTCTTATATTTTTTCCTGCTTCCATCGGGTACATCGGTGAATCATTTCTTGACATGTATGCCTCGCATTGTAAAGATTTTTATTGTACAAGATTCTTGTTTTTCTGGTTATATTTGGTTTGCTTTGGCTCAGATTGGTTGAGTGTCCCCGCGCCTGGTGTCCCATTTTTCGCTTATCACAAATTTTTACATAGTATTAGAGGGATCAGAGGCTGAGCAGTGATCAACCGTCAGTTTGTTTTATTGCTTCTGAGGTTCTAAGTAAACCAAGGTGATTGCAATAGAAGGTGGATTCAAAAGAGGCCTTAGAATTAAGCTTCTTACATCGACTAACTTTAAGAAGTTGAAGTCATGTATGGAGAGCTATCTTTTTAGGCAAGGACCTTTGGGAGGTCGTCTGTGGAGACGAAATTCAAGAGGTTACTACTACTGCAGGTGCTGAAGCGGTGAGAGCTTGGAGGAAGACAAATACGAAAGAAGAGTTTACTCTCAAGCAGGCTATCTGAAAGTGTGGGATAAATCTAACTTTACTCTAGAAGGGGGTGAATAGAGTATTTTAAAACTTTAATTTATTTTTATAGTGGATTTAAAGTTAGTGATATATATATAGAAAGATAAAATTCACAGCACACAAATAAAGAAAGTAGCAATCACAGACGACACAAGGATTTTATAATAGTTCCCCAATAAATCTGGGTACGTCTACTCTTCTACCAGCCTGGTAGGAATCCACTACAGGTTTTTGATCAGGTGCCCTGTCACCAGAAGATCTATTTTTTAAGGGAGATCTAGTAACCCTTTGGGCATTTGACCAGGTACCCAAAAACCAAACCTAAGTCTTTTGATCAGGTGACTTATGAACCAAGAGTAAACTTTTGAAGGGAATTAAAACCATGTACACAGTTTAAGACTAAACTAAATTAAGTTGATGTTGTCTTTTCTGTCAAGAATCTCTGAGAAGACTTAGTCGATGATGTTGCAAAAGGCTCCCCCTGATTTGAATAGAATTTGTGATCAAGGGAGGAGACTTTTCTTCAGGGTGTAGGCCTTCTTGTATGTTGTTCCTCTCCAGCAGATGTTTGAGACTGATGTCTATTTAGATGTCTCAAGGAGAGTTTAAAGCAGAATGAAAGTATATCTCTATATCTCTATATCTCTGACTACTTGTCTCTAGAGAAGCAGAAATCTTTTATATATGTATACTGTCAGGGAAGATTTCAATATTTGAAATAAAATGATTCTGAAACATCTGAATCCCTTTAGAATGTAACTTCCTTAGAATTAATTAGAATTAAAACTCTGTGATAAATCCATATTTAATGCTGCCTTAAACGGCTATATTTTTTTAGAATATTTAGCATTAATTATCAGAGTTGCAACTAACTGTAATTAAGCATTTCAAAACATTCTACCTTCTATATATAGAAACTACCTGAACGTCGAACTCAGCAAAGAATTCGTCGAACTGAGCCTGGAGTTTGTCGAACTGAATTTTCTCTTTCATCGAGCTGAGACTTGAGTTCGTCGAACTGAGCTTTTGAGTTGAGATCAGAGTTCGTTGATCGGAGCTCAGCGTTCGTCGAGCTAAATTCAGAGTTAGAAATCTGAGTTCGTCGAACTGAACTTCTCTGGAATTCCTTCTGAAGTTACAACCCTGGAAATAATCTATGACCCTAAACTATACAAGTTGGGTCAAAACATCCTAAACAAAGAATAGTAATCCTAGCCCAAATCAGTAATAGGGTGTTCCAACACTATCTCACTGGAACTCTTCGACCACATCATTGGATGTCGATTTGCTGCGGAGATTTGGACTTCTCTCGATTGGATGTTCAATAGGAAGAATGTAGCAAGTATGCAATTCCTAGAGAATGATTCGACAAGGGCCACTCAAGGAGATATGCCTATCTCGACGTTCTTCCTAAGGATGAAGAATTTGTGCACTGAGATTTCAGCGCTGGACCCTGATGAGCGTATTGATACAGCCAAAATGGATCTACGTAATCACGCAAGTGCACGTGTCGAATCAATTAATAAAATGATGAGTTAAGTTTTCGTTCCTAGAGGAAGTGCAATGTTAGTGCTCGTAATTACTAGCCTTACCCGTTCCATGAATCCAAGTGGAATACTTTTTTAGTAGATTTAATTGATAATAATAATAAAAACTTAAACAAATAATGATAAAACTAAACACGATTCTTGGAAAATACTTTTATCAATGTTGGAGAAATGATCATGCATGTTGTTTTCCCTTGCCTATTGTGACAAGATTTCTAGTGATCTTTAATGGTTCTCTTCATTGCTATCTTGCATCGATTTTAAAGTGGATTTCATCATCTCTCGATCTCAGAATTCCGTTTACCCAATTTTCCCTAGTTATCTCTAACTTAGGTGGAAAGTAAATAACATGACGAGCAAAAATCAATAATGTTAACTCAAGAGAAAATCTCTTTCTCTCTTGACTCTATATTGGAGTTTTTTCCACACTTACGCTACTCCTCTCTCGAATCTTGCAGCACAGTAAAAAGATGGAGTTTTGATTTAGAAAACTATGCAACTCCTCTCTCGAATCTCGCCGCGTAGAATAACGGATTCAACCCCAGATTAGCATAACTCCTCTCTCGAATCCTGCCATACTAATTAGAAGATGAACGCTTGCTCAAAAATTTCCACAAACAAAGAACATAAACCCATAAAGATAGTGATTCAAATAACCATAAAATAAAAATTAAAGTAAAATCATCACAATAAGATAAGGTACTCACATCATACAAGATCCATAAGATTAGTTCATGATAGCAGGATAAAACCAAATGAGAAAGATGTTACAAGACATGCTTAAGAACGCTAAATGTTGCAGGAATATGCGTGTAGATCTCTCTTTAGACCCTTCTTCCTTCTCGCCGGTCCGTCCAAACCCTAGCCATTCCTCTCCTTCTTCTTCTCCAAGATGATGGTTCTAAGATCTCCCTCTCCTCTCTCTAATTTCGTGCACTTTAGGTATGAAAAACCCTTCTTAAAAACGAGCAGCCCTTTCCCAATAGATGCCTCCTTCCATATTTGGTTTTGGCGCAAAATTCGAAATTCGAATTTTAAATCCGTCCAGAACTTGTTATAACAACTGAAAATAGGTTTCTGTAACAACTGCACAGCCAAAATATAACTCCAGCACTTGTTTCTCCGGTTCGATTTCCACGTCATTTCTAATGAGAAAAACATAGACAAAGTAGATAAATCAAGCATGAATAAAATAAATATTAATTTATGAACATTTATACTAATTTAAATCATTTCTTCTCATTTATCACAACTATTATTGTAGAAAATAGGGGACTAGATAACTTCATTTGAGAAGTTATCATGTATTTCAAAGGCGAAGCTGAAGAGACACATAATCTACGGTTTGCGGAATGAGTATGCGGCCTTTGTCACTTCCGTTCAAAGCTGTACCACTCAGCCATCTTTGCTAGAGCTAGAGAATAACCTGGCATCGTAGGAGAGCTTGATAAGACAGATGGCTGGAGTCACTGTCTCTAAAGGAGGCAGTGAGGCACTCTTCTCAAGGAAGAAGAAGAGATGGGAGAAGAAGAAGACTGATGCTGGTGATGGTCCTTCAACTTCTTATCAACAAGAGAGGTGTGATGCTCCTAAGCGTTGTTGGAAAAAGAAGAAGGATTGGCTAAAGTGCTACAGGTGCAACCAACTAAGGCACTTCAGAAAGGACTGCAAAGTCAAACTGCAGTCAGGATATGTTGTAGATAAAAATGAGGCTAGTTCTAGTGCTGAGGAAGCCGGATGGGGGAATGCGTTCATGATGGGCATTTGTGCCTATGCATTGTCCATCTTCGACTATAAAGAAGATTGGATTGTGGACTCAGGTTGTGGTCACTACCTCACCAGGGATGAGTCAAAATTCTCCTCTCTACACATGTTCTCAGGTAACAAAGCTATCAAACTGCTGATGATACTATTCATGCAGTCGAGAAGGAGGGTATCGTTTCATTAGGTAATGATAATGGTCCGCTCACATTGAGCAGTATCTATCACATACCGGGCATGAAAAAGAACCTCTTCTCAGTGACCAATGCAGTGGATGCAGACTATCACATTCTGTTTGGCCCAACAGAAGTGATGTTTCTTCGCAATGTGTCAGCAGTTAAGACTAAGTCGATGAAGGTCACAAATTACCTGGCACCTCCAAGTGATGGCTCTAAGGCTGGACCCCAAACAACTGAATGTATATACTCCAGAATATGCTTGCTGCACTTGCTCGATGTCACAAATTTCACCTTGCACTGTTTCTCAAGGATGCACATCTTGCAAAAATCAAGCTTGCATGTTTTGATTCCTTTCAGCAAACCTTTCTTATACAGACCCAATAACTATCTCTCGCTCATGTGGCCAAGCCAGGCATGCCATAATAGAGAGGAATCTTCATCTATCGACGTAGAAACTGTCGTATCTCCAGCTATAGTGGTGTCAATCAATCTGTAGAGAGTACTTGCACGCTCACCTTTCATCACAACTAGAGTGCTTTTCTTGACTTTTAAATAACCACCATCACTAACGTAGGAATAACTGGCTGCCTCCAAAGTGCCTAGAGAAAATAGGCTCTTCCTTAAATCGGGTATGTATCTAACATCTGTAATCATTCTAACGGTTCCATCGAACATCTTGATTCTGATGCTACCAAACCTCATCGTTATGAACTATGAGTTATTCCCCATTAGAATATGACCACCATCACACTGTCTAAAGTTATGGAAATATTCTATGTTCGGGAACATGCGATAAGAACATCCAATATCCATGATCCATGTATCTGTGGTGTCGAGACTGGGTGAGACATGAAGAACGTCAGCATCACTCTCATTATTGAATGCCACTGCAACCTGATGTAGCTCTTGTGTCCTCTCCTTCAGCTTATTCTTCGGGCAGTTATTTTTTTAGTCTCTATCTTCCTTGTAGTAATGACACTTGTTGTTTCTGCCTTTGGACTTAGACTTGGGCATGTTTCCCTTCTTCTCTTTGTATCTAGATCTGTCTCTAACCGGGTTGGTGCTTTTTCACAAGTAGATCCTCACCGATTATAGAACCTGATTTGCTTCTTGTTTTATTAGATAGTAACGTAGTCATCACCTCTTCCATTTTCATAGTATCCTTTCCGTAAAGGATCGTGGTGACCAAATGATCAAATGACTTCGGCAATGAGGACAACAAAAGAAGAGCTTGGTCTTCTTCTTCAACCTTCACATCCATACTATGCAACAAGAGATAAGCTTATTGAACACATTCATGTGCTCCAACAATTGAGTACCTTCAGACATCCTCAAACTGTATAATTATTTCTTGATATGGAGCTTGTTTGTGATCGACTTAGACATATAGAGTTCCTTTAATTTCTTCCACATATCTGTGGTAGTCTCAGCGTTGACTACATTGTGTAACGACCTCTCAAGGCCACGGCTCGAAAGGACAACTGTCGGCACCCCCAGGATCCAGCTCGAAAGGGTTCAGCCTCAACAAGGTCTGCAGACAATATACCCCAACCCGTCTCTGGTCCACCAGCGGGTTGTTGGAAGCCGCAACCTTCCTTTAATGAGGGAAAGTCAAGTTAAGTGCCCCTACGAGGACTTCCCAGGAGGTCACCCATCCTGTGTCTACTCTAACCCGAGCACACTTAACTATGAAGTATTTTTGCATCTCATCACCAATTGAGCTCGAGCTGGAGTAGTCACGGGATGAGTGACCTCTTGGGAAGTTCTCGTAGGGGCGCTTGACTTGACTTTCTCTCATCAAAGGGAGGTTGCGGCTTCCAACACCCAGTCGGTGGACCGGAGATGGGTTGGGGTGTATGGTCTGCAGACCTTGTTGAGGCTGAAGCCTTTTGAGCTAGATGTTGGGGGGTGCCGGCGGCTGTCCTTTCGAGTCGTGGGCCGGGGATTCCATTACAAAAAGTGCACTTTTTTGTAATGGCCTCCCCAGCCCACTACTCGAAAAGATAACCGTCGGCACCCCCAGCAGCACGCTCGAAAGGGTTCGGCCTCAAATAGTCTACAAACTATGCACCCCAACCTGTCTCTGGTCCACTAGTGGGTTGTTGGAGGTCGTAGCCTCCCTTCGATTTGTGATGAGATGCGAAAATACTTCATAGTTAAGCGTGCTCGGGCTGGAGTAGTCCTGATATGGGTGACATCCTGGGAAGTCCTCATAGGGGCGCTTAACTTGACTTTCCCTCATCGAAGGGAGGCTGCGTACTCCAACAACCCGCCGGTGGACCGGAGAAGGGTTCGGGTGCATAGTCAGCAGACTATTTGAGGCTAAACCCTTTCAAGCGTGGTGTTGGGGGTGTCGGCGGTCGTCCTTTCGAGCTGTGGGCTGAGGAGGTCGTTACACATTGTACATCACTTCGTCTACTAGGCACAACTGAATAGTGCTAATGGCATGCGTGTGTGCATGCACACGTGGGTGTGTGTGTGTGTGGGTGCGTGCGTGGGTGTGTGTTTGGGTGTGTGTGTGTGTGGGTACGTGCGTGGGTGGGTGTGTGGGTGGGTGCGTGCGCGGGTGTGTTTGTTGTTGTGTAGGGGGGTGGTGCGTGCGCGGGTGTGTGTGTTGTTGTGTAGGGGGGTCTACATAGTCCCCAGTGGGCTAAATAAGAACTACTGCTACTACACTCTCCAAACTCTGTGCTACACTCTTAGGACTCACGTCTCTGAAGTCTGGTCATGACACTAGTGTGTTGGCTCGAGCAGCCTCTATCGCAGGTATACTATCACGCAGTAGTTGGGGCTCTCACTGCTTCATCTTCTAAAAAGAGTGTACGACGTCACGTTAGTCAACATACTAGTGGATTCACATCAGCTCTCCAAGATCCTTAAGGCTTAGAGATAAGAGTGATCCTTATAAACAAAATAGCTGCAACAATACGGGTTAGCAACAATGTATAAATAAACAGAGAATTAAGCTTGGAGCATGGTATAACAGAAAATAACTATAAGCAGCAAATACGTAAATAATTATTTAAAAGCAACTCTACTAGCTAGTGTGTAACCATACAGGTATTCACAACCTGCAACAACACCCTATATCAACGTAGTTTGAACGCTTCTCTTTCAGAAGGGTGGCGAACCCTGCGAGCCTTATCAATGTGATCGTCGATGACAATGGCTTGTCTTGCCATTTCTAGGTGTGGTCGTACCGCACTCTCAGGCCCCAACGTTCATCAAGGTGTACTCCTGGATGTGAGCAACATCCGGCGATAACTGTAATCCGGCCAACCAGCAGAGGGGCCTGATGGGTAATAAATCACGGTCGAGCTCCTGGGAAGTGTTTCTCTTTATTGTCTATAGTTGTCAACCTTCCCGTATTGGTATGAATAGTCTGCGAACATGATCATCCTGCCACTTTTCACCGAAAAAAATTCACAGGTGTTTCAATAAAGTAAACAACTTGCATCATTAGGGTCTGCGATGATTTGCCCTATTAGACATGAAATAATTAGACAGACAACTGTCTGACATGTAGCTTGATCGTTCCTCTCAACTTTTGACAAAGAGCACGACGATCGAGGGAGGCCATTATTTATGGATATCCTGAGAGGAATACCTCAACTCCAAGGAAACCCTAATTAATGCTCAACCAATATAAACCGCTTATTAGAGCGAGACCCAAAATAAAAGTGCAAGAAATGAAAGCATTATTAAATTGCTGTAATTAAGTGTGTTAATGAAATACTGTTTTAAATAAAATACAAAATTGAAATACTAAAATGAACTGCAGTAAATATAATAATGAACTAAAATCAGAGTAGTACAAAAATGAAGTGCAATAACTGAAATACTAAATAAAAGAACAGAATAAGATATAATTCACTTCTCCACTTCCATCTCCTTTCAAGGAGACAAGTTCAGTTCTTCTCTTGATTCCAAAGAGGCTTCTCTGTTCATAAGAGACTTTTCTGTTCATAAGAGACAACTTCGTTCATAGGAGGTTTCTCCGTTTCAAAGAGGCAACTACATTCATAGGAGGCTTCTCCATTCCAATGCGGCAACTCCGTTCATAGGAGGTTTCTCCGTTCCAAGGAGACATGTTTTACAATTTCACAGCGGGTATATCGTATTTCACCGTATTAGAGTCCGTCGACTTATTTGAGTCCAATAATTATTTTAGTTGCTCCTCTTAAGACGACTTATCGGATTTGCGTTGATAGGTTAAGGCCGAATTACAATTTCAAGCCTCTTGTTATAATCATGCCTGATTCAATTGTCGAGACTTTAAATCTATCTCTTCAAGAGGTTTAACATAATTCTTTTAACTCCAACTAATCTCTTCAAAACGAGCTCATATTTTACAACCGATATTTTCTTCCGATTTTTAAACCTCATTTATTTAATAATTACCAAAAATAATTGGAAAATTATAAAATTTGAACTCTAATAAATTAATTGCCCTAACATAATCCCCAATATTTCCCCAAGCAATTTTGAGTTTGATTTGATCTCTAATAAATTATAATCTACAAATTAAACCACTCCTTTTAATGTAAAAATATTTTTAAAGCTCCAAAAATTCACAAATTTTATTTGAGAACTTATACAAGCATGTAGTTGCTTCCGTAATTTTTATCAAAATTATTTCCTCAATTAGGGATCTCAATTTTTAAATTAGGATAGGATCATAAATTAAATCCTCAAAAAGATTATCCTTTTCAAAAGATCACCAAAAACTTACAATGCTGTAAACTAGTCCCACATTCATCCACACATTTTATCAAAAAATTTCTCCGTCCTTTTAGACATCTGATATTTGAAAACAGTTAATTTTTTCTATTTTTAAAATCTTTAAAAATATCATGAATATTCAATTAATTTAGATAAAAATCCAGAGGGTGTGTTCTCCTCTACTATACAGGATATAAAATTTTAAGGAATTTTAATTGGGTAGATTTTCTCCTGAGATATTATTAATGAAAAGAGCTATTTTTCTGATTTGTTCAGATCCCATAAATAATTCAAAAATAGAGAAAACAACTTTAATTTAATTATTAAAAAAATATTAAACCTTATTGAAAAATTCTCAAAAAATTTGAGAGAGTATCCCTTGTCATTGTTCACAACTTTGATGTTCAAAATTTTTAATTCGAACCAGACCAGCCACAAAAAATCAAAAACTTTTGTCTTACAAATATTGTGTACAGCACATATGTTGGCAAGGAGTCTGACTGAGATCGAGCCAGGCGGTGGTAAAAGTGGCCCCACAGTCGTCTGATCCATATCACTGGATCGGACGACAGGTGAGCCTCCCGCAAGTGATAGGCTTGTGGGGCCTCTTCGCCAACATTTGGTCATCGGACGGCTGCGCTACCACCCCCGGCCGACTTGACGGGGACCGATGCATCCTCCGCCGGTGGTCCGACGGCCTGGCGTCGTCGGCAGCCGCTAGAGCCTCCTTTTACAGAGAGAATAATTTTGGGTGTCGTTTGCGCTCCATTTTCCGGCGACACCGCCTCCTCCCCTATGTATGGAGGGAGTTTCCCACCCTCCTTCGGCGAGGGACGTCCTTCGAATAGCACCACAAAGTGCTTGTAGGCTCACGCTGCTCGGCCACCACTCAAGCTTGAATCATGGCTTAGGTGGCGGCGGCGGCGCACCAGAGGCCGGGAGAGCCATGCAGCTCATTGGAGAGCTAGGGAAGGAGGATGGAGAGAATCCACCTGATAGGGGGCCTTCTAGTGCTCTCGGGAAGGTTATTCATTGGAGGTGGAGGAGGGTGGTGGGGCTCAGGTAGGCTTTTTCCAATAAGGATGGGGTTACATTCGACTTGGAGGTGTGTGACCCTCTAAAGGGGGTGTGGGTCCCTTTATCGGGGTTTGGGGTGCCCTCCGCCTCCATACCATCGGTGTGGGATAAATCCCTTTGGAGAGGAATAGACTTGGCCCTCTCCAGCTGGTGTTAGGTAGGTGGCAGCTATCAGGGGATAGTGGTACATCCATGTGGCCAAATTTGGAGAGTTGGCTTTGGGCTTGTGTAAGAGAAAAAGAGTGGAGGGTGGCATCTTGGGCTTTGGCCCAAGGCCCTTTCTTCAAGGCTCTTGGCTATATAAATAGAGCCCATTTAGGGATGAGGTGTGAGCCCAATAAAGCTTTGTGAATGGGGTGGTGAACTTTCCACTTTAAATTCTCAAAAATTGTGATTTTTGGAGAGTTTGGTCAAAGTCAATCCTAGGATGGGTGTAACACCACAGGTTTCTCATAGTTGAAAAACAACAAATTGCAGTTCTGGAGCTATTGCTGGCTATAGCGATATCGCCAGACAATAGTAGTCAGGCCGATGCAGTCCACAAGACGATGTATTCTACAAGTCAATGCAGTCGATGCAGTCGATTTGCTACTGTCGACGATAGCGATATTGCCAAGTGATAGTGGTCCGGTCGATGCAGTCGACAAGCCAATAAAGTCGACTTACTACTGCTGGCGATAGCTATATCGCCAAATGATAATGAGCCACATGGCAGGCAGCCACATATCAGTTGGTTGTGAAGCGATCATTACGTGGCAAAGCGGCGTTGACTTGCCCAAGCGGTCACCGCTGGGGTTATCATGCCGCGATAGCGAGATATCTCCCGACGATAGCGATTTTTAAATGAAAGCTTGGTTTGATCACGATCATTCATTTTTATTTGTATTTGAATCTTAAGGCCAGGATTATTCCCGTCTATGCTTAACTAGAGGATTAAGGAGAGAAGTGTTCATTTCACTTTTACTCTCTCTCTCTCTCTCTCTCTCTCTTCAAGCTTGGGAAAGAAAAAAAGGAAGAAGAAGTGGAGGTTGATCTAGCTCTTTGGAGAGTTGCTCAAGGAGTTCTTGTGATCAAAATCGCGAGCCAAGGCTAGATCTATGGAGGGGAAGACGTTGTGAACGCTTCCTTCCGGATCAAATCCATGTTCATGGCTCTTAAGCATTCTATAAAGGTAACGATTCTCCTCTTGGACATGTTAAGTCCTTATTTGACATGTTTGCATGGAAACCCCCACCAATTGGTGAAGAACGAGAAGTTTTCTTTGGGACGATACGAAGTATCCCTGTAGAAATTGCATATAGTGTTCGGAATCGAAGTACGAACATAGACATGTTATGCGAAGCCCATCTGGACAATTTGATCTGGATTGGTGATGATATATTTGCCTGTTGGAGAAGACTCCATGAATAAACATGTAATTTTATGAATTTTGGGGTGTGCAGCTTGTTGTAGTGAGTATTGGAGGTGTTCTCCAGGAAACACCGAATTTTGCAACATAAACAAGATTCTGTTGATATCGCCCATGATAGCGATATTGCTGGCGATAGCTCTTCTGGCAGAAACCAATGAGTATTTGTTTGTGCTGGGTGTGAACCCAATCCTAAGACATATGTGTGATTCTGTCGATATCGCGCGGTGATAGTGGTTACCGCTGGCGGTAGCTCCCAGAGAGCTTCGTGGTTGCGAATTCTGTGTCCATGAGACAAGGTGGGTAGCATGTTGAGCTGAGATCCTGGAGTGCCAAGCTGTGGTGGCCGTGAGAGCCAGCCTTGGAACATAACGCGGTTATGTATGTTGCGATCGGGAAAAGGGAGGCTGACCTGTGTCGTTGTCATTGACACAATGATTTGAGCAACGGGATGTGCCCGAACTGTACCCGCTCTACGTAAACTCGATTCCTAAAGTACTTGGAATCGTCGTGGGCATGGTGAGAGTCCTTAAGCGTAATAGCTTATGACTGGCAATTGTTTCGAAATCGTAATAGCTTATTGTAAGTGTATATTCAGACGAATAACGGGGTCGGGGGCCTTGCGCGTACAAACCCTTGGTTTGTCCTTATATATTCCTAGCTCGGGGCAACAGAGAGATGGTTCCACCTTGACCTTCCTCCGGATGTTTCGAGCACCCATTCACATTCTCGAAACAACAATTTCGCTGCCCCCCCTTTTCTCGCTCCCTTCGCGGATCTAGGTCAAGCCGGAGTCCTCTCCTGTAGCCCGGTGTTCGCCTCTCGTTTGCAGATCTAGGGCTCACCGTCGCGCTCGATCGACAAAGAAAACGACGATCTCTCTCTTCCCTGAAGCATATTATAACGTCGCTCGTCTTCGTCGCCGATCGAGGATCCCTGCTAGCTTCTTGCTCGCTGCTAGGTCAAGTCAGAAGATCTCGCCGTCGCCGTTAGCGACTCTAGGGCTCGACGAACGTTTTGTCGCTCGTCGCCGTTCGTGTCTTCTTTGAAGCCTCCTGCTAGGGCAAGCCGTCGCTCGTTCCCGTCGCCGATCGCCGTCGAGTAGGAGTTCTGTCGCCGACGATTTCTCTGGTCGATGAATTCTCTGGTCGACGACTTCTCTGGTCGACGATTCTCTGGTCGACGATTTCTCTGGTCGACGAATTCTCTGGTCGACGATTTCTCTGGTCGACGAATTCTCTGGTCGACGACTTCTCTGGTCGACGATTTTCTGGTTGACAACTTCTCTGGTCGACGATTCTCTGGTCGACAACTTCTCTGGTCGACGATTTCTCTGGTCGACGATTTCTCTGGTCGACGATTTCTCTGGTCGACGATTTCTCTGGTCGACGACTTCTCTAGTCGATGATTTCTCTGGTCGACGATTTATCTGGTCGACGATTTCTCTGGTCGACGACTTCTCTGGTCGACGATTTCTCTGGTCGACGACTTCTCTGGTCGACGATTTCCTGGTAGCCGATCCAGTAATTCGACTCAGTTGTCGCCTCTGCCCTGCTGCCTAAGCCGATCCAAGCCTCTGTTCCTGTGTTAGGGTTTGCAGCAAGGCAAGGTATGAGGAACTCAAGCCTCTCCTCTCCTGTTCCCATGAATAAGTTGGAAAAGTTCACAGCCTCTGAGTTCAACGATTGGAAGTTGAACACCCAGTTCGAGATGAAATACCTGAATGTCTTCTACACCATCAAGACTACTCGTGTTGACGTTGCTGGGACTGAAGATGAGGCTCAGTGGGTTGAAGATGAGGATTTTGCAGGGATTACCTGCTGAACTGCCTTTCCTCTAGCCTGACCAAGAACTATATCAAGTTGCAGTCTGCCAAGGAGATCTTGGATGCATTGGAGGAGCATTTCAAGCAGGAGGAGGACCTCTCCAAGGCTCATCTGGTGGATAAATTCCACTCTTTCAGCTTCGACGAGGAGAAAGTCATTCTCCCTCAGGTATCAGTTTTTGAAATTTTAATTGATTTCTTACATAGTGAGTCTATTAGTCTGCCTGAAAGCTTTGTTGCGGGAACAATTGTGTATAAGTTGCCCTCCTCGTGGTATAATTTCAAAACGTAAATGTATCGCAAGAAGATGCAAGTTGGTCTGAACGACCTCAAGCGCTTCATAAGCATTGAGGACGAGAACCGGACGAAGCATGTTTTGGAAGCTGTTGGCAAGCAGAAGGCTACTGTCAACATGATTACAAGCTTCAAGCGCGCTCCTCCCCCTCATAAGACCAAAACGTCTCGCAGTAGCCCTCAGGTTGCAGGACCGAGTAGACTCTCCAAAAAGTTTAAGGGTAAATGCTTCAACTACGATAATTGGAGACACTGTGCATTTGACTGCAAGCTACCGAGGAAAGAAAGAACTAGAGCACCGCAAGAAGGCAACCAGGCTCATCTGGTTAGCCACGCTGAGCCATCCGACTTTGTTTCCATGGTCGGACACGCGCAGGCCAGCACGGAGTGGTTCCTAGATTCTGGGGCAACGTGCCACATTTGCAACAATGCTAATCTTCTGACAGAGCTGAAGAATGAAAAGGAATCAGTGACTGTAGCAGATGGCGGCACAGTTGACGTACTGAAGGTGGGAAACGCAACTCTGACGCTCTCCTCAAGTAAGTCTTTAATTTTAAAGAACGTAAAATTTATTCCTTCCTTATCTGCTAACTTAGTGTCTATTAGTTTATTGTGTGATGCTGGTATGTCCATTAACTTTTGTAGCAGTATAGTGACTCTGTCAGTCAACTCACATTACTTTGGATGTACTTACGTCCAGAATAGGATGTACCGTTTGAGTCTAGCACATGAGGTAGTGCAACAAGTTCAGTTGAACTTAGTTAGCCCTAGGACTCTACAGGAGAGACTAGGACACGTAAACTATAGGAAAATGTTCCAAGTAGCTAGAACTCATAAGATCACACTAGACACTAAGTCTCCTCTTGGAAAATGTGAAGTCTGTGCTCAGACTAAGATCACTAGGAAACCTTTTGGCACGGTTACTAGGAGCACAACACCTCTTGAGCTTATACATTCCGATATTTGTGACTTTAAGAGTTTTGTCACAAGAGGTGGGAGGAAGTATATGATCACATTTATAGATGACTGCATGAGATTTTGTCATATCTCTTTGCTTAAAACTAAAGATGAAGCGTTTGAAAAGTTTTGTCTTTTCAAAACCAGGGTAGAAAACCAGTTAAGCATGAAAATTAAGAGGTTTAGAAGTGATAGAGGAGGAGAATATATGTCCAGTGAGTTCAGATGCTTCCTTGCTTCACAGGGATTCATAGCAGAAACCACTGCTCCTTACTCTCCCCAATCTAACAGCATAGCTGAGCGCAAGAATAGAACGTTAACAGAGATGTTGAACTCTATGCTGCTCACCGCAGGCATGCCTTCCGCTTATTGGGGAGAAGCAGTCTTGACTGCGAATCATATTCTGAACAGAGTTCCCCATGCTAAGTTAGAGGTTACACCCTACGAGCTTTGGTTTAAGCGACCGCCATCTTTAACTAGACTCAAGACCTGGGGCTGTATAGCCTATGCCAGGGTTCTTGACCCTAGATGGTCTAAGGTTGGACCTAGGACCAATACGTGTGTCTACTTAGGTTGTGTTGAAGATAGTGCTGCAGATAGGTTCCTTGATATTTCTAATAATATCATAATAGAATGTAGGGATGCAGTGTTCTTCGAGGACAAGTTCCTCAAAGATAAGAACTTAACTATCCCAGGTATGCAAGCAACTATTACTGAGGAAGATTCTGAATCAGTACCGAGCACCTCCTATTCCGTTCCGGTAGACAACTCTGGCCTAGAGTCTATGAGGACTTCAGTGAGAGAGCGAACCCCTAGAACCTTCGGTAGCGATTTTGTCACTTACCACATCGAGGCTGATCCATCTAACTTTAAGGAAGCGATGAGATCACGGGATTCCCTACTCTGGAAAAAAGCAATTGAGGATAAGATGAACTCTCTCCTTCAGAACGACACCTGGACGTTAGTTGATAAGCTAATAGGGGCTAAAACTGTAGGGTGCAAGTGGGTTCTGAAAAAGAAGTTAAATCTTGATGGTAGCGTAACTAAGTATAAAGCACGCCTGGTGGCTAAAGGTTTCACACAAGTATGCGGAGTAGACTATTTTGACATATACTCACCCGTGTATCACTTAGCAACCATTAGGGTTCTTTTTGCTATTTCGGCCATTGAGAACCTTGTTGTTCATCACATGGATGTTAAGACTGCGTTCTTAAACAGAGATCTGACCGAAGAGATCTGCATGAGTCAACCTGAAGGTTTCATTGTAGACGGTCACGAAGACAAGGTCTGTAAGCTTTGAAAGTCGCTATACGGATTGAAGCAAGCGCCGAAATTATGGCATGAGAAGTTTGACTATACTATAAAGAACATGGGATTCATGTCGAGTCTCTCGGATAAATGTCTTTACATACGTCATAGATCAGACCACGTCGCCATAATATGCTTGTATGTGGATGATATGCTTATTCTCTGATCTGATTAATCCAAAGCGGATGACGTAAAGTCGAGTCTAATTAAAGATTTCAGCGTGACGGACCTAGGTATAGCTAACACTATACTAGACATGCAAGTGAGCTTTGGGAAACATGGAATTTCCCTAAGTCAAAGCCACTACATCCAATCCTTGTTGGACACGTGGGGATACAGTGAACGGAAAGCGGCTGAGATACCGTACGACTATTCTAACCGCTTAAAGCCCAATGAAGGGGTTGCGGTTCGACAGTTAGATTATTCTAAACTGCTTGGTAGCCTCATGTACGCTATGGTCTGTACGAGACCTGACATAGCCTTCATGGTCGGCATGTTAAGTAGGTTCACTAGCAATCCTTGCCAAGACCATTGGGATGCCCGCGATAGGCTGATGCGTTTCTTAAAGCACACTCGACAGTATGCTTTATGTTATAGTGGTCATCCTCCAGTTCTGGAAGGATATTCCGATGCATCGTGGTACTCAGAAGTAAACGGCAGCAAGTCCACTACTGGATTCCTCTTTACACTAGGAGGAGCAGTTGTAGCCTGGAAGTCCAAGAGACAGTTGTGCATTGCACTCTCATCTATGGAATCTGAACTCTATGCTCTAGCTTTGGCTGGTGAAGAAACAGAGTGGTTAAGAGATTTGGTGATGTACATTCCACTGTCGGGCCTGAAAATGAGTTCTGTTGCAGTTTATTGCGACAATCAGGCTACTAAAACGGTTGCCACGAACACTTTGTTCAATGGCAAAAGAAGGCAACTCAGGATGAAACAGGCCTGGTTGACCTCTCTCACAAGTCAAGGGATTATGACCCTGGTTGATGTGAGAACGAAAGATAATGTTGCAGACGCCCTTACTAAAGGATTAAATAGAGCTCTCACAATCAAAATATCGGGGGAAATGGGATTAAAGTTCATAGAAATATGAAACTTTCCTCCAACGTTTATGTTTTGATATGCACGAGCCTATAGCTGTCAACATTCAAGCATCTAATAAGTGACAGACTGAAAATCCCAAATAATTTTTTGATGAAAACCCAAGATGGTTGGATGCGGGTTATTCCACATTTGATAACCTAACGTCCTCTCATTGTAAGTTGATTCAAGAGTTATTCAACTGGGATTGAAAGTCGTTGTAAATGTTAATCTAAACATTATTGGTCACATCGCATTATTCCACATTTGATAATGTTGCACGTGATGTGTGCCCACATGTGTTGGTGAGGAACATAGTGATCCGTAATGAGTAAGGTAACGTGACTCGTCCTAGTTAGACTGGATGAGATGCTGACAGAGTTACTTCACCGTTGCTAGAAGTGTTAAGCTCATTTAGTAAGAGCTAGTTTACTTTAAATGTCACTGCATATGTCTATGAATTCATAGAGTCTGACTCATGAAATTCCTTGCAGGCTACGATGGAGATTATGGAGGAGCTGTAGACCTAGACATAGATGATGATGATCTACTAGATGAGTAAAATCATCAAACGTTTAATTCATGTCTTTGTTTTTGTTTTGTAATAATTCAGACTATGTTTTGGGATAGCATCTGTGTGGTGGTTTGCCGTTTAGGCAAAACCTTTATTTTTGGTTTATTAGTATGATCTGTCCTGATTGCTTTCTTAGTTTGGATTATTATTTCTGTCTACACTCCAGCACCCTGAAACATCACCTTTATTTGTCATGAATATAGGAGGAGATTGTAAGTGTATATTCGGACGAATAACGGGGTCGAGGGCCTTGCGCGTACAAACCCTAGGTTTGTCTCTATATATACCTAGCTGGGGGCAACGGAGAGATGGTTCCACCATGACCTTCCTCCAGATGTTTCGAGCACCCATTCACACTTATGACTGATAGCGTTTCAGAAGCGTAATAGCTTATAACCGATAATTGTGCTAGAAGCGTAATAGCTTATGACTAGCAAATGCTCAGAGTGAACCATCAAGTCTTGGACTTGAGATGGTGGTGGGACTCAAGGAGTACACCAAAAGAGTACCTTGAGAGTGTTGGAAACGCAATGGGTCGTTGCACAACACCAAAACTCCAAACCGCCAGCCCGCGCGAATAGCACTGGCGAGATCCCTACTCGCACAATTCAACTTGCAGTTAGCACCACCGGCGAGCTCGCACACCTAACCTCCTACTCGCGCGGTTAGTGAAAAACGGCAAGACCCCACTCGCCCGCAAGTGCAAACTCTCCCGGCGAGCTCACTCTGCCGAGTAACACCAAGCTCGCGGGAAGTCACCTTCTCGCCTAACACCCACTCAACACACCCAACTCGCTCGCGAGCACACACTCGTGAGAGCTCACGCCTGCGAGACCGCCGCAACCGGCGAATGCTCTCTCGCCCGGCGAGAAGAAACAGGCCGCGCGGCTACGCTCCTTAGTCGCCCGGCCCAACTCTCACTCCGTCTAGCGCTGCTGCGCTCTCCCTCTCTCAAGACCGAAAAACACACTTGGGTGGGGTTTTTTCTTCTATATTTCAGCAACTAAAACATACAAAGGGGGGCCTTTTATAGGCAAGCAAAACAACCTCTCAACTACCCTATTAAATACAAACTCTCTCTCTCCTTATTAAAACACAATAAAGCAAATACATAACTCCCATGTATGTGGGGTCCGGTCAACATGTCAACAAAAAACTTCAACAAACTCCCCCTCAAACTTGGCAGCACTTGACAAGTTTGCCTTTGAGTTTTAAGAACGTGTCCACCTTCAACGCCTTGGTAAAGATGTTCGCAACTTGCTCACCGGTCGGGCAATACTTGACTTCAACAGTCTTCAGCTCCACCTGTTCTCTCAGGAAATGATACCTTGTATCGATGTGTTTGATGCGCCCATGCAGCACCGGGTTCTTCGCTAGCTGAATGGTCGACATGTTGTCTACTAACATGGTCGTTGGCCCATCCACTCCATGCTGCAAACTCTCCAGGAGGTTCCTTAGCCAGATGGCTTGGCAGGTACCAGCTGCTGCCGCAATGTACTCCGCCTCGCAGGACGATAGAGCTATCGTGGCCTGCTTCTTCGAACTCCAAGAGAACACTCCTTTTCCCATGTTGAAAGCATATCCGGAAGTGCTCTTCTGGTCATTCACATCCACGCCGTAGTCACTGTCCGAGTAACCTACCAGTGTCAGCTCCTCTCCAGTAGCATACTTCAGCTCATGGCCTCTCGTCCCGTTGATGTATATCAGGATCCTCTTCGCTGCTATGAAGTGGTCTTCCTTTGGCTCCTCCATGTGCATACTCACCACCCCGATCGCATACATGATGTCCGGTCGGGTGAAGGTCAGGTAGTGCAGACTACCCACCAAGCTCTTGAATAAGGTGGAGTCCACCGCTCCTTCCTTCGACTCCTTGCCCAGCTTCATTCCCGGGTCGGCAGGAGTGGAGATAGGCTTGTTATCCTCCATCCTAAATTTCTTCAAAATCTCCTCCACATACTTCTTCTGGGATATGAAGATCCCGTCTTCTCCCTGCTTCACTTCCACCCCCAGGAAGTAGCTCAGCTCTCCTAAGTATGTCATCTCAAACTCCTTCTTCATCATCTCCCGGAACTCTTCATACATAGCTGTGTTGTTCCCCATGAAGATCATGTCATCCACATACAAACACACTATCATCATGCCTCCGTCCTTGTCCACCTTGGTATAGAGAGCGTACTCATACGGGCTCTTCTGATAGTCATGCTTCTGCAGGAAAGCATCTATCCTTCCATTCCAAGCTCTAGCTCCTTGCTTGAGCCCGTAGAGTGCTTTGTCAAGCTTGCAGACCTTCCTATCCTGCCCTTTCACCACGTACCCTGGAGGCTGCTCGATGTACACCTCATCCTCCAGGTACCCATTCAAGTAAGCAGAGACCACGTCCATCTGCATAATCTTCCAGCCATGATGAGCAGCTATGGCGATGATCAAGCGGATGGTGTCAATCCGTGCTACCGGTGCGAAGACTTCATCATAGTTCACACCTTGAACTTGGTGGTAGCCCTTCACGACTAGCCTCGCCTTGTGCTTCTCCACGCCTCCATCTTTATTTTTCTTCACCTTATACACCCACTTCACCCCGAGGGGTTTGTGGCATGCAGATGAGTCGACCAGCTTTCAGGTCTCATTCTTCTTGATGGAGGCGATCTCCGCATCAATTGCCTTCCTCCAGCTTTTCTCCTTCGCAGCTTCATCGTAGGAGCACGGCTCAACATCTGCCAAAAGACAATACAATGAAAAATTGTTAAGGGCCGGTGCCGTATCCTCATAGATCTCATCCAGCCTCCTCATCCTGGGTTGAGGTCGATTGTCCTTGCTCCCACTGGTGCTTGCTCCGCCAGAGCTGCCTCCACTTGTGCTTGCACCACTAGAGTAAGGGGTGAGAGCTCCCCGTGAACCTCTGCTAGGTGGTGATGGTGGCTCCACTCCACCCATCTCGGCTTCAGCCTCTTCTCCAAGTTATTCCTCATCATCCTCGTAGAACATCCCCTTGGTGTTCTTCACCTCCTCATTCCAGCTCCAGCAGCTTCCTTCTTCAAACACCACATCTCTAGAGATGATGGCTTTCTCTGTCTCCGGGTTATACAACTTGTAAGCCTTGCTCGCAGGAGCGTAGCCTACAAAGATGCATCTCTCACTCCGGTCATCTAACTTCCTCCTCCTCTGGTCCGGGATGTGAGCATAAGCAACACACCCAAAGACCCTCAGATGCTTCACACTGGGCTTCCTCCCACACCAAGCTTCGAACGGCGTCTTGAACTTGACGCTCTTGGTTGGGCAACGGTTTAGCACGTACACTGCTACTTGTACTGCTTCCGCCCAATACTTCTTTGGCAGCCCCTTGCCCTTCACCATACTCCTTGTCATGCTCATGATGGTTAGGTTCTTTCTTTCCGCCACTCCGTTTTGCTGAGGCGAGTATGCCGCCGTCAGCTGGTGTGAGATCCCCCATTCTCTACAGTAATCATCAAACAGCCTAGAGGTGTACTCCCCACCTCTATCTGTCTGGAGCACCTTCAGTGGCTGCCCAACTTCCTTCTCAGCCATCGCCTTGAACTCTCGGAACTTGTACAGAGCCTCTGCCTTCTATCTTAGAAAATAAACTCAACACTTCCTGCTGAAGTCGTCGGTGAATGTGATATAGTACTTGCTTCCACCAATTGAAGTAGTCTCAAATGGACCAGCGATGTCCGAGTGAACTAACTCCAATGGCCTTGTTGCTCTCCGAGACTTGCTACCCTCAAATGTCTCCCTTCTTTACTTCCCCTTCGTACATGCCTCATAGACCCTTTGAGGAGGTGTGATCATAGGCAGCCCTTCCACCATCTTGGATTCAGACAACAGCTTCAGGCCTGTGAATCCCAGATGCCCCATCCTGTGGTGCCACAGCCAAGCTTCTTCCTCCTCTTAAGTCCTCGCGAGACACGCCGTCTCCTTCACATCCATGCACAAAGTAAAGAGATGATTCGTCGTCATCTTCACCCTCACCACTTCTTTCCCTTGACCATCTTTCATGGTAAGGGTGTCATCCCTTAATAAGACCCGATAGCCCTTCTCCACCAGTTGTCCGAGGCTTAGGATGTTACTCCTCAAGCCTGGCACGTAGAAGACGTCGTTGATGAGCACCTCCTTCCCATTCAACACAACCGCCACTACTCCTCTTCCTTCAACCGAGATCTTAGAAGCGTCGCCGAAACTCACCTCACCACCGTTTGGTTCAAGGTTCGTAAACAGCTCCTTCTCTCCGCACATGTGATTACTGGCTCCGGTGTCCAAGTACCATATTCCATTCTTTCCGCCTCCAGCCCCTTGGACGGTAAGGAACATCATCGGGTCGCCTCCCGTGTTGTTAGTTTCCGCATAATGGTTGGCATCTCCTCCCTTCCTAGGAGCCCAACAATCGTAGCTCATGTGCCCGAACTTGCCACAGTTGTAGCATTGGGTCTGGGACATGTCTCCTCTTCCTCCTCTGCCTTGACCTCTACCTTGGTCTCTTCCCTGACCTCTGCCTTGGCCCCTTCCTTGGCCTCTTCCTCTTCCTCCTACGTCGTGTCTCCAACCCTGAGGTTGCTCCACCTCACGCTGGTTGTACTGATTCCTTCCAAAGTATCTTCCACCTCTTCCTCCTCTACCTTTGCCTTGGTAGCCTCGGCCGCGCTGGCCTCCTCCTCTTCCTGAGCTTTCTTCAAAATTGAGCTGAGTCTGGAGTGCTTTCCCCAATCCACTCGAATCCTCCTCATCTTGCACCATCTGATACTCATGTGCTTGTAGCGAGCCAACAATTCATCCACCACCATCGTGGTGAGGTACTTCGACTCCTCAATAGCCACCACCACGTGTCTGAACTTCTTGTACATCGACCGCAGAAGCTTCTCCATGAAACTGATGTCGTCAGTCACCTCTTCGTTCCTCTTCATTTCATTTGTGAGCGTCCGCAGACGGGTCACATAGTCGTCCACCTTCTCCGATCTCTGCATCCTCATCACCTCGTATTGAGCTCGAAGTGATTGCAACTCACCTTCTTTGCTTTGTCCACTCCCTGCATGGAGCGTTGCAGTATCTCCCATGCTTCCTTTGAAGTCTCGGCGTCCGAGATCTTCTCAAACGTTGCTTCATCCACTCCTTGGTACAAGATGAACAGTGCCTTCTTATCCTTCTTCTTGGCTTCTCTCAATGCCACCCTCTGAGCGTTCGTCAACGCAGCTTCTGCTTCGGCAGTAAACTCCTCAACACCATCCTCTACTACCTCCCACAACTCCTTGGAGGCTAGTAGTACTCTCATCTGAATGCTCCAGTTCTCGTAGTTCGTCTTGCTCAACTTGGGGACCTGCCCCAGCATCCCACTACTTGTCTCCATCACTTTACTTCACAAACTTCCGAGTACAACTTCCAGAGGTCTCAACCTCCCTCTGATACCACTTGTTGGAAACGCAATGGTCGTTGCACAACACCAAAACTCCAAACCGCCAGCCCGCGCGAACAGCACTGGCGAGATCCCTACTCGCACAATTCAACTTGCGGTTAGCACCACCGGCGAGCTCGCACACCTAACCGCCTACTCGCGCGGTTAGTGAAAAACGGCAAGACCCCACTCGCCCGCGAGTGCGAACTCTCCCGGCGAGCTCACTCTGCCGAGTAACACCCAGCTCGCGGGAAGTCGCCTTCTCGCCTAACACCCACTCAACACACCCAACTCGCTCGCGAGCACACACTCGTGAGAGCTCACGCCTGCGAGACCGCCGCAACCGGCGAATGCTCTCTCGCCCAGCGAGAAGAAACAGGCCGCGCGGCTACGCTCCTTAGTCGCCCGGCCCAACTCTCACTCTGTCTAGCGCTGCTGCGCTCTCCCTCTCTCAAGACCGAAAAACACACTTGGGTGGGGTTTTCTCTTCTATATTTCAGCAACTAAAACATACAAAGGGGGGCCTTTTATAGGCAAGCAAAATAACCTCTCAACTACCCTATTAAATACAAACTCTCTCTCTCCTTATTAAAACACAATAAAACAAATACATAACTCTCATGCATGTGGAGCCCGGTCAACATGTCAACAAAAAACTTCAACAGAGAGCACCAAGCGTCTGGTCGGTCGTGCCACCGTTGACGGTGAATGGTGCTTAAGTTGCATGCTCTTGCTTCGAATAAAAAACATTGATGATATATGAACTGTGCCTTAAGAGCATTGTCAAACAACCTCGTTCCCGTTCACCGTGTCGAGGACCAGATATCATCAGATGAAGCGATAACGACATACAGACAACATTTCGAAGTTAGACTGGAAAGAAAGAGGGGGAAATATCCATCATTCGTGCCTAAGAAGAACGATCATGAGCATCACAACGACTCCCGCCGAGTCTGGGGCATCGACATCCTCAGAACTTCACTCCCCTCAACGCCTCTTGAACAGAAGTTTCACTCTCTAGATACTTAGGTCTCTCAACCCAAACTCGGGGAATCATTCCAACTGTGACTATCATCGAGGTCCCGGGCATTGCACGTAGGATTGGACGTGACTAAAAGTAGAAATCAAAGGATTCATTCGTTTAGGGTACAGTGGAAATTTTCTGTAAATGTAAGCCTTGAATCGGTCAGCCGTAAACAATCCCAATTTTTCTCAATAATCCAAATGAAGACTCCAGAGTGCGCAGGATCATGAACATCTCCAAATTTTTTTCCCTTTTAATATAGCTGAGATAATAAGGCTTATGATCAATGTGGACTAAGTGTCAAGGGGACCCTGACACCCTGTTTTGTACTCATTTTCCCCAAATAATTATTCATAATAAAACCAACAAAAATATTGCGACCGAGTCCCCATTCCTGTATTAAAATCAGCTAACAGCTTTATTCCCATATATGTCATTTCCAACTTGTTTCTAGGCTCCATTTTATCATTTATAGCAAGGAATCACAATTCTACACGTTTATATTAAAATGGTCATTTCAATAGAAACGTAAAGTTTAAGACCAAAATCAACAAAAACAATTTCATAAAATAGGTAAATTTTGGGGGGCTTATTTCCCTATTTTGCTTTTGCTTATCTTTTGCTTTGTCATTTGAGCCATTTGACACTAATCATATTTGCACCGTCTGTAATTTGTCTGATTCCTGAATCGGTATATTTTGTATAATCCTTCGAAGAAAGAGCTACAGTTTTTCATACTAGACCTATAAATTTGGCACATTTCTAGCTTTTCCTCTGCGCATTAACAAAGGCATGGGGTTCTCCCGGAAAATAATTGTTCTGGGCATTCTCCTTCTAGTGCTCCCAAACTTAGGTGACAATTCTATTCTCTCTCTCTCTCTCTCTTAAAGTGATGATTCTATTTTCTGTAAGGCTCCGTTTGGCACGTTGGTAGCAGTCGTAAACACACGGGTTAAATTGTCATTCGTTAAGGATCATCTAACAAATATCATCCGTTCGAACATAAAAGTGGATGAAGTTTCTTAGATGGGCGTTACCGAATGACAATTTAATTCCCATATTTATGACCGCCACCACCGTGCCAAACGGAGCCTATATGAAACGGAAGCTAGGCTCCATACGGCATGACGGTGGCGGTCATGAACATGGAGGGTTAAATTGTCATTTGTTAACGCCCACCTAAGGAACTTCATCCACTTTTATGTTCAAAGGGATGATGTTTGTTAGGTGATCCTTAACGAATGACGATTTAACCCATGCGTTCATGCAGGGGCGGATTCAGAGGGGGGCCCGAGGGACACTGGCACCCTCATTTTTTTTCAAAATGCTTAGTATATTTGAATTCCTCTCGTCGAGGCAATGGATTTTGACTACTTATCCGTCAAAAACAGTGGTCAGATAAGGAAGATACAGCTCCGATAAGATTGAAACGTTCAAAATTTTTTTTTGAAGTTGATGTCTAGCCCCTCATATTAAAATTTTTAGAACACAATGACACATTCAAAAAAATTTCTGTGCACCCCCATTATCAATTGTGCACTCCCATTATTAATTTTCTGGATCCGCCACTGCGTTCATGACCGCCACCACCCCGTCAAATGGAGCCTAAATATTCTAACGGCAGCTTCATCTAAGTTCAGAACCGTCTATGTACGTGGTTGTAGATATGCTTGCATGTTGATGTTATTAATAAAAATAAATTTTTAACTTACTGAGTAGTAGTGTTGATGGTTTCTTTCCTTAAACAGTGATGGCGGCGCGGACAAAGCCGAAGAAGCCGAGGAACCGCTGTTTTTGGAAATTGACAAGATTGTGGGATGACTTGGGTCGTAGAAGGGTCTGCACTGATCCAATTTGCGAAAATACATGTACTAACCAAATGGTTCAACGTCTTGTCTACTTAGCTACTTCTTTTTGCCTTAACCGGTGGATCTGCGCATGTAAAATTTGTACCCGGGGACGAACTTTTGATAGGAAACCCGGCCGCTTTTGGACTAAAAGACCAAGACCCAATTTTACTTCCCCGCAAATTGGTATGTAAGGCCAACTCCAGTGTTGATAGTTTCTTTTCTAAGGCTCCGTTTTGGGGGGACTTATTTTCACCGGTAAAGCGGTTACCATCCCATGAACCGGAGCCTAAAACAGCGAGGGCATCTTGACAGTAGATATTGGGAAAAAAATTGAAAATATTATTGCCTAAATATCATTTGTGTTTTTTTGCTTATGTATTTGTTTGTCTTTTTTGTATTAGTTTGGCATTTCTTGATTTCCAAATATAATCGTCTGTATGGCCGTATAAATAAAGATGTATTCGCACCGTTTGGTTTGATTTCAGAAAAATAAGAATAAATTTTCAGCATGTTTGTTTTGATTTCTCTGTCTAGTATCACATGGTATTAGAGCTTGAGGATTGTATGTCATCAGAGATTGAAAGTGCGGGAATAAATCTGAATATCTCTCTCTAAGGGAGTCAAAAAAAATCACAAATTATCACACTGAAAGGTTAAGCGCAGATCACAAAAAAAAAGTTGCTGTAAAAAATAATTCTAAGCTATAGAGCGCATGCAACGTGTTGTAAAAAGAATTCTAAGCCATAGAACGCATGCATTGTGCTGTAAAAATAATTCTGAGCTAAAGAGTGCATGCAGCGTGCGAAACTCCAAAGTTTTGGTCGAAGATTAGTCCCAAAAATACCTTGACAAAAAAAGACCATGCTTGCCCTCCATCAAATGCCCCCCTAAACAGGAAACCAAGAATCATGAACTTGGAAATAGTGAATAAGTTTTTTTTTTTACATAAAGTTTTTTTTTTATTTCATAGGGAAAAGTATAAGAAATAAGAAAAGCCCAACTACTTTAAAAGGCCCAAAATCTGTATCTCAAATAAAGCCCATTACAACATTCTATATTAAATCTAGAAAAATCCTGAAGTCACTGTAAGTTTCTTTTTCTAGAAACATCAATGCCCACTCTATAAAAGGAGCACTGTACTTCCTGTTCGAATATGAATAAAACCCGATACTTCATCTCCCTCGCTTACTCTGTTTTCTTCATTTCCTGCAACTGAAATAAAACCAAGCATACATTAAAATTACCAACAGTGGTATCAGAGCCAGGTTCGGCGGTAAACAATATCATCGAGACGTATTTCAATCACCATGGCCTCATCATCTACCAAGCTTCCCATCTTCTCCCATCCATCCATTCCATTGTTCAATGGAGAACTGTATGAGCAATGGAGTGACAAAATGGAGACGCTATTACTCTCACAAGGGTTGTGGGACATCGTGGAAGAAGGCTTGAAGTCGACAGGCAAAGCTGCTGACGGAGAAACTCCAAAGTATAAGAAAGAAGATAAGATGCAGGATGCTCTGGCCCTCCACCTGATTCAACAAGGAGTGTCTGCCGCCATCTATCCAAGAATAATGGGATCGAAGTCATCCCAGGAAGCTTGGAATCGCCTTAAAACCGAGTACAAAGGCTCAAAGAAGGTAATTAAAATCAAACTCCAAGCTTTACGGCGACAGTTCGATGAAATTAAGATGAAAGAGGGGGAAAACTCTCAAGAGTACTTTGCTAAGCTCACTAGCCTAGCAAACCAAATAAAAGCATTGGGAGGAGACCTGGAAGAAACCCAGATAGTAGAAAAGGTTCTCAGAACTCTTCCGAGGACTTATAATCATGTGGTTTCAGCAATAATGGAAGCACATGATATAGAAGCCATGACAGTTACTGAATTGATGGGTTCAATTCAGTCCCATGAGGATCTTCTCTTCCATAAAGAAGCAGCCATCGAGAAGGTCTTCCAAACCAAAATGAACTTTAAAAATAAAACAGGGACAAAGTCTTTCCCAAACAAAAATAAAAAACAAGACAGGAAAGAAGACAAAGGATTTCATAAAGAGAAGAATCCATCCTCTGCTTCAGGATCACCATGCATCATATGCAAAAAAACCAACCATCTCACAAAGGACTGCTACTGGCGATGTAAAACATGCAAAATCCAGAACCACTCCGAGAAAAACTGCTGGTTCAAGCAGAAGCAAGAAGCAAAATTTACTGAGACTGTTGAGGATCAGTACCTTTTCACTTGCAAAACCACAAACACCAAAGAAACATCACAGCTATGGTTCATCGACAGCGGTTGTTCAAGTCACATGGTGAATGATCGTAACTATTTCATCAACCTCGATGAATCCTACAAGTCAGAAGTCATGTTAGGAGATGGAAAGAAAATAAAGATTGAAGGAAGAGGAACTGCTGCTGTCATCACAGAAGAAGGAATGCAAAAGTTAATCAAAGAAGTATGTTTTGTCCCCACTCTCACTCAAAACTTATTGAGTGTGGGGCAGCTGAACAAAAAGGGGTACAAGGTAATTTTTGATCACAATCTGTGCTCAATTTATCATCCCACTTCCAACTTCCTTGTTGGAACTGCACATCAGAATTCCAGCAACATCTATACAATAAAACTACAACCCCAAAAGAAAGTCCTCCTAGCTGGAATACAAGTAAACAAACTAGCACATCTGTGGCATCATAGATTTGGCCACATAAACTACACCTACCTTCATCATATGCAAGAGCATCAGATGGTAAAAGGCATTCCAATCTTTCCAAAAACAGACCAAAAGTGCGACATTTGTGCACGATGCAAGTCACACAGACTGCCATTTCCACAGTCTGTCCAAAGAAGGGCTGCACAACCTCTGGAACTTCTACATATAGATCTCTGGGGGCCTGCTAGTACAGAGACATTAGGAGGCAAGAGATACTACATGCTGATCGTCGACGACTACAGTCGTTTCATGTGGATATCACACTTGGAACAAAAATCAGAAAGTCTCAAGCAGTTCACTATTTTCAAAAATCAGATTGAGAACCAGTTAGAGAAGAAGATAAGAGTATTAAGAAGCGACAGGGGAGGAGAATTCCTATCTAATGAATTTAACAGATTTTGCCAAGATGCAGGGATACATAGAGAACTTACAGCTCCAGCCACTCCTCAACAGAATGGTGTAGTAGAAAGAAGAAACCGCACAATCCTGGAGATGGCAAGGGCGATGATGACTGCAAAAGCCCTTCCTAAACCATTCTGGGGAGAAGCCACAACGACTGCAGTCTACATCCTCAATCGAACACCTACCAAAGCCATTTTTAAATCAACTCCATATGAAGCCCTACACAATCGAAAGCCCAATGTTGATCATCTTCGAACCTTTGGGTCGATTGCATATGCACACAGAAACTCTGGAAGAACAGATAAGTTGGATGAAACAAGCATCAAATGTATCCTCATTGGGTACAGTGAGCAAACAAAAGGATATCGCCTTCTTGAACCCAAAACCAACAAGCTCATCATCTCACGAGATGTAACCTTCCATGAAGAAGAGGCTTGGCAATGGGCCTCAGATTCTGATACTCCACACTCTACAGAGCCGGCGGTTGAGCTAGGAATTTCTCCTAACTCCATCCAAGACGACACTGAAGAAAGGCTCTTGCCGGTTGAGCTGGGCACACCACCAAGCACCATCCAAGGCAATATGGAGCAAAGTGAGTCTGAAGACTCTGAAAGTGAATCGTCATCGGCACACAAGGTCCGTTCTCTACAAGAGATCTACCAACAAAATGAATTTGCTCTCTTTTCATCAAGCACTCCAACAAGTTTTGAAGAAGCATCAGAAAGCAAAGAATGGAGAAATGCAATGCAAGAAGAAATCGAAGCCATAACAAAAAATAAAACCTGGAGCTTGGTCAGTAAACCAAAAGACAGAGACACTATTGGACTCAAGTGGGTATATAAGCTAAAGCAAGATGAAACAGGCAAGGTGATAAAACACAAAGCACGACTTGTTGCTAAGGGATACACCCAAAGGCCTGGAGAAGATTACGATGAAACATTCGCACCAGTCGCAAGACTAACAACAATCCGATTGATTCTTGCCATAGCAGCCAAGCACAAATACCCAGTATACCAACTTGATGTAAAATCAGCCTTCCTTAACGGTGAACTAACAGAGGAAGTGTATGTTTCCCAACCTCAGGGATTCGAAGTAAAAGGAGAAGAAAAGAAAGTATACAGACTACACAAGGTGCTCTATGGACTGAAACAGGCTCCAAGAGCATGGCATCAAAACATTGACGCATATTTCCAGGAGGAAGGATTCATCAGAAGTCCAATTGAGCCAACTCTTTACATCAGAAATGAAGAAGAAGGTAAGACCATCATAAGTCTTTATGTTGATGATTTGATCCTCACTGGATCAAACAAAACTCAAATAGAGGAATTCAAAGAGAAGTTGAAGAAAAGGTATGAGATGACAGACCTAGGAGCCCTGAAATTCTTTCTGGGACTACAGATCAAGCAGCTCAAGGGCGGAATCTTCATATCCCAAGAACAATATACTAAAATGCTGTTAAAAAAATTTGATATGCAAAACTGCAATCCCGCAGTAACCCCCATGTCAACCACAGAGAAACTCACACCAAAAACAGACGAAGAAGAAGCAGCAAATCAAGAAAAATACAGAAGTTTAGTCGGAAGTTTAATCTATCTCACGAATTCGCGACCTGACATAGAGAATTCAGTAAATATCGTAGCACGATTCATGAGCAACCCTTCCATGGATCACTTTACTGCCGCAAAGCGTATCTTACGATATTTACAAGGCACAAAAGGATATGGCATTCTCTACCAAAGCAACTGCAACAGCCCTCTTCTCGGCTACACAGACTCAGATTGGGCAGGTGACACTGATGATCGTAAAAGCACAGGCGGATTCATCTTCTTCGTTGGATCAGCACCCATATCGTGGAGCTCAAGAAAACAACGATCCGTCGCCCTATCAACTACCGAAGCCGAGTATATGTCACTCAACACCGCAGCATGTGAAGCTATCTGGCTTCATCGCCTAAAGAAAGAGATAGAAGAAGGAAGAAACGAAGAAGAAAAAGGAGTAAAACTACTTTGCGACAACAACTCCGCCATCGCCTTGTCAAAAAACCCCGTATACCATAATCGAAGCAAGCATATTGACATTCGCCACCACTTCATCAGAGAACTCGTGGAGAAGAAGAAGATCGAAGTACAGTTCTGCCCAACGAAGCAACAACTCGCAGACCTAATGACAAAACCTTTGGCACGGGAACGATTTCTGGAGCTAAGGAAGAAGATAGGGCTTATCCCCGATACAGATTTAGAGGGGGTATAAGAAATAAGAAAAGCCCAACTACTTTAAAAGGCCCAAAATCTGTATCTCAAATAAAGCCCATTACAACATTCTATATTAAATCTAGAAAAATCCTGAAGTCACTGTAAGTTTCTTTTTCTAGAAACATCAATGCCCACTCTATAAAAGGAGCACTGTACTTCCTGTTCGAATATGAATAAAACCCGATACTTCATCTCCCTCGCTTACTCTGTTTTCTTCATTTCCTGCAACTGAAATAAAACCAAGCATACATTAAAATTACCAACAAAAAGATGATACAAATCACTTCATTGGATTTGGACCACTAACCGAAAAATAAAGGCTACATAAAATATATTTCGCTAATCTCACCTGCTCAAACCTAAACCTGCCCACATACATTTTAACTTTTAAAACAATAAAACAAACCAAATCCGGTCATCGATCCACCATGTACAGCCATATGCAAACCAAGCATAGAATCGCAGACTTCACGGCCGCCATCCGCCGCCAACCGGATCAGTGCCTCATTTACTTCGCTCCTAGGCTTCCGGTTAACTTGGAGGGCGTTACTAGCAATCCCAAGCTGATGCTTCAGCTGCATGTTAAGATCAACAAGATGGCGCACAGAAGGCGCAAGTATTCCAAAACAAACCATAATAAAATGCAAAAAAATTGTAAATCAAACCGTGAGATCAATCAGTATTTAAAGTTACATACCCTATGAAAGAAAGGACCCTACGAGAGGACCCAATGGAGAGCGGCCATGCCACTTATATCTAAAAGGATAGGTGCCCTAACATAACTAGGTAGCTCCGTTATAGATTTGAAATTATTTGAGTTGGATTTAGTTTTTTATCATTTATCCAGCATATTGTTGGGTTCGGGTTCCCTCCTATGTGGATAAAACCCGCGGCGATGGACGTCGATAGATCCGTAATGGGATGGATTGAGTCGTGGTGAACATTGGGCATGATTGGATTGTTCTACCAAATCATGAGCTGTTCTGGACTCATTCCTTGAGTTTATATGTTATTATTTATTATTATTATATTATTATTATATTATCATATATAATAATATAAATATTAATATATATAAACATAAAAAAGGAAAGAAATCATACCTGGCTAGGGGTGAGGAACGAAAACCGACTAAACCGACCGAACCGACCGAACCGCACCGACTTTGAAACCGAACCGCCCGGTCCGGTGTCGGTTCGGTTTGGAGCTTTTGAAAACCGAAGGCTTATCGGTTCGGGTCGGTTTTCAAGTTGTGAAAACCGACTAAACCGAACCGAACCGAGCACTTTACCACTGTTTAGGGATGTATTTGATCGAGCAACTTAAAGATCACCTTTGGGTCTACAATGAAGTTCACTTTCCCCATCTTCGTGCTTGGTGAGATTTTTCTAACCCTTCTCCTTAGGTTTAGAGAGTTTTTCAGATCCTAAGTAATTCTGTTGGAAAAAAGTTTTATTAAGAGTTTAATTATTTGAGATGTTATGTACATTAAATTGATTTAATAACGACAATGATTATCTATTGTGATACTCTAATTCCTCTGATTGCTTATTGTTGGATTTATTAATATTAAATTTATCCAAGTTATTATAGAGAATTGTGAGATGTCATAAGGAAGGTTTGCCTCATTTATACCCAAACTCTGCATGTCTAAAAATGCATGAATATAATAGTTGTTTGTGTGTGATGTGGATTTAATAAACCTTCTCTCACACTTATACTCAAAAAAATTGTATGTTATTTATTTAATATAAATCTTCAGTTGATAAAGATTATGAAATTAGTAAAGGGATGATGACCGATCAAATAACACTTGATTATGTTTTTTCGCAGAAAACCGACACCGAACCGCAAAAAACCGACTAAAAACCGAACCGACTTTGAACCAAACCGACTGGGTTCGGTTCGGGTCGGTTTGGACAAACCAAAAACCGAGACATGTTGGTTCGGTTTCGGTTTGGGTCCAAACCGACCCAAACCGAACCGCTCGCACCCCTATACCTGGCTTGGTGTGTGCCCGCCCACGCGATTATAAAAGAAAAAAAACCTAAACATGATGTGTCTTCTGCTCTCCCGTGAAGGTGGAATAACAGCCGCCTGTACCATCTCTTAGAACCGGCTTGTGCAAACGGACGACCGTCTCTCCTCTATCTCTTCTTTCTCTAGCTCGTTCGGGCCGGGATTTCTCTCCGGCGAACGTGGGAGAGGCGGCGTGCCGGAGCAAGCGGAGTTGGAGCGGTGGTTGGAGCCTTGAGGCCGCACGGAGTCGAAGTTTGACGGCGGCGTTTGTCGCGGGGGCGGAGACGCCGACGACTCTTTGTACGGGGGTTGATTTTGGAGGCGGTGTTGGCGCCGTGCTCGTGTGCGGGGGAGCAGCGTATGCGGAGACCGATTTGGGCGGAGCCGGAGCGGCGTAGGCGGAGGCCGATTTGGGAGGAGCCGGAGCGGCAGTGGCGGAGGTCGTTCTTAGAGTGCGCATCTTGGCGCAAAGAATGGCGGCGTGTTATTGGGGTCGCATCTGCGGCTAGCAGCGGTCAACGCGAGGAGGCATCTTAGCCTCAAGTGGACTTTGGCGGCGAGGCATCTGAGCCTCGAGCGGGGCAACCTACTGACGGGTTGCGGACTGATCGGAGTGCGCCAACGACGTCGTGTGTCGACGTAGGCGGACAACTAGGCACAATATTGGAAGATCTTGAAAGACTATAGAGAATTCAGAGAACCAGTTTGGATCGAGTCTCTCTGACTCGGACTTGATCTTCTTTGTCGGTATACCTGTATTTTTCTCTTGTCTTTATTTTGTGCTAGCTGTAAGATCCATCTGTGGATCGCGAGGGGGGGAAATCATTGTATTGTTGAACATTATTTAGTGGTGGCTTTCCGGGTTGGACTCCGATCGTCCCGTGGTTTTTACCCTTATTTGGGGGTTTTCCACGTATATGTCTGTGTGTTTGTGATTGTGTTTGCTCTTGCGTATTTTGCTGACTGTTTTGCAGGTATCTCAGCTCGTATCCTCGCGTGCACTCAAGTCTGTGAGAACGTGTTTCTCAAAACAAGTGGTATTAGAGGGAGGTTCAGTCGAGTCGATTGGATATTTCGGGTTTGTGAATAGGTGCGGTAGGTGACGACCATTGGTCCGCTCCTTATCCTCTCTAGTCACATTCTTTGAAATAATCGGCTACAAGATCAGTGGTCAGAGTTGACAGTGGACTGAGTGCAGATGGATTCGTGGTTTGAGATGAGTATGATGTTGAATGGAGCCAATTATCATGAGTGGCACATGATGATGGAGGACTTGATTTATGTCAAGGGTTGGCACTTGCCTATCTTTAAGGAGATGCCCAAAGATATGGATCCTGCAAAATGGACGATTGAACACCGCAAGGTGTGTGGCTTTATCAGACGATTCGTGGAGCGCAATGTGTACAATTATGTGGCGAGTATTGTTGATGCCAAGGAGCTTTGGAATACATTGGAGTCTCTATATGCGAAGAGCACGGGTCTGAATAAGCTTTTGCTGCTGACAAAAATTAGTGAGTGCAAGTATCAGGAGGGAACACCTATACTTGATCGTGTGAATGAGTTTCAAGGAGTGTTGGATCAGTTGTCTGCTATGAAGGTGACCTTTGATGATGAGGTCAATGCTCTGTGGTTACTGAAGTCTCTTCCTGCCTCTTGGGAGATGGTTCGAGTTTCACTGATTAACTCATCTCCGAGAGATATTCTGACTATGGAGATTGCAAAGAGTGGGATTCTGAATGAGGAGGTGAGAAGAAAATCTCAGGGTGATTCGTATGAGAGTATCCCTTCTACCCACTCAGGTGCTTTGTACACTGAGTCTAGGGGGAGAGATAAGTGCAGAGATGGCAGCGGATCTAATAGGAGCAATTCTAGGCCGCGGAAAGATATTGAGTGCTTTCATTGTGGCAAGAAGGGACACATTAAGAGGAAGTGCAATGCCTGGAAGAAATTGCAGATGAAGAAATCAGGGAAGCAGGACGAGGCCACAACATTAGTAGTGACAGCCTATGATGATGATGTTATATCACTCTTTGCGAGTGATGAGGTGGCGGCTAACCTCACTCGTAGAGATGGTTTGTGGTTGGTGGACTCGTGGGCTTCAACACACGTTTCGAGCGATAGAGCACAGTTTGTTACCTACACCTCACGTGATTGCGGGGTATTGAGAATGGGTAACGGGACAATTTGCAAAGCTATCGGCATCGGTGATGAGCACCTAAAAATGAGCACAGATTCTGTTTTAGTGCTCAAAGACGTTCGTCATGTACCTGACATCCGATTCAGTTTGCTGTTTATTGGTCGATTGGATGTAGATGGTTATGCTAGTAGATTTGACGACGGACGATGGAGATTGACCAGAGGTTCTTTGGTTATAGGCCGTGGTAGCATGATGTCCGGCCTTTATTGTTTGGAGGCTAGAGCTGCAGGTGCGGGGGAGCACAAGGTCAGAGGTGACAGGGCCACAGGTGTGTGGCGCGGGCAGCGTGGATTTTTTAGTGGGAAGAAATGCTACAGGCAGGTGAGACATCAGGTCTCAAAGTCGACGGTGATAAGACAGGAGAGCGGTTCTCATATTGTTGCAGTCCAGCGACGTCGGGTGACTTTTGATTGTCACGATCCTACATCGAGTTCGACAGTTTGTGCAGGACAGATGCATAGCTACAGTGATGGTTATTGCGGGGAGGTCGCCAATTTGGCAAGCTCTTCCTCCTAGTCGGGAAGGGGGAGATTTGTTGGGTTCGGGTTCCCTCCTATGTGGATAAAACCCGCGGGCGACGGACGTCGAGAGGTCCGTAATGGGATGGATTGAGTCGTGGTAAACATTGGGCATGATTGGATTGTTCTACCAAATCATGAGCCGTTCTGGACTCATTCCTTGAGTTTATATGTTATTATTTATTATTATTATATTATCATTTATAATAATATAAATATTAATATATATAAACATAAAAAAGGAAAGAAATCATACCTGGCTTGGTGTGTGCCCGCCCAAGCGATTATAAAAGAAAGAAAAAACCTAAACATGATGTGTCTTCTGCTCTCCCGTGAAGGTGGAATAACAGCCGCCTGTAACATCTCTTAGAACCGGCTTGTGCAAACGGACGACTGTCTCTCCTCTATCTCTTCTTTCTCTCGTTCGGGACGGGATTTCTCTCCGGCGAACGTAGGAGAGGCAGCGTGCCGGAGCAAGCGGAGTTGGAGCGGTGGTTAGAGCCTTGAGGCCGCACGGAGTCGAAGTTTGACGGCGGCGTTTGTCGTGGGGGCGGAGACGCCGACGACTCTTTGTACGGGGGTTGATTTTGGAGGCAGTGTTGGCGCTGTGCTCGTGTGCGGGGGAGCGGCGTATGCGGAGACTGATTTGGGCGGAGCCGGAGCTGCGTAGGCGGAGGCCGATTTGGGCGGAGCCGGAGCGGCAGTGGCCCGTTCTTAGAGTGCGCATCTTGGCGCAAAGAATGGCGGTGTGTTATTGGGGTCGCATCTGCGGCTAGCGGAGGTCAGCGCGAGGAGGCATCTTAGCCTCAAGTGGACTTTGGCAGCGAGGCATCTGAGCCTCGAGCGGGGCAACCTACTGACGGGTTGCGGACTGATCGGAGTGCGCCAACGACGTCGTGTGTCGACGTAGGCGGACAGCTAGGCATAATATTGAAAGATCTTGGAAGACTGCAGAGAATTCAGAGAGCCAGTTTGGAGCGAGTCTCTCTGACTCGAACTTGGTCGTCTTTGTCGGTATACCTGTATTTTTCTCTTGTCTTTATTTTGTGCTAGCTGTAAGATCCATCTGTGGATCGCGGGGGGGGGGGGGGGGGGGGGGGGGAGTCATTGTATTGTTGAACATTATTTAGTGGTGGCTTTTCGGGTTGGACTCCGATCGTCCCGTGGTTTTTACCCTTATTTGGGGGTTTTCCACATATATGCCTGTGTGTTTGTGATTGTGTTTGCTTTTGCGTATTTCGCTGACGGTTTTGTAGGTATCTCTGCTCGCATCCTCGCGTGCACTCAAGTCTGTGAGAACGTGTTTCTCACAACAAGTGTTATCAGAGAGAGGTTCAATCGAATCGATTGGATATTTCGGGTTTGTGAATAGGTGCGGTAGGTGACGACCATTGGTCCGCTCCTTATCCTCTCTAGTCACATTCTTTGAAATAGTCGGCTACAAGATCAGTGGTCAGAGTTGACAGTGGAATGAGTGCAGATGGATTCGAGGTTTGAGATGAGTATGATGTTGAACGGGGCCAACTATCATGAGTGGCACATGATGATGGAGGACTTGATTTATGTCAAGGGTTGGCACTCGCCTATCTTTAAGGTGATGCCCAAAGATATGGATCCTGCAAAATGGACGATTGAACACCGCAAGGTGTGTGGCTTTATCAGACGATTCGTGGAGCGTAATGTGTACAATCATGTGGCGAGTATTGTTGATGCCAAGGAGCTTTGGAAGACATTGGGGTCTCTATATATGAAGAGCACGGGTCTGAATAAGCTTTTGCTACTGACAAAAATTAGTGAGTGAAGGTATCAGGAGGGCACACCTATACTTGATCATGTGAATGAGTTTCAAGGAGTGTTGGATCAGTTATCTGCTATGAAGGTGACCTTTGATGATGAGGTCAATGCTCTGTGGTTACTAAAGTCTCTTCCTGCCTCTTGGGAGATGGTTCGAGTTTCACTGATTAACTCGTCTCCGGGAGATATTCTGACTATGGAGATTGCAAAGAGTGGGATTCTGAATGAGGAGGTGAGAAGAAAATCTCAGGGTGATTCATATGAGAGTATCCCTTCTACCCACTCAGGTGCTTTGTACACTGAGTCTAGGGGAGAGATAAGTGCAGAGATGGTAGCGGATCTAATAGAAGCAAGTCTAGGCCGCGGAAAGATATTGAGTGCTTTCATTGTGGCAAGAAGGGACATATTAAGAGGAAGTGCAATGCCTGAAAGAAATTATAGATGAAGGAATCTGGGAAGCAGGACGAGGCCACAACATCAGTAGTGACAGCCTATGATGATGATGTTATATCACTCTTTGCGAGTGATGAGGTGGCGGCTAACCTCGCTCGTAGAGATGGTTTGTGGTTGGTGGACTCGGGGGCTTCAGCACACGTTTCGAGCGATAGAGCACAGTTTGTTACCTACACCTCACGTGATTGCGGGGTATTGAGAATGGGCAACGGGACAGTTTGCAAAGCTATCGGCATCGGTGATGTGCACCTGAAAATGAGCAGAGATTCTGTTTTAGTGCTCAAAGATGTCCGTCATGTACCTGACATCCGATTCAGTTTGCTGTCTGTTGGTCGATTGGATGTAGATGGTTATGCTAGTAGATTTGACGACGGACGATGGAGATTGAACAAAGGTTCTTTGGTCATAGGCCATGGTAGCATGATGTCCGGCCTTTATTGTTTGGAGGCTAGAGCTGCAGGTGCGGGGGAGCACAAGGTCAGAGGTGACAGGGCCACAGGTATGTGGCGCGGGCAGCGTGGATTTTTCAGTGGGAAGAAATGCTATAGGCAGGTGAGACATCAGGTCTCAAAGTCGACGGTGATAGGACAGGAGATCGGTTCTCATATTGTTGCTGGCCAGTGACATCGGGTGACTTTTGATTGTCACGATCCTACATCGAGTTCGACAGTTTGCGCGGGACAGATGCATAGCTACAGTGATGATTGTTGCGGGGAGGTCGACAATTTGGCGAGCTCTTCCTCCTAGTCGGGAAGGGGGAGATTTGTTGGGTTCGGGTTCCCTCCTATATGGATAAAACCCGCGGCGACGGACGTTGAGAGGTCCGTAATGGGATGAATTTAGTCGTGGTAAACATTGGGCATGATTGGATTGTTCTACCAAATCATGAGCCGTTCTGGACTCATTCCTTGAGTTTATATGTTATTATATAATATTATTATATTATCATATATAATAATATAAATATTAATATATATAAACATAAAAAAGGAAAGAAATCATAATTGGCTTGGTGTGTGCCCGCCCACGCGATTATAAAAGAAAAAAAAACCTAAACATGATGTTGTTGGTACCCTAGTTTGATTTGAGTTTAGTCTTCTCCTTTTGTCCCTTGACCCAAGAAATATCTATGGTCAATGGTTAGTGGTCTAGCTGTAGAGTCCCCGCTTTTCCAGATGAAGAATTTGGTTAAGTAGTTTGTTCGTTCGACGATCGTCGAACGCCGCTCGACTATCGTCGACTGACTGTTCGACGATCGTCTATCAGTTGCTCGACGTTCTGTCTGCGAGGATAGTTCGACTATCGGTTGATAGTTCGACTATCTGTGTGCTTTGATAGTTCGACTATCTGCTTGGATAGCTCAACTATCTGATAGCTCGACTATCTGTTGATAGATCGACTATCTGCTTTCTTCTAATAGTTCGACTATCTGCTGATAGGTCGACTATCTGCTTTCTTCTAATAGTTCGACTATCTGCTGATAGGTCGACTATCTGTTTTCCCTTGGTAGTTCGACTATCTATTTTGATAGCTCAACTATCTGATAGCTCGACTATCTGTTGATAGTTCGACTATCTGTCGTTGTTGGGTAGTTCGACTATCTGTTGATAGTTCGACTATCTGTCGTTGTTGGGTAGTTCGACTATCTATTGATAGTTCGACTATCTGTTCTGCGTTGATAGTTCGACTATCTGTTGATAGGTCGACTATCGGTTTTGCTGATAGTTCGACTATCTGTTGATAGTTCGACTATCTGTTTCGCTTTGATAGTTCGACTATCTGTTGATAGGTCGACTATCTGATAGCTCGACTATCTTCTGATAGTTCGACTATCTGTTGTGATAGTTCGACTATCTCCTGTGATAGTTCGACTATCTGGATCGTTCGACTATCTGTCTGATAGTTCGACGATCTTCGTTCTTCGGTCGACGATCTCCGAGGGTCGTTCGACGTTTTCTGTCTGCCTTTATATTTTGTATTTATTTATTATATTTAATTAATTAATACATTATCTGGCATGTTATTTCAGTTGTTTTATGATAATATTTCCAGGCAATATTTGCTCCATCCCTTTTGCCTGAGTCAAATCTTTTCAGATAAAGTTGTTTGTCTTATTAGCTGACATTGTATTTTTACTTTATCTGCTGTCAGTCCTTTATAGTCGTTAGACTGAAAAGTCTTTCTTCTGCTATAAAGAGTTTGTTTCTGATGTGACTTTATTTAGTACTTTATTATCAGATTGATTCCTGCAGCTTCTTCGAAAGAGGTTTATTCCTTTTATAGAATGTTTTTGCTGCAGAGATTGTTTGTCTTTTTGATATTTGCAGCCCAGGTCTCAAGTTTCAGAAGAAGACAAATAATTCAAATTGAAGAGAGCCGTTGCTTGTTGCTGCTATAAAAGGAATCCTTTGGAGAAGGATTTCAGCTAGCTAACCAGTTATTCATTTAAGCATTCAAGCCTTCATCAAGATCAAGTTCACTGCTCTCAGCAATACTCATCCAACTGAGAAGTGTTAAGCTCTTCTGCTCTTCTTTAACCTGAGTTCTCCTGCTTCCAGGAAGTTCAAACTCAGAGTTCTTTTGAAGAAGAAGAAGAAGACAGCTGCTTGAAGATTTCTAATTTTATTATTTATTATCTTCTTGTAGTTTTTCCTTCAGATCTTTCTGAAGAGTTTTCTGCACTGAAGAAAGACTTCACCTGGACATTCTTTGAGCCAGGGGGAGCCTTGATTCTTTAGAACTTTCTAGCTCAGTGCAAGTCCTTGTGCTTCTCTAATCTTTTGTAAAATAGAGAAGACATCTTAACCTTCTTTCCCCCTCCTGTACAGGGTTACTACTCCCTTCAAAAGTATCCCTTGGTGGCAGGGCACCTGATCAAAAACCTGTGTTCGGTTTTTAGACACCTGATCAAAAGTCTAAAGGGTTTCTGGATCTACCTGAAGTAGATCCTGTTGGTGGCAGGGCACCTGATCAAAAACCTCAGTGGATTCCTATCTTGTTGGTAGAAGAGTGGACGTACCCAAGTTGTTTGGGGAACTACTATAAATTCCTTGTGTCGTCTGGATTGCCTTGTTTAATTCCTGCATTGTGGCTGTGAATAGATATAACTAGGTTTGCTAGTTGCTGATTAGGTTTTCCAAGCCTTAACTGTAATTACAGTTAGCTTGAGTTTGTGCACAACACTTGTGTTAGGCTTTAGGGTTATTTCCATATCTATAATCTTTTCATTCCGCATTTCACTCCAAGGGAGTTGGGTAGACTATTAAGTTTTGTCTAGTGCAAAATTTGATAACTCTATTCACCCCCCCTCTAGAGTAGTATCTATCCCTTCACTTTCAATTGGTATCAGAGGGAGGTTGACTGACTGAATAGGCTAACACCTAAGTCACAAGATTCTGATAGATACCAAAGTTTATAGATATTCATTATCACTATCATGGCCCAGTCCAAGGATTATTCTAGCACCAGACCTCCAGCATGCAACTTAGCTAAGTTTGGCATCTGGAAGGTAAGGATAAAATTATATATGAATTCTATTGATGAAAGCATCTTTGCTTCTATTTTGTCAGGACCCCCAAGAGCACCTGCTGCTGCCACTGCCTCATCATCAACTGATATGAGTGCAGTGCCTCCTCCAGATTACAACGATGAGTACAAGAAGGCAAAGATAGCAGATGCCAAGGCGATGAACATTCTGGCTCAGACAATGTCTGATGAGGTATTCCAGAAAGTAGCTGACTGCTCTTCAGCAAAAGCTATGTGGGATACACTGAACCAGATTGTAGCTGGTTCAGCTGATGAAAGGAAGTACAGAAGGTCCAACCTTATCTCACAATATGAGAACTTCAAGAAAACTGATGTTGAATCAGTTGAAGCCATGTACACCAGGCTCAGCTCAATCATCAATGAGCTGAGGACCCTTGACAAGGACATATCATTGACAGAGGTCAATGATAAGATTCTTATGTGCTTCCCTAGCACATGGGATCTAAGGATCTGGCCCATCAAGGAAGCCAGAAGCACCACAGAGATCTCCACTGAAGCCCTTCTCGGCAAGCTCAAGTCTTTTGAGTAAGTGCTGAAGACAAGGGAAGCAGAAGTAGAAGCAAAGACCCCTACTCCAATAAGAAAAGAGCAATCTCTAGCTCTTAAGGCTGCTGATGCTTCTGAAGGCAGCCAATCCAATGTGGAGCTAATGGCATTATTTGCCAAGAGGTTTCTCAAGATGGGGAGAAAGGAATTCAGAAAGAAGTCTTCACGCTATGAAGACAAACCAAGGTATGACCGTTCACCTGCTAAAGAAATTATATGTTATGGTTGCAGGAAGCCTGGACACATCTTACCAGAGTGTCCAGAGGAGAAGAACAAAGATAAGAGGAAAGAAAAGGAACAGCACAGGAAGCACTCCAAGCCATCCTCCTACAAGAACAAGAAAAAGGAGAGAGGTTTCATTGTTGAAACCTGGAGTGATTCTGATGAAGAATCTTCCTCCTCTAGCTCCAGTGAGGATGAGGAAGAGAAGAAGGCAAAAGAAGTTTGCCTCATGGCAATAGATGCCTGCAGCAACCACTCTGCTGTAGAGAGTTCAGATTCAGATGAAGAGATACCAACAAAAGATGAGGTACTATCTTCTTATGACTTCACTTCTGAAGAATTTAAATTAGATTTTAAATCCGTATGCTTAGACTTAATTAGTTCAGAAAAGGAGATTAAAGAACTTAGAAATAAGTTAGCTGACTCAGAATTAATTGCTACAGAAAATATTAAGCTAAAGGAAGATCTCACTACTTGTAGTGAAGAAATTAAATTTCTTAAAATAGAGTTAGCTAAGTCTAAAAGGTTAGAGGAATCTCTAAATGGTAGAAGCCTTAAGTTATTAGAAATTACCAGCATGACTAACACTAGGTAAGGTAACAACAAACTAGGCTTAGGAGCTTCTCCCAGTGAACCCCCAGTTATTCTTAAAAATAATCTTTCAACTCCAGTGAACTTCATTTCAGCTAGTGGAATGAAGAACACTGAGCAAGTAAACCAAGTTAACAAAACTTTAAATAAAGCTAAGAGAGAGAAAAGAAAGAAATTTTTTAAAGAAATGCAAAGAGCGTCGAACGCCGCTCGACGATCGGAAGCTCAATGGTCGAACGAAGCTCGACGATCTGAGCGCCCATCGTCGACCGTCGATCGACGTTTTCAACATGATTTTCAAAATCATAATCAAACCCGTAGAAACCTAAATGAAAATAGAAACCCTAGGTTTTTTGACCCATCATCTGCATGGAGAATCCCACCTAGGAGATCTCACCCATTAGGTTATCACCCTCAGCCTGCATTTTCATTTATTTCTAGCTTTTCTTATGTGAAAAACAAGGGACCCAAGGTTACCTGGGTCCACTCTGTCTAAATAAATGTCTTGCAGGTGAAGGCCTATCCAATCACTCAAAATAAGTGGTATTTGGATAGTGGATGCTCCAAGCATATGACAGGAAATAAAAATCATCTGTCAAAATTCAAAGCTAAGCTCGGCCCAAAGGTTATCTTTGGAGATTCCAGCTGTGGTCAGACAGAAGGCTATGGCAGGATTACAATTGGAGATGTTTCTTTCAAGAGAGTTGCATATGTGACAGGACTGAAGCACAATTTGATTTCAGTCAGCCAGCTATGTGATGCTGGCTACCAGGTTTCATTTTCTAACTCTTCTTGCAATATTACTTTAAATAATAATGTTGTTTTAGTAGGTATTAGAATAGGTAATATTTATTTAGTAGATTTCAATTCATCTCACTCTGAAATCTGTTTATTTAATGAAGTAACAATTAATAATAATTCTTTGTGCCATAAGAGGCTTAGTCATGTTAACCTTAAAAATATATCTAGGTTATCTAAACACAACCTTGTTAGAGGTTTACCTTCTTGTCCCTACAAGAAGGAGAGCCTATGCAAGGCTTGTCAGCTAGGCAAGCAAACCAAGAATTCTTTTAAATCTGTAAATAAAAGTGATTCTCCTAGAATCCTGTATCTATTACATTTGGACCTATTTGGCCCAATAAATGTACAGAGTAGGAGAGAAGTATTACACCTTAGTAATTGTAGATGACTTCTCTAGGTTCAGTTGGGTTTTCTTTTTGAGAACTAAGGCTGATAACTTCAAAGCCCTTACAGACTTTCTACTATGTGTGCAGACTGAGTACTCTACTCATGTGGCCTTGATCAGAAGTGATCATGGTACTGAGTTTAACTCTCTTCTCATGCAAAAATTCTGTGAGAGAGAAGGTATTAAACATAGCTTCTCAGCTCCTAGAACTCCCCAACAAAATGGGGTAGTTGAAAGGAAGAACAGAACACTCATTGAAGCTGCTAGTACATTGTTGGCAGATGCTAATATGCCTCTCTCCTATTGGGCAGAAGCTGTTAGTACAGCCAATTATGTCTTGAATAGAAGTCTGATACACAAGCTTAAGTGTAAAATGTTGGTACCCTAGATGTGATTTGGCTTATGTAATCCCTTTCCAGCCCCTCTTGATCCATATAACTATATATGATCATGATTAGGCCTTGTTCAGTTTCCCTAGGACAGTTTATAACTGACCTAGAGCTTAGGCTAGATGTTCTAGATGTATTTTTGGTTAAGGCATTTTCCGTTCGACCATCGTCGAACGAGGCCTCGCGATCGTCGATCATTGGTCGACGATAGCAGGGCTATAGAATCGTTGAAGTCAAGACAATTATCGTCGACCGATGGTCGACGATCTCAGAGCAAGTTTATTATACTCTGAAGGTTGGTCGACGATCTGCCATCAGCAGTTCAACGATCGTGTTCTTGCTTCACGATTTCTGTCTCGACAGATTTCTGCCTTAGTCGTCGACATCATGAGATGTTCGACGATATCTGTCTCGACAGATTTTTGCCTTAGTCGTCGACATCATGAGATGTTCGACGATTTCTGTTTCAATAGATTTTCTGCTTTAGTCGACGATATCTTGAGCTGGTCGACGATTTCTGTTCGACGATTTCTGTTTCGACAGATTTCTGCTTTTAGTCGACGATCTGTTAGCTAGGTCGACGATCATCGAACCCCTGTTCGACGATTATTGTCTGCCTTTATCTTTTTGTATTCATTCTATTCCTTGGTTTATTTCCAAGTGTTTTAGCTTGTGGTTAGAGAATTTTCTGAAGTTGTTTTTGCAGATTTATGGCTTAAATTCAAAATAAATTAATTACCAAATATGTCAAGCTTAAATCACGGGATTCAGTATTTTGATAAAGCATTTTTGTCCTATTATACAAAATATATTGCCAGGCTGTATTCTAGCCGTTGGCACTGTTTGCTATTTCCAAGAATGGTAAGTCCTTGTACTGAAATATTTTCCCATTTATTTAATTCCTTATTGGGACTGACAGTAAGCTAATAGGTCATTCTATTCCTATTGCTATATTCTATTTTGAGATAATCTGTTGCAGGGCTCGAGAATTCAAATCAATAGAGCCGTTCCAAAGGAAAAAATCAGAAGACATATTTAAGAGAGATTTTTTTTTTAGAAAAAAACAAGTTACAGATACAGAGAGATTTTTTTCTCAATGCTGCATTCTCTCAAGCATCTTCAGAGCAACTCTTCACCATCTCACAAAAAGAAGAAGAAAAGCTCCCCTGAAGAAAAAGCCCAGAGCAATTACTTTCATTCTCAAGTCTCCTGAGCATCTGCTTAGAGTTTTCAAGACTTCAGAAAGAGCTCCAGTTCTGCTTCAATTATTCCAGAATCTGAAGACCTGATAAAAATCAGTCTACAGATCTCTGAGGATTTAGTTTCAGTATATCTGAAACTCCTTCATCCTGAAGCAAAGGCTTTCCCTGGACTTTCACTGAGCCAGGGGGAGACTTTGATTCTTTAGAGAATCCACAAGTCTTCTCTAATCTGTATTTACAACAGAGAAGATAATCTAACCCTCTCAACCCCTTTGTAAAAGAGTTTGTTCACACCTCTTCAAAAGTGAACATTGGTGACAGGGCACCTTATCAATAACCTGTGGTTGAGCATCCTTATCAAAAGCTCAAAGGGTCTGTTTGATCTACCTGAATCAGATCATTGGTGGCAGGGCACCTTAGCAAAAACCTGTAGTGGATTCCTACCAGGGTGGTAGAAGAGTGGAGTACCTATTTAGAGGGAACCACTATATATCCTGTGTCTCTGGCTATCTTGTTTAATTGTTTATTCTGTGGCTGTGATAGAACTACCTAGGATTGCTAGTTGCTGTGATAGGCTTATAGTTAAACTGAAATTTCAGTTAACTCTCTCACTTGTGCACTTCACTGTGTTAGGCTCTTAGGGTTCAAGTATCAGATTATTTATTCCGCAAATAAACTCCAAGGGAGCTGACTAGTTGTTCATAAAATTTGAATACTCTATTCACCCCCCCCCTCTAGAGTAGTTTACAACTTATCCCCTCACTTTCAATTGGTATCAGAGGGAGGTTAGCTGTTCATACAGTCTAACACCTGAGTTAAAAGATCCAGTGATAAGTTGTTTCCTGATACCATTCACAAACACTTTCACACATGGCCCAGTCTAAGGATTATGCAAGCACCAGACCTCCTGTATGCAACTTGTCCAAGTTTGGCATATGGAAGGTCAGGATAAGACTATACATGAATTCTATTGATGAAGATATCTTTTCTTCTATTTTGACAGGACCACCTGCTAGGCCTGCTGCTGCTTCTATCACATCTGCTGATCTCAGTGCTGTGCCACCTCCTGATTACAATGAAAGCTACAAGAAGGCAAAAGTAGCTGATGCAAAAGCAATGAATATCCTAGCTCAGACAATGTCTGATGAAATATTCCAGAAGCTTGCTGAATGTACCTCAGCCAAAGCTATGTGGGATTCCCTCAACCACATAGTTGCTGGCTCAGCTGATGAGAGGAAGGACAGGAGATCCAACCTCACCTCTCAGTATGAAAATTTCAAGAAGGATGATGCTGAAGACATTGACTCAATGTACACAAGACTCAGTTCAATAATAAGTGAACTGAGGTCTTTGGACAAGGAGATAACTTTGTCAGAAGTCAATGACAAGATCCCGATGTGCCTTCCCATCTCTTGGGACTCAAGGATATGGCCCATCAAGGATGGAAGAAACACTGTGGAACTCTCCACAGAAGCTCTGTTGGGAAAGCTCAAGTCATATGAGCAAACTTTAAAGAGCAGAGCTGCTGTAACTGAAGTAAAAACTCCTACACTTACAAAGAAAGAGCACTCTCTAGCTCTTAAGGCTGCTGAGACTTCTGAAGGAAGTCAATCAAATGAGGAGTTACTGGCACTCATTGCCAAGAGGTTCTTCAACATGGGAAGAAGAGACCTCAGAAAGAAGTCCTCCAAGTATGAGGACAAACCAAGGTATGACAAAACTCCATCTAAAGAAATCATCTGTTATGTTTGCAGCAAGCCTGGACACATTGCTCCAGATTGTCCAGAGAAGAAACACAAGGAGAAGAAACATGAGAAAGAGTACAGGAAGTACCACTCCAAGTCCTCCTCACACAAATACAAGAAGAAGGACAAGGGATTTGTGGCTGCTACCTAGAGTGAAACAGAAGAGGATACCTGCTCCTCTAGCTCCAGTGATTCAGAAGGAGAAGAAGAGAAGAAAGCCAAAGAGGTCTGCCTCATGGCTATCAATGCATGCAGCTCTTTGTCAGCTGCAGAGAATTCTGAAGAAGAAGGAGACAATGAAGAAGATCTTCCTATGGAAGACCAGGTAATCAACTCATTTGATTTTTCATCTCCTGAGTTCAAATTAAAATTTAAAACTCTATGTTTAGATCTACTGTTATCTGAAAAAGAAATCAAGTCACTTAGATCAAAGATAATGGAACTAGACATGGAAGGTACTGAAATAATCAGATTAGAAAAAGAATTAGAAAGCTTAAGAGGAGAAGTAACATTCCTAAAATTAGAACTAGCTAAATCTAAGAGGTTAGAAGAACAATTAAATGGCAGAAGCCTTAAATTATCTGAAATAACCAGTATAGCAAACACTAGGGTTGGTAATGATAAACTAGGCTTAGGTGCTACATCTAGTGAACCCATCCTCCTCACAAAGGAGAGATTTAGCACTCCAGTAAAATTTATTTCTGAATCAGGAATAAAGAATACTGAGGAAATTGAAAAATGTAAGAAAATTCAGAATAAGATTAAGAAAGAGAACAGGAAGAAAAAATTTCTAGCTTTACAAAAATCGTCGAACATTAATCGACGATCGTCAAACCAATCGTCGAACGTCTATCGACGATCGCTGAACACCTTCACCAAGTATGATATCTTTGGTGCAGGAGATCGACGATCTCATCTTGAGTCGTCGACCAGTGATCGACGATCTCATCTTGAGTCATCGACCAGTGATCGACGATCGTGGAATCCAGAACATAGCACTACTACAAATGATCGACGATATGGCTTGCGATCGTCGACCGTGGATCGACGATCTGGACTTAAGCTGGAAAATAAATTTCAAACTTCCAGAATTGCAAATCCCAATCACTACCCTAGGTTGTTTAATCCTTCAACTGAATGGATTATCCCACCTAGGAGATCACACCCTTTAGGATATAAATCTAAGCCTGCAAAATCTTTTATATCTAGTTTTTCTTTTGTGAAGAATACTGGACCCAAGGTAACCTGGGTCCACAATGTATAACTGTTCTCTCTGCAGATGAAGACCTATCCAGTCATACATGATAAATGGTATCTAGATAGTGGATGCTCAAAGCATATGACAGGAAAGAAGAAGAATCTGTCAGGGTTCAAAGCCAAGCTGGGACCAAAAGTTGTATTTGGGGATTCCAGCTGTGGACAGACTGAAGGGTATGGCAGCTTCACCATAGGAGCTGTAACATTCAAGAAGGTTGCTTATGTCTCAGGACTAAAGCACAACCTAATCTCTGTAAGCCAAATGTGTGATGATGGGTACAAGGTATGGTTTACTGACACTGCTTGTAATATTGCTTTAAATAATACTGTTGTGTTAGTAGGTATTAGAATTGGTAATGTTTATGTTGTAGATTTTAACTCATCCAAATCTGAAATATGCTTATTTAATGAAGTAACCAGTAATAATACCCTTTGGCATAAGAGACTTAGTCATGTAAATTTGAAAAACATTTCTAGGTTGGCTAAATACAATCTTGTAAGAGGCTTACCTTCTTGCCCCTACAAGAAGGAAGGCCTTTGCAAAGCTTGTCAATTAGGTAAGCAAACAAGAAATAGCTTTAAATCAGTTAATAAAAGTGATTCTCCCAGGATTCTGTACTTGCTACATTTGGATTTATTTGGTCCAATTGCTGTACAGAGTCTTGGAGGAAAGTCTTACACTCTAGTAATTGTAGATGACTTCTCTAGGTTCACTTGGGTATTCTTCTTGAGAACTAAGGCTGATAACTTCAAGGTTCTTACAGATTTTCTAAAGTGTATACAGAGTGAGTATTCTACTCAGATTGCCTTGATCAGAAGTGATCATGGTACTGAATTTGAGTCTCTTCTTATGCAAGAATTCTGTGAGAAGGAAGGTATCAAACATAGCTTCTCTGCTCCTAGAACTCCTCAACAAAATGGGGTAGTTGAAAGGAAAAAACAGAACCCTAATTGAAGCTGCAAGTACATTGTTGGCAGATGCTAACATGCCTCTGTCCTTTTGGGCTGAAGCAGTTAGCACAGCTAACTATGTATTGAACAGAAGTCTGATACATAAACTTAAGGGTAAGACTCCCTATGAGTTACTTAAGCAAGTGAAACCTAAAATAGACTATTTTAGAGTATTTGGCTGTGTTGCTTTTGTTCATAACAATAACAAAGAATACCTTAGAAAATTTGAGGCAAAAGCTTCAATGGGAGTTTTTCTAGGATACTCTCAAGTAAGCAAAGCCTATAGGGTCCTTAATATATCCTCTCTTAAGATAGAAGAGTCTGCACATGTCTCTTTTGATGAGACAGTCATGTATTATAAGGAGAAGGACTCTTCCTCTAATAGTACAGTGCAAGTCCTAGGAGTAAGTAAGGATTTGGAAGGTTTGAGACTCACACAGGAGAATCATCCCCAACAAACTCCTCAGGTTGCTTCTTCAGATTCTGAATCTGATGTAGAACTTTTAGAAGTTAAAGCACCTGCTCCAACAGTTGATCAAATTCCACATGAGGAATTAAATCTTGAACATGTTGAAGATCAGATCATTATTGAACCTACTAATCTTGTCACACTTAGAGATCACCCTGTATCTCAAGTGATTGGAGACATTTCAGTAGGAGTCCAAACAAGACATCAACTCAACAAAGATGTGATGTTTGCTTGTTTCCTTTCTCAGGTTGAGCCCCTAACCATTAAAGATGCTGAGCTTGATCCACACTGGATTATAGCCATGCAAGAGGAACTTAACCAGTTTGAAAGATGTAAAGTTTGGACTTTGGTTCCAAGACCAAGAGGCCAACTGATCATAGGCACCAAGTGGGTGTTTAGAAACAAGCTTGATGCCCAAGGCATAGTAGTTAGGAATAAGGCTAGGCTAGTAGCTCAAGGCTATAGACAGGAGGAAGGCATAGATTATGATCAGACTTTTGCCCCTGTAGCTAGACTAGAAGCCATTAGGATTTTCCTAGCCTATGCTGCCTATAAGAGATTTAAGGTCTTCCAAATGGATGTGAAGAGTGCATTCCTCAATGGAGATTTAAAGGAAGAAGTGTTTGTTGAACAACCACCAGGGTTTGTTTCATCAACCTTACCCACTCATGTGTTCAAACTCCAAAAGGCTCTATATGGACTTAAGCAAGCTCCTAGAGCTTGGTATGAGACCTTAGCAAATTTCCTTCTAGAACACAAGTTTGTGAGAGGTGTAGTAGATAAAACCCTATTTATTAGACATCATAAGGACTCACAACTGTTAGTTCAAATCTATGTAGATGACATTATATTTGGCTCCACTGATCCCAAACTATGCAAGAGGTTCTCTGAACTAATGCACTCCAAGTTTGAGATGAGCAGCATGGGTGAGTTATCCTATTTCCTTGGTCTCCAAGTGAAACAGTGTATTGATGGTATCTTCATTTCTCAATCAAAATATGCCAGAGAGCTGGTTAAAAGATTTGGAATGTCTGATGCTTCATCAATGAGCACACCTATGGCCTCAAATGCAGTTATTGATTCTGATGTCAATGGCAAGTCTGTTGATCAAAAGAACTATAGAGCCATTGTTGGTTCCCTGCTGTATTTGACTGCAAGTAGGCCTGACATAATGTTTGCTACATGCCTATGTGCTAGGTTTCAGGTCAACCCAAAGGAATCTCACTTAACTCTTCTCAAGAGGATCTTGAGATACCTTAAGGGATGCCCTAACTTAGGACTGTGGTACCCAGCTGAGTCAGGATTTGAATTAATTGGATATTCAGATGCTGATTATGCTGGTTGTAGAGTTGACAGGAAAAGCACCTCAGGGACCTGTCAGTTCCTGGGAGAGAGACTTGTCTCTTGGTTTTGTAAGAAACAGGCATCTGTGTCTACTTCAACTGCTGAGGCTGAATATATAGCAGCAGCTAGTTGTTGTTCACAGTTCCTGTGGATTCAAAATCAGCTAGTGGATTATGGGTACACACACTCAAAAACAAAAATTCTGTGTGACAGTACCAGTGTAATATCAATTGCTCAAAATCCTGTGCACCATTCCAGGACCAAGCACATTGAGATTAGACATCATTTTCTGAGAGATAATGTGGAAAAGAACAAGATAGCAATGGAATTTATATCCACAGACCTGCAGAGAGGAGATATTTTCACTAAGCCCCTTGATGAACAAAGGCATTTGTTCTTCCTGAACCAGCTTGGTATGATTAATGGTTCAGAGTAGTGAAAATTTGGATAGATTTGTTTTCTGTCTAAAATCGTCGAACGACTGCTCGACGATCTTCGACCAGGTTATGTATCTATCGTCGACCAATGGTCGACGACAAATCGTTTTTGTAGTAAGGCAGAAATCGTCGATCAACTGGTCAACGATCTCTCCTTAGGTATCTATCGTCGACCAATGGTCGACGACAGATTTTCTGTGCTGTGTGGAGAATCGTCGACCAACATATATTGATCGACGATCGTGGTGATTGCTTGTAGTCGGTCGATGTTTAACGATTAGTCAAATATTGACTATCGTCGGTCATTGTTCGACGACCGATTTTATTCCGAGTTCGACGATCGCAGATTTGTATCTGATAGTCGATTTAGGTCTGGAGATCGTCGTTCTTCCGCTCCGTCTTTTCATATTCCATCTTCTGGCTTAGAATTCGCTCTCGAACTCTAATTCCGCGTGATTCTCTTCTCCCCTGCCTTGCATCTCGATTCTCCATTCTCTCTTCAATCCAATGGCGATTCCTTCAGCAGTTCTCTTCGGGATGAAGTTCGACACTGGATTCTGTGTCGACTTCGATTCCTTCAGTCAATGTGATCAACCCATCCAAGTCATTCTACAGCTGTGTTAAGATCAAGGCCTAAAGAGATTTATGTCATTCTCACCGAAGATTCATATACCAGAGATTCGAGAATGGGTATATACTTCGTCCTCCAGCGACGAAGCCATGACTGGAAAGATAAATGGAGAGGAGGTCATTCTGACTCCTGAAGTTCTGACTGAGCTGTTTGGACTACCAACCGGTACTGAGGACTATGAGCAAAATACAGAGGAATATGGCCGCATGCTAACTGTGATGGGCCATGCTGAGGGTATCCCAGCTAAGCTGCTGAAGATCAATCTGTCTCCAGAGTATAAGTTTCTGGCAGACCTGGTGGGCAAGGTCGTTTTGGGAAAACACTCTGCTCACGACAACATCAACAGGCAACAATTTGCCTTAATGTCAGCTTTGGTGAATAAGACGCAGATAGCCTGGGGAAAAGTTCTGTTTGAACTGATAAGGAGAAAGAACAACAAGAAAGAAGTAAACCTTGCCAGGGTGTTGGGTGTGTTTCTGTATGTGAAAGCACCCCTGCTGCTTGTTTCTGCACCCTCTGCAGTCAACGCCAGCAAGAGGTTGGACCCCTCTCTATTCAAGAAATCCCAGAGAGTCATCAAGAAGTCAGCCAGGGTTGATCCTAACCCTCCATCAGACACAAGGGCTGATTCAGCCACTCTCCAGCTTGTTGGGGAAGGCTCAGTAATCCCTCCATCCTCCCTCTTTACCCCTGCATCCTCATATCCTGCATTACCCTCCACACAATCTGCAGTGCCACCACAACATGAATCACTACATGCATCTCCCATCCTACATGCATCTCCACCCCAGTCACCCACACCACAACATCTGGCAGCCTTAGCCAGTGTTGACATAGTAACTGCTACCATCCTCACACACCTCTCTCAACATGAATCCCACACTCATGTTGATAATCACCCATCTCCACATGATTCATTTGATCATGTGGCAGATCATACTGCTTCCATTCCATCACCACCTCAATTTGCATCCCACAGTCATCCATCCACCTCCACACCCTCAGCATTTCAGATCACCCCTGAATTGCTTGCCCACATTGTGAAGCTCATCACTCCATCCATCCAAAACATGATTGAGGCTGCCAATGCCCCTCTCATTGCATCCATCAATGCCCTTACTGAAGCCATCAAATCACTTCCACCCTCTGCTGAGCCCTCTTCAGTAAGATGCATGACTCCAGTCCCCACTGAAGTCATGCAGGGGGAGATGTCTGTTGAAGTGGTCTCAGGTGATGCCTTGACCCTTCAGGACAATTCTTCCCTTCCCCTTCCAGCAATTGTAGAAGAACCTCAAGAGCTTCTAAAGGAAGCTATTCCAGAGAAAGAGTCTCTGATGAAAGATCCAGAGCAACCAGAAGGTAAAACACTTCCTCTAAAGGTTATAATCAGGACTTTAAATTGATATCTTTATCTAACAAAGACATTCACTCCCTAGTGAATCTAGCTTCTGATGAAGAAGTCTCTGAGAGAGATAATGAGGAAGTCCTCATGGACTTGTGTGAAAAAGTTCCAATGAACACTACTAACTCAGAAGTAGTGGTTCAACAACTTGAGAATGCTGCTGCTGCTGCTGGAGAAGTTGAGGCTGTGCAAGACTTACCAGAGAATGCCTCCAAGATGACTGAAAAGGAATCAAGCTCAGGTACTCTAAACCTTGAACAATATATAGCCTTTATGGCTGAGAATATTGCCTCTGAGTACATTGAAGAGTTGGCTAAATCTCATATGGTTTCCCTAGCCATCTCTCTAGGAAAAGCATCTGCCCCTGCAGATACAGTCATCTTTTCTCCACCTATCCTTACCTATCCTCTATCCATTCCTTCTATTGCAGAACTGGTCCCCAGGATAGTTCCTGACTTGTATCCTGAATCAGAACTCTGGAAGAGATCTTCAAATGTTGATCTTGATGCCCTCCTTGAGCAAGATGCCATTGAGGAAGCAAGGGAAAAAGAAGATAGAGAGAAGCAGGAGAAAGAAAAGGCTGAACATGCTATAGTTGCCAAGGATATCTCAGAACAAGACTTTGATGATTATGCTGGCAGAACCTCATCCCACTCCTCTGATGATGATGATTCTGAGGATTCTGATAGCACCCAGAAGAAGAAAAAGGCTGTATCCAAGAAAAGAAAAGCATCTGCTCCTCCTACTGCTAATCCAGACAAGGATGTTCCCTATTTCATTCTGAAGGGAATTGATCCCAAGAGCAAAGAATTTCAACCATGGATGAGACTCTCAAAGAATCAGACAAGAGAGAAGAAGAGAACAAAAAGATATGACACTCCAATTCAGAAATTCCCCCCCAGAGGTCCTCCTCCACCTCCTGGTGCTGGAGCCTCTAGAAGTCTCTCTTCTGCCCCATCTGCAAAATCAGCCAGTTCTAACACCTTTCAGTCCTACCAGATAAGGAGTAACCAAAGCCAGGGAGGCCAAGATGTATCAGGACAAGGAAGGAAAAGAAATGAAAATGTTCCCATGGAACAAATAAAGGAGATGACATTTCAGCAACCTACTTTCTCTCCTCCTCCTTCTCCTAAAAAGAAAGTTCCAGAATGGAAACCTTCTCCTCCCAGGAGAGGTCCATCCTCCACATCAAGGAAACCTGCTGCTTCTGAGACAGTTGAAACAAAAGGAAAAAGAGTGGTCTATTCAGAGAAATCCCACAAGAAGTTCACTGAACTTGCACCTCCAAGATCTCTATATGCTGAAACTGATCCTAAGAAGGCTGCACAGATTCCTCTTGGCTCAAGCAAATTAGCCACAGCTCTTCAAAGGAACATGGAGATTGCAGCTCAAGCTGATACTGACAGACCACCCTCTCCATCAGATATGACTGAAACTGAAAGAATTGCCTCTATGGCAAGATTTAAGGAATCTATTTCTCTAAGCATGATGGAGAGAGGCAAAGCTCAAGGACTAGACCCTACAGCATATACAACTATGTCTGAATTCAGAGAAAAGGAACTCAGCAAAATTCAAGTCAACTCTGAAATTTTTAATACTGAAGAATACATGAAGTTGCACCCTGCTGCAGTTCTGCCAAGCTATGCTGAAAAGAAAATTATTGGTGAACATGACCTAACGCTATCCAAAAGACAAGCAGCAAATCCAAACAGAGAAATTGTTTTCAAACCAGCTGTAATCCCTAAGAACTCATCTGATGCTAAAACCTCTGATAAATATGCTTGATACTTTATAGTTCTGCTGATTTATGTTTTTATGTTTTTCTGTGGATTGCCTGTGATTTAAATTTTTGGTTAATCTCTGCTTTTGTTATTGTGTGCATTAGTTTTTAGATCGGATTGGATAACATAACCCAAATAGGGGGAGATTATTGGTACCCTAGATGTGATTTGGCTTATGTAATCCCTTTCCAGCCCCTCTTGATCCATATAACTATATATGATCATGATTAGGCCTTGTTCAGTTTCCCTAGGACAGTTTATAACTGACCTAGAGCTTAGGCTAGATGTTCTAGATGTATTTTTGGTTAAGGCATTTTCCGTTCGACCATCGTCGAACGAGGCCTCGCGATCGTCGATCATTGGTCGACGATAGCAGGGCTATAGAATCGTTGAAGTCAAGACAATTATCGTCGACCGATGGTCGACGATCTCAGAGCAAGTTTATTATGCTCTGAAGGTTGGTCGACGATCTGCCATCAGCAGTTCAACGATCGTGTTCTTGCTTCACGATTTCTGTCTCGACAGATTTCTGCCTTAGTCGTCGACATCATGAGATGTTCGACAATATCTGTCTCGACAGATTTTTGCCTTAGTCGTCGACATCATGAGATGTTCGACGATTTCTGTTTCAACAGATTTTCTGCTTTAGTCGACGATATCTTGAGCTGGTCGACGATTTCTGTTCGACGATTTCTGTTTCGACAGATTTCTTCTTTTAGTCGACGATCTGTTAGCTAGGTCGACGATCATCGAACCCCTGTTCGACGATTATTGTCTGCCTTTATCTTTTTGTATTCATTCTATTCCTTGGTTTATTTCCAAGTGTTTTAGCTTGTGGTTAGAGAATTTTCTGAAGTTGTTTTTGCAGATTTATGGCTTAAATTCAAAATAAATTAATTACCAAATATGTCAAGCTTAAATCACGGGATTCAGTATTTTGATAAAGCATTTTTGTCCTATTATACAAAATATATTGCCAGGCTGTATTCTAGCCGTTGGCACTGTTTGCTATTTCCAAGAATGGTAAGTCCTTGTACTGAAATATTTTTCCCATTTATTTAATTCCTTATTGGGACTGACAGTAAGCTAATAGGTCATTCTATTCCTATTGCTATATTCTATTTTGAGATAATCTGTTGCAGGGCTCGAGAATTCAAATCAATAGAGCCGTTCCAAAGGAAAAATCAGAAGACATATTTAAGAGAGATTTTTTTTTTTAGAAAAAAACAAGTTACAGATACAGAGAGATTTTTTTCTCAGTGCTGCATTCTCTCAAGCATCTTCAGAGCAACTCTTCACCATCTCACAAAATGAAGAAGAAAAGCTCCCCTGAAGAAAAAGCCCAGAGCAATTACTTTCATTCTCAAGTCTCATGAGCATCTGCTTAGAGTTTTCAAGACTTCAGAAAGAGCTCCAGTTCTGCTTCAATTATTCCAGAATCTGAAGACCTGATAAAAATCAGTCTACAGATCTCTGAGGATTTAGTTTCAGTATATCTGAAACTCCTTCATCCTGAAGCAAAGGCTTTCCCTGGACTTTCACTGAGCCAGGGGGAGACTTTGATTCTTTAGAGAATCCACAAGTCTTCTCTAATCTGTATTTACAACAGAGAAGATAATCTAACCCTCTCAACCCCTTTGTAAAAGAGTTTGTTCACACCTCTTCAAAAGTGAACATTGGTGACAGGGCACCTTATCAACAACCTGTGGTTGAGCATCCTTATCAAAAGCTCAAAGGGTCTGTTTGATCTACCTGAATCAGATCATTGGTGGCAGGGCACCTTAGCAAAAACCTGTAGTGGATTCCTACCAGGGTGGTAGAAGAGTGGAGTACCTATATAGAGGGAACCACTATATATCCTGTGTCTCTGGCTATCTTGTTTAATTGTTTATTCTGTGGCTGTGATAGAACTACCTAGGATTGCTAGTTGCTGTGATAGGCTTATAGTTAAACTGAAATTTCAGTTAACTCTCTCACTTGTGCACTTCACTATGTTAGGCTCTTAGGGTTCAAGTATAAGATTATTTATTCCACAAATAAACTCCAAGGGAGCTGACTAGTTGTTCATAAAATTTGAATACTCTATTCACCCCCCCTCTAGAGTAGTTTACAACTTATCCCCTCACTTTCATAAAACTCCTTATGAGTTGCTTAAAGGAAAGAAACCTAAAATTAATTATTTTAGAGTATTTGGTTGTGTTGTTTATATTCATAATAACAATAAAGAATATCTTAGAAAATTTGAAGCAAAAGATTCAATGGGAATCATGCTTGGATATTCCCAAGTAAGCAAAGCTTATAGGGTTTATAACAAATCAACCTGTAAAATTGAAGAATCTGTGCATGTATCTTTTGATGAGTCTCAGATGTTTTACAAGGAGAAGGAAAATTCTCCTTCCTCTAGTTCATTGCAGGTACCTGATGCTACTCAAGAAATTCTTCAACTATCAACTCTTCAGATCACTGAATCAGACAGTGATGAAGACATTGCAGAAGCTGTGGTTGTACCACCAACAGTAGATCAAATTCCTCCTGAGAAATTAATCCCAACTGTTGATGAAGATCACATCCCACCTGCTGATATTGTCACACTTAGATACCACCCCACATCTCAAGTGATTGGAGACATATCAGCTGGTGTTCAAACAAGACATCAGCTAAGACAGGATGTGATGCACGCTTGTTTCCTCTCACAGGTTGAGCCCCTCACCTTTAAAGATGCTGAGCTTGATCCCCACTGGATCATTGCTATGCAAGAGGAACTCAATCAGTTTGAGAGATGTAAAGTTTGGACTTTGGTTCCAAGACCTAAAGGCCAACTGATCATAGGCACCAAGTGGGTGTATAGAAACAAGTTGGATGCAAATGGAATTATTGTAAGGAATAAAGCAAGGCTTGTAGCTCAGGGCTACAGACAGGAGGAAGGTATAGATTATGACCAAACCTTTGCTCCTGTTGCAAGGCTAGAAGCAATAAGGATCTTCTTGGCCTATGCAGCCTACATGAAGTTTAAGGTCTTTCAAATGGATGTCAAAAGTGCATTCCTGAATGGTGAGCTTAAGGAAGAGGTGTTTGTTGAACAACCACCAGGGTTTGTTTCTTCAACTCAGCCCTCACATGTGTTTAAGTTGCAGAAAGCTCTTTATGGACTAAAGCAAGCTCCCAGAGCCTGGTATGAGACTCTAGCTAGTTTCCTTTTAGAGCACAACTTTACTAGGGGAGTAGTTGATAGAACCCTTTTCGTCAAGCATCATAAGGACACAATCCTGTTAGTTCAAGTGTATGTGGATGATATTATATTTGGCTCCACTGATCCCAAACTTTGCAAAAGGTTCTCTGACCTGATGCACTCAAGTTTGAGATGAGTAGTATGGGTGTGCTGTCTTACTTTCTTGGTCTCCAAGTTAAGCAAGATGCTGATGGTATCTTCATCTCCCAATCCAAATATGCCAAGGAATTGGTAAAGAAATTTGGGATGGCTGATGCTTCAGCAATGTCTACACCTATGGCTACTAATGTAGTTATTGATTCTGATGATCACGGCAAGTCAGTTGATCAAAAGAATTATAGGGCCATTGTTGGTTCCCTATTATATTTAACTGCAAGTAGGCCTGATATAATGTTTGCTACATGCCTCTGTGCTAGATTCCAGGTCAACCCCAAGGAATCTCATCTGATTCTTCTAAAGAGAATCCTGAGATACCTGAAGGGATGTCCAAATCTAGGACTTTGGTACCCAGCTGAGTCAGAATTTGAATTAATTGGATATTCTGATTCTGATTATGCTGGTTGCAGAGTTGACAGGAAGAGCACCTCAGGAACTTGTCAGTTCCTGGGAGAGAGATTGGTCTCTTGGTTCTGTAAGAAGCAGGCTTCTGTCTCAACTTCAACTGCAGAGGCTGAATATATAGCAGCTGCTAGTTGTTGTTCACAGATCCTGTGGATTCAAAACCAGCTTGTGGATTATGGTTACTCACACAAGAACACCAAAATCATGTGTGACAGTACCAGTGCTATCTCCATTGCACAAAATCCAGTGCACCACTCTAGAACGAAGCACATTGAGATTCGGCACCATTTCCTGAGAGATTGTGTGGAAAAGAACAAGATTTGTCTTGAGTTCATATCCACTGAGTTTCAGAGAGGTGATATATTCACCAAGCTCTTAGATGAACAGAAGCATCTGTTCTTTTTAGTTCAACTAGGCATGATCAATGGACGAGACTAAGTGTGACTATATCTGCCAATGTTGAAACCTGCTTGAAGATCGTCGAACGATGATCGAAGATCGTCGAACAGATCAAGCCTATCGTCGACCTCTGGTTAATGATAGCTTATCTGTTTGAAGATCATCGACCGGCATTCGAAGATCGTCGAACAGGTCGAGCTTATCGTCGATCTCTGGATGACGATAGCTTGTTGTTTGAGAAGCCAGAAATAGTCGAACGATTGATCGACTACTCTGCTTCTGGGCCGATCGTCGAACGGCCGTTCGACCATCGGGTCCAGTATCTTTTAAATAGATCGACTATCTCCGGTCTAATATAAAGCCGATAGTCGACCTAGGTTAAAAGATCATTTGTTTTATCGTCGACGGAGCGTGACTTTTCGCATTCTGTCTTCCCGCTTGCGATTTTCTTCCGCTTTGTCTCCTTCGTCTTCTCCGTCTTTCTCGCGCATTCTCCAGCAATTTAATGGCGATTTCTCCAGCAGTGCTAGCTGTTGTAAAGTTTGATGCAGGCTTCAGCGTCGATTTTGACGCATTCAGTTGCTGTGAAGCAGGAATTGTGGAAATTCTTCAGTTATGTCGAGATCAAGGTCTAGAGAGATTAATGTCTACAAGGATAAAGTTAAATATTCCCGAGATTAAGGAATGGGCTTTCACTTCGTCCTCCACCGACGAATCAATGACTGGCACTATTGGCGGAGAAGAGGTAACTTTGACTCCCGTCGTTCTGACTGATGTTTTTGGCTTGATTAATGGTGAAGAAGATTATGAGCAAGATGCTCAAGAGTTTGGAAGAATGCTTACTGAGCTGGGACATGCCGAAGGCACTCCCTCCAAGCTGCTCAAGGTCAATTTCCCATTTAAGATTAAATTTCTTGCTGAGATAGTTGGAAAAGTGCTCCTTGGGAAGCACTCTGCTCATGACAACATTACAAGGCAACAATTTGCACTGATGTGTGCAATTGTTAATCAGAAAAGGATTGATTGGGCAGGAGTAATGTTCGATCTAATAAGGAAAAAGAATAGTAAGAAAGAGGTTACCCTAGGTAGGGTTATTAGAATTTTCCTGAAGGAAAAGTATCCTCAGCTGCTGGTCTCCGTTGCAACAACCATAAATGCGAGTAAGAAGATGGACCCGAATTTGTTCTCCAAGTGGAAAAGGACGTTTGTGAAGCCCGCTCTCTCAGGGGTTGCTCCAGCAACATCAGAGAGCACTAGGACTGATTCAGTCGCTCCTCACCCTCATGAAGCTGGCTCAGCTCATCTTTCCCTTCCCTCATCTTCTTCTGCTATGCAGTCTGCTTCAGTTGAAGTTCCATCAACTTCAGCTGAAGTACGACCTCCTGCTTCTCCTGTTCGAGAAATAACCACGGTTGTTCTTCCCTCTCCTCCTACATCTCCTATTCCTTCTCATCTGGCTAGGATATCTGCTCCTAGTTTTGATTTGATAGGATCTGAGAGGACTCCAACACCCCATCAGTCCCCTATTCGTTCTCCACATCATTCTCCATCTCCTGTTCATTTTCCAGTTCAACAGGAATACATTCCTCCTGCTGATCTTCCATCATCTGCAGATCCCCCACATTCCTTTGAAGTCACCCCAGCATTCATATCCAGCATTTTGGAGTTGATTACCCCTTCAATCAAAATTATGATTGAAGAGGCAATTGCTCCACTTGCCTCCTTCATTGCTACTTTAACTTCTACCATCCAATCCCTTTCTAAATCTGCTGAGCCCTCTTCTTCCAGGGGCCTGGTTTCAGTTCCCACTGAAATCAGGCAGGGGGAGATGTTCTGTGAAGATGTCTCAGAGCTTCCAGCCTCAGAGCTTCCTGCCTCCCTTCCAGCAGTTCTTCCAGCAGTTCAAGAAGAGACTGCTCCAGCTCCAGCTCAAGATGAATCAGGTTCAGTGTTATCTGACAAAGAAATATCTGATGCAATTATGTTATCTGAATTTGCTGTAAAAGTTTGCTTAGAAGATCTCACCACTCCCTTGGTTGCCCGTTTCCTAGAAGGGATTATTACATCCTATCTAGATGAATCCTGGGAGTTAGTAAAGTATGAAGGTAATTCACTCATCCGTTTTATTGACGAGTCAATTGATTTGCTAGCTTGTGAATACCTAGAAGGAATGATTTTAGCTTATTTAGCAGATTTGTGTTCATAAATCTACAGATTATATTAAAGAAGATATAGCTGCTCAGGTTATAGTAGTTGTTTCAGAAGCTGCTCCAGATGTTCCTGATGTTCAAGTAGATCCAGAACTGGATTCCTTTTTAGATGATATAGAAGATGTGTCTGAAAATCAAGAAGAGAAAGCAAGAGATGCTTGGAATCAAAGAGTACAATCTTTGTTAGAAGAAAAAGAAAAGGATTTACAAGTTGAAAAATCAACTGTTTGGGATGATTCCCCAGGACTTGATTTGGATTCCCTTCTGGCTCAGGATGCCATAGAAGAGGAAAAATAGAAAGCTGCTTTAAAGGAAAAGGCTGTTTCTGAAGCCTATGACCCATATGACAATCCTCCATCATCTCACTCTGAAGATGAAGAGGATTCAGATTTATCTGAGAATTCAAAGAAAAAGAAAGCTGCTCAGAAGAAAAGAAAAGCTGTTGCTCCTCCTCCTCTCAATCGTGATAATGATACTCCATATTATATTCTGAAAGGAATTGACCCCAAGTCAAAAGAGTTTCAACATTGGATGTGGTTCTCCAAGAACCAGCAAAAAGAGAGAAAGAGATCTAAGAAATATGATAGTCCTACCCCCAGATGGAATCCCAGAGGTCCTCCTCCTCCACCTCCCGGTGCAGGAGCCTCTGGCAACCTTTCTGCTAATCCTTCTGCTCCGTCAGCAAAATCTGCTCCTTCTCAGTCTTCTTCAAGGAAAAGCTCTCAAGGTTTTCAAGGTAAATCATATTCTGGCTATCAAAGAACTGATACAGTGAGAGAACAAGTGAAGGAGGTTGTGTATCAAAGACTAACTTTTTCCCCTCCTCCTTCTCCAAAGAAAAGGGTTTCATCTCCAATGCCAGTGCATTCTGAAAAAGTTGTTTCAAAAGGTAAGTAGTTTATTTTGTTTAAAAATTCTAGCAAGAACTTTGCTAAGTCTGCTCCCCTGTCTTATCTAGTTAATCAAGATAAAGAACCAGATGATACTCCTTCTGAGACTGTTTATGAAAGTCCTGAGCTTGATCCTAACTTTAGGATGGCTCGTTTTCTCGAATTGGTTGGAGCAGCTCAAATCAGGAAAGCAAAAGCTGAAGGAAAGGACACTACTAGATTAACCACAATGTCTACATTCAGAAAGAAGGAGTTCGAAAAGTTCCAGGTTAGCCCTGAGGTCTTTGACCCTTCAAAGTATATGGAAAAGCACCCAGAAGCAGTTGTTCCAAGGGCTGCAGAATTAAAGATTATTGGCATGCAAGACTTGAAGATGTCTAAGAAAGAAGCTATTGATCCTTTGAGGAAAGTTTCCTTTGTTCCTAGCTCTTCTAACCCTAAGCCAGACTCTATAGACTCTTAATTTTGTTTGACTGTTATTTATCTGTTTGATAACTGCTGTTAATTGTTTATCTATTTCCAGTATTAATTTTATTGCTCTATAGTTAGTTCTGTGTTTTAGTTTTTGAGAGACTTAACTCAAATAGGGGGAGATTGTTGGTACCCTAGTTTGATTTGAGTTTAGTCTTCTCCTTTTGTCCCTTGACCCAAGAAATATCTATGGTCAATGGTTAGTGGTCTAGCTGTAGAGTCCCCGTTTTTCCAAATGAAGAATTTGGTTAAGTAGTTTGTTCGTTCGACTATCGTCGAACGCCGCTCGACTATTGTCGACTGACTGTTCGACGATCGTCTATCAGTTGCTCGACGTTCTGTCTGCGAGGATAGTTCGACTATCGGTTGATAGTTCGACTATCTGTGTGATTTGATAGTTCGACTATCTGCTTGGATAGCTCAACTATCTGATAGCTCGACTATCTTTTGATAGATCGACTATCTGCTTTCTTCTGATAGTTCGACTATCTGCTGATAGGTCGACTATCTGTTTTCTTCTGATAGTTCGACTATCTGCTGATAGGTCAACTATCTGTTTTCCCTTGGTAGTTCGACTATCTGTTTTGATAGCTCAACTATCTGATAGCTCGACTATCTGTTGATAGTTCGACTATCTGTCGTTGTTGGGTAGTTCGACTATCTGTTGATAGTTCGACTATCTGTTCTGCGTTGATAGTTCGACTATCTGTTGATAGGTCGACTATCGGTTTTGCTGATAGTTCGACTATCTGTTGATAGTTCGACTATCTGTTTCGCTTTGATAGTTCGACTATCTGTTGATAGGTCGACTATCTGATAGCTCGACTATCTTCTGATAGTTCGACTATCTGTTGTGATAGTTCGACTATCTCCTGTGATAGTTCGACTATCTGGATCGTTCGACTATCTGTCCGATAGTTCGACGATCTTCGTTCTTCGGTCGACGATCTCCGAGGGTCGTTCGACGTTTTCTGTCTGCCTTTATATTTTGTATTTATTTATTATATTTAATTAATTAATACATTATCTGGCATGTTATTTCAGTTGTTTTATGATAATATTTCCAGGCAATATTTGTTCCATCCCTTTTGCCTGAGTCAAATCTTTTCAGATAAAGTTGTTTGTCTTATTAGCTGACATTGTATTTTTACTTTATCTGCTGTCAGTCCTTTATAGCCGTTAGACTGAAAAGTCTTTCTTCTGCTATAAAGAGTTTGTTTCTGATGTGACTTTATTTAGTACTTTATTATCAGATTGCTTCCTGCAGCTTCTTCGAAAGAGGTTTATTCCTTTTATAGAATGTTTTTGCTGCAGAGATTGTTTGTCTTTTTGATATTTGCAGCCCAGGTCTCAAGTTTCAGAAGAAGACAAATAATTCAAATTGAAGAGAGCCGTTGCTTGTTGCTGCTATAAAAGGAATCCTTTGGAGAAGGATTTCAGCTAGCTAACTAGTTATTCATTTAAGCATTCAAGCCTTCATCAAGATCAAGTTCACTGCTCTCAGCAATACTCATCCAATTGAGAAGTGTTAAGCTCTTCTACTCTTCTTTAACCTGAGTTCTCCTGCTTCCAGGAAGTTCAAACTCAGAGTTCTTTTGAAGAAGAAGAAGAAGAAGAAGACAGCTGCTTGAAGATTTCTAATTTTATTATTTATTATCTTCTTGTAGTTTTCCTTCAGATCTTTCTGAAGAGTTTTCTGCACTGAAGCAAGACTTCACCTGGACATTCTTTGAGCCAGGGGGAGCCTTGATTCTTTAGAGCTTTCTAGCTCAGTGCAAGTCCTTGTGCTTCTCTAATCTTTTGTAAAATAGAGAAGACATCTTAACCTTCTTTCCCCCTCCTGTACAGGGTTATTACTCTCTTCAAAAGTATCCCTTGGTGGCAGGGCACCTGATCAAAAACCTATGTTCGGTTTTTAGACACCTGATCAAAAGTCTAAAGGGTTTCTGGATCTACCTGAAGCAGATCCTGTTGGTGGCAGGGCACCTGATCAAAAACCTCAGTGGATTCCTACCTTGTTGGTAGAAGAGTGGACGTACCCAAGTTGTTTGGGGAACCACTATAAATTCCTTGTGTCGTCTGGATTGCCTTGTTTAATTCCTGCATTGTGGCTGTGAATAGATATAACTAGGTTTGCTAGTTGCTGATTAGGTTTTCCAAGCCTTAACTGTAATTACAGTTAGCTTGAGTTTGTGCACAACACTTGTGTTAGGCTTTAGGGTTATTTCCATATCTATAATCTTTTCATTCCGCATTTCACTCCAAGGGAGTTGGGTAGACTATTAAGTTTTGTCTAGTGCAAAATTTGATAACTCTATTCACCCCCCCTCTAGAGTAGTATCTATCCCTTCACTTTCAGATGTGTCTTCTGCTCTCCCGTGAAGGTGGAATAACAGCCGCCTGTAGCATCTCTTAGAACCGGCTTGTGCAAACGGGCGACCGTCTCTCCTCTATCTCTTCTTTCTCTCGTTCGGGCCGGGATTTATCTCTGGCGAACGTGGGAGAGGCGGCGTGCCGTAGTAAGCAGAGTTGGAGTGGTGGTTGGAGCCTTGAGGCCGCACGGAGTCGAAGTTTGACGGCGGCATTTGTCGCAGGGGCAGAGACGTCGATGACTCTTTGTACGGGGGTTGATTTTGGAGGCAGCGTTGGCGACGTGCTCGTGTGCGGGGAGCGACGTAGGCGGAGACCGATTTGTGCGGAGCCGAAGCGACGTAGGCGGAGGCCGATTTGGGCGGAGCCGGAGCGGCAGTGGCGGAGGTCGTTCTTAGAGTGCGCATCTTGGCGCAAATAACGACGGTGTGTTATTGGGGTCGCATTTGCGGCTAGCGGCGGTCAGCGCGAGGAGGCATCTTAGCCTCAAGTGGACTTTGGCGGCGAGGCATCTGAGCCTCGAGCGGGGCAACCTACTGACGGGTTGCAGACTGATCGGAGTGCGCCAACGACGTCGTGTGTCGATGTAGGCGGACAGCTAGGCACAATATTGGAAGATCTTGGAAGACTGCAGAGAATTCAGAAAACAAGTTTGGAGCGAGTCTCTCTGACTCGGACTTGGTCGTCTTTGTCGGTATACCTGTATTTTTCTCTTGTCTTTATTTTGTGCTAGCTGTAAGATCCATCCGAGGATCGCGGGGGGGGAGCCATTGTATTGTTGAACATTATTTAGTGGCGGCTTTCTGGGTTGGACTCAGATCGTCCCGTGGGTTTTACCCTGATTTGGGGGTTTTCCACGTATATGCCTGTGTGTTTGTGATTGTGTTTGCTCTTGCGTATTTCACTGATGGTTTTGCAGGTATCTCAGCTCGCATCCTTGCGTGCACTCAAGTCTGTGAGAACGTTTTTCTCACAACACATATCTGTTGCCGCATTGCCTTTACGAAAGATATGGTGCAGAGAGTGATGATATTGCGATTGAGATTCAAGAATTTCATGTAAAATGGAATATGTGTACCAACAAAAAGTTTGATCGGATATGGATGCGCAAAGTAGAAAGGAGTCAATGTAGAGACACTCTAAACCAATTGATGGCATTACAAAATCTAATACTCGTTCTTAAAGCCAGAAATTCAGCTTGTAAAGCGGTGATGTCCCAAAGATGAAAAGAGGATGCTCAAACAAACTCCCTGCAAAAATTACGAATGATGAAAGATCCACATGCGGATGTGGGATCCCGGGAGGCATCCGAGTGTAGAAAAAAGTTCCTGAAAGGTTTAGCCGCCACTATATTTGTTGAAACCGAAAACTCGGTCCCTAAGGAGTTCACTCTTAGGGAAGGGGTGATCGCACACTTACTTCTCTCCTGCGAGCCAAACTACTAAGGAAAAAGAACAGGGAACAAACCCAAAGGCTCTGCGTGGAGGTCCCACCACACACCCGGAAGATCTTAGAGCGCTTCCCATCCCTAGCCAAATACCGAGCTAAGGACACCTCAGAAAGCGCAAGAAGATCGAGGACTAGTAAGCATGCCTTCTGAGGTACCATCTTGGGTATATTTATAGACTTCTGAAAACGTCCTGCAAATATCCATTCTTCGTTGTTCTAAAATTACTAAAATATCCCGGGGCTGGTCTGCCAACAGCCAAACTCCGATGTTCCAAATGGATATATGCAGGCCTACAAGGGCATCTAGGTAACTTTACCTCTGGGACCTACCTGTGTGAGTGGTCCATGAGGACACCACTCGCCTGAGGAGTCAAACACTGGGAGCTCAACGCATTCTCCGCCTTGAAGATCTTTGCGGGGCGAGTGCCTAGCTGGGCGGCCACTCGCCCAGCTCGGCGAGAGTTGGTCTCGCAAGCGCGCTATTGCACGAGATCCTTAGGCGAGTGTTGGGTGAAGATTACACTCGCTGAAGGGCCGAACCATTCCTCCTCGGGCTGGGTGAATGCCCCTCTATTGGCCATGGGAGAGTGCTGGCCAAACTGCCCCACTCGCATATCTGATGGGGTTCACTCATCGAATATGGGGTTGTACACAATCCTCGCTCTTTGCGAGCTTTAACAAAGCTCGGAAAGAATCGTCCATCCCTATATATATTAGATAAGTGGATGCTGACCTGAAAGAGAATCTCTTGTAGGCCCCTCCACGGACATATAAATATCCAGGCAGTAGTAGATGTTTTTTTCACTTAATCCTTTTTTGTCGCTCTCGCCTCTGATAACGATGTCGCTTTCCAAGGAAGCTCTAGACCGCCTCCAGGCTGTCCAAGACAAGAACAAGACCCTGATGGGCTCACTCGCCCGCTGGCTTTCTCTAAAAGCTCCCGGGTCAAACTCGAAGATAAAAAAAGCTAAAGTGGCCCAGCGCAACCCGGCCAAGGATGAGTCGACCTCTCAGAATCCTTCCCCAACCAAGACATCCTTGGTACTTACACCTTCTTAGTACCGCTCATCCCTTCTCGTTGCCGAGATAAAATGTTGACTCGTTACGTCTATTCGCAAATTCCTCCAGTGGAAAAGGAAGTTAAGGGGCGAGTGCTGAACCGGACTCGCTGGGTAACGGGCACGGCCAGGCGGCCCGCGAGATCACCTCCCCCTCCGGCTCGACGTTCCTGCGCAGGAAAAAGGTAAGCCTTCTTCTAACTACTAGCCTTTCACCCTCTAGCTTACCTGTCTTTTCTTTGCAGCCCCTCCTTTTGGGACTTCGGGGTTAAGAGTTACGACGCCGAGAACCTCTGCTCGCGAGACACCGACAGATCTCGCCTCGACTATACCTTCGGCGGATGTCATCCCAAACCTTCCTTCTGAACCAACAATCTTCCCCTCGGGCCTAGGGAAGAGAAACATAACCATCTACACCCCCTTTGAGGGGCGGCCCGGCACTTCTCGCCATCCTCCTGATAAGGACGTGGGTGCCGGATCAGGTGATGACCTTTACTAGATTTCACAGAAGATGTGAGAACCAATCATATGTAACACCACTTAACACAGGTTTTCACGAGATCTCCACTGATGTAGATATAGATGAGGAGTTCTCGCCCCTTCCCTCTCCGGGTTCAATTGCTGATTACCTAGACAATCCAGAGGATGCCGCTGGGATGAAGCGGCTGTGGCCGAGATATTACAGAAGCAATCGTTGTTGTTGCGCGAGATCGTAACTTAGGTGCGGGAGAATCGGGAATCTGCCGAGGAGCGGCTGCTCAGCCTGGAAAATAGCTACACCCAGTTGGTCGCCAATCTGTCGGGAGAAGTTGGTGGTGGGACTGAGTACCCTGGCCTTCACATCGCGCGGGTCGAAGATCAACTCCGTCTTGCACAGCGAGGACTCCAAACCATTTGCTCCATCCATTACGCACGTGCCATGCCGAGAGCGGGAAAAGGAGGTAAGGAACGGCGATAATGACCCCTAGTGGGCCTGCAGACACTCGCCTCCCGCTCTAGATCTATTTTACAAGTTCTGTAATATTAACTGTCGGCCTTTGTGCCGAATGCTGACAATGTTATATGTTTTTTGATCTTGCTTTCTTTTCTTTCTCTTATCGTGCATGTTTTTGTTCTTGCAGATGTTTTTTCTTGTCACTTTCTCTGCTTGGAACCGCGGTGCGAGTGAGGCGGTGCGAGATCTCGCCAGGGGCCAAGGCCGACCCTGGGGCGAGATCTAAAAAATGTGTTATTTGCACTTTTTTTGGGCCTCGATCATTTCCCGCCCGAAATTTCCTATAAATAGGCTGCTTACCTACCGCATTAATCACCGTGTTCAATAGTTTTTCACTTTCCTTGTCATTTTTCCTTCTTTCGAATTCACACCTCTACTTCTTTTTTTCTTCTAAGCGAGATGTCAGGAGAGGGTGATGGCTGGAACAAGTGCTCTGTCGCGTTCACCGACTACCCTTTTGTCAACTACAACATGACCGCGGAAGAATATCACTCCCTAGTCAACCTCTACATCACGCCAGGTTTCACCGCTCGACGTCTGTTGGACAATGATGCCATCAACTACTTCTCGCCTGTCGAACTCGCCATCCTCGCTGAGCATTTCGAAGTTGGACTCCGCCTCCCTATATGGCATAAGGTCAGCCAAGCCTTGCGCTACTTCGGCGTAGTTCCCGTGCAGCTCAACCCGAATTCCATAGCCCTGCTAGTCGCATTTGCCTGCTATATGCGGTCAGAGCGAATGGAGTTCAGCCTCTCAGTCTTCCGCAAACTATTCAATTTTCGCGCCAAGAGGGACGAGATCACGTTTTTCTCTGGCAACAACTTGATGGCAAAAGGTCTCGCTAACAAGAACCATAACTGCTTCAAGAAGTTCATCTTCGTCTCCAGTGATTTCGGCAACCTTCCTCTCTCGCCGATCCAGCAAAAGGAGTCCACCTATCGCCCTCCCAGTCTCGGCGGTCACGAATCCAATCTCCATCAATTCCTCCTTGAGAAGGATTTCAACGTCATCTTTCTGAGGAGGAACGTTGACACGCTCCAGCCAGTTCTCGTCGGGAAAGGTAATTCCCACACTCGCTACCCTAGAGACTACAAAATTTGGAAAATTCTTCTGATTTATGATATTTGTGCAGGGGTGCGAGATCTCCCTCTCAACCTCCCATCTTCCAGTGGCACGGCACCTTCTGCCGAGATGGCCTGTGTCGAGGCCTCCGCGGCGGCTTGTAGGAGCTCGCTGAAGCCACTGCCTAAGTCAAGCAGCATAAAGCGGAGTCCTGACGCACCGCCATCTCCGCTTCCTCCTAAGAAGCCATCAACAAGTGAGAAGCCTCGGGCTGCTGAGAAGCTAAAAGGTGTCGAGAAACCAAAGGGCGCCGAGAAGCTAAAAACTGCCGAGAAGGTACCCGCTGCTGATCTCAGCAAGGGTGAGGATATAAACATTAACTCTCCTAAAAATGACGTCGGCGGTGTAGTGAGGAAGAGGGAAGGAGAGATCGGCGGGATCTCAGCACAGGGGAAGCCGGAACCCAAGGGCCACAGGAATTTCAGCCTGGGTGAGAATATGCTAAATGACAGCAAAGAGCCCCTGCTGGTGTGGGATCGAAAGGCCAACAGGGCCTCCATCTCTACCGTACTCCCTTCCTGGAAGGAAAGCGATGCGGTCTCGGGCCAGTCCTATGCATTGGCCTTTGGCATGTATGGGTGGGACAATGCCGCCTACTAAGACAGGGCACTGACCAAGTCAGTCTCCTACGAGAGCCGCGAGCCCAATTCTGCTCCCTTGAGATCTCGCATATGTCAGCGCGTCGTAGCATCTACTTTGCGCGATAACTGGCAGATGTTAGCGCGGCGCAATCTGCTCTTTGTTCAGAAGTGATTATGCTGAAGGAGGAGCACGCGGTCTCCAAGAGGGATCTCGCCCTGCGGGAAGCTGGAGTGATAAGTATCTTCTCGCATGTTGCACACTTGATGCGCTTTTCTCTCGCCCTGACCCCTTGTTATCTTGTAGGATGTCGCGATTATCGTCAAGAAGGACACATGCATCGCCCGCCTTGAGGACGAGAACCGGCGGATAAGCGCTCAAAATCAGTAGTGGATCGACTCACTGATCCCTCCCCCCCCCCCCCAAGCGAGAAGAAGGAGGCCCTGTTGTATTCACAACATGAGGTGGACTTGAAGATGCAGGAGCACGCCGTCATGGGAGCCAGGCATGTGCTCCAGATGATGCAGCAGGCAGGTTTCCTGAACAACGATGGCGAGAAGGTGACAGCTGAGATCTTGATGTTAAATCTCTTCCAGCCTATTCTCGAGCCCCTGGAGAGCGCGGATGAAGATTCTGACGAGAGTGAGCACTCGGTCTCATCGCCCCGAGGCTCTCGCCCCTCTCCTTTTTTGCTTTTGCTTGTATTTTTCTTTTGGGCCTTGCCCCCCTTTTTGCCAATGTAAGGATTTTCAAAAATGGAATACATTGAATACATTGTTATATAAAATTCTCATTCCTTCCCTTTATTCTTCCCGATGCCGAGTGACACAGTACTTAAAAGTGCATTCGACTCGCGCTTCTGCTTAACCCAAGGCCAAAACATCTCGCGACCCCTTAGGCCGACCTTTCTCTTAGGATTAGATTTCGCGTCGTTCTCGCCTTTTTAGCCCCTGCGCATGCAAGCTCTTAGTCCCGCGAGAACGAGCTCTTGGCACTCGCGTTGTCTTTCCCTCTTTAGACTGGCGAAATCTCCTAACTTGGCGAGATCTTCCTGAGGCCTTATCCTTAATTTAAAGAAAACCTTTGCCTTCTGGTCTGTTTCATTGGTGAGATTGGTTGAGGGATTATTCTGAAAACTCCGTCCACCGAGGACCTCTGCCCTGCAAGCTAGGTGAAAGCCTGATAGCTAAAGTAACTCTGGACAGCCCTGGAACGGGAGTCTTACTTTCCTTTGATTAACCATCGGGCGCTACCACGGGTCCAATCAGTTAGGTGGAAGCTTGACGGTGGGTTTTGGACATCAACCGGACTCAGCTCCAGGGTCATAACGATGTCCAACGGGGATCCCAGCTCTGCCAGCTAGGTGGAAGCCTGACAGCGAGAGCATCCCGGGACCTAACCCCAGAGCGAGAAGATGTTCCTTTGGCCAACCTCTGGGCGCTACCACCAGCCCAATCAGCTAGGTGGAGTCTTGAGGGAGGGTGTTGAGCATCAACCGGACTCAGCTCCAGGGTCATAATGACGTCCAACAGGGATCCCGTCCCTACCAGCTAGGTGGAAGCCTGATATCGGGAGCATCCCGGGACCTAACCCCAAAGCGAGAAGATGTTCCTTTGGCCAACCTCCGAGCGCTACCACCGACCCAATTAGCTAGGTGGAAGCCTGACGGCGGGTGTTGAGCATCAACCGGACTCAGCCCCAAGGTCTTAACGACGTTCAATGGGGATCTCGGCCCTACCAGCTAGGTGGAAGCCTGACATCGGGAGCATCCCGGTACCTAACCCATATGCGAGAAGATATTCCTTTAGCCAACCTCCGGGCGCTACCACCGGCCCAATCAGCTTGGTAGAAGCCTCACGGAGGGTGTAGAGCATCAACCGGACTCAGCCCCAGGGTCATAACGACGTCCAACGGGGATCCCGGCCCTGCCATCTAGGTGGATGCCTGACAGCGGGAGCATCCCGAGACCTAACCCCAGAGTGAGAAGATGTTCCTTTGGCCAACCTCCGGGCACTACCACCGGCTCAATCAGCTAAGTTGAAGCCTGACGGCGGGTGTTGAGCATCAATTGGACTCAACTCCAGGGTCATAACGACGTCCAACGGGGATCCTGGGCCTACCGGCTAGATGGAAGCCTGACATGTAACACCCCAAATTGTTGTAGGAGCGACGGGGATCGATTTTGGCCAAGACGGGTTTTTAATGCAGGTGACACGGGCCCCGACACGGGCGTGTCGGAGGCCGTATCGGGCGTGTCGAGCTCGGGCCGTGTCGTCGACCAGCGCAGGTCGACGATGGTCGTGTGGTGGAACACGGCCTAGGACACGGGCGTGTCCCAGGCCGTGTCACACCTGTGCTGTGTGGTTGGGTGCACGGGTAGTGACACAGGCATGAACACGGGCATGTCTAGTTTGACACGGGCGTGTCCCATGCCGTGTCACCAAGCCGTGTACCCCTCTGACTACAAAGTGTCGATTTATTGCACACGGGGGGCGTGACACGGGTCCCGACACGGGCGTGTCGCAGGCGACACGGGCGTGTCGGAGGCCGTGTCACATGCCGTGTGCTGGTTTTCAATTTGGGTCGAGACGGCGAATGAGCTACACGGCCAGGCACACGGCCGTGTGCCAACCCGTGTTCGGCCCAGATTTTATAATTTGAGGCTTAATCGTGGCCGTTCATTTCCTTGGCTTTGGATCCGACGGTGGGGGGCTGCTCCTGGATGGTTTTACCCGGGAATAGGGTTTAGAAACCCTCATTTCTCTTGAGTGGTTCTCTTTCTAAAAGCTAAAGAGAGGAGAGAGCAAGGAGGAGGAAGAAGGGCTAGATCCGGCCGCCGGAAGAGCTTCGGAGCTCCGAATCGCGATCCGAGTCCAGATCCGCGGAGGCGACACCGTTGCGGTGCTTTCCAACCATATAGTTTTCGATGGCGCCGCGGAAGAATACAAGGGTAATGATTTCTCATCCTTGGGCATGTGAAGCCCTTTTTCCCTTTGCATAGGAAGCCCTCTCTCGCGAGTGAGCGAAGAGTTGGAGCGTTCCTTGGGGTAGATATGTAAAGTCCCCCTTGTGTAGAGTCTGTATGCGTAAACGGGCATAGGCATTGTGTGTGAAGCCTATCCGGACAAGTAGAGCCGGATCGGTGATGTTGCATTGCATATGAACCGGGGAAGACTCCGGGTGTTTGGGTGTTTTTCGGGTTTTCTACGTGGTAGATTGCATCAGGGAGCCTTGGAGATTAACTCCAAGGTGCACCCGGAAAACTGGGCAAAAGCGGGCTTTGCCAACACGGTGGCCGGGGAGACAACGTGAACATAACCGGGTTATGTGATTGTTGTGGCGGAAACGGGACTCGGTGAGTCTTGACCTGCATATATGGCTTAAATTGTCGTTGCGATATGAGCACGGGTCAGGCGGAACCGTACCCGGTCTATGTCGTTCGGTAGGACTGTTGGCATGGATGAGGGTCTACGGCGGTCTATGGCTTAAATTGCCGTGATCAAGGCCAGGAAGGCAAAATGCTCATATGGATGACCGTCCATGAGGCGGTGGTGGATTGGGAACGTCTATGGCTTGAATTGACGTGACGTTGGCCGGTTCGCCGAGAATGTTCCCTGAGTGCACGGGGGGTGTGGCCGTGCGAGCCTACGCCTGTGTTGATGTGTGTTCACATTAATACATATTGCCTATACTAATGAAGTGCAGGGAAAGAGCATCGCCGCCCCGATTTTGGGGGCGGGATCGTTATAATTTGGTCAGCATTGCTGACCGTTGCTATTGTTTGCCACCGGGCGGGGGTTTGTGGCTTGCAGGTGCTGCGGAGCAGAGCGGGAAATAGCGGGCTAAATCCCTTGTTGCTGTGCCGGCCCTCGAAGGCATAATTGCTTATGTTTCTTTCCCGTTTTCATGTATAGCCGGTCTGCGTGCCGAAGTTTGGAAAACACTATTTTGTTAAGTGAACAATGTAAGGCCTTAAGGCCAGTTCTCTTTTATGTATGATTACATTCCTGAGTTGGTAGTGGACATTCATGCTTTGTAGCAGGGTTCTTATTTCTTTTGCAACTTAATAATTTGCTTCCGCTAGGTGTTGTGTAGGATGACATGATTGGTTGAATGGTTTCAACGCGTAACCAACCGGTCTGTCCGTAGTATATGGCGTCGGGCCCCGGCCGGACCTACTGCTATACGCTATGCAACGGATAGGTGTGTTACAAATTGGTATCAGACTTCTGGTTTCGGTCAAGCTTAAATGAATTAGTGGACGAATTCACTTTAAGGGGTGGTGAGCACATGTGTGCGTCATCGTTATAACATGAAAAGAACCCATGAATGTCCACTTAGGAATGAAAATATACATGTTTGAGGAACCTGCGTGTTCCTATAATTGTTGTTTGCAGTAATTTTTGGGTCGTTTATCGGTGTTTTGCACGATTATAGGTGACCAGAAGTGGTGCTGGGCCGTCTGAACGGCCAGGTTCTGAGGTGAGCAGTGCGCCAAGCGATGCGCCTGCAACACCTCCGTCTGCCGAGACCATTAGGTTGGTGGCAGAAGCGATCATTGCAATGATCAATGCGCAGCCTGCAAGGCAGGTGCAGCAGCCCGCTCCTGCTATGGAGCAAGTACCGCTTCAGACGGCAGAGCAAAGGAGGGTTGAGCAAGTAGTGATGGAGCTAGAGTTGCCTCGGAGAGCAACGGAAAGACAACTGAAGCACGTGATGGGCTTTAACCCACCTGTATTCACGGGGGCAGAAACCCCGACCCAAGCAGAGGATTGGCTCTCAAGGGTCAACAGGGTGATGACTGCGACGGAAATGGAAGAGTGGCAGAAGACCACTATAGCGACGTTCCTTTTGGATGGGGATGCAAGGTTATGGTGGGAAGGCCTAGAGCTACATCAGTTGCGGGGAAGGCCGTTGGCCGAAGTTTCGATGGAGGAGTTTGCGAGACTGTTCATGGCTCGATACCTCCCCTCGGCGCAGAGGATTGCGCTAGAAAGCGAGTTTTAGAAGTTGGTGCAAGGGGATTGCACCGTTGATGAGTACCTCCACGAGTTTACTCGGTTGGGGAGATATGCCGGCGCTACCTTCGCAGACGAGGAGCGCAAGACGAGCCGCTTCTATGAAGGGCTAAGAGATGATCTAAGATTGCTACTGTCGGGGCCCAAGGCGCAGGGTTTCATGACCCTGGTCAATTCGGCCCGGTCCTTGGAGAAGGACATGAAGAATGTCCAAGCGAAGAAGGAATTCAGTAGCAAGAAAGCGGAGTTCAAGGCACCGACTACGTCGAAGTCGGGCTACCGCAGATTCTATAAGAAAGCCAAGACGTCGGGTCCAGCTGCTTCAGGTGCCTCGGGGGCAACTACCAATCGAACCCCGGGCGCTTGTTTCACGTGTGGAAAGCCGGGGCACTTTGCTCGTGATTGCTGGAGTGGACGCTCAAAGTCCGAAAGGAAACAAGGAGCTACCTACGAGGAGAAGGGCAAAGCGGTGGAGTCGACCGCGTCCCACTATGCTCCGACTCAGCCTAGAGTCTATAACTTGGGCCAGCAGGAGGCCATCAAGCAAGCGGATGTGGTGACAGGTATGAGTTAATTTATACCAAGTTAGCTTTAATACCGTTATTTATTGCTTGTTAGCCTAATATTGTTTGTATAGGCTTTGTTGTGATTAGTGATAGTCCGGCACGGGTACTGTTCAATACGGGAGCTTCACACTCCTTGTCCGAAAGCTTTATATCGCGCATCGGAGTCCCTTCTTCGATGGCGAAGGACAAGTTGGACGTGCTGCTACCGAATGGGTGCTCGATGCGTGCAGACAGTGAATGCGACGTAAAGGTTCACATTGGGAGCCAAGAGTTCGACTTGCTAGCGTCATTGCTGCCGCTAGTAGAGTTCGACGTGATCTTTGGAATGGATTGGCTGTCAGAGCAGAAAGCTTGGATTGACTGTGACCGAAAGGAGGTCAAGCTGGGTGTAGGGCGGGAGACTACATTCGAGGGGCTAAAGGGGTCGAGCAAGACACTGATGTCTGCTCTTCAGGTGGTGAAGGCGGTTCGTGCTGGTGCAGAGCTGTTCTTCGCAATAGTGGGGGCTGTGGAGCCAAAGTCTCCGTTGGATAGCATCCCTGTGGTTTGCGAATACCCCGATGTGTTCCCGGATAGTCTTCCCAGAGCCCCACCGCATCGGGAGATTGATTTCACCATCGAGCTCGTACCGGGGGCCAAACCGGTGTCACGTGCTCCGTATAGATTGGCGCCTAAGGAGATGGCAGAGTTGAAAGTTCAGCTAGAGGAGCTGATGGAGCAAGGGTATGTGCGTCCAAGCTCGTCGCCTTGGAGCGCACCGGTCCTCTTCGTTAAGAAGAAGGACGGGAGTATGCGGCTGTGTATCGACTACCGAGAGTTGAACAAGCTAACGGAGAAGAATAAGTACCCGATCCCGATGATTGATGATCTCTTTGATCAGTTAGTCGGATCGTCTGTATACTCCAAGTTGGACTTGAAGTCGGGGTACTATCAGCTGAGGATCAGGGAGTGTGATATCCCGAAGACGGCGTTCAGTACGAGGTATGGGCATTTCGAGTTCACGGTCATGCCGTTTGGACTGACGAATGCGCCATCGGTATTTATGGATCTGATGAACAGGACGTTTAGAGATTTCCTGGATCGCTTTGTGATCGTCTTTATTGACGATATTTTGGTGTACTCGCAGTGCGAAGAAGACCACTTCAAGCACTTGCATTTGGTGTTGGAGACTTTGAGGAGGAATGAGCTTTACGCAAAGTTCTCCAAGTGCGAGTTCTGGCTACCCTCGGTAGCATTCCTTGGTCATGTAGTGAGTGGGGAAGGTATAGCGGTGGATCCGGCGAAGATTGTTGCGATACGGGAGTGGCCTGCGTTATGTAACATCCCATTTCCGGCTAGACCCCTAGGAGTCGGTTGGATGTGACAGAACCCTGTGAAGCCCAAAAATTGAAATAAATCGGTCGAGGTTTCGGGTCACGGGTTGGTCACGCCCGTGACCGACCCGTCACGCCCGTGACTTTGGGCGTGACCCCTTCGACGATCGTCGATCTCCGCGAGATGATCGTCGAACTTGCTGCCCGGGTATGTCACGCCCGTGACCAAGGTGTCACACCCGTGACCTAGGGCGTGACTCCTTCGACGATCGTCGATCTCTGCGAGACGATCGTCGATATGGCAGCCTGGGCATGTCACGCCCGTGACCAAAGTGTCACGCCCGTGACCAGGGGCGTGACTCCTTCGACGATCGTCGATCCCCGTAAAACGATCGTCGAAATTGAACTCGGGCCTGTCATGCCCGTGGCCTAAGTGTCACGCCCGTGACCAGGGGCGTGACCAGCCTTCGACAACCGTCGATCTCAGTTCGACGATCGTCGACCTCAAAATTGCCGTTCGAGCCTGTCACGCCCGTGACCTAGGTGTCACGCCCGTGACCTAGGGCGTGACCACCCTTCGACGGCCGTCGATCTCAGTTCGACGATCGTCGACCCCAAAAATTGTCACCCGGGCCTGTCACGCCCGTGTCCTAGGTGTCACGCCCGTGACATTGGCCGAAACGACGGTTCAGGCCCGAAATTATTCTAACACGCGTGAAAATAAATGCTGGTGTGGGAAGTTACACCAGGAGTAATTACGGGCCGTTCTTCCTTCTATAATTATATAATAAAGGAGGAAGTGTTGGTCCAATAGGAAACCGCCAACTGGACACACCTGTTCATCTTCCACCGTTTCTTATCCCGTCACTGTAACTGAAAGGCTATTAAGAGGAGCCTTCATGGCCATTACGGCTTTACCCTTCCACCTCCCCACTTTCTGACTTATAAAAGCCCACTTGGGGCAAGAGGAGAAGTTTCATGCTCAAGTAAACGGATCAGATCTTGTTTCTTGCTGTAGGAGAAGTTCGGCTACGCCACCACTGCGCTATGGCACCCCGTCGCTCTTCTCGCCTCCAAACCGCGAACAAGGTCCTCCTCTGCTTCTTCTCTTTCGTGGGTAGATCTTAGGATTCTTAGAAAGGAAGTTCGCGCTCAACGGAGCCGGACCCATCTCTCGTTTTCATGGGAAAACCATGAAAAAGGTATTTTTGAGTTCGCCGGAAACCGCCACCTCCGGCGGCCAAACCACCGCCGACCGCTAGCCATCGCCTCAACGGAGGTGGTGGTGGTGGTGGCTGGCCAGGGAAGTGACCGGACGGCCGGCGACGGATCACGGAATGCTTACAGGAAAAATGGTTTCCTGTGTCTGTTTTCGGTTTCATGAAGAAGATGAACAGTAGAATAAATTTTATAATATATAGATTATTATATATTACATAATGGAAAGAGGTATTATTTGAATATATTTCGGGGCTACAAAATGAGGCACTTAGAGGCTGTTTTAGGAAAAGTGACCAGACACGAAAGTCATAGCCCTTCGAGTCTAGACAAATCTAAAATTGGTTTCAACTCGTTTGGGTAAGCGGTTCGACCGCAGCACCCATTTTAGTGGGGGTTGTACCTAGAGTTGGGCAGAAATTAAAACGGATGCCCACTCTTCGTCCCTTGTCCAAATGACCTGAAATTTGGGCAGGGGGTTAACCCTAGCTATACCTAACGGCTGTCCGAAAATGAGAATTTTTGGAGAACTTTTGCCTAAAGTTTTTGTAAAATTTTAATAGACATTATAAAATTTATTAAGGGATGAAAATAAGTCCAAACTTCCCCAAATTTTGGGTGGTGGTCCCTGGCTATAAAACCTAGATCTGAACAAAATTCCAACTGATTTGGAGGAGTTTTGGGTAGGAAATCTTCCACCCTTAACTAGGCATTAGTGAGACACCTTTTAATAAAAAGTGCACTGAGAGTTTGGAAAGGTCAAATCACCTCAACAGAGGCTGATAATCCGACCTCTGACTTAGAAGGGTGTTATAACCTGCTTGGAGAAAAATGGAGTGGTTTAGGGTTGACTTACCCTAGGATCCAAGCTCAAACCCTAAATAAAGGGTTTTGAGGTTTGTGAAGCACATAGGAGCAAAAGCTCTTGTATGCCCTTGAAATTTGGAGGAGAGTGGCATGATATGCTGAAAACCCTCTGGTTGATATAGTGAAGGAATTGGAGGTAATTAGGTACCTCGAAGGTTGAGAGTTTGATTTAGGGTAGAAATGTAATTCAGTTATTTTAAGCACTAAATCTAATCCAAAAATCATGAAACTCGGGAGGAGGGAGTTTTAGGATGTTTTAGACTTATGGTAATTTTCCTGGAATTTTATGATTAATAAATATTATACTTCATGTGTTAAAGGATTATTAGCCCGATTTGTTGTTTCAAATATTTGGAGGTTTTAAATTAATTATAATCAATTAAAATTCTGGATTTAGATCTTGACTAGTAGAACATTGATCCCTGAATTTTTATAGAATTTTATGTTGAATAAATCTGGTACTTTGTTCACAGATATTAGAAAGGGGTTTTATTGTTTAAAAATTAATTATGGATAAAATACTTGCTGGAAAATTATGAAACTTGGCCAGTGCTAATTTTAGGCCTTTATCTGCATGGAATAAATTATTTATAATTTTTGGAAGAATATTTTCTGTACTTGATTCATAAATAACAGAAGTTAGAGATTATTTCTAAAATAGTTTCCATGCCCTTTTAATGATAGAAAAATTATGATACTTAGGATTTAACCTATTGAGATAACCTACTATTTATCATAAATTTTCTGGACTTCTTGCATGATTACTTAGGGTAGTTCATGTTCAAACCGGTAGCCCTTGGGGATTTTCGAGGAATTTAATTAAATGCCAAATAGATTAGGAAAATTTCCATTTTCTGGATTTAGGTCATTTATATCATGGTGAGTCTCCAGTAAATAATTTAGGGCATTTGGATGAGTATTGGATCATTGCATAACCGGTTCGACATGAAGTCTAGGTCGGTCTGCATATAGCAATTGTGAAATGCATTAGGACATGATTTGAGGAAGTCATTGGAGTTAATCATTTTTGTCTGGGTGGGTAATAGTGGGGGAAATCACAATAGGAAGATATAAAGAGTAGCGAGAAGTGGTGATAGCTAGAGTTAAGAGGTGCTCGGGTTCGGCGAAAGATCGCTTTTCCCGAAGAGAGGAAGGTTAAAAATCACCCTAGGATAGTCTATCGTAATATGAGAAGGGAATCGGGTCATGGGAGATCAACCAATAACAATAAGTGCCTTGCGAAAGGGAACTTCGGGCCGTAATGCCGCCGTCTTGGTTCCTAGTGCCCCTTGAGAGCCCTTCACGGGGAATACCGGGGGCAGTCCTGGGCTAACGTAAACTGTAATAACAAATCGACAAGAGTAACTTAGTAACTAGAGCTGCACTTTTCACAAACACTGTTGGCACAGGGATTTTGATGAGAGCTTCGGCTCGGTTGGTTTGGAGACGGACGGGATGGTCCGGGGAGCTTCGGCTCGGTTGGTTTGGAGACGGACGGGATGGTCCGGGGAGCTTCGGCTCGGTTGGTTTGGAGACGGACGGGATGGTCCGGGGAGCTTCGGCTCGGTTGGTTTGGAGACGGACGTTTGGTCCGGGGAGCTTCGGCTCGGTGTTTGTATGTTTATGATTAAACTTGCATGTGCATAAAATAGGAAAAGTTAAGGTGGTGGGTTTTTCGATATCGGGGAGTTTGATTGCACCGACACCGATATCGTTGACTCGGCGGGGTGATTAGCACTTCGCCAACAGAAGTCCGGTGCGCCAGCCGGCAAGAGTACGCAGGCGTCCGCTTAGTGCACCAAGCGTTGAGGCGTACGATAGGTCAGACCAGTGGTGCTTTTACTGGTTTTGAGGTGGGCGAGGCCCAACCCACCGCTTCCGTCCGCCACTACGGAGGTATCCTGGGAGGTAACGGCTTCGAAAGGGGGGAACTAAAGGTCTGTGTGCACAGAGTCGGGTGTGTGACTTGCACTTGCATGTTTCATCATACCCACTAGCATGTCATAGCATAATCGATTCATTTAACCCTGACACCTAAAGTATAAGTGGTATGGGACGCTTATACATTAGGACCTGCAAAACGACCCCTTGGTCTATAAGCTTGTGTGGGCAAGTTTATAAATCAAAGGTTAATTTCAATATATAACAACATTTGCTGTTTGATAACCGACAACCCAAGGTATAAGTGGTATGGGACACTTATACGATGGGAGCCTTGCTAAAGATCCCTTTTGCTTATGTTTTTCTCGCATAAGTGAAGTTTAAATTCATATATTTGCTTTTCTTACTGCTAGACCTATTATAACAATTATATTAACTGCTCACCGAAAACAACTGGTTAGATTAGTTCCGCTGTCATCTGTTTCTTGATTAATCTCTACTATCATGTCCTTCCCTTTCTTCCTCCCCGCTCGGTACCTAGGAGCCATGGGGGAAGGGGTGGGGGATGATAGGGCTTAGTCTTTATGACTAACGGTTTTCGAACCGCATCATCTAGGGGATCGTGGAGCCCAGCATGGAGGAGCAGCCCCAGAGATCGGTGCGCCTAGAGATGGGGCAGTCTAGCTCCGGAGTTCATACAGCCGGGACCGTGAGTCTCGACCCTGAGTAGTATCTGTTTTAGCTTCCGCATGAGTGATATTGTAGTGAGGACATGATGTACCGGGCATAAGCCCGCATTTATAGTACTCTGATGTTTTCTGTGGACACTCCCCTCGTGGAGATTTTTATTCTATATATGTGATCTATTGCTGTGGACTGCATTGCTCTTATTTCATTTATTTTGCTACCTTTCAGTGATCGATTTGGCCGGCAGAATCGGCGCCTTGTGGTGATAACCCTTCAGGACGTGAAGGTGTCACCGCAAAGCGGCGATTTTGGGCCTAAGACCCCGGTGGTTGAAAAAGAAAAAAAAAAGGGGGTCTTACACGTTATCTTCTGTCGCGGAAGTCCGTAGTTTTCTCGGGCTTGCCGGATATTACAGGCGCTTCGTAGAGAACTTCTCGCGGTTAGCATTACCTCTCACGAAGTTGGCAAGGAAGGATCAGAAATTCTTGTGGACGCAAGAGTGCGTGCAAGCTTTTGAGGAGCTGAAGAGACGGTTGACCATGGCGCCAGTGCTTAGTTCGCCGAGTGGGACCGAGGGCTTTGAGGTGTATAGCGACGCTTCGAGTAGTGGCTTGGGATGCGTGTTGTTGCAGCATAGGAGCGTGATAGCGTATGGATCGCGTCAGCTGAAGGTGCATGAAAGAAATTATCTGGTGCACGACTTGGAGTTGGCGGCCGTGATATTTGCACTCAAGTTGTGGAGGCACTACCTATACGGCGTAAGAGTTGATATATACACCGATCACAAGAGCCTAAAATATTTGTTGGATCAAAAGGACCTTAATATGAGGCAGAGGAGGTGGATGGAGTTCCTGGGGGACTACACCTTCAAGATACATTATGTACCTGGGAAGGGCAACGCAGTTGCGGATGCGCTGAGCCGCAGGGCTCCCGCCTAAGCCAACTGGTTGTCGGTGCATGATGAGCGGCTAGTACGGGAGTTGGAGGAGCTTGAGATCTGTTGCGTTGACAGGCAGACGAGCGCCAAAGCAATGTTAAACTGGACGGAAGTGCAGTATGACCTGGCTGACCGGGTTCGGCAGGCATTGGAGCTAGATGACTCCATGAAGGGGCTTATGGAGGCCGCTCTGGATGGGTCGAATTCCCAGTTCTCGGTGGAAGATGGTTTGTTAAGGAAGGATCATTGGTTGTGCGTCCCGAGTGGGGGTAACCTCCGGGCGGAGTTGATGTACGAGGCTCATCATACCAAGTACTCAATCCACCCAGGGAGCACGAAGATGTATCGTGATCTCAAGAAGCTGTTTTGGTGGCCGGGGGTCAAGAAAGATGTGGCGTTGTACGTGGCTAAGTTCCAAACGTGCGCCTTGGTGAAGACAGAGTGCCAAAAGCCGGGAGGATTTTTGAAGTCCTTGCCTATACCGGATTGGAAATTCGACGATATATCTATGGACTTTGTGCACGGGTTGCCAAGGTCGCAGAAGGGGAACGACACCATCTGGGTGTTCGTAGATCGGCTAACCAAGGTGTCGCATTTCATTCCGCATAGGAAGGATGATCCAGTGGAGAAATTGGCAAAGTTGTATGTGGATAATAGTGTTAGGCTGCATGGTGTGCCCCGTAGCATTGTGAGTGATCGTGATGGGCGGTTCACGTCAAATGATTGGAGGTTGGTGCAGCAGATGCTGGGAACAAAGTTAAAGTTCAGCATAGCTTTCCATCCGCAGACGGATGGGCAGACCGAGAGGGTCAATAGAATGATGGAAGATATGTTACGCATGTGTGTTCTAGATTTCGGTAAGCATTGGGAAGACCACCTTTATTTGGTGGAGTTCGCGTACAACAACAGCTACCAAGCGAGTATACAAATGACGCCCTTCGAGGCCCTGTATGGTAGGAAGTGTCGCACGCCGTTATCGTGGCTTGAAACGGGTGAGGCAAGGTTGTACAAGAAGCAGGAGGTGGAGAGTGCTACCTCATTAGTGTGGATCATTCGGGAGCGCTTGTTGATCGCTCAGGACCGGCAGGCGAAGTATTACAATGCCAAGCACCGGAACGTGGAGTTCGCGGTAGGCGATTGGGTATACCTGAAAGTGAAGCCGTTCAAGGGGGTTTCGCGGGTGAGACGCTTGAAGAAGCTGAGCCCAAGATACCTTGGACCTTTTGAGGTTCTGGAGCGAGTCGGCGAAGCTGCATACCGTTTGAAGCTATCGGTGGAGTTGAGTGGATTACATGATGTGTTCCACATTTCTGTGTTGCGGAAGGCGGTGCAAGAGCCTTCGCAGGTGATCGCGGTTGACCAAGTGTCGGTGGACGAAGGGTTGACGACTAGGGTCAAGCCCATTCGCATCGAAGATGTTGAGGTCAAGAGGCTTCGTAGCAAGGTGATCCGGATGGTTAAGGTCCGGTGGGATAACTACGGGCGTGAGGAGCTCTCTTGGGAACGGGAGCAGACTATGCTCGAGGAGTACCCGGAATTATTCCGCTCAGGTACTGTTTTACTTTAAGTCCTGTTTTCCTTTATTAATTTCGTGGACGAAATTCTTTAAGGGGGGTAGAATTGTAACAACCCAAATTGTTGTAGGAGCGACGGGGATCGATTTTGGCCAAGACGGGTTTTTAATGCAGGTGACACAGGCCCCGACACGGGCGTGTCGGAGGCCGTGTCGGGCGTGTCGAGCTCGGGCCGTGTCGTCGACCAGCGCAGGTCGACGATGGTCGTGTGGTGGAACACGGCCTAGGACACGGGCGTGTCCCAGGCCGTGTCACACCTGTGCTGTGTGGTTGGGTGCACGGGTAGTGACACGGGCATGAACACGGGAGTGTCTAGTTTGACACGGGCGTGTCCCATGCCGTGTCACCAAGCCGTGTACCCCTCTGACTGCAAAGTGTCGATTTATTGCACACGGGGGGCGTGATACGGGTCCCGACACGGGCGTGTCGCAGGCGACACGGGCGTGTCGGAGGCCGTGTCACATGCCGTGTGCTGGTTTTCAATTTGGGTCGAGACGGCGAATGAGCTACACGGCCAGGCACACGGTCGTGTGCCAACCCGTGTTCGGCCCAGATTTTATAATTTGAGGCTTAATCGTGGCCGTTCATTTCCTTGGCTTTGGATCCGACGGTGGGGGGCTGCTCCTGGATGGTTTTACCCGAGAATAGGGTTTAGAAACCCTCATTTCTCTTGAGTGGTTCTCTTTCTAAAAGCTAGAGAGAGGAGAGAGCAAGGAGGAGGAAGAAGGGCTAGATCCGGCCGCTGGAAGAGCTTCGGAGCTCCGAATCGCGATCCGAGTCCATATCCGCGGAGGCGACGCCGTTGCGGTGCTTTCCAACCGTATAGTTTTCGATGGCACCGCGGAAGAATGCAAGGGTAACGATTTCTCATCCTTGGGCATGTGAAGCCCTTTTTCCCTTTGCATAGGAAGCCCTCTCTCGCGAGTGAGCGAAGAGTTGGAGCGTTCCTTGGGGTAGATATGTAAAGTCCCCCTTGTGTAGAGTCTGTATGCGTAAACGGGCATAGGCATTGTGTGTGAAGCCTATCCGGACAAGTAGAGCCGGATCGGTGATGTTGCATTGCATATGAAGCGGGGAAGACTCCGGGTGTTTGGGTGTTTTTCGGGTTTTCTACGTGGTAGATTGCATCAGGGAGCCTTGGAGATTAACTCCAAGGTGCACCCGGAAAACTGGGCAAAAGCGGGCTTTGCCAACACGGTGGCCGGGGAGACAACGTGAACATAACCGGGTTATGTGATTGTTGTGGCGGAAACGGGACTCGGTGAGTCTTGACCTGCGCATATGGCTTAAATTGCCGTTGCGATATGAGCACGCGTCAGGCGGAACCGTACCCGGTCTATGTCGTTCGGTAGGACCGTTGGCATGGATGAGGGTCTTCGGCGGTCTATGGCTTAAATTGTCGTGATCAAGGCCAGGAAGGCAAAATGCTCATATGGATGACCGTCCAAGAGGCGGTGGTGGATTGGGAACGTCTATGGCTTGAATTGTTGTGACGTTGGCCGGTTCGCCGAGAATGTGCCCTGAGTGCACGGGGTGTGTGGCCGTGCGAGCCTACGCCTGTGTTGATGTGTGTTCGCATTAATACATATTGCCTATACTAATGAAGTGCAGGGAAAGAGCATCGCCGCCCCGATTTTAGGGGTGGGATCGTTATAATTTGGTCAGCATTGCTGACCGTTGCTATTGTTTGCCACCGGGCGGTGGTTTGTGGCTTGCAGGTGCTGCGGAGCAGAGCGGGAAATAGCGGGCTAAAGCCCTTGTTGCTGTGCCGGCCCTCGAAGGCCTAATTGCTTATGTTTCTTTCCCGTTTTCATGTATGGCCGGCCTGCGTGCCGAAGTTTGGAAAACACTATTTTGTTAAGTGAACAATGTAAGGCCTTAAGGCCAGTTCTCTTTTATGTATGATTACATTCCTGAGTTGGTAGTGGACATTCATGCTTTGTAGCAGGGTTCTTATTCCTTTTGCAACTTAATAATTTGCTTCTGCTAGGTGTTGTGTAGGACGACATGATTGGTTGAATGGTTTCAACGCGTTACCAACCGGTCTGTCCGTAGTATATGGCGTCGGGCCCCGGCCGGACCTATTACTATATGCTATGCGACGGATAGGGGTGTTACATGACAGCGGAAGCATCCCGGGACCTAACCCCAGAGTGAGAAGATGTGCCTCTTTCCAACCAATCCTTCGCCCTACCAGCTAGGTGAAAGCCTGGTCACGGAGGAATCTCATGACTTAGCCTGATAAATGCATGCCACAAGCCTGACCTGCAAGAGGGTTGAGGCATCAAAAAATTTTATTCATTAAAGTAGAGTGCATACATGTTTTCATGGATAGAATCGTTTCAAGTCTTTACCGCTCCAGGTGTGACTTAGGGTCTCGCCCTCCACATTCTGTAGATGGTACCCTCTGATCTTAAAGCCTCCCCAACAATGTACGGGCCTTCCCAGTTAGGGTGGAGCTTTCCCACTATGGCTGACCTCCCTACTGCGTCCACCTTCTTCAGGACCAAGTCACCTTCTGCAAACTGTTTGACCCTGACATGCTTGTCGAAGTACTTAGCCATTCTTATTTTCACTTCTTCCTGTCGGATGGCGGAGAGATCACGCAGCTCCTCCACCATGTCAAGGGAGAGCCGCAGCTCTGCCTGATTCTCAGCTTGTCATTCTTCCCTGCCTGCCTCTGTCTCAACCACCTGAGGCGTCCAGACCTCGAACTCTATTGGCAGCACGGCCTCGCACCCATAGGAGAGCTTGAAGGGGGTCTCCCCCATGGCCATATTGGGAGTGGTTCTAAGGGCCCAGAGAACCGAAGGAAGCTGCACCACCCAGCTACCCTTCAAATTCTCTACTTTCTTCTTGAGGAGATTGACGATGATCTTGTTTGCCGCCTCCACTTGCCCTTTGCTGCTGAGGTGGTGAACTGAGGAAAATCTGAGGTCAACCCCGAGCTGCCCACAGAAGTTAATGAACTCGGTGCTAGCGAATTGAGGCTCATTGTCCGTGACTATGGCCTGGGGCAGGCCGTGCTAACAGATGATCTCTCCCCAAACAAAGTTCTTGATCACCAGGGAGGTCACCTTTGCTAGAGCCTTTACTTCTAACCACTTAGAAAAATAGTCGATCGTTACCAATAGGAACCTCCTCTGCCCGCTGGCCTGGGGAAAAGGTCCCACCAAATCAATTCCCCAAATGGTGAAGGGCCAGGGGGTTGTTATGCTTCTGTGGCGCTAGGCTGGTTTTAGTTGGAGGGGGGAAACATCTGGCACTTGTGGCACTTCTTCGTGAACTCTGCAGCATTGTGGCCCTGGGTAGGCCAAAAGTACCCTTGCTAGACAATCCTTCCTTCTAGGGTTCGACTCCCAGAATAACTCCCACAGTCCCCGGAGTGGACCTCTTCCAAGATTCTCTGGACCACCCTCTCGGCCACGCAACGGACCAATAGCCCCAAGAGAGTCTTCCGATACAACTGTCCATCAAGAATGAGATTATATGCTTACTTGTACTTGAACTTCTTTTTGTCCATCCCCTCTGGATACACCCCCATGGAAAGGAACGTTGTGAAAGGTTCCATCCACGAGGGGTGTTGGTCAACCTCCATCAGTTCCCCCTCTTGGATAGATGGACGGAACAGGTCAGTGATGGAACCTCCCACCCAGGGACCATGTTTGGCCAGCTGATCAGCCTGCTCATTCTCTTCTCGCGGCACATGTCGGATGGAGAAGGTCTGGAACTTGTCGATGACCCCCTTCACTTTCGCCAAGTATAACTAAAGGGTAGGCTCCCTTGCCTCAAACTCCCCATTGATCTGGGAAGCTACCACCATGGAGTCAGTGAGGACCTTCACGTCAAGCACTCTCAGCTCCCTGACAAGATAGAGCCCTACAATCACCGCCTCGTACTCGATCTGATTTTTAGTAATAGAAAAATGGATAACTATCGTTTGCTCTATCTTTGTTCCTTGGGGGCTCTCCAAGATCACCCCCACCCCCAAGAAATGCTTACCTGAGGCACCATCCACCATCACCTTCCAAGGAACTGGGCGGGCAAGTTCCGCCTCCGCCACCTCGACCACATAATCGACCAGAAAGTCGGTCATTGCTTGGGACTTGATTGAAAGGAGGGGGACAAAAGAAATGTCGAACTCGCTCAATTCCACCAACCACTTAGCCAACCTTACTGAATGCTCCACCCCCTCGAAGATGTTGAGAAGGGGATGGTCAGTGACCACTCGGATGGAGTGTGCCTAGAAGTAAGGTCGGAGCCTCCGGGCCGAGATGACCAGGGTAAAGGCCAGTTTCTCCAAGATGGGGTAACAGAGCTCTGCCTTCCTTGTTAGGGTTTGGCTCCACCCCTATGGGGGTGAGAAGATGGCCTAAGAACTTTCCCCTACTGGCCCAAAAACGTACTTCAGGGGGTTCAGCCTCATCTTATACTCGCGCAAGGTAGTGAAGGTTTTATCCAGGTCCTGGAGGTGAGAGTCCACGTCTTGACTCTTGATCATAAGATCGTCTACGTACACTTCTAGGTTCCTTCCCTTATATTCTCAAAAGACCCTGTCCATTATTTTTTGGTACGTCTCCCCTGCATTCTTCAGCCAAATGACATCATTTTGTAGCAGTAGCACCCATCCCCCGTGATAAAAGAGACATCTTTTATGTCGGGAGGGTGCATCCTGATTTGGTGGTAACCTGAAAATGCATCCAAAAAAACTCATTACAGGAAAACCGACGGCTGAGTCAACCAGCGCGTCGATTTGAGGCAAGTGATAACAATCTTTAGGGCATGATTTATTAATCAAAGAAAAATAAACACACATACGCCACCAGCCATCTCCTTTTTTAAACTACATTGGAGACCCAGCCAGGGTATTGAATTTCGGATACAAAACCAGCCTTCAGGAGCTTGGCCATCTCTTCCCTGATGGGTGCGGCCATCTTGTCCGCAACGGATCTCTTCCTCTGTTGGATGGGGCGGGCTTCTGGATCTAGGTTGAGGTGGTGGCAGGCGACGTCCGCGTCAATCCCTGGCATCTCTGTCGCGCTCCATGCGAATATGTCCATATTTTTCTGGATGCACTCCAGCATCCTGTCCTAGTCCTCCGGGGTCAGCCCCCCGCTGATGCGAACCTTCTCCACCCTGCCCCCTGGGTGAGAACTTCCATCTCCACCACCTCTTCCGCAGACTCCAGCCTGGACTGGTCTCCCCATTCACCAACACCCCCTCTCGCGGGACAAGGGACTCTGCTTCTTCCACGGCCATTGCCTCAACCGACTCTTCTAGAACAGCCTCCGCCGCCACTACCTGGGCGCGGACTTCTTCCTCCACTTCAATCTCCTCCACCTCTTTTTCGGCCTCCGGCCCGAACAGCTACTCCATCCTACTCTCCATCTCCCCGGCCCCCTCCTGCCAAGAGATGGAGTTCACCGCCATGACATAGCACTCACTCGCGGCCTTGGGGTCTCCCCGGACCCGGACCCGGACCTGGATCCCCCTCAGTGTTGAACTTCAAGCACTGATGGAAGGATGAGGGGACACAGCGAAAGGCGTCGATGAGGCATCGCCCGAATAGGGCGTTGTAACTGCTTTGGGCATCCACGATGACGAACCTGTAAGTACGGGACTTCACCTCCAGAGTAACATGGAGTCCTACTCCTCCTTCCACTTCCTTCCTCTCCCCGGAAAATCCGAACAGAGGCCCATCTGAGGCCATCAACCTCTTGGCCTCTACTTTCATTGCATCGAACGCCTTCTTTAAAATGGCATTGACCGAACTCCCGTTATCGATGAGGATCCGGGGGACAGTGAAGTTTTTGATGGCTGTCTGGATGACCAGTGCATCGCAAAAGGGATCCTCATGATTCGGCATGTCTTTCCTCGAGAAGGTAATCTTCTCATCCGGGGGTTGGGTCTAGGATGTGGAGCCAACGCTTCAGAGGTACATGGTGTGGAGACTTGCCTTCCGGGAAGCCTCAACCCCCACCCCCTATGGATCACTCTGATCCCTCCTCGGGCCCCAACATCGGCCTGGTCCTCACACCTGTCCTCCTCTGCTCGAAGCAGGACTTCTTCAATCTACACTTCCTGGTGGTCTTGCTGCTGCTGATGCTCCATGTTTCCTCTAATCTCGAGGAACTCTGGGCACGTGGCTGTAGCGTGCCCCTCCTCCTGATAGAAGTCACAATAGGGTAACTCCACCCTGAATTCCCTCCTCCTCCTCTGCTGACCCCTCCTCCTCTACATAGCTATCGTCATAGCTTGATGCTGATTAGCGAGGGGGGGTCTCTTCCCTTGCCTCCATCCTGGAGGGTGGAAGTGACCCTGGCCTCCCTAGCAGTTGTCTCCTCCATAGAAACCTCTCCACTGACCCTGATCCTGCCACTCTGGCTGCCTCCAGCCGAGCCGATTATTCGTATCCTGACGCCCCGACCTCTGTTGCTGCTGTTGCACCTGCTGTAGCTGTTCCCACTGCCGGGGTTCAACTCTCCTCACCTCCTGACCTCGGCTACCTCCTGGCCCCTTCTCCTCCTCCATGGCCCACCTGGCCATCTTTTTGTGAACTCGGGGTTTGACACCTCCCCCTCGACTTCCCTTGCCGCCCTCTCCATCAATTCCTCATAGGAGAGGGGAGGCACCCTCTTCAGCTTCATCCTAAAGAGGCCCTGTTGTAGTCCCAGAGTGAAGTCCATCATCAGGGTGTGCCCTGACATCTCCTAGACCTGGGTGACCTCCGCGTAGAACCGGTCTGCGTAACTCCCCAAGATCTCGTTCACCCCCTGCTTGATGTGGAACAGGGACTTAGATTATTTCTTTCTCTTCTTGGAGGTGGTAAACCTCAACATGAACCCTCGTCGCAGGTCCTCGAAGTAGTAGATGGAGTTGGTCGGAAGCTGGTGGAACCACTCTCTCGCCTTCTCCTTGAGGGTGATGGCGAAGAGGCTGTACTTGAAGGCATCAGACATCTGCCTTATCGACACCACATCCTCAAACCACTAGATGTGTTGGATCGGGTCGTCCTTCTTGGTGTAGTAGGACATCCCTGGCTCCCTGAACCCCTCTGGAACCGGGGCAGAAGAAACTAACTCGTTGAAGGGACTGCCTCCCCCTGCTGGGTGAGCCGGGACATCTCGCCTGCCCATATCGTCGAACCGACCTCCACTCGTCGACTCAGGGAAGAGCAATCGCCCTTGGAGATCTCGCTTGCTTCCTTCCTCCACTACCTCCTTCCCAGGTCATCGAGCCGGGGCATACTCTCCCAAATCTTGGGCGGCAACGATTGGGATGGCTGGCGGCGAGCACTCGACGCGGGCTCTGAGTGCGACCCTAGCGAGACCGAGCACCTCCCGCCTGAACTACTCGAACATTCCCACCGTAGCGAGAGGGGGATGGGGTGGCGAGTCGGCTCTATCCGAACCTTGCCCTTCTCCTCCAATCATCGAGCTTGCTGAAGATTTTCTGTGCTGACCACGCTCCACGCTCACCGTACTAAAATGTTGAAACCAAAAACTCGGTCCCTGAGGAGTTCACCCTTGGGGAAGGGGTGATCGCACACTTACTTCTCTCCTGCGAGCCAAACAACTAAGGAACGAGAACATGGAACAAACCCAAAGGCTCGGCATGGAGGTCCCACCATACACCCAAAAGATCTTAGAGCGTTTCCCCTCCCTAGTCAAATGTCAAGCTAAGGATACCTCAAAAAGCGCAAGAAGATCCGGGGACTAGTAAGCATGCCTTCTGAGGTACCCCCTTGGGTCTATTTATAGATTTCTGAAAATGGCCTGCAAATAACCAATCTTCGTTGTTCTAAAATTACTAAAATACCCCGGGCTGGCCTACCAACAGCCAAACTCCGCTGTTCCAAATGGCTATATGCAGGCCTACAAGGGAATCCAGGTAACTTTACCTCTGGGCCCTACCTGTGCGAGTGGTCCATGAGGACACCACTCGCCTGAGGGGGCAAATACTGGGAGCACAACGCATTTGCCGCCTTGAAGATCTCTGCAAGGCGAGTGCCTGGCTGGGCGGCCACTCGCCCAGCTCGGCGAGAGCTGGTCTCGCAAGTGCTCCAATGCACGAGATCCTTAGGCGAGTGCCGGGTGAAGATTACACTCGCCGAAGGGCAGAACCGTTCCTCCTCGGGCTGCACGAATGCCCATCTTTTGTCCTTGGGCGAATATTGGCCAAACTGCCCACTCACATATCTGATGGGATCCACTCATCGAATATGGGGTTGTACAGTATTACTCTGAAGTAGAGGTCGGGACCCAACCCCCTGATGTTTAAAGCTTGCAAAAATGCTCAATATTCTTTACTGTGATTAACCATGTTCAGATTGTCCTTTCGAATGACGATTTTAATTTCGTTGAGGAGATTTGTTACAATTCGATTTTTATGGGGAGATGTATCAGTTTAAAGACGAGATCCACGCTCCTTCCAAATGCCCCATAAGCAAAAATGCAAAGGTGGACAAGGATTTAGATCTAATATTTTTGCTAAGTTTGTTTGCGTAAGAAAGCCAAACATGTGATTTGTGCTGAATGGTGAGGGAAAGCATGGCAAATGGTAGAAGCAATTTTTCAAAATAACCTCAAACGACCTTTGCTAGGAAACCCGAGCAAAAAAGATGGCCAGGTTCAATATTGAGCGACGGAAAACATGAGCATCTTGGAGCGAGTGAGATGCCAATTTTTTGGATGTTGATATCACATGCAATCTGCTTCCGGGTTACAAGACACCTGATGATGCTTATCTTAGGTGGAATAATGGCTCCGTTTGGGGGGACTTATTTTCACCGGTCAAGCGGTCACGATCGCATGAACCGGACCTTAATTAAATCCCGATTCATCGGATCGTGACCGCTTGACCGGTGAAAATAAGTCCTCCCAAACTGAGCCAATGTTTGACCACATCCATTTCCAGGGTGGGTCAGCTGGGATGGTAAGACTGCATAAGACTTTTTTAGTTGAGGCAAGAGATAAATTACCATTTAAGTGTGCATCCAAAACATGGACTCGCCATCGAAGGAGATGCAATTTAAGAACTCAGTAAGGTACCCAAGGTTATCATCCCAAGGACCCCAAAACGTAGGTATAGGAACTATATGGTCGTCCTTAAGAATAAGATACTTGTATTTGATATAATTTGAAAAGTGAGAATTACTGTTGCATACTTTCCGGATCTCCTTAAATCCGAAACTTTTGTGAGTGAATTTGAGGCTATGAAAGCCAAGACCACCAACAGAGATGCTAGAGCTGCAAGTTTTGTATGAAACCCAGTGATGCTTATTTTCAGTGTCAAGATCGTTCTAGAGGAATTTAGATATGTATTTATCCATGGTGTCAAGAATGAAAACTTGTATGTTGGAGCACGCAATGAGGTGAAAATATGAGGACATCAGCGTAGATTTTATCAAAGTGAGCCTCTGCCTCCCCCATAGCAAGGAGTCGGAGCAGTCATCCGACAACGTAGGAGTGCGGCCTAGCCACAAAATGCTCATAATGAACTAGCATGCTAAGGCCATAGAAAAAAGGGATTCCCAAATAAGTGAAAGGAAAGGTGCCAAGTTGGATTTTCAGCTTTTGTAGGACAATTCGTTTTCGGCCTAGAGGAATTTTATTAGAGAAATAGATATTGTTTTTCTACCCGTTTATCTTTTGGCCTGAACCACGCTCAAAAAAGAAGATAACTTTTCTAACGGATAGAATGGTGGATAGATTTCCCCTAGCAAAGATGATGGTATCGTCGGCATAGAGGCAGTGAGAGATGCGAGGGCCCCTTGAACACCCGTTATACCAGATGGCTTTTGAGAATCGAAAAGAATTGTTCAGTAGCTTACTAAAAATATCTTGAGAGATTAAGAAGAGTAAAGGAGATAAAAGGGTCTCCTTGCTTGACTCTCCAGATAGACGGGCATAAGCAGCATTTTCGTTCCATTTATAATTAGGGAGAACATGTTGTGGCATTGTGCCATTTTGATTAAAGATACTATTTTAACACAAAAATCAACTTTGGCCATCAGTACTCGAAATAAAAAATTCCAATCCACTATGTCAAAAGCTTTTTCCTTATCAAGCTTGAGAATTATGTTGCCTCCCCACACCTTTTTGTTGATATCCTTGAACACAGATATAATTTTGTGAATGTCTCGAGATTTGATGCAGGCAGTTTGCTCATGTGAAATAAAACTATTTAGGATTGGGTTAAGAAGAGTGGCAAACATTTTGGAAAAGATTTTTGAGGTAACATTGGATACGCTAATGGGTCTAAAGTGCTTAGGGGAAGTGGGGTTTTTTATTTGGGGAGGTGTAGAAATGAATCAGATAACCGCCTGAAAAAAATCTTGGCAAGTAGCGAGAGGGTCATCCTTAATGATGTCCCAACAACACGGAGAGAAGCCACTGTTGAAGCCATTCAAACTATTTTTGTGTATCGAGAATACAATTTTTCTTAATTATTCCAAGTTTGGAGGAGCACAAAGCAAATCATTCTGCTCGGGGGAGAGAACATTTGTGAGGATTCCAAATGTAGAGTTGGAAAGGTGGGTGGTGGAGGGGTTTGCATTGTGTTTTTGCAAGTGGAATAAGATGATTTCCTGAATTTTAAGTGAATCATATTGAACCACGCCATTCTCGTCCAAAATTTGTGTTATCTGGTTAGTAGATTTCTTAGAACAAATAAGTACTTTGAAATAAGGAGTGCATCTATCATTTTCCCATATGGCCCGGTCCCAAGCACGCTAAGCCCTAACGTGGCCTTAGTCTGAAGCAGTTGGGAGTAGTCATATTCAAGCGCCAGTATAGAAGAAAGAAACTCTGGAGTGCATGGGGGAGATATCAAAGGAAGATTCAGAAGTGGAGATTTGTGATATCAAGAATTTTCCTGTCTAAGTTTCCAAATCTATAATTTTCATGTTGAACAAATTTTGATTTGAAGACGTTTAGACACCTAATTTGGGCCACGAAAAAAGTCACGCCGAAAATCTGCACGGACGACTCGTTCCGTGCATGTCTTTTTTCGGGCTCAAATTCGAGGCCTAAACAGCTTCAAATCAAAAAAACTGTCAACATAAAAGTTGTAGATCTCAATGAGATCTACAACTTTCATGTTGATGACTTTTTCAAATGAGAAACATTTGGGGCTCACAATTCAAAAACGCAAAAATTATAAAAAAAACAAGATTGATTTGCTATTAGTAATTTTTGGGAAGAGAAAAAATGCAAAAAATGACTGAATCTGTTTTTTTCTTGATTTGCTAGTAACGAAAATGAGTTTGCTAATAACAGCACCTTAATAAAATTGGAGAGTGATCAGAAAAAAGGCGCTCTAGATGGGAAATGGTTAAACTTGGCATATCAATGAATAAGTTGCAGGAAATGTAAACAGTAAGTTTTTTAGTTTGTCAGTTAGAGATGGAAGAGGAAAAATGAATACCTAACAGTGGATGATATATGGCAATGTATAGATGCAGATGTTTCCAGCAGGATCTCGATTAGCTATCTCTGTCTATCCTACACACCGGGCCGTCCCAAACTGTCATTGCTGGATCGGCGTGGGGTTGGAGGTAAATGGAAAAAAAAAACGGTGATCCAATTATATTACATTTTCTAATCCAGCTCTCTTTAATTCTTCTTTAATATATGCACGCGTGTGCGCGCACACACACACCTATATACATATATACATATATATATCTTTATACTATAAGTAAGGAATAAAAGAGCTATAGTGTAATATTTGGATGCCCAAAATATTATTCACAATGGTATAACATTTATTCCCTAAATACTCCTCATATAATCAATTCTCATTTTCATTTGTTTTGTTCTTTTTAGTCATTTTTCTTATATTTAGAGAGGAGAGATAGAAATTACGTTTTGTATGTCAAAACGTATGTTTTTTACAAAATAAAAATATAATCGTGATTTAGATTTTTTACGGTCATTTTGGATACCCATATGTATATGTTGCGGGCGCAACCCGCAGCGACACATTGAGCACAGGCGTAGCCCGGGCGGAGGCGGGCAAAGCCCGCCTAAATGCGTCTGAAGACCACCCAAGAGCTCTCCCCTCCTTTTTATTTGTTTGGGCCGGATCTTGGGTGGTCTTTTTAGTCATTTCTTCTTATACTTTGAGAACTCTTTTTATAGATGCGGTCGAAGACCACCCAACTCGCAGATGAAAAAAATGATTCAGTCTGATTTCGCCACCCTGTTTGGCAGACAGTAGATTTTGAGAACGAATGTCGCCCCCACGATAAATGTCGTCCACACGACAAATGTCGCCCCCGCGACAATTAAATGTCGCACTCACGACCAATGTTGCCGCCTCAGCCAAATGTCGCCCCCTCGACAAATGCCGCACCCTCGACAAATGTCGCACCCTCGACAAATGTCGCACCCACGGCGAATGTTGTCCGCACGGGGTCCCCCGTGCACGACTGCTTGTATATATATATATCTTATATATATAAGGGAATATAGATATTTGAAGGCACACCAAAAATTTAATATTGATCATTGGATCATGAGAGAGAACATGAAGGGAATTTGGAGAGAGAGAGAGGAGGGAGAGGGAGAGAGAAAGGGGGGAGTGATAAAGAGAAAGAGAAGGAAAAATAAATTAATTTTTATAGATTAAAATTTGCAAAATTTTATATACGTTCGTGCTCGAAACTCTCGGGCAACCTTCGGCCGCATCCAGGCGAGCTTCGCCCGCCTGCGCACGGGCTTCGCCCATGCTCAATTCGTCACTGCGGGTTGCGCCCGCCTATGAGCGGGTTGTGCACACATCCGAAATCTTCTTCAAAATATATACAAATAAGTACTTAAAATGACCGCAAAAAATATGAAGTATTATTCTTATTTTTACTTTATAAAATTTTGCAAATTTTAATCTATAAAAATTAATTTATCTTTTCTTCTCTCTCTTTATCCCCCCCCCCCCTCTCTCCCTCTCCCCCTCTCCCTCCTCTCTCTCTCTCTCCAAATTCCTTTCATGTTCTCTCTCATGATCCAATGGTCAATATTCAATCTTTAGTATGCCTCCAAATATCTATATTCTCTTATATATATAAGACATATCTTTTACTATAAAAAAGAAGAAGTTGTCTTTGGTGCAACATTCAAAATTGTCAAATGTAATCTTATTCTTTTACTTTAATGACTTAACCTATATTTAAAGTAATGATAGAAATTCATTAAATACCTCGTATCCTCAAATTAAAAATAATGATCGAAGTTCATGGATTTCAAAAGTCTTTATTAGAGCTTTTAGACCTACTATAATAGGCTATCATTACACATGTCAACAGTCTTTTCAAAAAAGAGTGACATTTAACATGTCATCAGTATTTTTGAGAAGCTACCATTAAACTCATCAATTTTAAACTCATAAGTCATCACTTCTACTAAAATTGATTTAGCATGCATCATAATATTTGCATTAAGGTAAAATAATTAATTGTGTTGCGGTTCGCTCAATGCCCTCGGTAGACTGGTTCCGGATCGGTCCGTCTTAGCCCCGGGCGATCGAGTACGCACACAGTCAAAGTAGAAAAAGAGAGATTTTACACACACAACTTTAGCGTGGAAAATCCCGGAAAGGGGAAAAAACCACGTGGATGGGTCTGTGCCAGCCAAGATCCACTATTTGTCTCTGTTACAGTGCTCTTGTAAAGAGAATGCGAGGGCGACAGGTCGCGCCTCGTTACAAATACTGGGGGGTTGAGAGAGCTCTCCTTGGGTGACAGGCCACCTCTTAGGAGTTCGCGCACTCTGACGTGCGTCTTTCTTGAGTGTTTGCTCCTCAGGCTTGCGCTCCACAGGATGCCTGCACTTTATCCCTCAAAATGAGGAGGGTCGTCTTAGTCGGCACTTTACTCTTTCTTCTTTAGGCGGCGCTTAGAGGAGAACCTGCCAGATTAGTGGGTGAAAGAGGAGGAGAGGAGGAGCGTAGAGAGAGAAGCTCTGGGGAGAAGCAGAAATGAAGAGAGAGAGAGAGAGAGAGAGAAGGAGAGAATGAAGGAGGATCCCCTCAAATGAACTATTAGGGGTGCTTATATAGGATTTCTGGGGTGGTTACGGAGGTTAATCATGGATCGAAGGGTCGTGATCGCTTGTGGTGATCGGAGGGCCGTAATGGCCTACCACGATCGAACGGTGGAGAGAAGGCCGGCCCACGATGATGGTCGGAGGAGGCGCTCCGGCCGGAGGCCGCCCAAGGGAGGGGGCGGCCGGCCGCAGGCGCCCGGTCCTGGGCAGCCGGCCAAGGCCGCCCGACCGGAGGGGGGCGGCCGGCCGCAAGCGGCCGGCCAAGGCTGCCCGACCGGAGGGGGGAGGCCGGCCGCGAGGAGGCGGCCGGCCGCGGCCGCCGGCCACACAAAGGGGACCGACCGGGGCCGCCGGCTGCAAGGGGGCGGCCGGCGGCCCAAATGTGGGAGGCCGGCCGCGGGAGGCCGGCCGTCGGCCGCAAGGGGGGCGGCCGACCAAAAGTGGTCGGGCGCCGGGCGCCGGCAGCCCGTAACGGTGGCGGCGGCGATTGCGATTTGGCGCGCGGTGGTTACGCGATCTGGTGCGTGGGAGTTGTGATCTGGGGTGCTGGATTTGCGATCCGGTGTGCGCGAGTTGTGATCCGATGTGCGGGAGTTGCGATCCGGTGTGCGGGAGTTGCGATCCGGTGTGCGGGAGTTGCGATCCAGTATGCGGGAGTTGCGATCCGGTGTGCGGTAGTTAACATAATCTTCTATAAATTATGGGGTACCCATCATTTGCCCCCCAAAATTCCATCATCTTGGAGCGAACGGAAAGCGCGGGAATTTTCTTTTTTGCGACGGGGCTTGGAGGCGATGGTCGGGACGGGTGCTAACACCGAGATGGGTGGCGATGGCGACAGTGCTAAGGTGAGTCTCTGACCGAAGGAAAGGTCCGGGCACCGGACGACGCCGGAGGGGAGGAGGCCCCTCGCGCAGGCGGCGCGGGGCGCGCGCGGGGCTGAATCCGCACGAGGGCGCGCGCGGGGGCGCGCAGGGCTGAACCCGCGCGCGGGGGCGCGCGGGGCTGAACCCGCGCGCGGGGGCGCGCGGGGGCGCGCGGGGCTGAACCCGCGCGCGGGGGCGCGCGGGGCTGAAACCGCGCGCGGGGGCGCGCGGGGCTGAAACCGCCCGCGGGGGCGCGCGGGGCTGAACCCGCCCGCGGGGGCGCACGGGGTTGAACCCGCGCGCGGGGCTGAACCCGCGCGGGGGGCTGAACCCGCGCGGGGGGCTGAACCCGTGCGGGGGGGGGCATGCGGGGCTAAACCTGCGCGCTCGGTGCGGTCGCTTGCTCGCGCGGGCTGATTTTGCGCGTGCTTCATGCACGTGTGTGGCTCGAGTGCGTGGGCGCATTGTGCGCTCAGACTTGCTTTTTTGACCTTACTTTTTTGTTTTTTTCAGGTTTCCAAGCGGTGCGTACAGAGCCGTCCTATGCGGCTGCGCTCGAGTCTCTCCCTCGAGCACGTAGATATTTGGAGGAGGCACTTCAACCTGCCCCCCGATTTGGAGGTGCGGATTCCTAGTCCTGAAGAGCGGGTGCAAAACTCTCTGCGAGGTTGGATGACCTTTTGTGAGTCGTCTCTTCAGTGTAGCTTTCGCCTTCCGGCTTGCGAGGAAGTTGTCGAGATTCTAAAGTTCTGCGGCGTTCCTGTGTCGCAGTTTACCCCTCTTGGGATGACGCGGATCATGGGGTTGATCGCGTTCTTTCGCGAGCACGGATCAAGGTTTTCCTTTGATATTTTCAAGGATTTGTGTGAGGTGCGTGCCGACGGTGCCGGCCTCGTGGATGTCTTCAATAACAAGCGGTGGCTAGAGTTTGAAACCCGGGCGGATCGTCGCCATGAGAATACCTTGTTTGGATATGTTAGGAACCCAGGTGGATTTCCAGAGGTATGGAGTGTGCTTCCGGACCGTTGTCGGCATCCTAGAGAACACGAGCGGGAGTTTACTCCCGTCCTTGGTTTTGTGGAGCCCCAGGAGCTGGGGAATATCTTGTTCAGCATTTCTACTTTCGTCGATGAGAAGCGCCTGCTGCTATGCAGGCTATTTGTTGATTCGGGACGTGCTGCCGCCATTCCTATCTCCTGTGATAGGAAGAGGAAGCTAGTGTTTAGAGGTTGTGGAGTTGAGGAGGCGGGTCCTAGCCTTCTGTCGCGACAGGATGTACTTCTAGAGGGGGCCGCCCCTTGCGGCTCTAGAGCGGGAGGCGAGCCGGATGATGCGGATTTTGAGGCCCTGGGGTCCTCTGCCCCCCAGGCTTCCCCAGTGCGGGTTACGACGCGGCAGGTGGTGAAAGGAAAGAGGGTCTCTTCTTCCTTGGAGGCGATGAACCAAGCGGTACGTATGATCTCAACTTCTAAGTAGTGGCTTTTGAGAAAAGCTCTTCTGACTTGTCTCTTTTCTTTTGCAGATTGAGACTCAGGCAAACATTGTGCTTATGTGGAATGACCACTACGTGAGCCTGAAGGACGGGTTTACGGCCCTTCAGGGTGAGCTCCGGGAGGCGAAGAGTGCCCTTTCGGATCTTAAGGGGCGACGAGAGTGCGATATTTTGCGACTTAGGCAGATTGGGTCCAAGCTGCGGTGCGAGCTGGAGGAAGCCAGAGCTGCGTACAGTGCCGAGAAGACGGCTGCGGAGGAGACTTTGCATCTTCTAGATGAAGTTTGGGCAGAGCTGGAGCTATCCAGGGAAGAGGTGATGAGCCTTTCCTCCGCGGAGCGAGAGGTTGAGCTGAAGGTGGCTGGTCTGGCAGAGTACCGGGACTCTGTATATTACATACGAGACCGGTGTCTGATCTCGGAGGAGGTCCGCGAGGAGGTGTGGACTCAGGAGGTGGAGCCACAGATGGAGGACTTGCGGGAAGTCTCTTTCTGCTAGGGGATGGCGAAGACTCTTCAGATGGTGTCCCGGAAATGGGTATGCGACGTTGCCGGCCTCGGGCTTGAGGATTTGTCAGAGGAGGAGGGCTCCGATGCTGAGGCAGGCGAGGCCGCTGAGTGACAGCAATATCTCTTTGATGCTCTTTATTGATTTGCATACATGTACTTCTTTGTATTTGTGGGCTTGTCTCCGTCGATTCGTACCTTTGTACTTTTTCGATTTGTTGATATGTTTGTTGAGTGGTGGTCATTGCCTTTGCTTCTGACTGTTGTGGCCAATTGTTGTCTTAGCCAAGCTCCAACTACTAGGGGCAGGCCCTGAGCGGTGGAAGAGTGTTTGCTCTGGATGGGGGTGAATAGTTATGGGAGCTCCGACCTATTGTCATCGGGAGGCCATGTTCGTTCGAACCCCTGCGAGTTGCGGTGAACCCGGTGGCATTGGAGGGTCGTGGCCCCGTAGGCCCTGACGACGTCGCAACTTACTACGAGACGAAGGGCGTCCCCTTGTGCCAGGGTAGAGAAGTTGAGACCATCGTGCTGCGGGCTACGCATAACTGAGTGTGCTTGCTCCCGACGACGTCGCGACCTACTTCGAAGGAGAAGGGCTAGCCTTGCCACCATGAGAGCGAGGTCGAAGCCTCCGTGCTACCGTCTGCGGGGGACTCAATGTTTGGTCCCTTTGGCGACACCGCAACCTGTTGTTAGGCCGAGGATATCGCGTTGTTGGCAGCGCACAACTAGGGGAGCTGGTCCCCGACGATGTCGTAAACCGCTGGGCGGACGAAGGGTGCACCCCTGAACCACGGCAGAGAGAGTGAAGCAATCACGCCATAGTATGGCTGTGGTTGGTTAGGTGTGGATTCAGCGGCGCTGGAACCCAATTTAGTTGCGATTGTAGCTTAGTTAGGCACCAGTCGCGAGGGTGGCAGACCCTGCGAGGGTGGGGCGTCAGTCTTCGGATGCAGATGAAGAGTCATAATCCTCAGCCTATTGTCGGCAGGAGGACATGGTCGATTCGAACCCCCGCGAGCAGCTGATGGACCCTGAGGTTGTAATTACACCGATCGTGGGGGCTTTCCCAGGATGGCGGGGCGTCGAGCTTCGGATGCAGGTGAAGAGTCATAATCCTCGGCCTATTGTCGGTAGGAGGACATGGTCGATTCGAACCCCCGCGAGAAGCTGATGGACCCTAGTATTTGCTGAGGCGTGGTGCCCCGAAGACCCGGACGACGTCGCAATCTACTAGGCAGCGAAGGTCGGGTCCTTGCGCCGGTGGAGTGAGGTCGAGGCTATCGCGCTGTGGGCTGCGCATGATGGATATTTTCTCCACGCTAGCGCGTGTTTCCAATTGATGAGGCAAGTATACCTATCGTTCGGAGTATAGAATCAAGTGTCGTATATCGACTCGGGGCTATTGAGTATTTGTACTCACAAGAAAGAGTTATTATCTTATCGGAAGAAAAATTAGTTTTTGGTTAAAAACGGAAAAGGAAAAACTAAGCGTTAACTAAGAAAGAAAAATACGATTTGGGGAAGCTAGCACTTGATCTAAAATCCCCTTGGACTAAAATAAATCTTCTTGAAAAATAAAGAAATGCAAGTTCTTATCTACTCGCTCGACCGTGGAGGTTCCTAAAGTACAAAAGCGTCTCTGTCGAACTCATGCTTCTGACTAACCTTAGGTTGATCGATTAAGACCTTTCGGCCAGTCGAAACCCCTAAGCTTGCTTTAGGCGGTGAACCCCTCTATTGGATTTGACTCCAATCCGGAAGATTTACGTCGTCCTCTCTCAAGGAGTGCATTCAACTTCTTTTATCTTTGGGTGATCTCCTCGTATCCGCAACCTTTCGGTCATTTAGGATACGGAACTTAGATCGAAGATCATATACGCGTAATATGAATTCGATGAAATAAAAATCAAAGATAAATCGTAGCGAGTAAAATTAAGAACAAGACATTTGATAAAAGAAAGAGAAGATTTTATTTTATTCCAAGGTTCATCATGATCAAGTGCTAAAAGAAAGTTAGCTACTCATCATGATTGGGGAAATACAAAATAAAGTAGAGAGAGACATGCTTGAATCAAAGACAAGTAGAATTAAAATTATAACAATAGTAAATCTAAATTAGAAATGAGAAAATACAGCAAAAGAAACAGAAAATTACAAGACTCCAACTCCCAAAATTTGACTCCTGAACATCTGAAGTTGTCTGGAATTTATAGGAAAAATTTCTGTTTGGTCACGCCCTAGGTCACGCCCGTGACCTAGGGCGTGTCAGGCTCGGAACCGTCGTCTTGAAACTCTTGGAACGTTGGAGGAGAAACAGCCAAATTCTGTTAACTGACAGGTCACGCCCGTGACCTAGGGCGTGTCAAGGCTGTTTCTTGAAAACGGCGGGAAGCTGAAAACGGCGGGAGTAAAAGTGGTCTTCCAGGAGGTGTCACGCCCCCTAGTCACGCCCGTGACTAGGGGCGTATCAAGCTGGAACGGCTTCTGGCGGCAATGGCTCGAACGACAGAGTAATTAGATGGAAACGCCCGTGACACGCCCTGGGTCATGCCCGTGACCCAGACGTGTCAATTTTATCTGACGTGGCACGGCCAGCGGTTCTTCCACAGGCTGACACGCCCCGTGCAAAGGGAACACAGGCGTGTAATATTTCGACACGGGCGTGTTATGTCCGATCGACGATCTTCAGGCGCGGGTCGACGATCATCTACTACAGACTTGATTTTTGTGTGTCACGCCACTGTGTCACGCCCAGGTAGGGCGTGTCACAGGGCGTGTCTAGGCCAAAAAAAGGAAAAATCCATTTTTGCTCTAAATAGTCTGTAGATCAGCCCTGCAAGATTAAAAATTATTTTATTAGAACAAATAAATATATAACATAGAAACAAGTTAAATATAAACTAAATATTATAAAATTGATATAAAATATCTAACTATTAATATAAAATAGTAAATAAAAAGATAGAAATAATTAGAGTTATCAAATACCCTCATACTTATCCGTTTGCTAGTCCCGAGCAAACAACTTCCTATAGGAGTAGAAAAATATTAAATGCTAGAAAAGAAAATTGAACCTAAGGAGTAAAATACGAAGTCTTATGCCTATGCTTGTAGCTATTTTTGTAGAAAGACTTACTCAGCATACAAATTAGGTTTTTATTTTTCTTAAAATGTGTTTCCACTATTATTTTTACTTTTAAAATGAAAATCCGGTAAATCTTAAAATTTTATTTAGGGAGAGTGTAGCGTGTGTACTAAGATAACATTGCACAAACAAAGATTAAGATACCCTCCAAAGAAATCCATCAATATCGATGGTCATAGGCTTGCCCTTTCACACTCTCGCCATGGCACTAGTTTAACTTAAAAACATAAATCAATAGGACTTAATTAGGTTAAATGTAGGCTTAGGTTTTTTGGTGAGGATGGTCAAAGATAAAAACGGCGGCTAGTCACACCAAAACCTAGAGAGAGCTTTTACACAAAAATTTGTTGTCTTTAAGAACGCAGCCAAATTCCTAATTCTTTTGTTTCTTTTCTTATTTTTTTCAACTCTCTCATCATGTTAAATTTTTTCTACCTCTTCATTTTTTAATGATAATTTTTTTTCTTTATTTTGAAGAGGAGAGAAGAATAAAGCAACTTTTTATTTTATAAGAAAAGAGCCACCAAAAATAAAAGGGCTCCTAATCACTCAAAAACCATGTTTGTATATCTATGTTCAAGCTTGGTCTTAGGTGTGCAATTAGGTTGCTTTTTAGGCTTTGGTAAAATACTTGGTGGAGCTAAAACAAAGGAATAGGGAAATAGGCTCAAAATGGTTTAACAAAGATAAAAAATTTAGGTACGGGTACAAAAGCTCAAACTGGAAAAAAGAAGTGCATAAATCATATTTATGCTAATGAGTCTAACTTATGCAAAGTCTTGAGAATAGTTAGAGGGCAAGTTCTAGACATCGAAAAAGAATACCTCTCTCTTGGTCCGCGAAATATCTCTCTAGCAAACTTCTACTTACTCACCTAAATTATTTTAAAGTTTTACCGGTTTTCAAAATGAAAGTGAAACAAAACATTTTCACGCATTTAGAAAAATGAAAATCTAATTATATGCTGAATATTTAAATCTACATAAAATTCTACTTACACGTGCACTTGACTAGAAACACAACATGGCCAACAGTTTTACTCTAAAATTCAAAATTCAATTTGAAAATTAAAATCTCTAAACACTATAAACAAGTTGGATTACTAGGAATTTTGCATGTGAACAAATATATAAATAATGACTTCTCTAATTAAAAATTAAACCTAATTTTTTTTGTTACTTCTTAGACTTCCCGAGGTATACCTTGTGAAGAGCTCTCACCGGTACTAGGAGGTAAGATGAGGTGATATCCCAAACGTCTATTTCTAAAAAATTTAATTTTCGATTTAGATTTTTTTTTTGTATTTTTTGTATAATAAAAAGAAAACAAAATTTTTTTTAATTTATAAAGATTTTTATATATTTTTTTAATTATTTTCTAATAACAACAATAACTAAGAATCCACCTCCATACTTAAAAATAAACATTGTCCTCAATGTTTATAAGTCAAGTACAAGGGGGGAAGAAAAACAATTTGAAAATTTTAGAAGAAAAGAAAATAAATGCATAAAAATTAAAGATAAGTAAGGGGTTTCTCCCAAAAGCGCTTTTCTTTTTCTCGTCTTTAAGCTAGACGGTATTGGTTAGGAAAAAGGGAAATAAAAATTTAAATATAAGGGCAACTCCTTTAATTCCCGCTTGGGTGAATACGCCAAAGACGCTCGCCAAGCTACTCCTCCGCTTGCTTCTTGATTTTTCTTCTTTGAATGGTGGTCTTGAGGATGTAAATTCAAATCACCTATACATACCTGACGTGATGTGAATTTTTGCAGATGAGCGGCAAAGGGATCGTTGACGTCATTGGATTGCAATGGCTCATCGTCTACATGAAAATCATTAGAGTAAGAAAAATCAAAAATAAACGTGTTGGAAACAATTTCACACGGAGGAGGGTCGTGTAAAAAAAATTTATCAAGCTCCGATTATTTATTTTCTAAAATTAGTTTTTCTTCCGTAGATTGATTTAAAATTAAATCATCGGACGCATCGGGTTCATAAATTTTTGCTCCTAAATAATTATAAATTGTATTTGGAAATTCATAAAGAGGAGAAAAATTGGGAGTAGTAGGAGGAAAAATATATTTTTCTTCTACTCCCCCCAGCGCGTCCATACACTTAACAAATTCTTGAGATAAAAGTTTTTCTTCTTCTTCGGTATAAGAAACTAAAGGAGAACATGAAGGGTCATGTTCAGTATTAGCAACGTTATTCGAAAAAGGAGAAAAATCACGAAAATTAATAAAAGTCTCATCCAAATTTTGTGGAGAAAAATCACATGAAATTTGAGAGAAATCCTCAAAATTAGGAGAAAAAGCTTGCGGTGCTGAAAAAGAAGAACAAGAAGTCGGATCTAAATAAAACTTATCATTACTCGGGAATCTTTCTGGGTGATCATGCCGGAAAGCAACATCCGAGGAAGAAGAAAAACTATTAAAATCAGAAAAATTGTTCTCATTGAAGCTTGAAAAAGTATTTTCATGAAAATTATTTTCACCAAAATTTGAAGAATTAATTTCATTAAAATTGGAAAAATTATTGGAAAAGTTATTTTCATGAAAATCCGATAAAGGGTTCTCATTAAAGTAGGAATAATTATTTTCATAATTATTGTGAAAATTATAAGAATAATTTCGATGATAAAAATAATAACATTCCTCACTTTGATGAGGGGCACCGCAGAAATAACACAAAACGTGGCGCTGTCTTGCGTCTTGCAAAAGATTAACTTTGTGTTGGAGCTCGGCAACTTTGGCGGTCAATTGCGATAACATATATTTTTATTTTAAGAAAAAAAGAAAACAACCGGTACTTAATAGAATGGAATTAGAAAAAAAATGAATAGGGGTCAAGAAAGAGAATGATAAAATAAAAGTTTTAAAATTAAAAATTTATAAAATAAAATTTCCCGGATTTCCCAAGGGCTACCCAATGACGGGTTCGCAAGGTTCTAGGCGGTATTGCGGGAAGAAAACCCGACACGGCCTTTTCGTAAGAAATATTAATTATAAAAAATTAAAGTTAACTTTTAAGAAAAAAACAAAAAAATGATAAAATTAATAGATTCTTGCTTTCAAAATATCGAAAAAGAAGTTCCCCGGCAACAGCGCCAAAAACTTGATGGATATTTTCTCCACGCTAGCGCGTGTTTCCAATTGATGAGGCAAGTATACCTATCGTTCGGAGTATAGAATCAAGTGGCGTATATCGACTCGGGGCTGTTGAGTATTTGTACTCACAAGAAAGGGCTATTATCTTATCGGAAGAAAAATTGGTTTTTGGTTAAAAACGGAAAAGGAAAAACTTGATCTAGAATCCCCTTGGACTGAAATAAATCTTCTTGAAAAATAAAGAAATGCAAGTTCTTATCTACTCGCTCGACCGTGGAGGTTCCTAAAGTACAAAAGCGTCTCTGTCGAGCTCATGCTTCTGACTAACCTTAGGTTGATCGATTAAGATCTTTCGGCTAGTCGAAACCCCTAAGCTTGCTTTAGGCGGTGAACCCCTCTATTGGATTTGACTCCAATCTGGAAGATTTACGTCGTCCTCTCTCGAGGAGTGCATTCAACTCTTTTTATCTTTGAGTGATTTCCTCGTATTCGCAATCTTTCGGTCATTTAGGATACGGAACTTAGATCGAAGATCATATACGCGTAATATGAATTCGATGAAATAAAAATCAAAGATAAATTGTAGCGAGTAAAATTAAGAACAAGACATTTGATAAAAAAAGGAAAAGATTTTATTTTATTCCAAAGTTCATCATGATCAAGTGCTAAAAAAAGTTAGCTACTCATCATGATTGGGGAAATACAAAATAAAGTAGAGAGAGACATGCTTGAATCAAAGACAAGTAGAATTAAAATTATAACAATAGTAAATCTAAATTAAAAATGAGAAAATACAGCAAAAGAAATAGAAAATTACAAGACTCCAACTCCCAAAATTCGACTCCTGAACATCTGAAGTTGTCTGGAATTTATAGGAAAAATTTCTGTTTGGTCACGCCCTAGGTCACGCCCGTGACCTAGGGCGTGTCAGTCTCGGAACCGTCGTCTTGAAACTCTTGGAACGTTGGAGGAGAAACCGCCAAATTCTGTTAACTGACGGGTCACGCCCCTAGGTCACGCCCGTGACCTAGGGCGTGTCAAGGCTGCTTCTTGAAAACGGCGGGAAGCTGAAAACGGCAGGAGTAAAAGTGGTCTTCCAGGAGGTGTCACGCCCCCTAGTCACGCCCGTGACTAGGGCGTGTCAAGCTGGAACGGCTTCTGGCGGCAATGGCTCGAACGGCAGAGTTATTAGATGGAAACGCCCGTGACACGCCCTGGGTCACGCGGGTGTGACCCAGGCGTGTCAATTTAATCCGACGTGGCACGGCCAGCGGTTCTTCCACAGGCTATCACGCCCCGTACAAAGGGAACACAGGCGTGTCATATTTCGACACGGGCGTGTCATGTCCGATCGACGATCTTCAGGCACGGGTCGACGATCATCTGCTACAGACTTGATTTTTTTGTGTCACGCCCAGGTAGGGCGTGTCACAAGGCGTGTCTAGGCCAGAAAAAGGAAAAATCCATTTTTGCTCCAAATAGTCTGTAGATCAGCCCTGCAATATTAAAAATTATTTTATTAGAACAAATAAATATATAACATAGAAACAAGTAAATATAAACTAAATATTATAAAATTGATATAAAATATCTAACTATTAATATAAAATAGTAAATAAAAAGATAAAAATAATTAGAGTTATCAGCGCACAACTGAGGGAGCTGGTCCCTGACGATGTCAAGACCCGCTCCGTAGGAGAAGAGTGAGCATTTCTTCCATAGGAGAAAGGTCGAGGCCACCGTGCTACAGTCTGTGTGGGACTTGGTATTCGGTCCCCAGGCGGCATCGCAACCTGTTGCTAGGTAGAGGCTGTCGTGCTATGGGTCGCGGTCAACCGGGGGTGCTCATTCCCGATGATGTCGCAATCCGCTGGACGGGTGAAGGGAGAACCTTTGAACAGCGGCAGGGGGATCGAGATAATCATGCTACAGTTGCTCGTCGGACCCCAGGTGACGGATTCCAAATCTATCCTGCAAGTTTTAGGAGTTAGTGACATCGTAATCACAGTATATAAATGTAAAGAGATGAGTTGTTTTGTTTTTTTCTTTAGCCTGGTCGTGTCGTTGAACGATGACGAATTCCGAACCGCCAAGCGGGTCTCATGTCGATGGATCCCGGACTGCCTTGAGGAACATACGACCCTGGCCTTAGGGGGGTCTGAGGGATGATATGTCCTTCTGACGTGTTTGCTGCATAGCAAAAGTTAGTATGAAAGCAGAAAATGCAGTAAGTATGATAGTTTTTGCACGAGGGTTTTCCTTGCGACTTTATGGTTATCCTTAGGTGATTAGATATAAAGAAATATTTTTGGGAGGCGTGTTCGCCTCGATTCTTGTTTTTCTCCAGAGCGGCCTTCTAGATGCGGTAGATGTTGATTCCTGAGCCGGCCTCCGGCTGCGCTTGGTGCAGATAGCATGAGCGTGCCATGTCCTGGCTTCCCCTGACGACCCCAACTCCAGCAGGCGTGAGGAACTTCATCGCGAGGTGCGGGATTGACGGAACTTCCTGGAAAGCTGTCTGGAGGGGGAGACCAAAGATCGCGTTGTAGGGTGATTCTGTATCGACTGCCACAAACTGTATATCGTGCGTAACCTGCCTTGGAAATTCTCTTAGTGTCACCGGAAGGGTGAGGGTGCCTGCTACAGACACGGGTGTCCCGTTGAAGCCGTAGATGGGGCCTGATGTTGGATGAAGATTCTGCTTTTGGATTCCCATGCTGGTTAACGCAGTCATGAATATAACATTTACCGAGCTGTCGTTGCCCACCAGAATTCGCTTTACGCGGAAGCTGGGGTTGCCAACTTATGCTACAATAACTAGCGTGTCCTGGTGCGGTGTGCGGAGGCCGTAGACTTCCTCCTCGCCGAAGCTAATGGTAGGAATGATTCCAGCCGCCTTGCCTTCGTGGGGAGCGGCGATGGAGTTGACCACGGGAAAGGGAAAGCCGGAGATGACTTCCACAATCCCGACAACCTACCTGCCCCCTGCGCTTCTCGACGCACAGGTGGCGGTTCCCTCCGCGCAGGCGGGCCTCCGCGCTGCTCTTGCACTTATCCTTGCAGAAAATGCCCGAGGATCCCCTGCCGAACAAGACGTTCTATCTCATCTTTCAACTTCACACACTCTTCAGTAGTGTGCCCGGTTCCTCAATGGAAGTCGCAGTACTTTAACTGATCGGCCCTTGGGTTGGGCGGGAGCGCCCTTGGCCTCTGGAGCGCTGGATCGTCCTGAATGGCATATAGGACGTTGGTGTGAGTGGTGTTAAGAGGGGTGTAAGTCCGGGGAGGCCCGTAATCGTGGCCTCTCCGGGGCTCCTGATTGCGATGCTCGTTGCGACGGTTCTTGTCGCGCCTCTCTGTTCGTCTTCTAGAGGGTTTCTCCTGCTGCTTCTGCCTCTTTTGGCCTCCTTCAAACTGTCTACGATGGGCCTTAATGGCCTCGTCCGTGGCTATCTGAGCTTCCACTCGATGAACCAGATCTGCATAACTGGGGACAGTATCCCGCATTAGAGCGGAGTAGAATCCGCCTGGTCGGAGTCCCCCGAGGAAGACCCCTCGAAGGAGCTCAAGGTCTACCCCGGGGATCTGTCTCGCTTCCGCAGTAAATCGGCGGAAGAACTCTTTTAAGGTCTCGGTTTCATTCTGCCGGATGTCGGAGAGGTGGGATGGATCCTTTGCGATCCTGCGGTTGGCCATGAACTAATCGAGGAATTGCTGGCTCAGTTGGGGAAAGTTTCTGATGGACCCCTCTCAGAGGGAATGGAACCAAGTGCGGGTCTGCCCTTTGAGGGTGGTAGGGAAGACCTGACAAAGCAGTTGATCGGGCGCGTTGTAGAGGTGGAGGATCGTGTAGAAGTGGTTGATGTACTACCAAGGATCGTCCACTCCAACGTACGTCTCAACGTGGGGAATATTGAATCCTTGAGGGATGGGATAGGCCAGTACCTCAGGATCCAAGGGTGATGCCCCCCGGGCGGGGCATCGCGCTGTCATTGTTCGTCGGCCGACGGGTACAAATTTCTCTTCGAACATTTCGCGGAATGCTTCCTGAGTCATTCCTACGCCTGGGGCCTAGTGATTGCTGCGGAGGGGGGCGATTCCTGCCACCCTGACGTGGCGAACGGGATGCTCAGTGTTTTTGTGCCTCGACGACTCGGATTCTTCTTCAACGGCCCTTTGGCCTTCTGCTAGTGGAACTGGTAGATTCTCCTGAGTTGGGGCCCCTGCGGGCACGTGGGGGCCTGCGAGTCGCCTTAAGAGGGCGAGCATCTCGACCCGGATGTCTAGTGGGGGCGGCGTATTTTCGGGCGGCGCTACTACAGGCGCTGCGACGGCCTCTTGCGGCGGCGTGTCGCTAGAGACTGCGACGCGGCTTGATCCTCCTGTTCACGCCAGATCGACCCCCTAGTCGTTCGGGTGCTCTTTCCGCCCATTCTGTCACGCTCTGACAAACTTCTGAGTCTTCTCACGTTTGCTGGGAATGCTTTCCCACACATGGCGCCAAACTGTTGCGGTTCGCTCAATGCCCTCAATAGACCGATTCCGGATCGGTCCGTCTTATCCCCGGGAGATCGAGTACGCACACAGTCAAAATAAAAAAAAAGAGATTGTACACACACAACTTTAGCGTGGAAAACCCCGGAAAGGGAAAAAACCACGTGGTCGAGTCTGTGCCAGCCAAGATCCACTATTTGCCTCTGTTACGGTGCTCTTGTAAAGAGAATGCGAGGGCGACAGGCCGCACCTCTTTACAAATACTGGGGGGTTGAGAGAGCTCTCCTTGGGTGACAGGCCACCGCTTAGGAGTTCGCGCACTCTGACGTGCGTCTTTCTTGAGTGTTTGCTCCTCAAGCTTGCGCTCCGCAGGATGCCTGCACTTTATCCCTCAGAGTGAGGAGGGTCGCCTTAGTCGGCACTTCACTCTTTCTTCTTTGGGCGGCACTTAGAGGAGAACCTACCAGATTAGTGAGTGGAAGAGGAGGAGAGGAGGAGCGTAGAGAGAGAAGCTCTGGGGAGAAGCAGAAATGAAGAGAGAGAGAGAGTGAAGGAGAGAATGAAGGAGGATCCCCTCAAATGAACTATCAGGGGTGCGTATATAGGATTTCCGAGGTGGTTAGGGTGATTACGGTGGTTACGGTTGTTAATCATGGATCGGAGGGTCGTGATCGCTTGTGGTGATCGGAGGGCCGTGATCGCTTGTGGTGATCGGAGGGCCATAATGGCCTACCACGATCGGACGGTGGAGAGAAGGCCGGCCCACGATGGTGGTCGGAGGAGGCGCGCCGGCCGGCGGCCGCCCGATGGAGGGGTGGGCGGCCGCAGGCAGCTGGTCCTGGACGGCCGGCCAAGGCCGGCTGACCGGAGGGTGAGCGGCTGGCCGTGGCCGCCGGCCGCGAGGAGGCGGCCGGCCGCGAGGAGGCGGCCGACCGCGAGGAGGCGGTCGGCCACGGGCGGCCGGCTACGGCCTCCGGCCATACAGAGGGGGCCGGCCGGGGCTGCCGGCCGCAAGGGGCGGCTGGCCGCAAGGGGGCGGCCGGCCAGGGCGGGCAACCGCAAAGGGGGGCGGCCGACCGCGGGAGGCCGGCCGCAAAGGGGGGCGGCTGGCCGCGGGAGGTCGGTCGTGGCCGCCGGCTGCAAGGGGGGCGGCCGCCCATGAGTGGCCAGCCGTCGGCCGCCCGTAACGGCGGCGGCGGCGGTTGCGATTTGGCGCGCGGTGGTTACGCGATCTGGTGTGCGGTAGTTACGATCCGGTGTGCAGGAGTTGCGATCCGGTGTGCGGGACTTGCGATCCGGTGAGCGGGACTTGCGATCCGGTGTGCGGGAGTTGCGATACGGTGTGCGGGAGTTGCGATTCGGTGCTCGGTAGTTAACATAATCTTCTATAAATTAGGGGGTACCCATCAAATTGTATGTTTATTTTAAGCTGTATTAATTAATTGATAGGGGCGAAGCCCCATATATGTTGGGGTCGAGGTACTGTCGTGATTGGCCGTAGGGGCGGAGCCCCGTGTCTGTCACTAGTATATATATACATATATTGTCTCTTATATATAAAAGTATCTGTTTTACTATTTTTTATATGTTATCTAGGTGGATTGTACCTTGTATTGAGTGTGTTATTGTTGAGTAACAATGCTGCCAGTTCTTCTCCTCCTCCCGGTTCTTCTTCATTTCTCTTCTCCCTGCTGTTGATGTTGGGGCTATAACGGTTCAGGTTGGTTCGGTTTGCAAGCAAAACCGCAAACCGAACCATCCATATGTGGTTCTAAAAATTTGGAATAGAACCGCTCAAATATTCAAACCGAATCAAACCAAATGGTTTGGTTCGGTTCGATTTTGGTGGTTTAAATAATGTGATAAAGCCTAAAGATTTATATATAGAGATCAGGGATAGTGCAATGAATGAGGCTCAACCACCCAACATGAAAGTGATGTCTGAACACAATTCCTATCACTCAGTCTCCTTGCCTCACTGCCCTAATTTCTGAACGAAACATTCAACACGGGATCCGAGATCGAAATGACAAAGGTGAAGAAGAAGTAAGAATGGTGCGCGGTACTCGGAATGACGGAAGAAAGGCGCGCAGTTAGCGGGGTAGCGCAAATCGCGACTCGCGAGGGAGAAGCAGCCAATAAAAATGAGTTCTATATCGCCAGGTGAAATCCGCGAAAAATCACGCCCGGGTGTGTTGGGTTCGCCCATGGGTTTAATCATTAATGAAATATAATTAACTATTTGGCGAAAAATTCAAAACCATGAAGCGTATAGTTTAACACTTTAACGTATGATTTAGTAAAAATATGAAATGTAATTAACTGTTGTATGATTAACCGTATGGTTTAATGAAATTTAATTAATAAATTAAATGTTTTATACACAACGGTTCGGTTTGGTTCGACTCGATTCGGTTTGCCGCACAAAATCATAAACCATAATGGAACCGTATGGTTTTTCTAAAAGCAAAACCGTAACTGAACTGTTTGGTTTGGTTCAGTTCGGTTCGGTTTTGCGGTTCAGTTGATTTTGGCTTATAGGCTTAGTTGATGCTGGAAAAGCACCTATGCCACAACAAGTCAGGAATGGAGAAAGGAGCGAGAAATTGTTGAGTAGCCTGTTACAGTGGTTAAGAGAACGCGGACAAAAAGGGCCGCTAGCAGCGACAATAGCAGACTTCGCCCGCCGCGGCGAACGCTTTTCCTGCAACGAGCTTACCCTTGAATGAAAAAAGATTGTAGTGGTTTATAAAGGAGAGACTGAGCAAACGCTAAACACTAGATTTATGACCACTGCCACAGGCGGCTAGCTTGAGGATTGAAATCAGCGTACCTAAATATTATTATTCACCCATATTTATAGGCTCGGGAGCCTGCCCGAGCGGGCAGGGCTAAGATTACTGGTTGCCTGTGTTGGGTACATTGGAAACTGTGTACCTAATCCTTTTCAGCTCAATGATATACACATAATTGTATTTGATGAATGTTAAGTTCTTGTGTGTAGACAAATATAGCTAAGTACAAAATCATTTAGACACTAGACCAGTGTCGATACTTTTGTCAAAAATACGCTGAGATAAAGAGAAAGTTGTGTCAACACTCAGAACTAGTGTCGACACACTTAAACTAGAAGTGTTGAGTCAAAGAGAAATTTGTGTCGACACCTAGGACTTGGGTCGACACTATGATACAAGGAAGCAACTGTGTTGACACTCAGGACTAGTGTCGACACACATTACACAAGTAGTGTCGAGACTGAAGACAACTGTGTCGACACTCAGAACTTGTGCCAACACATTCTACATCAGTTGTGTCGAGACAAGGTGAAGGTTGTGTCGACACATTCAGAAGTATGTCGACATCACTACGAGAGTAGTGTCGACACCCAGTGTACAACCTTGGGCCCGCGGGAGCAGAAGGCTCAAGGAAAAGAGAGGAGTAGGCGAGAGGGACTTATGGAGAGGGCCACTCGCAAGGCGAGAGGGACCCATGGTGAGGTCCACTTGCAAGGCGAGAGGGACCCATGGAGAGGGCCACTCGCAAGGCGAGAGGGACCCATGGAGTGGGCCACTCGCAAGGCGAGAGGGACTCATTGAGAGGGCCACTCGCAAGGCGAGAGGGACCCATGGAGAGGGCCACTCGCAAGACGAGAGAGGAGTAGGCAAGACGGGTTACTCGCGAGGCGAGAGGGACCCATGGAGAGGGCCACTCGCAAGGCGAGAGAGGAGTAGGCGAGACGGGTTACTCGCGAGGCAGGATGAGGCAGAAGGGGGAGGAGCTCTCGCCCGCGAGACGTCGTTCTCGTCGAGCGTCGGTTCGACGATGGGCCTAGCGCTGGTTCGACGATTGGTTGAGCGACGGTCCAGTTGGAAGGCGGTTTTTATCTTTTTAGCACCAGGTGATTTTACACTTTTGCCCTTGGTGGTCTGCATATAACCCTTCAGAACAGTGGAGTTTAGTTTTTGGCAGACCCAACCCAGGGTATTTTGGTAATTTCAGGCCGGTTCAGTTTGGTTATTGGCAAATCAAACTCAGAGGCCTATAAATAGACTGATAAGGTGCCTGGAAGAAGGTTATTGACCCCTTCTTCTTCTTCCACTAAGGCACCTAGCTTAGCACTGGCTAGGGAGGTGAAGAATTTCTAGTTCTTCCGGGTAAGAGGTGGGACCTCCGAGCTGAAGCCCTCGGTCTGTTTCTAGTTTTCGAGACTCCTGTCCAGGAAGGAATTCAGGAAGAGTAGGTGTGAGCTGCAACTCTAGATCCGAACTCTAGGTGAAGTCGGGTCTCTGACTTCAACATTTTTGGTGCGGTGAGCGTGGATCGCAGCCTACACAGAAAAATCTTGAACCACTTCATGGCAGGAGATCTTGGCGAAGGAGACGAGGGCGGGTCCCAGAACCCGGGAGGATATGTAGGGATAGAGGAATTTATGGCGTCCATCGGATGCATCATGGACATGCTGCAGGAGATCTCGCGTCGAGGAGATTGCTCGACCCCCCTACCACAGGCGTCCGGTCTCGTGCCTCAGTACGGGCTCGTCTCGGCAAGGGTTGGAGAGGATGCGCCAGGGGGGCGACCCGACAAGGAGAATGTCATAGAGGGAGGTGGGTGAGACCTAGCGGTAAGGGAGTTATTCCCTAGCCCGACGAGTGCCGTCTCGCCAGGAGATATCGTCGCGCGAGTGGTGGCGGCGAGACCCGTGGCGAGAGGATCCCCATTCTGCGAGTTGATCCTTTCGGCTCCTGTCCCAGAAGGGTTCCGTGAGCCAGAGATGACCTACTATGTGGGTAAAGACGACCCTCTCCAACACTTGCAATGGTTCGAAGACGCGGTCTCAATTAGGCCGATGAAATACGCATTCAAGTGTCGTCTTTTTGTCATCACTTTGAAAGACAGAGCTAGGGACTAGTTTCATCAACTCCGGACCGGATCGATATATGGTTTCAAGGACTTGAGTAGGAGCTCCAGTTGCGCTTCTCGACCTCGAAGAAAAGGAAGAGGAACCCGGAGTCGATTTTTTTGATCCGGCAGAAGGCAGATGAGTCCTTGGCCCAGTATGTGGACCGCTTCCAGGAAGAAATCATGGACATTCAGGAGGTGCCAGGATTTTCTCTTCAGATGGCCTTCACTGTTTGGTTGAGGGAGGGTTTCTTTAAGATGAGTTTAACCCGGAAGGCGCTGTTGTCATTTGAGGGATTGATGGAGAAAGCCGCGAAGGAGATAGCGATGGAGGCAGCAAACCCGACGTTTGCTAAAAAGTTGGCAAGACTGACGGAGGTGGAGTAGAGAGAATCGGGAGGAGCAAGGTAGCAAGAAGGAAGAAGGAGGGAAGAGTCGAGAGCTCCGGCATACCAGGAGCTGGGTTGGAGGAAGCTAGGAGGCCCCGTTCAAGGGCAGGGAAGAGGTTTTCCGCAAGGGGAAGGAACTACCAGGGAGGACCAGGAAGATTCAACCAGCCGGGGTGGGGACATAGTCCTAGACCACCCCTACCACCGCCTCAGTAAACTATGGCCATTGGCCGAGGGAGAGGAAGAGGAAGAGAGCGGGGGAGAGCAGGAGCTGGAGCAGGAAGGAGGAGGAATCACCAGGAGGGGAGACGAGAGGGGGAGGTAGCCTTGTCATATTGTGACTTCCACGAGGAGGAAGATCACGCGACGGCTACCTGCCCAGAGTTTCTAGTGATGAAGAGGGTTAGAGGAGCAGGGGAGTAGAAACTACGGGTACGGATAGTGGAGATGGTCGGTACCGGGGAGGAGGACCGGTGTGTGGACCGAGCTGATGTGGGAGACCGAGGAGGGATCAGAGTTATCCACGGGGGAGTATGGATTGAGTCTACCCGTAAGGCGAGCCTTCATACCATGTATCATTGTAGTATTGCCTCGACGTCACAAGCCCCTCCCCCAGATGAGAAAATCATCTTCTCTCGGAAGTACTTGCCAGACTACGAGGACCCGTTTTGCGATGCGCTGGTGATCCGGACCGCCATAAAAAAATTTACGGTGTCACAAAACCTAGTCGATAATGGGATTTCAGTGAATGTAATCTTTAAGAAGGTGTTCAATGAGATGAGGGTGGAGGTGCGAAGGGTGTTGGAAGCAAGTGGGTCATTGTTCGGGTTTTCAGGAGAAAGGAAGAAAGTCGAGGGGGAGTGGGACTTCAGGTAACTCTGGGAGGGATGTCTAGGAACTGCTGCTTCGTGATAGTGGACGCTCCCAGCAGTTACAATGCCATTTTTGGGCGCCCTTTGATCAGCGCCTTCAGGTGCGTCCCATCATCTTTCCATCAATGCCTGAAGCTCAACGCCAGAGGAACCCAAATCAGAGTATGAGGAGATCCAAAAGCATCCAGAGAGTCCTACGTGACGACGGTGAATACCATCTCTTGGCAAGGTGACGCCGAGGAACTGGAGAAGAGGATGGAGCAATGGGAGAAGGAGGGAGAGATGGAGGTAGAGGAGAAGGAGGAGGAAGTAGGAGTGGAGAGAGTCATTGCGGTGGAGCCAGAAATGATAGGAGATAAGGAGGGAGAGGAGGAGCCCTCAAGGATGAAGGCGGCGGTCGAGGTGTTGGAGATTGAAATTCTCACCAAGAAAGGGAGGAAAGAGAAGATAAAAATCAGCGGGGAGCTTAGCCCCGGGTACTAGGAGGAGATCAGGAAGAGCGTGTAGAGAAACATCGACATCTTTGCTTGGAGCGCAGCTGACATGCCAGTGGTCGACGCGGACGTGGCATGTCATCGCCTCAATCTTGACCCCAAGGCTCGTCCAATACAACAAAAGAAGAGAGTCATCGCTTCCAAGATGGTCGGGCCCATCAAGGAAGAGGTGGAGAGGCTGCTCAAGACGGGATTCATATCCACAAGCAAGTACCCGGTGTGGGTGAGTAACGTTGTAATGGTGAAAAAGGGGAAGGAAAATGGAGAATGTGTGTGCACTTTTCTCTTTTGAATAAAGCATGCCCTAAGGATTGTTATCCTCTGCCTCGAATCGACGCGCTGGTTGATTCAGCTGTCGGTTTTTCACTAATGAGTTTTTTAGATGCCTTTTCAGGGTACCATCAGATACGCATGCACCCCCCGGACATCAAAGATGTTACCTTTGTAACAGAGGATGGGTGATTCAGCTACAACATGATGCCCTTCGGATTGAAGAACGCGGGGACAACTTATCAAAGAATGATGAACCGGATCTTCCGGGAGTAGAAGGGGCAAAATCTTGAGGTTTATGTGGATGACCTAATGATCATGAGCCGAGATATCGGGTCCCACGTCTTGGATCTGGAAGAAACTTTTGGGACCATAAGTAAATACAAGATGAGGCTCAACCCTCTAAAGTGCGTCTTCGGGGCCAATAGAGGAAAGTTCTTAGGACATCTCCTCACCCCCTCAGGAGTGGAGCCCAATCCAAACAAAGTAAAGGAGATCTTGGAATTGGAATCTCCGATAAGCGCTAAAGAAGTTCAACGTCTCGCCGGCAAGTTGGCCAGATTGAGCAGGTTCCTCTCCCGGGCTGGAGAGAAGTGCTCGCCCTTCTTCTGAGCATTGAGTTGAGGCAAGAAGTTTGAATGGACCCCCGAGCGCGAAGAAGCCTTCTGAGCTCTGAAGTAACAGCTCACCCAAACACCGCTACTCCAAGGTTAAAGAGAAGGGGAGGGTTTGTTCTTGTACCTGGGAGTGGGGACCGGAGCAGTAAGTTCGGTCCTTGTCCGAGAAGAAGGAAAGAAGCAATTCCCAATCTACTACGTAAGCAGGGTCCTAAAGAAGGCAGAGCTCAGATACCCCATCCTAGAAAAGTTGGCTTTCGCACTCATCATCTCGGCCAGGAAGCTCAGGCCATACTTTCAGGCTCACTCAATCCAAGTGGTGACAGATCATCCTCTCCGCCGCATCTTGGAAGGGGTGGAGCACTCTGGGAGGTTGGTAAGGTGATCGATAGAGCTCAGTGAGTTCGATCTCACTTTTACTCCTCGGGTAGCTATCAAGGCACAAGCGATTGCGGATTTCCTGACAGACTATGTGGTAGAGGTCGGAGAAGCCGAGGCACCTCTTCTAGCGGCCTGGAAGATGATAGTAGATGGAGCCTCTGGAAAAAGTTCTTTTGGAGTAGGTATGATCTTAGTAAGCCCCGAGGGAACCAGAATTGAGCAAGCCCTGAAGATTCACTTCACCTTCACTAACAATCAGGCGGAGTACAAAGCCATCATCGCAGGGCTCAAGCTAGCTCGGGAGCTGGGTATACAAGACATCAAAGTCTCCACGGACTCTATGGTAGTAGCAGGACAAATCAATGGAGAGTTTGAAACAAGGGAGCCTATCCTCCAATTGTATCTAATGAAGGTGAAAGGTGTTATCGGGCAGTTCCGCAGCTTTTTCATTCAACACATCCCAAGAGAAGAAAGTGCTCAGGCTGACCTGCTCGCCAAGCACGGCCCTCGAGCTGGAGGAACCATGACGGAGCTCTTCAGGCCCTCCATAGAAGAGGGAGAATTGATGGAAGTGGACCAGCAAGGGTCTTGGATGGACCCCTTCATCACCTTTTTGACCTCGGGACATCTTCCCGAGAGAGACTTCGATAAGAAACGGATCAGGTATAAATCATTGTACTACCTGCTGAAGTCGGACCTTGGAAGGAAGAGTGTTGAGGCAAGGCTACTTCTGGCCTACCCTTAGGAAGGATGTTGTAGAATTTACAAAGAGATGTAGAAAGTGCCAGGAGTTTGCCCCACTTTAACTCATCCCTGCCCAAAGATTACGCACAATCACGGCCCTCTGGCCCTTTGCAATATGGGGGATAGATTTGGTGGGGCCGTTCCCCCAAGCTGGTGGCTAGAGGAAGTTCCTGCTAGTCATGGTGGATTATTTTTCAAAGTGGCTGGAGGTAAAGGCATTGACTAAGGTGACATCGTAGGTGGTCAAAGATTTTGTATGGGGAAATATCATCTGTTGGCATGGGCTCCCTTTGGCCATCGTCATGCATAAAGTACCAAAGTTCGCTAGTAGGGAATTTGTGGATTTCTGTGTCCAGCTGGGCATAGACCTCCGCTTCGCCTCGGTTCATCATCCTCGAAGCAACGGGCAGGTGGAAGCGGCGAACAAGGTTATCGTGAATCTTCTGAAAAAAAAGGTGGAGAACTTAAGGGGAAGTTGGGTAGAGCAACTCCCTTACGTTCTTTGGGCTTTGAGGACTACGCTAAACACAGCAACGGGAGAGACTCCATTCAAACTCTCCCACGGCTCAGAGGAAGTTATACCAATAGAGTTTGAGGTCGAATCTCCCAGGGTGGCTGCTGCAAAGAAAGGAGACGAAGGATGGCGAGCAGAGAAAGAGGAAGAGCAGAAGCTCTCTCTTGATCTGGTAGAGGAGCTCAGGTAATTGGCATCAATCCTGCAGAAAGAAGTCAATCCCTGAATGGCCAAATATTTTGACAAACATATCAGGGTTAGACAGTTTCGGAAGGGTGACTTGGTCCTCAAGAAAGTGGATGCAACGGGCAGAGGAGCCTCAGTGGGAATGCTTAATCCCAACTGGGAGGGCCCCTTTGTGGTAAGGGAGGTCCTGAAGTCAGGAGGGTACCACCTCCGGGATGTGGAATGGGTACCCCTCGATCGCGCCCGAAGCGACGACGACCTGAAAAGATTCTACCCTTGACATTTTTTTCATCCTTTCAAGTACTTGTAAATTTGTTATGATTTCCTGATATAATGAAATTCTAGGTGTTTTCATCTATGAAATGAGATTACAATGGATGAATGGCAAGGCCCCGATAAGACCCACTGACCAGGCTCTCATCAAGTTGGCAGGACTGTAGGCTCACTAGGCGATAAGGTGAATGGCAAGGCCCCGAGAAGACCCGCTGACCAGGCTCTCATCAAGCTGGCAGGACTGTAGGCTCACTCGGTGGCAGGTTGAATGGCAAGGCCCCGAGAAGACCCGCTGACCAGGTTCTCATCAAGCTGGCAGGACTGTAGGCTCACTCAGTGGCAGGTTGAATGGAAAGGCCCGGAGAAGACCCACTGACCAGGCTCTCATCAAGCTGGCAGAACTATAGGCTCACTCGGTGGCAGGATGAATGGCAAGGCCCCGAGAAGACCCGCTGACTAGGATCTTATCAAGCTAGCAGGACTGTAGGCTCACTCAGTGGCAGGTTGAATGGCAAGGACCCGATAAGACCCACTGACCAGGTTCTCATCAAGCTGGCAGGATTGTAGGCTCACTCGGTGGTAGGTTGAATGGCAAGGTCCCAAGAAGACCCATTGACCAGGCTCTCATCAAGCTGGCAGGACTATAGGCTCACTCGGTGGCAGGTTGTATGGCAAGGCCCCGAGAAGACCCGCTGACCAGGCTCTCATTAAGCTGGCAGGATTATAGGCTCACTCGGTGGCAAGTTGAATGGCAAGGCCCCGAGAAGACCCGCTGACTAGGCTCTCATCAAGTTGGCTGGACTATAGGCTCACTCGGTGGCAGGATGAATGGCAAGGCCCCGAGAAGACCCGCTGATCAGGCTCTCATCAAGCTAGCAGGAATGTAGGCTCACTTGGTGGTAGGTTGAATGGCAAGGCCCCAAGAAGACCCGCTGACCAGGCTCTCATCAAGCTGGCAGGACTGTAGGCTCACTCGGCGGCAGGATGGATAGCAAGACCCCAAGAAGACCCGCTGGCCAGGCTCTCATCAAGCTGGCAGGGTTGTGGGCAAGCTCGGTGGCAGTGTAAGCAGTGATATCTCTTAAAGAAACATCCATACTAGTCAGCCAACGTGGAAAGTTCACAGAAAATAGAGAACTGTGGGGGGAAAGGGTTGGAGTAGTGCAAGTGAAGAGGCAATCCCAGCTGGTTCCCCGGGGTTTGGTCTCGCCCATGGAAAGTGGGCACTGATGAGGGAGGGAAGGCCAACCTAATAAGGGAGGGGATTTATCCTTGGAGGCAACTCACATCAGAGGAGCCTTGAGGCGAGACACAAGGGGGAAGTTAGTTGGTCTTGCGCACAAAAGCGGTGGGGGAAGTCTAATGACTCGCACTTTGAACAAAGCCAACTCTCAAGCGAGGCGGCGAGACGAGGAGTAGCCCCATCTCGCAAGCGTAAGCAAGTTAGAGGGTCATCTCGCAGTAAATGAAATAAAGCAAAGTAAAATAAAAAAGAAAGGAAAAGTGAGAGGACAGGGCAAAAAGTTTATACATTTAGTCATATAATTGTTCATTAAAAAAAGAGGGGGTACTCTCTTATGAAAGAATATGCTTTCAAGTCTGATCACAAAAAATATTGATAACTTCCCGAGAAGAAGTTATTTATTGCTTTATTCTATTTTAATATTCATCTTATTGATAAAAAAATGAATTAAATAAGCAAAGATATAAGAAAATTCATATCTATTTTGCTTATGGTTAAAATGTCTAATTTATCCATGTTTTTCTTGCTAGAAATGCCAAAAGAATCGATCTGAAGAAGTAAAGCTGGAATTATTTTTGGCTGCGCATGTTATTACAACAACCAGAAAAAGTTGTTGCAACAACTGCTGGACGGATTTTGAATTTAAAATTCGAATTTTACGCCAAAATGAAAATTGAAAAGAGGCAACTCTTGGTAAAGGAATGCACGTTTTTATGAAGAGAATCTCATACCATAAAGGGACTTTTGAAAAAGATTAAAAGGAGTTTTTTTGGAGTGCCATCATCTTGGAGAAGAAGAAGAACGGCTAGGGTTTGGACGCACCGGCAAGGAGGAAGAAGACTCGGAAGCGGATTCTGAACACAAATTCCTGCAGTATTTTCATTTCTAAACATCATGTCTAGTAAGATTTTTCTTATTATGCAGTTTCATCCTTCGAACATGAACTAAATTTCCTTGTTTTGTACGTTGGAAGTACTTTGACTTACTGTGATGTGATATTTGTAATTTCTTCTTTTATGATTGTTGAAAACGTATCTTTGTTGATTTTTATGTTCTAAGTTATGGAAGTTTTGGATCAAGTATTCTTCTTCTAATTTACGTGGCGAGATTCGAGAGAGGAGTCACGTATTTTAGGGTTGAATCCTTTATTTTTGCACGACGAGATTCGAGAGAGGAGTCATGTAAATCTTTAGCCAAAATTCCGTCTTTATACTGCGCTGCAAGATTCGAGAGAGGAGTGGCGTAAGTGTAGCATAAATTTCAACATAGCATCAAGAAAGAAAGAGATTTCGTCTTGGGCTAGCAACATTGATTTGAGTGCTTTATGTTATTCTCATTTTACCTAAGTTAGAGATAACTAGGAGAATTAGGGTAAACGGATTTCTGAGATCAAGAGATGACGAATTCCACTTTCAAATCGTTGCAGGATAGTAGTTAATCATTTCATAAAAGATCATTCTAAAAACTCATCGCAATAGGCAAAGGAATCCAACGTACGAAACTACTTCTCCAACTTGATTAAAGTCATTCTAAATTAACGATACTCAGTTATTATTATTATTTTTCTTTTTAATTATCCTTAATCCAAATTAACTTTTAATCATCTCGCTTGAATTAAAAGAAAGGGTAGAGCTAGTATTTGCGAGCACTAGATTATTCACTTCCTCGAGGGAACGATCTTAACTCATCATTTTATTACTTGATTCAGCACGTGCACTTGCGTTATTACGTAAATCTATTTTGGGCGTATCAAGTTTTGGCGCCGTTGCCGGGGAAGTGCAACTAATTTAGTGTATTTTTTTGCAATATTAGTAAACCCTGATGATAGTTTAACTTTCAAGGCAGCCTAAACACCTAGAGGGGGGGGGGGGTGAATAGGTTCTGCTTCTCTTTCTAAAACTTCTAGGCAGAATTCAATTTAATAACTAATATAATAAACACAGCAATCACAGAAAACAAAACATCACAGATTGCACTATGTTTTATAGTGGTTCCCCAAGGTCTGGGTACATCCACTTTCCCCCTTCACCTATCTAGCAGTATGCTAGATTCGGCCAAACTTCCACTTATCTCAGATCAATAGATCTTACAACTCAGAACCCAACTGGTTCCTACAACTCAGGCACAACTGCCCTACCTCAGCCTTGCCCCAAGGCCTACAACTCAGAGAATATCCTTCTCCTACACTCAGGCAAACAGCCCTACCACTCAGAGTTCAACACTCTTACACTCAGCCTTTATAACATAGGCTTACAACTCAGATCTGTATAAACAGATCCTACAGAAATATAGAAAAGATTGTTTTAATTGTCTTGCCAAAGTTGAGAGAGAAAAGGCAATGACAATTCTTGATCAGCTGATGCAATCAACTGTTTCTTAGCCTTCTTCAAAGCTTCTTGAAAATGTACTTAGCTGAGTTGATTCCAAACAGCTTCTTGAGAATCCACTGGTGGATTCTTTCTTCTTCTTCAAATTCTGACTTGATCTCTCTCTATCCAGAACTTTGAATGATTCTTCTGAATTCTGATTAGAACTCTTCTTAGATCTATCCTTAGATAGTCTTCTTAGATCTCCCGGAGAAGATCTTCTTAAGTGCCTAGCACTTTCTTGAAATGAGTAGAATTGTAATCCTTCTCCACTTTCTGATCCAATGTATTTCAAAAGGTCAGTTCTATATGTTGTTGATTATTTTCTCCTTCTGAATCTGTCTATTTATAGACATTCTTCATGGTAACAGGTTGATCCGGTTTCTAACCGTTTTCTGACAAGTCTGACAACTTCAGTTAACCGGTGATAACCCACAGCTGTCAAGTCTTCAAACAAGTCCTGTGCCTTAGTCTTGAATCACAAGTTGTTGAAACAGTCTGTCAGAAAGTGTCGAGACAATCTGTCTATTTGTGTCAACATAATTGACTTTGGTGTCGACACAGTCTTCAGTGATGTCGACTAAGTTGCCTTTGAGTCGACACAGCTTCTTCTGCAAATAACTTGATCTTGACTCTTCAGTGTGTCGACACAAGTCTTGTGTGTCGACACAATTGTTGTAGAATCATAACTTTAGTAAGTGTCGACTTAGCCTTCAGGTGTCGACACATTCATTTTTTAACTCTGCTATTATGTGTCGACTTAATCACAATGTGTCGACACATTCTGCTGGTGTCGACTAACTTGAGGTCGACTCTTTTCTTCTGTGTCGACACAATTTCCCAGTATTGTGTCGACTCTTTTCTTCTGTGTCGACACAATTTCCCAGTGTAGTGTCGACTCTTTTTCTGTGTCGACACAAATTCCCGGTGTTGTGTCGACTTACTTCTTCTGTGTCGACACTTTTTCCCAGTGTAGTTGTAGACTAACTGCTATGTGTCGACACTGCTTCCCAGTGTTGTTTTAGACTAACTGCTATGTGTCGACACTGCTTCCCAGTGTTGTGTCAACTATTTTCTTCTGTGTGTCGACACTGCTTCCTTTGTGTCGACACTTGGACTTAGAATTTTTCTGCATACTTTATCAATTCTCCACCTGCACATGTCAACTTAAAACAACATCAAATACACCTTGATGTATATCATTGAGCTAAGTTGGGCTTCTTCAAATCAGGTACATATTTTCCAATGTACCCAACAATCTCCCCCTATTTGGAGAAGTCATAACCCCTATAGCCAATGATATACACCATTTATAAACAGTACTAAATGATGATTAATGACATAGCAGGAATACTTTAAATATAAACAAAACATAACATAGAATAATTCAGAATCAATCATCACAGAATGCACATTATAATATGCCAAACAACATTTTGTTTATAACAGGGTAATGTTTGATTACAAAGTTTTACATTTGATGATTACATCACAACATTACAAAATATTTAAAACAAAATCAGGATTGATCAGGCTCTCTAATCATAATCCCTTTGCCAGACTGAATTGTAGCTGTCACAGGAGCTTCTGATTCTTCAGCTATCTTCTTTCCTTTAAGATCAGCCTTCTTCTGAGCTTCTTCCTTGATCCTTTGCCTTTCAAAATAATGAAAAGGCTTTGGGAAGTATTTGCTTGGCTCCTTAGCATCTGATGGCAGTCTTCCCAGCTTGGCTTTCCTTCTGAATTGTACAATTGCCTCTTGCCTTGCCTCATACTTCTGCCATTCAATTTCATTGTACCACTTCCCTCTCTCATGAACTTTATCCTGTACAGCTTTCCATGCAGTGAGTATGATGTTCCTTGAAGTAGGACTCCACTGCTCATAATCTGGCTTCAGTACAGCCTGCTCTCTGAATTTCTTCTTTGCCAATAGAGCATCCTGCTGTTCTTTCAGAGTAGCCTCAGGCTTATCAACTTTTCCAAAGACAATATTAGTAACCTCCTTTGGAGGACTATACATTCCTTGAACTTTCTGATCAATCAAGTCAAAATCTGGAGGGGGGTATATGACTTGGGCAACCTCAGGTTGATTGCCTTCAAGTAGATTAGATTATATTCCTGACTCAGCTACCATAGCATCATCACACAATGGGGGATATCCCAAAGTGGCTCGTATGCTATTGGTCACCCACTTGGTGTGCTCAGAGCCTGCATGAATTAGCATCCTCTCCCCCTTTATGGCTTCTCTTGAGACATGATCTCTAAGATCTTCTTTTTGAAATCGAATTTGGCCATCCAAATAATTCACTCCCTCTTTGAAAAATGGTCTTAACTTTTGAAGCTTTTCAGATATGTCCTTTTGAGAGGTTGTGATGGCAGTCTTAACAGATGCAATAGCAGCCTGAAAATTTTTATCAAATTCTTCCATTTCTTTGGCTCTATCTGCAGGCATACCTGGAACAATCTTCTTCACTTCTTTAATGATCTCATTATGAGATTCAGTTAAATTTTCATTCATTCTGATTTGATTTTCCAGAACATAACTTTGCTTCAAAGCAATATCATCCACCTTTGTAGAGATAGCCTCCTGTTGTTTAGCCAGATAAACTACAGCATTGCCACCCTTGTGGAAGCAATCTGTCATTTCAGTTTTATGCAAGTTGACTTGAAATTGGATGGACTTGATATCCTGAGCTAAGTCAAACTGAACTGACTTGCTATTTTCATCAACATACTTCTCCAGAGCCATCCTTTGGTCATCCAATTTTACTTGAAGATCTACCATAAATTTATTGTAATCAAAGGCTGGAGAAACTTGTGGAGTTGTGGTCTGTAATGCCTACTTATAGTTCTTGCTTCTTCTCTTAAAGACAACAAGTTTTCTTTTCTTTGCCACCCTGGCTTCTTCAGTTTCTGTGTCAGAGGAAGTATCTACATGAATTCTTTCTTGTGGATGATGAATTGTATCTGTTCCAGGGAGTTGTTGCTCAGCTTCAACATCCACAGGCTCATCCTCAACCTGTGTTTCCACAGCAGCTTCCTGATCAATGTCCATTCCTATGGACTTCTCAATATCTGGTCCACCTCCTTCTTTATCAGCAGCAGTATCAACACCTGGGAATAACTCCTCCATAGTAAATTCCAGTTGAGTGGTCACTTCTGCAGCAGTTAAATCTTGAGATATGTTTAACTGTGCTTCCTCTTGGACTTGCACCTCAAAATTTGTAGTGGCAGGAGTAGGTGTGGACACTAGCTCCCCCTGAACCTGTGCAGTAATAAGAATATGAGCAATGTCTTTTATAGTAAAATACATTAGCTCCCCCTATTCCTAAGCAGGAGTAGATACCTTTGGAGCAGAAGTGGAAACTGGCTCCCCCTGCATCTGTGCAGGTGTTGATACTTCCTGGACCACAGTTGAGTCAAGCTGTGTCCCTTCTTGTACTTGTTCAGATTCTTGATTTGGTGTAGGGGATTGCACAGGGGTGTCTGGCCTGCTCTCTTCAGGCACATCCTTGGACAGCACCCTATCCCACCTGGAGAATAGTCTCATATCCATTCTTCTCATATGGTTAATCTTACTCCCTTGCAGCTGCTGCATCACATCAGGAATCACTCCAGTGAAGTACAGGCTCATGATCCTAGCCATGTTAGGCTTCTTGATTCCCTCTTTGATCTTGTCAAAGAGCACTCCTGACCAATCAGTAGGAATAGTAAAAACTATCCTGGTCATCAGGCTGAACATATAGGCAGAAATCCTATCATGTCCACCTGTCTTGCAGAGGATTACCTTTCCAACTACTTCAGACAAGAACTTCCCTTGCTGATTCATTCCCTTTCTGTTGAATGCAGCTCCAATCTTCAATCCTGAATCCAGGCCACACCATTGAAGGTGTACAACCCCATATTCGCTGGGTGGGACCCGGAGACACCACTGAGGAATTGGGCTAGGCTCAGGTTAGCCCTGGGTTTAGCCCTAAGACATACTTATAGAGTTCTCGCCCTGAAGGGGCTCTCGCCCAAGGCAGATGTTCAAGCTCTCGGCAGGAGAGATCGTCGACCGACCAGGGCAGATGGTCGACCTCTCGGCAGGAGAGATCGTCGACCGACCAGGGCAGATGGTCGACCTCTCGGCAGGAGAGATCGTCGAACGACCAAAGCAGATGGCCTGACCGCGGAAGCTCCCGCCCAGGGGAGGCGAGAAGGCCCCAAGAAGGCCCTCAGTCGCGAGCTCTTCGAAACCGTGGAGGGCGCGAACCTCCCTGGCAAGGGGGTCTCGCCAAGGTTGGCCCGGGTGAGGGTCCAGCGAGAGCCTTCTCGGCCAGGGTTCTCGCCAAGTGGGCCCACGTGGTGGGGCCCAGCGCCCATAAAGAGGATTATTTTTATAATATATTATCCCGAGGTAAAATTACCCAAATGCCCTTTGAATGACAGCGGGATTTGGCTATTGGCAGACCCCTCAGGGGTATTTCAGTATTTTCAGGTCAAAGGAAGGCTATAAAAAGACCCATAAGGGCTCTTTAGAAGGCAAGTTTGATCATTTTCCTCTAGCCCTAGTGCCTTCTGAAGAGCTCCCAGCCCAGCATTTGGCTTTGGAGGGGAAGCTCTCAGAGATCTTCCGGGTGTGTGGTGGGACCTCCCAGCTGAGGCTTTGGGTCTGTGTTAGGGCCTTAGCAACCTGTCAGGGGTCGAGGTTTGAGAGAAGTAGGCATTGACTGCACTTTGGTTCGTGAACATTTGTTGAGGTTATTTTTGGCTTCAACAGTTCTGGTGCGGTGAGCGTGGAAGCAGTCGGTGCAAGAAAATCTTGAGTTAAGTCCCATGGCAAGAGGCGAGGGTGAAGGATCAGGCGCGGGAGGATCCCCCACCCGGGTGGACGAGGCGACGAGGAAAATGTTTGAGGACTTCAGGCGATAAGTCATGCAGACGATCAACTTGGCCTTCTCGGCAAGGAACGAGTGGGAGACGCCGCAGGTTCCGGTGGAGGTGGTTCCGCTGCTAGGCGAGAACGCTCCAGGGCAGCGCCCCGGTAAGGAGGTCCCGGTAGAGGCAGGCGAGAGAGACGTAGCCGCGCGGGAGCTCTTCCCAGGTCAGCGTCTCGGGAAGGAGCTCCCGGCGGATCTGGGCGAGAAGGAGGCGACGGTGCGGGAACTCTTCCCTGGGCAGGGTCTCGCGGATCGGTCCAGCCAACCGAGATCGCGAGACGTGCCTTCTCGCCCGGCAGGGGGCGAGACCCCCTTTAGCGAGCTCATTGTCTCGGCTCCAGTGCCGGAGGGGTTCCGGGAGCCGGACATGACCTACTACACCGGGAAGGATGACCCGGTCCAGCACGTGCAATGGTTCGAGGACGTGGTGTCCATCAGGCAAATGTCGGATGCCTTCAAGTGTAGGCTTTTTGCCATCACTCTGAAAGAAAAGGCCAGGGACTGGTTCCACCAGTTGCCGGCGAGTTCCATCTACAGCTTTGAGGATCTGCGGAGGGGTTTTCTGTTGAGATTCTCAACTTCGAAGAAAAGGAAGAAGGAGGCTGAGTGCCTGTTTGCAGTGAGGCAAGGGCCGGAGGAGACGTTGGGTCGCTATGTCGACCGGTTCCAAGAGGAGGTTCTCCTGGTCCAGGAGGTCCCGGGGTATGCGCTGATGCTAGCCTTCACCCTGGGGCTGAGGCCAGGGTTTTTCAGCATGGAGTTGAAGAGAGTGCCCCCTCTCTCTTTTGAGGAGCTCATGGAGAGGGCGGCGAAGGAGATAGACTTCGAGAGGGCAAACCCGGCGTTTGCGAGGAAGCTGGCCAGGCTGGCCGAGGACGACGTGAAGGAGCCGGTGGCGGGAAGGCAGAGAGAGCAGAGGGAGCAGAGAGAGCAGAGGGAGCAGAGGGAGCCGAGGGAAGATAGGAGAAGAGAAGAGCCCCGAGGGCAGGGGCAACAGCATGGGGGGGCCAGGGAGCCAAACAACCGACTGGGTTGGAGGCCTCAGGAGGGTCGCCCCCAGGGACAGGGAGGACTTCAGATAAGAGATAACTTTCGGGAGCCCAGAAGGCTGGAGCAGGGAGGATGGCGACAGGGACCAAGGGGTCATTTCCCACCGCCGCAAGAGGCTATGGAGGTGGGAAGGGGAAGAGGTAGAAGATTTCGGGGAGCCGGAAGAAGGGGAGGAGGAGAAGGAAGAGGGGGCAGGGTGGCGTTGCCCTATTGCGACTTCCATCAGGAGGAAGGTCACGCAACGGCCACCTGCCCAGAGTTTCTGGAGATCAGAGGGGCCAGAGGGGCCGGAAGGCAGGATCCGCCCGTAAGGATCGTGGAAGTACAGCGGGAAGAGGTGGAGGACAGATGTGAAGACAGGATTGACGTGGGGACCCGAGGAGGGATCGGAGTGATCCACGGGGGGGTGGGGATCGAGGCCACCCGCAAGGGGAGCCTTCAAACCATGTTCCGCCGAGGGTCGCCTCGACCTCCCAGGCTCCCCCCCAGAGGAGAAGATCACTTTCTCATCCGCGGATATGCCAGACTACGAGGACCCGTTCTGCGACGCGCTTGTGATCCAGACAGCGGTGGAGAACTACACCGTCTCCCGGATACTGGTGGATAATGGGAGCTCGGTGAATGTGATCTTCAAGAAGGCTTTCGATGAGATGAGGGTGGAAGGAAAAAGGGTCCTGGCTTCTGATGGACCGCTTTTTGGCTTCTCCGGCGAAAGGAAAGAGGTGGAAGGAGGAGTAGGCTTGCATGTGAGGCTTGGGGGCGTCTCACGGAACTGTCGGTTCGTAATCGTGGACGCCCCGAGTAGTTACAATGCCATCTTTGGGCGCCCCCTCATCAGCGCCTTTCGCTGTGTACCCTCCTCGTACCACCAATGCCTCAAGTTCAACAATGGAGGGGTGCAGGTGAGGATCAGGGGGGATCCGAAGATGGCAAGGCAGTGCTATGTGACGGCGGTTAACACCGTGTCATGGATGGAGGAGGCAGAGGAGTTGGAGAGGGAGATGGCTGAGCAGGAAGGAGTTGAGGAAGGGGGATGAGCCTGGGAGAGGCGATGGAGGTTGCTGAGGAGATGGCGGAGGCAGAGGAGTTGGGGGAGATCAGCCCAGAAGAGGCGAGAGGAGTGGTGGATGAAGAAGAGCAGAGGCAGGAGGAGAGCCTGGAGGAGGCGATGGAAGTTGATGAGGTTGGGGGAGAAGAGCTCGAGTTTGAGCGGGAAGAGGCAAGGGTAAGTTGGGAGCGGTCGGGGCTGGAGCCGGCCGAAGAGGTGGTGGAGATGGAGGTGCTTACAAGAGCGGGGGAGGCGCAAAGGATTCGGATCAGCGGAGGCTTGAGCCTTGAGGATCAGGAGCGGATGCGAGCCTGCATCCAGGGCAACGTCGACATCTTCGCTTGGAGCGCGGCAGACATGCCGGGCATCGACGCGGACGTGGCCTGTCATCGCTTGAACCTGGATTCCAGAGCCCGCCCCATACGCCAAAAGATGAGGGCCATCGCCACCAAGCTAGAAGCCCCCATCCGAGAGGAGGTCCAAAAGCTCCTGGACGCAGGCTTCATCTCAGAGATCCAGTATCCAGGCTGGATCTCCAACGTGGTAATGGTAAAGAAGGGAGGAGGAAAATGGCGCATGTGTATTGATTTTTCCTTATTAAATAAATCATGCCCCAAAGATTGTTACCCTTTGCCTCGAATCGACGCGCTGGTTGACTCAGCCGTCGGTTTTTCTCTTATGAGTTTTCTAGATGCATTTTCAGGTTACCACCAGATCCGGATGCACCCTCCTGATGTCAAGGATGTTTCCTTCATCACAAGAGAGGGATGCTTTAGCTATAAGATGATGCCCTTCGGATTGAAGAATGCAGGGGCAACATACCAACGCATGATGGATCGAATCTTTCGAGATCAAAGGGGAAGGAACCTGGAGGTCTACGTGGACGACCTCATGGTCAAGAGCAAGTGTGTTGTTTCCCACTTGCGGGACTTGGAGGAAACGTTTGCCACCCTGCGGAAGTTCAAGATGAGGTTGAACCCCTTGAAGTGCGTCTTCGGGGCTAGTCGCGGCAAATTCCTCGGGCACCTCTTGACTCCCGCGGGGGTAGAACCCAACCCCGATAAGGTTAAGGCTATTCTAGACCTAGAATCGCCTCGCAACGCCAAGGAGGTCCAGCGCTTGACCGGGAAGTTGGCCGGGTTAAGCAGGTTCCTCTCTCGGTCAGGGGATAGATGTTCCTCCTTCTTCAAAGTACTTCGTGGCAACCAAGCATTCGAATGGACGGCCGAGTGCGAAGAGGCTTTTCAGGGGCTGAAGAGGCAACTCTCCCAAGCTCCGTTACTTCAAAGCCCGAAGGAGGGGGAGGACCTAGCCTTGTATTTAGGAGTGGGAGGAGAGGCGGTGAGCTCCGTCTTGGTTAGGGAAGAGGGGAAGAAGCAGTTACCCGTCTATTATGTCAGCCGAATCTTAAAAAAGGCGGAGCTCCGATACCCCATCCTGGAGAAGCTAGCATATGCTTTGGTCATCTCAGCTAGGAAGCTTCGCCCTTACTTTCAAGCACACTCGATTATGGTGATAACCGACCATCCCCTTCGCAAGGTCTTGGAGGGGGTGGAACATTCAGGAAGGTTGGCAAAGTGGTCCATCGAGCTAAGCGAGTTTGACATCTCTTTCGTCCCGAGGCTCTCTATCAAAGCCCAGGCCGTAGCGGATTTCCTGGCGGACTATGTTACCGAGGCGGAGGCTGAAGAACCAAAGCCGCAAGAAGCGTGGAAGATGGTGGTCGACGGGGCCTCAGGAAGGCACTCCCTGGGAGGAGGTGTGGTGTTAGTAAGCCCTCAGGGAGTTACCATAGAGCAAGCCGTGACTTTCCATTTCCCTGTAACCAACAACCAAGCAGAGTATGAGGCTGTGATCGCCGGCCTTCGCTTGGCGAAGGAGTTGGAAATCCAGGATGTCGAAGCCTTCACCGACTCAATGGTGGTAGCATCGCAGATCCGAGGCGAGTTTGAGGCCCGGGAGCCGACCCTCGCGAGGTATCTATCTAAGGTAAGAGCCATCATTGGGGGTTTCCGTTCATTCTCTATTCGACATGTCCCCAGGGAGGAAAGCGCGGCAGCTGATCGACTGGCGAAGTTCGGGCCTCGGGGAGGAGGTACCCTAACCGAACTATTCCGACCAGCCATTGAAGAGGGGGAGTTGATGGAGGTGAATCGGCGGTCCTCATGGATGGATCCATTGGTGACTTTCTTAACCACAGGAGAACTGTCGGAAGAAGTCAAGGATGCAAAGAGCTTCAGGCACAAGGCGGCTCATTACCTGATGCTGGAAGGGAGCTTGCATCGGAAGATGTTGTCAGGGCTCCTCGCGAGATGCGTAACCGAAGAGGAAGTCCCGAGGATCCTGGAAGAGGTGCATTCTGGAGAGTGCGGCAGCCATTCAGGGGGAAGGACATTGGAAGCAAGGGTGATAAGGCAGGGATATTTCTGGCGGACCATAAGGAGGGATACAGCTGAATTCGCAAGGAGGTGTCGGAAGTGCCAAGTACATGCTCCTCTCCAGCTCTTGCCCGCCCAAAGACTTCGAAGCATCACGGCGCCATGGCCCTTCGCCATTTGGGGGATGGACCTGGTTGGACCCTTCCCTCCAGCTAGCGGGCAAAGGAGGTTCCTCCTAGTGATGATTGACTACTTCTCCAAATGGCTGGAGATCAAGCCGTTAGCCAAGGTAACCTCCCAGGTCATCAGAAACTTCGTTTGGGGGGAAATCATTTGCAGGCACGGATTGCCCCAAGCGATAGTGACAGACAACGGTCCTCAGTTTGCCAGCGAAGAATTCATCAGCTTCTGCACCCAATTGGGGATCGATCTCAGGTTCGCCTCTGTCCATCATCCTCGGAGCAATGGCCAGGTGGAGGCGGCGAACAAGGTCATTGTCAACTTGCTCAAAAAGAAGGTGGAGAACCTGAAGGGTAACTGGGTGGAACAGCTCCCTTCCGTCCTGTGGGCCTTGCGAACAACTCCAAACACGGCCACAGGAGAGACCCCCTTCAAGCTCTCTCATGGGTGCGAGGCTGTCCTCCCGGTGGAGTTCGAGGTTCGGTCCCCAAGGGTCACGGCCGCAGGTGAGGGAAGCAAAGCTTGGAGGTTGGAGAATGAGGAAGGGTTGCGCCTCTCATTAGATATGGTGGAAGAGCTGCGGGATGTTGCTGCCATCAGACAAGAAGAAATAAAACGGCGAATGGCTCGGTACTTCGATAAGCACATCAGAGTCAAGCAATTCACCGAGGGGGATCTAGTACTGAAAAAGGTCGACGCTGCAGGAAGGTCGGCCGCTGTTGGTAAGCTCAACCCTAGCTGGGAGGGGCCTTATATAGTAGAGAAGGCTCTGGTTAACGGAGGCTACTATCTCCAGGATGCGGAGGGAAGGACCTTGAGTCACACCTGGAATGGTGATGACCTGAAGCGCTTCTACCCGTAAGGGGAAAGAAGGATTGTAATGTTGTAAATAACTATTGCATTTTCAATAAGTTTATTTCAGAATATTGACTATCTCTGAGTATGCAATCTTTATGCTTTTTGTTTTAACCGGCTATGACTCCTCATCTCAATGATAGAATAGGCCTGTTTGAAGGAATCTTCAACGACACCCCGAGCTCGGCTCGGCCCCAGGTAGACCCGCTGCGCAGGCTCTCATCTAGCTGGCAGGTCCGAAGGCTCGCCTGTGGGGGATAGGTTGGCTCTTGTGATACTTTGTTCCTAGCCACTTCAACGACACCCCGAGCTCGGCTCGGCCCCAGGTAGACCCGCTGCGCAGGCTCTCATCTAGCTGGCAGGTCCGAAGGCTCGCCTGTGGGGGATAGGTTGGCTCTTGTGATACTTTGTTCCTAGCCACTTCAACGACACCCCGAGCTCGGCTCGGCCCCAGGTAGACCCGCTGCGCAGGCTCTCATCTAGCTGGCAGGTCCGAAGGCTCGCCTGTGGGGGATAGGTTGGCTCTTGTGATACTTTGTTCCTAGCCACTTCAATGACACCCCGAGCTCGGCTCGGCCCCAGGTAGACCCGCTGCGCAGGCTCTCATCTAGCTGGCAGGTCCGAAGGCTCGCCTGTGGGGGATAGGTTGGCTCTTGTGATACTTTGTTCCTAGCCACTTCAACGACACCCCGAGCTCGGCTCGGCCCCAGGTAGACCCGCTGCGCAGGCTCTCATCTAGCTGGCAGGTCCGAAGGCTCGCCTGTGGGGGATAGGTTGGCTCTTGTGATACTTTGTTCCTAGCCACTTCAACGACACCCCGAGCTCGGCTCGGCCCCAGGTAGACCCGCTGCGCAGGCTCTCATCTAGCTGGCAGGTCCGAAGGCTCGCCTGTGGGGGATAGGTTGGCTCTTATGATACTTTGTTCCTAGCCACTTCAACGACACCCCGAGCTCGGCTCGGCCCCAGGTAGACCCGCTGCGCAGGCTCTCATCTAGCTGGCAGGTCCGAAGGCTCGCCTGTGGGGGATAGGTTGGCTCTTGTGATACTTTGTTCCTAGCCACTTCAACGACACCCCGAGCTCGGCTCGGCCCCAGGTAGACCCGCTGCGCAGGCTCTCATCTAGCTGGCAGGTCCGAAGGCTCGCCTGTGGGGGATAGGTTGGCTCTTGTGATACTTTGTTCCTAGCCACTTCAACGACACCCCGAGCTCGGCTCGGCCCCAGGTAGACCCGCTGCGCAGGCTCTCATCTAGCTGGCAGGTCCGAAGGCTCGCCTGTGGGGGATAGGTTGGCTCTTGTGATGCTTTGTTCTTAGCCACTCCAACGACACCCCGAGCTTGGCTCGGCCCCAGGCAGACCCGCTGCGCAGGCTCCCACCAAGCTGGCAGGTCCGAAGGCTCGCCTGCGGGAGATAGGTGGAGTCCTTGACCTTTTGATCCTTGGTTCTTGATTGGTAGCTACTACGTTACAACGAGCTCGGCTCAAACCCCGGTAGACCCGCTGCGCAGGCACCCATATAAGCTAGCAGGTCCAACGGCTCGCCGGCGGGGTAGGGGTTTGATTGGTTGGAAAAATATGTGGACAGGACCCTGACCTAGACCGGGGGCAAATCCCTAAAGGGTCTCGGCTCAGGGGTCTCGGCCAGTAAAGGTCTCGGCTCAGAGGTCTCGGCCAGTAAAAGTCTTGGCTTGGAGGTCTCGGCAGATCGCGGCCCGGAGGTTTCGGCCAGTAAGGATCCCGGCCCAGAGGTCTCAGCCAGCAAAGGTCTCGGCTAAAGGAGGTTCTCGCAAAAAGAAAGCTCCCGGCGGACCTAGGCAGGACGATTCAATCGATGACGCGAGGTTCCCGCCTAGCTGATCTCTAAGGAAGGTCACCCTAAAGAGACTAAGGGTCTCGGCGGAAGCTCGCGCGGAGGTCATTCGGCAGAGTAATATACTTTCAAAGCACGCATGGATAATAAAAAAAAAAGGGGAAATGAAAAATGAAAATGAGACATTACTTTATAAAAAAGATAATTACAGAAGGAGGTTCTCGCTCATTACAAAAATATATTCAAAATAAAAGACACCTCAGGGGGACGCGCTGTAGTCCCCACTGGTGCTCTCGCTTGAATCATCGCCAGAGCCTTCCCCGGACGTCTCGTCAACAGCGGTAGAGGACCTCGGGACGTCTGAGAGCGGCGAGTCCGGCGCGCCCGGAGGTTTAGGAACTGGGTCGTAAAGCCAAGGGAGAAGTTGGCGAGCGTCGATGGCCGCGCCGTCCTCCCGGAGCAGCTCGACGTCTCGCAGCGTCTCGAGCGTCAGCTTGACGGTCGCCTGAGCGTTGGCTTGAAGCAGCTTATCGATGTCGTACTCCGAGAGGTAACGACTCCGCAACCTCGCATCTAGCTCCGGGGGCGGGACCTTCGCCAGCTCTGCGCGGAGCTGTTCCCTCAGGAGGACGCTCTCGCAGCGCGCGTTGGCCAGCTCTGCGCGAAGCTCCCTGACTTGGGCGGAATCCTGCAAAAGGGATAAAAGATTTTAGTCTAGACGCATTACACAGTAGAAACTTCGAGGAAATGGGGGCAAGGGCTCAGGAAGGTCTCGCCTACCTCGGTCGCGGGGCGCAGAGACAGCGCCAATTTAGCATCCGCGAGCTCCTGTTGAGCTCTCGCGAGTTCTTCTTCCGCGGCATGCGCGCGAGCTATCGCGTCCTCCCTCGCCTTGCGCATATCAGTGAAGTTCTTGTCAATGGTGATGCTTCGACGCGCACACATATGTGTAAGCTCGAACCCGCGCATTACGGCCCGGGTGGCGTCGAAGGCTAGAAGGCGGGTAGGCGTCTGGTCGAACACGCTGGCATCTTCCCGGCTGTAGAGACCATATCCAAGCGAGAAGGCCTCGCCGGTCACATTTTCCCCCTCCGCCCATCGGGGAAGGAGGGTCGAAACCCTGATTGAGTTTGTCTTGGGGTCCCATTCCATCTGAGGCTTCCCCTCCGAGTCGGCGTACCTGACGCCTAAACCAAAGTTCCGGTGCCCTCTCGGCACCTCCTGGGGCGGGACGTTGGCGGAGGTCTCGGCGGCGACCACTTCTCCCCCCGCCTCGCCTACGGCCGATGTGTTCCTGGCGGAAGCCTCGGCGCGGCTCTTGGCGGCGGCATCCATCTCACTGGCCCTCTGAAGGATCGCTTCAAAGGACCTGCCCTCAGGAGGAGGTTGGACGGGCGAGACCGCCAACGATTTCCCCTTGTCGGCGGCAGAAGGCTTGGGCCTCTTCAGCGCGCGGAGAGGAGGAAGGGTGGCCTTCCGCTTCTTGGCCGGTGGCGGCATGGAAGGGGTTGGATCTTCTCGGCAGGCGCTGGCGCTAGCTTCCGCGAGCGCAAGGGGGCCTCTCGCTGCCAGACCCTCGACACCCCGGCCTGCGGCGAAGGGTTGGTGCAGAGGGACCTCCCGCTCTCCTGCAAAGTAAAAACGCTTTAGCACTTCAGCGCAAGAAAATCTTTGATAAAAAAGGGAATCTGAGGCGAGACCGTACCTTCGCCCGATTGAACAAGGGGGAGGGAGTCGACGTCCCGCAGAAGATAGGGGACGTCGAACTCCTTGGTCCCGAAGAATTCCAGGATTGCGCTCTCGCGCGATCCCAGAGCGGGCGGCCTGTAGGCAGCGTCTTCATACTGGACGGGCTGGAGCGGGATGTTGCCGAAGTCCCCGCTGACGTAAACGAACTTCTCGCCCCAATGGTGGTGCTTATTGGCGAGACCGGTAACCTCGAGCTGTTGCCCGGAGAAGAAAACTACCCCCCCCCCCTTGGCACGGAAGTTGAATAGCTTCCGGAAGATGGGCAGACTAAACTCGATCCTCTCGGATCGCATATAGCATATGAATGCTATAAGGATCGCGACGGAGTTCGGGTTTAGCTGGGCGGGCACCACCCCATAGTAGCGGAGAGCTAACCGAACCTCCGACCACAGGGGGAGGCGGAAGCCCACCTCGAAATGCTCGAGGGGGATGGCAAGCTCTCCCGCCCCGGGAGTATTCACCCTATCATGATTCCCCGGGTTCCACGCCGAGAAGCCGGCGGGAACGTAGCGGTCGACGATCACGTTGTATTCGTCGAGGGTGAGCTTGCAGGAAGGGAAGAGGTGTTTCTGGAAGGCTTCCGCGCAATGGGCGCGACCCTTGCTCTCGCCAGGCATGGCTAGTTCGTGAGTAAGAGCGAGAGCTGTAGGGGGGTCGAAGCGGAAGCAGGAACGCGAGAGCGCGGAGGGAAGGCTGAGGTTCCGGATCGGAGAAATAAATGCGGTTGGTAGGCTTCTCTATTTATAGGGAATCGTAGTCATCATGAGTTCATCCGGCAGAGAGAGAAAGTGACAGCGGAGTACAGCTGTCAGAATCCGGGCTAACGACGCCTCGGTTCTCCCCCTCAGGATGACGGCGGTCAACGGTCGCTTCAGGTTTCGACGCGACTGCCTGGATCGGCGCAAGCCTCCTAGACTGGCGCAAGCCTCCTGGGTTAACGCAAACCTCCTAGATCAGCGCAAGCATCCTAGATCGGGGTAAGCGCCTTGATTAAAAAGCCCCGCAGAGCGATAAAAAGGAAAGGGAAAAGAGAGACATGGGTAGAAGCGAGACTCTCGCTAGCGCAAGCTGGATAAAACTTAATTAATAATAATGTTTATTACAGACATTGAAAAAGAGAAACAAGGGGAGAAGAAAAAAAGAGATACACTAAGATTCAGAGCGTGAAGGCTAGTAGGGTTTCCAGCTCCATCGTCCCCGTTCTCGCCGCCTAGTTCTTGGAGGCGCCAACGGGTTGAAGTAAGACGATAGCGTGGTACACCCAAGGTTGATCCGCCTGGCGTAGTCCCGGATCTGCGAGATGCACCTCCCTGGCGAAGACTCGGCGGAAGGCCCGCGCGGGCAATCAGTCTCGCCCAAGAAGAAGTCCCGCTCCAGAGCCTCCAGTCTTTGCTCCACGGATTCGCGGAATGCTTTCGCCGCGGCAGCATGGGCACGGTCTCGCCGGACAAGCTTGGCCAGGATGGCCGAGATCTTCCTCCGTCTCCCCTTCGCGCTCCCTGCACTGTTCAGGGTTTCCTCCATCTCGCCAGACAAAGGGAGGGGGGACTCTTCATCCTCTTCTTCCTCGTCTTCTTCTTCCTCTTCCTCTCCTTCCTCGTTGACTTCCGACCGCAAGCCAGGATCACCTGCGGAAAAAACACGCGAGAATTTTGGTCAAGACATGACGATCGACAGTCCGAAAAAGTTTTCGCATACCTGCGGCTGGGCGAGAACCGTCAGCCAAAGTTGGACGAGAAGGCCCGGCCCCTCCGTTGGTTCCATAAAGGAGGTGAAGAGGCTTGCCCAGCCCCGGGCGGAAGGGCTCGCGCACGATGATCCCGGCCTGGCCGGAAGCATGAGGGGAGTTGTCTTCTCTCAAGGGGCGATCAGCATCCTTGAGAGTAGCGGAAGGTTCGGAAGCCGCCCCCCCCCCCCCCCCCCCCGCCTGCAGGAGAGGATTGGCCACCGCGGGAGGCACTTCGACGGTTCTCGCTTCATCTTCCCGAGTGGATAGACCCGGGTCGGCGGGAGCTGGAACTGCGAGAAGACGGTTCAGAAAAAAAAGGGTCTGGTTGAAATATTGACAAGGGAAAATGTACCTATCGTTCCGGTCTCGGCGGGAGGAATCCTTTCCGAGACCCGTGTTTGGCCCTCGGGGGGATGAGCGGGTAGGTTCGAAGAGCTGGGCGGAATTTCGGCGTCATTACCGGGAACGGACTCCTGCGAAAGCATACTTTAATCATCGAATCTAATGTACAGTTAGCTCGGTAGGCACGGGCGAAAGGCTCACCTTCTGTAGGGAAGAATCTCCGGCAGGATTGGGAGTGGGGGAAGGAGGATCCCTGTTCTCGCGAGAAAGGTCCCGCCGGACCGCCTTCGCCCTTTTCTTTTCCTTCTTCTTCGGCTCCGAAGGCCCGGCGGTTGAAGTCTTTTTCGCTAACCATGGAGCCACCGCCGCACAGTTAGCCAAGGCCCGCGCCTGGGCAGCGGCTAACCGGTCTTGGAGGTCTTGCGGAAGCGGTTTGGCAGCACGCTTGGAATGCATGGTGTGCTCGCGCGAAAATCCCGGAGGCGAGAGCTCAGTCGGAAAGCCGTATTTTAAGGGCAGGGCGTATGGACATCCATCAGTGCATATTTATAGCCGCAGTGGGACCCACCAAAAGATTCCCTCGATAGGCGGGCACGTGTCCAGCGAATATTTTGGGGGTTGGACTTGTCTTGTCGAGCGCAGGGCTAGCTCGAAAAGAGCGGGGATTGTGTACAACCCCATATTCGCTGGGTGGGATCCGGAGACACCACTGAGGAATTGGGCTAGGCTCAGGTTAGCCCTGGGTTTAGCCCTAAGACATACTTATAGAGTTCTCGCCCTGAAGGGGCTCTCGCCCAAGGCAGATGTTCAAGCTCTCGGCAGGAGAGATCGTCGACCGACCAGGGCAGATGGTCGACCTCTCGGCAGGAGAGATCGTCGACCGACCAGGGCAGATGGTCGACCTCTCGGCAGGAGAGATCGTCGAATGACCAAAGCAGATGGCCTGACCGCGGAAGCTCCCGCCCAGGGGAGGCGAGAAGGCCCCAAGAAGGCCCTTAGTCGCGAGCTCTTCGAAACCGTGGATGGCGCGAACCTCCCTGGCAAGGGGGTCTCGCCAAGGTTGGCCCGGGTGAGGGTCCAGCGAGAGCCTTCTCGGCCAGGGTTCTCGCCAAGTGGGCCCACGTGGTGGGGCCCGGCGCCCATAAAGAGGATTATTTTTATAATATATTATCCCGAGGTAAAATTACCCAAATGCCCTTTGAATGACAGCGGGATTTGGCTATTGGCAGACCCCTCAGGGGTATTTCAGTATTTTCAGGTCAAAGGAAGGCTATAAAAAGACCCATAAGGGCTCTTTAGAAGGCAAGTTTGATCATTTTCCTCTAGCCCTAGTGCCTTCTGAAGAGCTCCCAGCCCAGCATTTGGCTTTGGAGGGGAAGCTCTCAGAGATCTTCCGGGTGTGTGGTGGGACCTCCCAGCTGAGGCTTTGGGTCTGTGTTAGGGCCTTAGCAACCTGTCAGGGGTCGAGGTTTGAGAGAAGTAGGCATTGACTGCACTTTGGTTCGTGAACATTTGTTGAGGTTATTTTTGGCTTCAACAGAAGGGCTTCCCTTGTCTTAGATATAGGAACTTCCTCTTCATTCTCAACCACTTGCAGTTGGAAGATCTTTCTTAAACTTCTTTGATTAATCTTTACCTTCGTCCCTTGAACAGTGGACTTAATCTTGAGGCCAGTAGAATGGACTGATGCAGAGATAAAGAACTCGTGCACCTCCTTCTTCCAGATCTTAGTTGGTTCTGAAATGAGAAATTCTAACCCTGATGCAGAGAGAAGGGTGATAACTCCTTGAACATCAGGCGGCGCCTCTGCAAAGGCCTGGCGCACTAACTCATATCCTTCATTGATGTTATCTTCAATCCTTGGCGCCATCGTTGTGTCGAGAAAGCTTGAGAGAAGAGAGAAAGAAAGACTGTCGACACAGGGTTTGAGTCTCGAAAACCTTGAAAGCGTGTCGACACAAAGAGCTTTTGACCTATTTATAGCTTCTGTTGAAAGAAGTTCAAAAGGCGCCAAAAACAGTCTAAATGTGTCGACACAGACGGAATGTGTCGACACAAGCTTCTATTAACTCGACATTTCTTCAGCCTACTATGTGTCGACACCAATTTGTGGTTATGTCGACACCTTGGATACATAGTAGAAAGACAGAAATTCTGTGTCGACACTAAGGACAAGTGTCGACACATATTCTGTAAGTGTCGACACCATAATTCTGGTTGAGTCGACATTACATTTCTGGTTAAGTCGACAATAAAACTCTTAAGTGTCGACACATATTCTCTATGTCGACACAATATTTCTGACTTGTCGACATAATTTCTCTGAGTCGACACATTATTACTGAATGTGTCGACACATTCTTACTTAGCCAATTTCTGTAACTTCAATGTGTCCTTTTTAACACTTGATTATGTTGTTACTACTTTTACTTACTTATAAACCATTTCAATAGCATTGTTAATGATTTTGTTTAATACATTAATCAATGGTTAACATACCTAATTCAATTTTGAATTTATTGAATTTGGTTTCATCTAAAGGCTTAGTAAATACATCTGCTATTTGATAATCTGTTTTTACAAATTCCAATGAGATGTCACCTTTTTCTACATGTTCTCTAAGAAAATGATATTTGATTTCTATATGCTTAGTTCTACTATGAGAAACTGGATTATTAGCAATAGAAATAGCACTCTTAGAATCACATAAAAGGGGTGTTCTACTTACCTGAATACCATAATCTTTAAGCTGATGCTGCATCCATAATAGCTGTGCACAGCAGCTTCCAGCAGCAATATACTCTGACTCAGCTGTGGAAATTGCCACACTAGTCTGCTTTTTACTACTCCAAGATATTAGTCTTCCTCCCAGGAATTGACAAGTACCTGTAGTACTCTTTCTATCCTCTCTACATCCTGCAAAATCTGCATCTGAATAGCCTGTTAGTTGAAAATCTCTATTCCTAGGGTACCAAAGACCTAGAGTAGGAGTGCCCTTTAGATATCTCAGAATCCTTTTGACTGCAGTATAATGAGATTCTTTAGGGCAGGCTTGGTACCTAGCACAGACACATGTTGCATACATAATGTCAGGTCTACTAGCAGTGAGATATAGTAGAGACCAAACTATTCCTCTATACAATGATTCATCAACAGGTTTACCTGCCTCATCTTTGCATATTGGCATACTTGTTCCCATAGGAGTTCTCATGGAGGAGGATGACTCCATACCATATTTCTTAATTAATTCCTTGGTGAACTTAGACTGGGATATGGACAATCCATCATCAGTCTGTCTTACTTGGAGTCCCAAGAAGAACTTAAGTTCTCCCATACTGCTCATCTCAAACTTCCCTTGCATAAGTTTGGCAAACTTTTTACAAAGGTTGTTTTCAGTAGATCCAAAGATTATGTCATCAACATAGATCTGGACTAAGATGATCTTTCCTTTGGATTCCCTAAGGAATAGAGTTTTGTCTATCTTTCCTCTTGAGAATTTATTCTCAATGAGGAAGGTAGACAGGGTTTCATACCAAGCCCTTGGAGCTTGTTTTAACCCATACAAAGCTTTCCTAAGCTTATACACAGAATCAGGTTTAAGAGGATCTACAAAACCTGATGGCTGCTCTACATATACTTCTTCTTTAAGATCACCATTCAGAAATGCTGACTTCACATCCATCTGGTATACTTTGAAGTCTTGGCAGGCTGCATAGGCAAGGAACATTCTGATTGCCTCCAGCCTTGCTACTGGAGCAAAGGTTTGATCAAAGTCAATCCCTTCTTCCTGCCTGTATCCTTTTGCAACCAATCTTGCTTTATTCTTTACTATTATTCCACTTTCATCTAGCTTGTTCCTATAGATCCACTTAGTTCCAATTATGTTGTGGCCTCTTGGTTTAGGAACAAGCTCCCAGACTTTGCACCTTCTAAATTGATTCAGCTCCTCTTGCATAGCATCAATCCAGTGCTGGTCTTGGATAGCTTCTTCAAACTTTTTAGGTTCCATTTGGGACAAGAAACTAGAATGCAAAATTGTGCTTTGATTTCTGCTTCTAGTTTGCACTCCTTGTCTTGGATCACCAATTATCTGATCAGTAGGATGATCTCTTAGATATCTTATAGCTGGAGGTAGATTCCCTTCAGGTTGTGCATCTCCAGCTTCTTCATTCTGCTGTTCCTCTTGGTTTTCATCAGCTTCCATTATCTCTTGTACTCCCCCTGGACAGCAGCCTTCATTTTCCAATGCTCCCTCTTCCTTTGAAGCTTCAGCAATGGAGAGCTTGTCCATCTTCTTGCTTATACCTGTTGAGTCATTTGATCTACAAGACAACTCACAATTGATTAATCTTGTTTCATCAAATACAACATGCACAGATTCTTCAACAACTTGAGTAGTTAAGTTGAAGACTCTATAGGCCTTACTATTTGTGCTGTACCCAACAAATATCCCATCCTGGGATTTGGCAGCAAACTTAGTCAAATATGACTTGCCATTGTTAAGTATATAGCATTTGCAACCAAAGATCCTAAAATAGGATAGGTTTGGTTTTCTGCCTTTCACAATCTCATAGGGAGTCTTTCTGTGGCCTTTGGTGATAGAAGCCCTATTGATGACATGACAGGCAGTGTTAACTGCCTCAGCCCAAAAATATTCTGGGAGAGAGGTGTCACTCAATAGAGTTCTACCAGCTTCAATTAATGTTCTATTCTTTCTTTCAGCAATACCATTTTGCTGAGGTGTTCTAGGTGAGGAGAACTCTTGGAAAATCCCAAAGTCTATACACAAGTTTGTTATGCTTTCAGATTGAAACTCAGTACCATGGTCACTTCTAATTTTGACCACTGTACTATTCAGTTCATTCTGAATTTGCTTTACAAAATTAAATAATACAATTGGGGTTTCAGATTTTTGTCTCAGAAAGAACACCCATGTAAATCTAGAATAGTCATCTACAACCACCAGAGTGTAGACCTTCCCACCTAGACTGTGAATTGGCATAGGACCAAAAAGATCCATATGCAAGAGGTATAAGCACCTCACAGAATCCTTGTTTTCAAGGCTTTGAAATGAGGTTTTTGTCTGCTTGCCCTTTTGACAAGCTGAGCATACCCCTTCCTTTATACACTTAACTTGAGGCCCATTCCTCACTAGTTCTTTACTAAAGAGTTGGCCAATTGTCTTGTAGTTTAGATGAGCCAATCTCTTGTGCCACTTAACACAATGAGAAGCATTGTCATCAGCTACAAGACAAATGGGGGATGCCTTATTCTCACATTCAAAATTAAGGCAATACACATTTCTCTTCCTATACCCAGTCAATATGATCTCTTGATCACTTGACCTTTTGATATGACATCCATCCTTACCAAATGAAATGTCATATCCTAGATCACTCAGCTGGCTTATGCTTATTAGATTATGTTTCAAACCTTTTACATAGGCCACTTGGGTGATAGTAATTAGGTTTGAAGAGATGTTACCAAATCCTTTGATGACTCCTTTTTTAGATCCACCAAAGATCACTTTATGTCCATCTTTGACAGATGAATACTCCTTCAGCAGCCCCTTTGTTCCAGTCATGTGCCTGGAACAACCACTATCCAAGTACCATATAGGGGCATGGTAACTTGGATTCACCTGCAATACAGAATTACTTACCCTTAGAACCCAAGTAAGTCTTGGGTCCTTGGTTCAGGTTAGCCTTAATAAAGTTATCATAACCTCTTCTAACAGGTAGACTCTTATTCTTTATAACACTTGTGTTATACCAGCAGTCCAATGCAAAATGACCCCTCTTGCCACAGCACCAACATTCAAACTTATTGTATCTAGATCTAGATACATCCTTGTCAGAAGCATTTCTGTTCATTGCTGGTGCTGTTGCAACTTCACCTACTGATTTCTTAAAACCATAGGGTTTATGACCATAGGTAGGCCTGCTTGCCTTAACACCCTTGTTCTTCAGAACATTTGTCTTAATATGATCCTGAATGTCTTCATGATCATATATGTTAGAAGGCACTTTCTCCTTACCAAACCTTATGGGGACTGAAAGGTTTAGTGGCTGAATAGGGGCTTTGCCTTTCCTCTTGAATCTGCCAGCCCTGGAGTTACCCTTAAATCCTAATCCAGCCTTACCCTTCTGAGTGACAAATTCATCTATCAAGGGTAAGACAGATTTTGGCTTAGAGTAACTAGCCACTAAATCCCTTTCAATTCTAAGTCTGTCCTCCAGACTCTTTACTTGATCATTAGTATAATTAATTGTGCCCATCTGAATAATAGTTATATTCTTCAGCTTGGCAATTTCAGCTAACTTTTGATCAAGGACTTTTTCTAACTCAGTTGTTGCAACCCTTAGATCAGCAATTTCCTGAGCCTGTGATTTAACCAGGTTCTTGCTTTTCTTAAGGGCCTGCAATAGGTCCCCATACTTGTCTATCAATTGATAGACATCTCCTTCAGATCCAGATACATCTTCATCACTTGATGCAGATGTAGCTGATTCTTCACTTGTATTACAAACAGATGTACAAGAAGGACAGTTTACCTCATTAGAACCAGACTGATTCTGGCATAGGTCCTCTTCTGATCTAGTCATCAAACCCATGCATTGATGTTCATTGATGGAGTCTAGCAACTGCATAAACTCCTCTTCCTCAGATGCAGCATATAATCCAATATATGCTTCAGCTTCAGATCCTGATTCTGAAGTTGACTGGTCTGACAGACTTTTATCTTTCTTTGCTACAAAGGATTTCTCCTTCTTGCCTTTCTGATAAGTCTTCTTCTTTTCTGAAGATTCCTTCCTTTTGTCAGGACAATCAGCCACTACATGTCCAGGCCTATTGCAACAATAGTAGACAATCTTTGAAGTAGTGGCTTTGCTGGGCTTTGACCTGCTTTTCTCTTTCCTTGATGACCTTCTCTTCTGATAATAGTCATCTACTTGCTGTGATGAGGAAGGCCTAGACTTCCATTGCTTCTTTTTCAAGAACCTTTGAAATTGCCTAGTGAATGCATCAAAGTCTGCATCTGAATCACAGCTGACTGAACCCTTATCTGAATTTTCAGAACTACCTTCTTCAACTTCCTTAGGAGGAGATGGTGATTTCCTCCTATTCTTTCTAGTGGCTTCAGCATTAAATGCCACAGTCTTTTCTCTATGCTCTCCTCTTGAGTTTCTTTCCTCCTCCTTCCTTACCATAAGTTGCATTTCATAAGATAGCAACTTTCCAAACAGAGTTGGAGGAGATATCTCTGCCAATTTTGCCACTTCTCTTATGGCACAGATCTTTGTATCCCAATCCTTTGATAAGGATCTTAAGAATTTGTCATTCAGTTCATAGGTACTGAAGACTCTTCCATAGGATATTAGCTCATTCACAATTCTATAGAATTTCTTATAGCACTCAGTTATGCTATCAGATTTTCCTTGTCTAAAACTTTCATACTCCTGATTTAGCATAGATTTTCTGTCCAGCCTTACTTCTTCAGATCCCTCCATGTAGACAATCAATGTGTCCCACATCTCCTTGGAGGTCTTGCAGTGAATAAGATTCTGAAATGTTGAATCATCTATGGCACTGACAATGATGTTCTGTGCCCTTTTGTCCATGGTTGCCAAGATGATTTCATCCTTGGTCATTTCAGAATAAGTCTTTGGTGTTTGGATATTTGCATCAAGAACAGATATCTTCATTGGTATGAAGGGGCCTTCCTGTACTGTGATGTAAATCCTTGGGTCAGATGCTTCCATAAACAATCTGACTCTTTCTTTCCAGATCCCAAAGATTTCCTTCTTGCATATGGGTAATTTCATTGACCCTAGCTCCTTATGATTCTCTCCAGAACCCATCTTCTTGATTCTTGAATCTGCCTATCAGATCTACCTCAGACTGTTAAGTCCTTTTTGAGGAACCTCCCTCTGATACCACTTGATAGTTTAACTTTCAAGGCAGCCTAAACACCTAGAGGGGGGGTGAATAGGTTCTGCTTCTCTTTCTAAAACTTCTAGGCAGAATTCAATTTAATAACTAATATAATAAACACAGCAATCACAGAAAACAAAACATCACAGATTGCACTATGTTTTATAGTGGTTCCCCAAGGTCTGGGTACATCCACTTTCCCCCTTCACCTATCTAGCAGTATGCTAGATTCGGCCAAACTTCCACTTATCTCAGATCAATAGATCTTACAACTCAGAACCCAACTGGTTCCTACAACTCAGGAACAACTGCCCTACCTCAGCCTTGCCCCAAGGCCTACAACTCAGAGAATATCCTTCTCCTACACTCAGGCAAACAGCCCTACCACTCAGAGTTCAACACTCTTACACTCAGCCTTTATAACATAGGCTTACAACTCAGATCTGTATAAACAGATCCTACAGAAATATAGAAAAGATTGTTTTAATTGTCTTGCCAAAGTTGAGAGAGAAAAGGCAATGACAATTCTTGATCAGCTGATGCAATCAACTATTTCTTAGCCTTCTTCAAAGCTTCTTGAAAATGTACTTAGCTGAGTTGATTCCAAACAGCTTCTTGAGAATCCACTGGTGGATTCTTTCTTCTTCTTCAAATTCTGACTTGATCTCTCTCTATCCAGAACTTTGAATGATTCTTCTGAATTCTGATTAGAACTCTTCTTAGATCTATCCTTAGATAGTCTTCTTAGATCTCCCGGAGAAGATCTTCTTAAGTGTCTAGCACTTTCTTGAAATGAGTAGAATTGTAATCCTTCTCCACTTTCTGATCCAATGTATTTCAAAAGGTCAGTTCTATATGTTGTTGATTATTTTCTCCTTCTGAATCTGTCTATTTATAGACATTCTTCATGGTAACCGGCTGATCCGGTTTCTAACCGTTTTCTGACAAGTCTGACAACTTCAGTTAACCGGTGATAACCCACAGCTGTCAAGTCTTCAAACAAGTCCTGTGCCTTAGTCTTGAATCACAAGTTGTTGAAACAGTCTGTCAGAAAGTGTCGAGACAATCTGTCTATTTGTGTCAACATAATTGACTTTGGTGTCGACACAGTCTTCAGTGATGTCGACTAAGTTGCCTTTGAGTCGACACAGCTTCTTCTGCAAATAACTTGATCTTGACTCTTCAGTGTGTCGACACAAGTCTTGTGTGTCGACACAATTGTTGTAGAATCATAACTTTAGTAAGTGTCGACTTAGCCTTCAGGTGTCGACACATTCATTTTTTAACTCTGCTATTATGTGTCGACTTAATCACAATGTGTCGACACATTCTGCTGGTGTCGACTAACTTGAGGTCGACTCTTTTCTTCTGTGTCGACACAATTTCCCAGTATTGTGTCGACTCTTTTCTTCTGTGTCGACACAATTTCCCAGTGTAGTGTCGACTCTTTTTCTGTGTCGACACAAATTCCCAGTGTTGTGTCGACTTACTTCTTCTGTGTCGACACTTTTTCCCAGTGTAGTTGTAGACTAACTGCTATGTGTCGACACTGCTTCCCAGTGTTGTTTTAGACTAACTGCTATGTGTCGACACTGCTTCCCAGTGTTGTGTCGACTATTTTCTTCTGTGTGTCGACACTGCTTCCTTTGTGTCGACACTTGGACTTAGAATTTTTCTGCATACTTTATCAATTCTCCACCTGCACATGTCAACTTAAAACAACATCAAATACACCTTGATGTATATCATTGAGCTAAGTTGGGCTTCTTCAAATCAGGTACACATTTTCCAATGTACCCAACACCTGAGTATTTAGAGCTCAAGTTTTTTTTAAATTTCTACGATTTGTTTTTTTTTACTTAAAAATTTTTATTTTATTTATTCCCAATCTATTTTTTTTAAAAAAAATTATGAATAGATTTATCCATTTATATTTTATGTGTAGTTGATTTCTGCAAAGATTAATATCCATTTGGTGAATTCTCCCGCGCAAAATCATGTATTCATATTTATATTCTCGATGTCATAATTGTAGGGCGTTCAATCATGATAGTGATGATTGTTATATAAAAGACTGTAGTTATTAGTCATATGACCCACCCTATGGAGTACCAACATCCGATGATACTTCATACAGTGTTCCTAATTTTTATAATTATGCTCCCCCACAACATGCAACGTTTCCGCATTTCAGCCCGACCCCTCAAAGGTCGAGAAGAAATGAGAAACAATGCATATTTTGTCATAGCACCGGGCACGCTTTGAAAGAGTGCATTGCATTTTAGCGTCAAAGAGAGGAGTATAACAAACCTAAAATTCAAATCCTCCCATCCTCTTCTTATTATGGCATTCCTTATGATTCTAATGATATATACGCATTACCTCCTTGTCTACGAGGAAGTATTGGAGATATAACCATCATATTCGTCGATGACCTGTGCAATGACGTCGCGGAGCTGCCTCTCCCTACACATTCATCACTTATTTTGGATTCACCCATGGAGGAACCAACCCACATATTCTCTGATAATGCTATCACCACGGTTCCTCCACCTTCTTTGCATGAATTTTCTACACCTATTTTTAACAATCATGTCGAAGATATTGCGCTTGAGGATAATCCTGAACCTAAGGATGTGCCAAAGTATGTCGAAGATATTATCCTCCCTGATGGAGGGAAGAATTATTTGGTGCACGATGATGCGCCAAGGTGGGATGAATAAGATATCCTTTCTGATGAGCAGGTATACACTTCTTCATTAGATTAGGAGGTCTAACTCACCATCGAGGCTCTCGAGTTCTCGGGCCCCCCTTGTTATGATGCTTAAGATACCGATATCGATCAATCTTCGGAACCTACTGGGAGTGAAATCGGGATCACTCCCACGATTAGAAATCATTTATGTCTTTCTTCTATTTTATTTCCTAATCTCCTTTCATTATCTGAGCCCAAGCAAGTTGATGTGTCACAAATGCTTCAGGAGGTTATTGAACACTATACTCAAGTTGATGAGATGGGTATCCCCTTATGTGAGGAGGTTGAGTCCTCCTCCATAGTTGATGCCTCATTTATTTTCTTTTGTCCCTATAGCCTTTCTGTTGACGATGATAACTTGCAAGGCAAGGATATAGTTTATGGTGAGAATAGTGAGGAGCACTGCTCTTCTTACTTTTTGTTCTCACTACCTACAATGAACATGTATTATTATTAGGAAAAGAGGTGGTGGTTTTATCGTCGTATTGGTACCTACTACCGACACATATATTAGAACAATTACATGTTCATTTTTCTTTTCATCGACCAATAATTTAGAATTTTAAATTTTTTGAATAAGTCATGCTGGGAAGACAATAAACCCAGTAGTTATCTTTATTTTACTGCATATTGTGCTTTACTTTTCTTGTAAGTTTTTTTTAGTACAACAATAAATTTAGTGCATGGTGGGAGGCAGCATATCGTATCATAGAATATATATATATATATATATATAATGAAAGATAAAATAAAAAAACAGAAATTTTCGTTTATTTTCGTTAAAAGAAAATGTTGGAGGAAGCGAAGTTACATGACCCTAGTTGACTATGCCCAAAAAGTTTTAGGAGTGAAAATGTTGGAGTGAAAATTTTTGAAAAAAAACCTGTAGAAATTTGAAGAAAACAGATTTCGTAAAACAGATGGCAGTTGTTACAACAACCTAAAAACGTCTGTAATGAGAATTATGTTTCTGTTGTAGTTATTATAACAACCCCATTACATATGTAACCGGATTTAATTTTCTGCATGCTTCTTCTAGTAATCACACGGGTTTAATTCCTGACAGTTGTTATAACAATCCTACTATATATGTAATAAGATTTAGCTATCTGACTATTTTTTCTAATTTAATGGGCTGGGATAATTTCAACCCTAAGCCGGGTTTAATTCAATAATAAAATTACTAATCTAACTATCATTAAACCCCATCTACTTAAATCCCGCCGCATTTATAAATAATAATAAATAAATAAAAATCAGTTTTCATTCTCTTCTCCAACTTGAAATCCACCGACTAGGTCTAGAGAGAAAGTGCGACGGGGGAGATCGAGGCTGCGCGAGGCATTGGGAGCGGCGATCGGCAAGGTATAGGGAGATGGACGGCGAGCTGTGTTAAACAAGGATCGTGAGGGCTCCTGTAGTCTAGGAATTGAATATTTCTATGGTATAACTCTGGACCCTGCTTCAATGAAAGATCAAAGTATAATTTTTTTTATATTTTTATTATTTTCTAGTTTTCTTGGCACCTTCTATGCTCGATTTAGGTTATGTCGTCCAAACGAAAAAAAAAGAGAAGAAATATTGTACAAGGAAAAGCGGTGAAGTTTTTGAATGAGCTAGTGGAGTATTGATTTCAATCTTTAAAGTCACTCTCTTTCATCTTTAAAAGAGGATTCAATATGAAGAAGAAGAAGAAGAAGAGGAGGACGAGTATGATTATCTTCTATCTAGCTTTACTTTTGCATCGTTAGATTTACATTTTACTCTAGAATATATTGGGTTATGTGATTCTCTGGAATATGTTTTGGTGATACATATGTTGTGATGTGACACCTTAGATAGTATATTTTATGCTTCACTTATATGATTTGATGTTGTATGATGCTACCTACTGTCATTTTTTTTATGTTGTTCTAACACTGATCTGAAATTAAGTATTTAAATATGTTATATGCATCATGCTTCATCTCATTTATTTTGTTGAGAATTGTACTATTGTGTCGTCTGTGTTGCACTAACTTAAAATTTTTATAGGGTGATGAACTATTTAGGCCCCAATGTTTCTTAGTCCTAATGTTATTTATTTTATTACAACTATCATGTTTTGAATTAAATCTTATGGAATGATAGTCATCGTGCGCATGTGCTATAGTTGTGTGGTTTTTAATTATACTCATCGATTATAACACAAATCGATCTCATGCCAATTACCATGTGCACTTTGAGGATGAAGGTTATGCAGGCTACACTAAATGACTGGGATTTTGAGGATTATCGCATGAGGAGAGTGACATGAGTACACCAAGAAGAAGCAAAAGAATCAATAGACAACCACTCCATCACATCCAATACAGAGGAGTTATTTAAATTTCAAGTTTTTGTCTCCCTTAAAAGTATTTACTTATTAGTAAAACACCTTAGAGTGTCCTCATGATAAAAATGTATCTTTGCTTGGGACTAGCAAAGGACTTAAGTGTGGAGGTGGGGGTGTTATAACCCCTACCAATTGATTGAAAAATAATTTATTTAACCAAATATTGAATGATCTCAATTCTTATTTTAATTAATCATTAGACTATTCTAGACATATTCAATGATAATTAATTGATATGGCTGAACAATTTAAATAGTTCATTCTATGAATTTGAAGTTAGTAAGATTTTTTCTGATAAAGCTCGCTCAAGCATTTATTTTTTTATACAAAATATTTATTTACTTCCAATGTAATAATTTGATATTGGCCTTTAAAAATAATGGGGAGGGGTGAGCAAGAACTAAGTTAATGATGTAAGCCTAGACATGAGTTTAGGTAGTATTCCTTTTGATCATCCACTAAATTATTTGAGCTTGAACTTTTTTCATACACATTATTCCATGTTTTCATGTCGTTTATTCCTACTAGTTGTACCTTAGTAAGTTAGCCATTTATGGGTGTCGAATTTCTCTTAAAATGGTTGAATTTCATAGTGATATGTGGCCTAGGTATATGTCTACATACTCAGAATGATCCCAACTGTGATAAAAAATGGGAAAAGAAATTTGCATCAAAGTAATATGTGGCCTAGGTATGTGAATGCATACTTAGAATGATCCCAACTATGATTTAAAAAAAGATAAGAAAAAAAATGGTTGAAACATCATAGTGATATGTGGCCCGGGTATGTGCACTTATACTTAGAACGATCCCTGCTATGAACAGAGTATGATTAAAAAAAATGATGTATGACCCCATAACATGGTGAATTATTAAGTATACTAACTAGAGGACGTCATATTATTACCAAAGCTATCCATAAATTCCTAACCAAGCCAAAACTATCCTACTTTCATTTAAACTACTAACTCTTGTAGAGGTTAAATCGTATACTTAGCATATTCTTATCCTTTCCAATAAAATGCGGAAGTTCAATATAAAATTTTGCATGGAAGTAAACTATTTTTGAAAAAAAGCACGCACCGCACTAGAATACTTGTTTGAGCTTTATCTTCTATCTAACTAATGGATTTGTGAATGTTTGAACTCTTATTGATTGATAGGCTTATCAGTTAAGTAAAGCGAATTTCTTGAGTATATTTTGATTAAGTTGTTTTCAAGAATTAATGATCATTTAATTTCACATCTCATTATTTCTTCAATCATTCATATCGTTATGAAATATCTTTGCTAGGGACTAGCAAAGTCTTAAGTGTGGAGGTGTGATAACTTCCCAAAAAAAAGTTATCTATTGCTTTATTCTATTTTAATATTCATCTTATTGATAAAAAAATGAATTAAATAAGCAAAAATATAAGAAAATTCATATCTATTTTGTTTATGGTTAAAATGTCTAATTTGTCCATATTTTTCTTGCTAGAAATGCCAAAAGAATCGATCTGGAGAAGTAAAGCTGGAATTATTTTGGGCTGCGCAGGTTGTTACAACAACCAGAAAAAATTGTTGCAACAATTACTGGATAGATTTTGAATTTAAAATTCGAATTTTATGCCAAAATGAAAATTGAAAAGAGACAACTCTTGGTAAAGGAATGCATGTTTTTATGAAGAGAATCTCATACCATAAAGGGACTTTTGAAAAAGATTAGAAGGAGTTTTTTTGGAGTGCCATCATCTTGGAGAAGAAGAAGAACGGCTAGGGTTTGGACGCACCGGCAAGGAGGAAGAAGACTCGGAAGCGGATTCTGAACACAAATTCCTGCAGTATTTTCATTTCTAAACATCAAGTCTAGTAAGATCTTTCTTATTATGCGGTTTCATCCTTCGAACATGAACTAAATTTCCTTGTTTTGTACGTTGGAAGTACTTTGACTTACTGTGATGTGATATTTGTGATTTCTTCTTTTATGATTGTTGAAAATGTATCTTTGTTGATTTTTATGTTCTAAGTTATGGAAGTTTTGGATCAAGTATTCCTCTTCTAATTTACGTGGCGAGATTCGAGAGAGGAGTCACGTATTTTTAGGGTTGAATCCTTTATTTTTGCACGGCGAGATTCGAGAGAGGAGTCGTGTAAATCTTTAGCCAAAATTCCGTCTTTAAACTGCGATGCAAGATTCGAGAGAGGAGTGGCGTGAGTGTAGCATAAATTTAAACATAGCATCAAGAAAGAAAGAGATTTCGTCTTGGGCTAGCAACATTGATTTGAGTGCTTTATGTTATTCTCATTTTACCTAAGTTAGAGATAACTAGGAGAATTAGGGTAAACGGATTTCTGAGATCGAGAGATGATGAATTCCACTTTCAAATCATTGCAGGATAGTAGTTAATCATTTCATAAAAGATCATTCTAAAAACTCATCGCAATAGGCAAAGGAATTCAACGTACGAAACTACTTCTCCAACTTGATTAAAGTCATTCTAAATTAACGATACTCAGTTATTATTATTATTTTTCTTTTTAATTGTCCTTAATCCAAATTAACTTTTAATCATCTCGCTTGAATTTAAAGAAAGGGTAGAGCTAGTATTTGCGAGCACTAGATTATTCACTTCCTCGAGGGAACGATCTTAACTCATCATTTTATTACTTGATTCGGCACGTGCACTTGCGTTATTACGTAAATCTATTTTGGGCGTATCAAATACTAAGTAAACATTGCAGAGAAAAAAAAGGAGGAGAGGAGGAGCCCCAGATCCCACCAGCGTTTCTTCACTCTTCCTCGCTGGAAGATGAATCCTCGACCTCCTCACCGTAGAGGTGTGGCACGAGATCGCGAGCAATGACAGTTTCAGAGTCTTCTTTGACGACCCTCAGCTCCTTCATCATTTTTAGAACGAGCTCGACCGCCTTGATGTTGGCGTCTCGGCAGAGCTCTTTGACCTCTTCATAGGAATAATGAGGCGGAGGAGCCTGGAGGGGTTCTGGGCGAGAGGACAACAGAGCGTTGTCCCGAAGGTGGGAGTTCTGGGCCTTCAAATCTTTGTTCTCCTCCTCCAGGGCCGCTATACGCAAGCGCATTCGCTCCGCCGTCTTGGAATCATGTGGGACTCTCATCAGTTAGCAAGGAACCCACGTGAGAGAAACTGACCAAGGGTAAGATTAAGGCTTACCACACCACCCTGGGCCTTTGCGAGAAGGGCTTCAACAACGACCAGCCTCTTTTCGAGATCGTTCGACTTCTCGTGCTCTGCCGCTAGGCCCTCCTCAGCGTCCTTCCATTTCTTATTATTGAAAACCAGGCAGCGTGAGATGCGGTGCGAGAGCTCCAGGGCGCGCAGTTGGGCGTGAGAGGTCTTCAGGATGAGGTCTCGCGAGGATTCCTTCTCGACGGAATCTGCCTCTGGACCACCATAAAGGTCGTAGCCCAAGGAGAAGGCATAGCTAGTGGGTTGGTCCTGCTCCTTGTTGGAAGGAAGGAGGGTGGAGAGCGATACCCGATTCGCATTCTTCTCCCACAGCAGAACTAGGTCGCCCACGACATCTTATACCGTGGGGCCCATGTTGAAATTTTGATGAGAGGAGGGGCTGGGCGACTAGAGGAAGCGGCTTCGCGAGATGGAGATCCGGTTGGTTGAATCGAAGTACAGGCAGGCTGGTCGAGTAGTGTCGTCTCGCGGGTAGGCGAGACGGCCTGTCGAGGAGGCGATCGTGGAGATTGAGATTCTCCTACGGAGATGGGGCTCAAGGATCCCGACATCTCCTTTTTCTCGTTCTGGGCCTTCTCTTTTTTCCCTTTAGGGAACGTCACAACTTTCTTAATCTTTTTCTTGGGGCAGGGCCGAGAGGGAGCGGCATCATCGGCGGGCCTCTTCTTGAATGCAGGAGTCAGTGATTCTTTTGTTGCCTCGGCCAGTGATTCTTTCACCGCCTCGGCCGCCATGCTGGCGAGGGCGAGACCCTTGGAAAGCTTCGTGTTTCTCTTGTAAGGGGGGTGGACTGGGACATTCCTCTCCCCTAAACAAACAACTTGACGGTTAGAAGGCGAGATGGACTAACAAGCACGAAGCCAAAGAGTGCGAGTGTACCTTTGCTAGGGAGCACAGGAAGGAGCGAGTCGAGGCCCCATCTCAGGAAATGGACTTCGAAGTTCTTTCTAACAAAGAAGTCGCAGAGGAGCTTATCTGTGTCGCCAACTTGGGGAGACACGTAGAACATCTCACCAGGTGACACGGGCGCGAGAGGGACGCCCCCCAGATTCCCGCGGATGAAGACGAAGCAGGTAAGCCAGTGATGATTTTTGTTAGGCGTCTCGCATACCTTGAGGCCTTGCCCGGTGAAGTAGGAGATGCCATCGTGGTTGGCGTGGTAGATAAACAGCTTGCGGAAGACTGTCAAGCTGAATTCGATGCGCTCCCGGCGCATGTAGCTAGCGAAAGCAACTAAAACCAAGATGGCGTTCGGATTTAGTTGCGTGGGGACTGCTCCGAAATACTTCAGGACCTGTTTAACCTCCAGGAAGAGGGGAAGTATCAGCCCCGCATCAAAGTGAGATACGGGGAAGGCGAGCTCGCCGGGGTAAAAGGTGTTGATCGCCTTGTCGACCTTTGGGGGTCGCGATTCAAATCCCTCCACCAAGAACTCGCGGGTGAAGAGGTTTTAGTCCTCTTCAGAGATCCTGCCGGGGGGTAAGTCGTGGTCAGTGAATCTTCTCCCGCGCCGGCTGCGCCCCTCACCCTCTTCAGCCTTCTTCTTTCCATTATCAGCGAGACGGTCAAAGCAAGAAGCGAGAAGAAGGAAAGGCGAGAGCAAGAAGCGATATGGAGGAAGCAAGAGAGCAAGATCAGGGACGCAACAGGGGTAAGAACGCGGGTGTCATTCCGGTCTGGGGGTGGGGATATTTATAGAGGATATGGTAAGTGGAGAAAATGGGCGGTAAAAGCATGGAGGAAGTTGGAGAGTCGGCCGGCGTTTCACGTTCTCTCTCTTGGCCTCGAATCGCGTGGCCTAGCGCGGGCTTTCCTAGTAAGACAGAACAAAAAACAAAAACAAAATGTAGTAAAAAGAAAAAGAAATCAATTGAGCCTAGCCATATGGTAATTACTCAGTAGTGAAATTAACAGGATAAGCAATGATTATTAACTGTTCCATTCCGCACGAGGCGGGCATCGCATTCGCAGGGCCTAAATTATAAGCGAGATGGCAAAATAATATATATTACAGAATTATGAATGAAATTAAAGGAGCGAGACTATTAAACAGGCGAGACGAGGCGAAAGGTTTTCAGTTCTTGTGCCATTTCCAACGCCCTCCAAACCCCATGCATGGGGCCGACCAGGGATGTGAAAGGCGTGAACGGCGTCGAGACCACGACACGCGAGACAGATTTGCTGGTAGATCTCGTTTATAATTGCCTGAGGGTCGGTCTCGTTAATCTCGATCCCGACATCGATCACGGAGGACAGACGAGCACATTCAATCTCCAGCCAATCGATTCACCTGTCGGCAGCTTGTTTGTCCTGTTCCATCTCGCGACTAATGCATATGTATTTCCAAAACATCTCGGCAGTCCTACGCTTCATCTCCACCGGATCCATCGGGTCGCCCAGATAGTCTTCAATTTCGTCTGGATGAGGAGGAGGCGAGACGATGAGCTGCCCAGAGAAGTCTTCTGCGGGCGAGTCGGTCTGGGTGCCTATGCAGGAAGGAGTCAAAAGTCAGAATGGGAGGTGTTCTTGCAGGGAGGCTTGGAAGTGGCGGGCGATACAGAGGAGCGAGAGGGAAGTTCTAGTTCATTTACCTGGATTGCGAGAGGTCCCGACGACCTGGGAAGGGTCATCATTCTTCATATTCGGAGGGGTAGATTACTGAGGCGAGTCGAAGTCTTGGTGGTGGATGACGGTATTATCCAACAGGTTTATCGGTTGGTGACGAGGTATGAGATCTCCCTGGTGAAGCATGAAGCGAGTAAATAATATGAGTAAAGGAAAAATGGTGCAAAAGCAAAAATTCGCCTCTCTCTCTAGGAGATGCAGGATGAGGGGTATGGATTTCCAAAGAGGCGGGAGTGGGCTCCTCGGCCAAGAAGGTGGGCCAGCGGTCTTTACTTTTTTCGGGAAAGACGACGACGCTAAGGGAGCAGGGGTGCGAACCAAAGCCGGGGCCAGAGCGGCCATGTTGGCCTTGTTTTATTTGTGCATCATCGCGAGACGTTCGCGGAAACTCTGGCTATGAGACATGACTGCGATGGAGCGGAGTAAGGAAGAGGTGAGAGAGGGGGGCACTCTCTACGCTGGGTAGGTATCATATATTTATAGGCTTCGATAGAGGGCCCCGCCAAAGATTCCCTCATAAATGAACTTTAATGATGCGAGCCTCAGTTGGAATTTCTTTCCGAGCTTGAGGCAACCTCGAAAAGAGCGGGGATTGTGTACAACCTCGGGCCCGTGGAAGCAGAAGGCTCAAGGAAAAGAGAGGAGTAGGCGAGAGGGACTCATGGAGAGGGCAACTCGCAAGGAGAGAGGGACCCATGGAGAGGGCCACTCGAAAGGCGAGAGGGACCGATGGAGCAGGCCACTCGCAAGGCGAGAGGGACCCATGGAGAGGGCCACTTGCAAGGCGAGAGGAACCCATGGAGAGGGCCACTTGTAAGGCAAGAGAGGAGTAGGATAGAAGGGTTACTCGCGAGGCGAGAGGGACCCATGGAAAGGGCCACTTGCAAGGCGAGAGAGGAGTAGGGGAGACGGGTTACTTGCGAGGCAGGATGAGGTAGAAGGGGGAGGAGCTCTTGCCCGTGAGACGTCATTCTCGTCGAGCGTCGGTTCGAAGATGGGCCTAGTGTCGGTTCGACGATTGGTCGAGCGTCGATCCAGTTGGAAGGCAGTTTTTACCTTTTTAGCCCTAGGTGATTTTACTCTTTTGCCCTTGGTGGTCTGCATATAACCCTTCAGAATAGCGGAGTTTGGTTGTTGGCAGACCCAACCCAAGGTATTTTGGTAATTTCAGGTCGGTTCAATTTGATTATTGGTAGGTCAAACTCAGAGGCCTATAAATAGACCGATAAGGTGCCTAGAAGAAGGTTGTTGACCCCTTCTTCTTCTTCTTCCACTAAGGCACCTAGCTCAGCACTGGCAGGGAGGGGAAGAATTTTTAGTTCTTTTGAGTAAGAGTTTGGACCTCCGAGCTGAAGCCCTAGGTCTGTTTCTAGTCTTCGAGACTCCCGTCCAGGAAGGAATTCGGGAAGAGTAGGTGTGAGCTGCAACTCTAGATCTGAATTCTAGGTGAAGTCAAGTCTCTGGCTTCAACACTCAGGACTGGTGTCTACATGCACATCCAACGATCAAGTTTCAACACTTTAAGAAGAATTGTTTCCTGAGTGCAGATATCTAGCCAGAGGTTTTGACAACTGTCAGATGTCAGTTATTAAGCAGATTAGCCAGTTACCCTTGACAGAGCCTATTTAAAGGGATCAACTCTTCAGAAAATAGAAGAAGAAAAATTTGGTGAAGCCAGATCTAAGAAGCTATCTGCTAGAATTCAGAAGCTGGAGAGAAGCCTGATCAAGAATCATCTTCAACATTCTCCAGCCTAGATCTGCCCTAATTTCAACTTCAAGATGCTTTGAAAAGCTAAGAAGGGACGGATCAAATCTTCTATAACAAAGAATCAAGGGAAGTTGACTTATCAAGTTCAGTTCAAAAAGCAGTCACCCGTTTCTCTCTGAATGACTAATTCTGAATCTTTTTTTCGTCATCAATTAAACTTATAAGATCTACTTGTAGATCTGAGTGTATGGGAATCAAATTCTCTGAGTTGTAAGCCTGTTTTATAAAGGCTAAGGTAGGGCAGGAGTTGCCTGAGGCAGGAGTGTGGATACATTCTGAGGTAGAGTTCTTGGGAAGAACTTGAGGTGTAGGATCTTGGTGATCTAAGTGGTAAGACTTGTATAGTCTGAGTTGTAGGAGCTAGTTGGGCTCTGAGCTGTAAGATCTGAGGATCTGAGTAAAGAAAGAAGGAGTTTGGCCGAATCTAGTTCATTGCTAGATAGGCGAAGGGGGGGAACGCGGATGTACCCATAAATTGGGGAACCACTATAAAACTGTGTGTATTGTGCTGTGATTGCTGTGATTGTTTTCTTTTAAAATTGTGTTAAGATTATCTTGATTTATCTGACTGAGATAATTAACATAAAGAAAGTATATCTCAGAATCAAAAGGAAGCCAAGGTACAAATTGGACCTATTCACCCCCTTTAGGTCACTCTTAATCCTAAAACAAACATTTACAATTGGTATCAGAGGGAGGTTCACTAAAAAGGCATAACATACTAATGAGAATCCAAAGGATTGCAGAGAAAGATATTTCATGGCTCAGAGGGAAAACAATTCCATCAAGCTCCTTGTTTGCTCCAAAGAAAATTTTGGAATATGGATGGAGAGAGTCAGATTATTCATGGAGATAGCAGATCCAAGAATATACATCATAGTGATTGAAGGACCTTTCATTCCCATGAAAGTGTCAGTTATTGATACAAACATCAAGATGCCAAAGATCTACATGGAGATAGATAAGGATGAGATAATTCTAGTCTCTATAGATAAAAGGGCACAGAATATAATAGTCAGTGCAATAGATGATTCCACTTTTCAGAATCTGATTCATTACATGACAGTTAAAGAAATGTGGCAGTCACTGATTGTCTACATGGAAGGAACTGATGAGGTCAGAGATGATAGAAAATCTCTGCTAAACCAACAGTATGAAGCCTTCAGACAGGATAAGAAAGATTCAGTGGCTGATTATTTTGAAAAATTCTTCAGAATTGTAAACAACCTCAGGACTTATGGCAGGAGTTTTACTAACTATGAACTTAATGACAAGATCTTGAGATTCCTGAATAAGGAATGAGACATCATGATCTGTGTCATAAGAGAAATGGGGAACTTGGCCAAATTAGACTCCCAGGCTCTATTTGGCAAGCTATTGTCCCATGAGTTACAGTTCAATCTCAGGAAATCTGAAGAAGATTTAGCTAGAGCACACAATAGAGAAAAGACCTTGGCCCTAAAGGCTGAGTCATCCAGGAAAGTCAGAGAGAAGTCAACACTTTTAGGAAAACTGGAAACAGCTTCTGAGTGTTCTAAGTCATCCTCATCAGGGGGAGATCTGACTGAGGAGGAACTATCTCTCTTCTCTAGACAGATCAAGAATATGTCGAGGAGAAGAAAGCAAGGCAGCTGGAAGGGACCAGCTGAAGGCTCTTCTCTTAAGAAGGTCAGTCATCCAGATAAACCCAGGAAGAAGAAATTTGGGGACAAGTATGGTTCTTCACAGAACAAATATATTAAGACTAATATAGTGTGTTATTATTGCAACAAAAAAGGGCATGTCATAGCTGATTGCCCAACAAAAAGAAAGGAGAAAAAGTCAGAGAACTGGAAAGATGGACAACACAAGAAGCCTGACAAAAACCTCTTGGAAAAGAAACAGTCTACACTGTCTGACAGTGAGTCTGATTCATTCGGATCAGAAGAGGAGGAGGCTCTCATAGGCCTGATAGCTATTGAGGAGACCCAATCAGGAGAAGGAGATCAGGATTGTTCAGATCCTGCTAAGGTAAAATCAATCTCTCATAGTTTAGCCTCAGATTCTTTTTCTGCATCAGAAAATGAATCATGTTCACACTCATCTAATGATAGAGAACATGATTCAGACATTGAAGCTGATTTTAACTCCCTTATCAACAGATATGGGAAGTTACTCAAGGCCTTGATTGCAAGCAAATAGCTTGCTAAGGGTCAGGCCAGAGAATTAGAATCTCTGAGGGGTGTATATTTTCAGTTGGAAAGGGCCAACATAAAGTTGGACCTACAAAAACTGAAGCTTATTTAACTAACCAATAAGATAGATAGCCAAGAAGAGATAATAGTAGAATAGGTCAAGACTATCAAGGATCTGGAAGCAAAGCTTACCTAGGAAAGACAGCTCCTGACTCAATTCTCAAAACTCAAGTCAGTGCTATCTATCATAGACACCTTCTCTGCACCATTTAGAAGTGGTGTAGGGTATGAAAAGAACAAAAAGTTCAAAAAGAAGTCTGTACCTAAGGTTAAAGCCCCAATTGGTCCAGTTAGGCAACCAATCAAGTATTTGCCTTCTAATAGATGCTTGAGATCATGTGTTCCTGGACACATGATGTCTGAGTGCTCTACCAACAATGCCAATAAAGAGCATTGCTGGAAGGGACAGACATCTAAAGGCAATATAGGCCAAAAACCACCACAAATGGTGAACTATCCAAGAAGCCAAGGAATTCTTGGAGCTGGTCTCAGTGCACCTCATATAAATCTGAAAGGTAAGGGTGTGAATTTTGCACCACTACCTTGGAAGTTGGATGACAATTCTGTGTTGCATAAAAGAACAACTTCAAAAGTGCAACCAAAGAAAAGATACAACCAATTTGAGTGTTAGTGTTGTGGAAAGGTTAAGCATTTTGTCCGAGATTGTTGGTATAATCCAACAGCACCTTTATATAAGATTCAACCAGTTTTGTTTAGAAAGCCTGCTGTGTTTCACATAACAAAGCCTAACAGTAACCAAGGCCCCAAAACTATTTGGGTGTCTAAGGTGAACTAATTCTGTATTTGTAGGTGGTTTCAAGTACCATAGGGAGGCCAATATGGTACTTGGACAGTGGTTGTTCCAGACACATGACTGAAACAAGGAGTTTGCTAAGAGATTTCACTCCAGTTAGGAATGGACCAAAAGTCATCTTTGGATGGTCAGAGAAAGGACTCACCAAGGGATATGGTAACATTTCCAATTGCCTAGTTACCATCACAAAAGTGGCTTATGTGGAAGGATTGAACCACAATCTGATAAGCATAAGTCAGCTTTGTGATATAGGTTATGAAATTGTTTTCCACAATGACAAGTGTTTGATAAGGAATTCAAGTGATCAAGAGATCATCTTGTCAAACACTAGGAGTGGGAATATTTATTTTCTAAATTCCTTAAGTGTAAATGAAAAATCACATGTATGCCTAGTAGCTAGTGAGAAAGAATCATTATGTGTACAATGGCACAAGAGGATGGCTCGCTTAAACTATAAAGCTATGAGCAAGCTATTCTCTATGGACTTAGTTAGAAACAGTACTCGGCTCAAATGCTCCAAAGAAGGCTTATGTCCTGTTTGCCAAAAATACAAACAGACAAAAGTCTCCTTTAAGAGCATTCAGTCCAAAGACACTGAGAGGTGTCTCTACTTACTTCATATGGATCTATTTGGTCTTATGCAAGTTCTTAGTTTGGGTAGGAAGTCCTATACCTATGTGATTGTGGATGATCACTCTAGGTTTGCTTGGGTATTCTTCCTAAGAAGAAAATCTGAAACACTAGACATCCTTACAGATTTTGTCAGACAAGTTTAGAATGAGATGGGATGTTCTGTGGTCAAGCTTAGAAGTGACCATGGTACAGAATTTCAATCTGAAAAGATGACAAATTTCTATTAAGGAACTAGGGATCTTTCAGGAGTTCTCCTTTCCAAGAACACCACAGCAAAATGGAGTTGTTGAGAGGAAGAAAAGAAATCTTATTGAGCCAACTATAACAATGATGAGTGATACATCTCTCCCAGAATATTTCTAGGCTGAGGCTGTGAACACAACATGTTATGTTCAAAATAGGGTCTTGATCAACAAGAATCACAACAAGACTCCCTATGAACTTATGAAAGGCAGAAAACCAAATATGTCCTACTTTAAGATTTTTAGAAGTAAGTGTTATGTATTGGACAATGGGAAAACTTATCTAACTAAGTTTTCAGAGAAATCCTATGAAGGAATCTTTGTAGGGTATAGTGTTCATAGCAAAGCATACAGGATCTACAACTTAAAACATCAAGTTGTAGAAGAATCTATAAATATAATTTTTGATGAAACTTCTATTTTATATAATGAAATTTCTAACAACTCTAGTCTAGGTGATGTAGACTCTAGAATGGAAAATTTAAATATAAGTGATTCACCTGATCTAGAGTTACACACTAGAAATAATGTAGAAATTCCTATAGAAGATACAGTTTCTACCCAGGGTGTGGAATAGAATCATATTAATCCTCCTATAGAACTAGGTGATGGTAGACACCTGCCAGCAGCAGTTAGATACCTTAGAGATCATCCTATTAATCAGATAATAGGTGATGTCAGATTAGGAGTGACTACTAGGAGTAGACTTCATAATGAGGTTCTATACTCTAGCTTTTTCTCTCAGATTGAACCTAAAAGGTTTGAAGAAGCTAATTCAGACCCCAATTGGATTATTATAATGTAATAAGAGCTCAATCAGTTTGAGAGATATAAAGTCTGGATTCTAGTTCCTAGACCTAGTAATCACAATGTCATAGGCACTAAGTGGATTTACAGAAATAAACTTGATGATTATGGGGTTATAGTAAATAACAAAGTTAGATTAGTGGCAAAGGATATAGACAAGAGGAAGGCATAGACTTTGACCAAACTTTTGCTTCTGTAGCTAGGCTAGAGGCCATAAGATTATTTTTAGCTCATACAACATATAAAGGATACAAGTTATACGAGATAGATGTAAAATCAGCATTCCATAATGGTACATTGAAGGAGGAAGTCTATGTGGAGCAGCCACCAGGTTTTATAAACTCTAAACTCAACTCGCATGTCTTCAGATTGCACAAAGCTTTGTATGAGTTAAAATAGGCACCTAAAGCCTGGTATGAGACTTTGTCTACCTTTCTTATAGAGAACAAGTTCTCTAGAGAAAATATAAGCAAGACACTATTCCTTAGGGACATCAAAGTTTCAAGCATCCTTATCCAGATTTATTTAGATGACATAATTTTTGGGTCTACTAATGAGATGTTGTGTAGAAAATTTGTCAGGCTTATGCAAGGCAAGTTTGAAAGAAGCAGTATGGGTGAGCTAAAATTCTTCTTGGGATTCCAAGTTAGATAATCTGAGGATGGTATATCCATCTCTCAGTCTAAGTTCACTAAGGAGTTGATTAAGAGGTATGGCATGGAGAATTCTTCTATCATGAGAACTCCAATGAGTTCTTCTGTGTCACTACACAAGGATGAATCTGGGAAACCAGTTGATGCATCCTTATATAGAGGCATAATTGGATCATTCCTCTATTTGACTGCTAATAGGCTAGATATTATGTTCTCAACATGTGTCTGTGCTAGGTACCAAGCTTGCCCCCAAAGAGTCTCATTACACTGTTGTAAAAAGAATACTGAGATATCTTAAGGGCACACCCAATCTTGGGCTTTGGTATCCTAGGGATAGTGATTTTGAACTCACAGGATACACAGATGCTGATTTTGCAGGATACAAAGAAGACAGAAAGAGTACTTCTGGAACTTGCCAGTTTCTAGGGAAAAGACTCATAAGTTGGAGTAGCAAGAAGCAAACAAGTGTTGAGATTTCTACAGCAGAATCTGAGTATATATCTGCTGGAAGCTGCTGTGCACAGTTGTTGTGGATTCAACATCAACTATTGGACTATAGTGTAACGCTAAGTAATTCTGCTATGTTTTGTGATTCTACTAGTGCAATCTCTATTGCTAATAATCTCGTTTCCTATAGTAGAACTAAACATATAGAAATTAGATATCACTTTCTCAGAGAAAATGTGGAAAAAGAAAATATTACTTTACAATATACTCTAATTGAAAGACAAGTAGCTGACATTTTTACAAAACCCCTAGATGAAAGCAAGTTCAATTACTTTAAATTTGAACTATGTATGTTGAACATTGAGTAGAATTTTTTTTTTTATTAGTAGCAACAAAAGACTGTACAACTGATAAAAGATAACTAGTCATGTCAACAAATTTGAACAAATAAGAAAGACTTCACATAAGTCATTATATTATATTTAGAACTCAAATTTTGTCTAAGCCCAAGAATTGTGTCGAGACACCACAGTGTGTGTCGACACCATATGCAGTATTGTGTCGAGACACCAAACTGTGTGTCGACACAATAGATAGTCATGTGTCGAGACATTAAAAAATAGTGTCGAGACATTAGGGTGTCGAGACATTAGGGTGTCGAGACACTAGGGTCTGTGTCGAGAGACATGAACCTTGTGTAGACTTAAGTCGACACATCTTGACTGTATCGGTTTTCAGTGTCGACACTAGACATTTTCTGAACTTTTAGAAAATTCTACTGCAGCGCGCCTTCTTGACTTCCGCATTCAGTTACTATAAATAGATGGTGTAAGGAATTGATGACTACGCTTACCAGAAATTTTGAGAGACTGATCGATGTGTGTCAAGACCTAGAAATCCTTAGTCGACACCCCTCAAACTCAAGCTCTTCAACTAGAATGGCACCCAAGATGGATGAAAACATCAACGAGGGTTACGAACTGGTGCGAAACGCCTTTGTCTCTGCACCAGAAGAAATAAAGAATGTGATTGACCTTGTCAATGAGGCAGGTCTTGAGTATCTACTTTCAGAACCAATCAAGATATTGAAGAGAGAGGTATCTGAACTCTATTCCAATGTCTCACTAAACCCTAAGTTAGGCAAGATCAAATCCAGTGTTAATGGAGCAAGAGTAAAAGTCATAATCAAAAGCCTGGCTAAAGTCTTTCAGATTCCAAAAACTGCACAGGAAGATAAACTGGATTCAAGCAAGACTGCAGAGGCCTTATAATGGTGTAGACTAGATCCAACCACTAGGTTTGGCAGTTCCTTAAACAAAAAGGGAATGAATTCCCAGGGAAAATTTATATCTGAAATTGGAAAAGTGCTCCTCTACAAGACTGGAGCACATGATAGGATTTCAACATTAATGTTTAGCCTGATGATAAGGATTATCTTCAAAATCAGGACTGAATGGAATAGGGTAGTCTTTGATAAGATTGCAGAAGGGATTCAGAAGCCCAATATGGGCAGAATTATTAATATGTATCTAGTAAAGGTAATTTCAGATAGTATCAAACAGAAGATTGAATCTAAGATAAATCATATGAGGAGAATGGACATGAGAATTCTATCAAAATGGGACAGAGTTTTGTCTAAGGAAACTCCAGAACTCAAGAAGAGAAAGGAGGTAAAAGGTAAGAAAGTAGTGGTAGAGGAAGTTGAGTCCTCAAGTGATTCTGAGGAACAAGTGGAGTTTAGCTCAGATAAGAATGCTGAGGAAGAACAAAGGAGATCTCCAAGACTCTCACCTGGAACTAGTGATCAGGTGCAAGGAGAGAACATTCCAGAAAAAGAACAAATTCAGGGGGAGAACCTCAATGAATTGTCAATGGATACAACAACTACTATAATAATTGATGTTGTACAGGAACTAGAAAAATCAAAAGTTCCCGAACAAGAAATTTCTGATAAAGTGATGGAGGAAGAAATTCCAAAAGAGACTGAAGAAGAAATTCTTTTGTCTAAAGTATCTACCATCCAGGGGAGATAGCTGAACATTCCCAGATTGAAATTCCTGATGCTGAAATTCAGCATGCAGATGTTACCTTGGAAAGTCTCGATACAAATACTGAAGGTACAGAACAGCAAAACTCTGTTGAGATGGTCAACTCATCAAATTCTGAGGAAGGAAGCTTCACAGCTTAAGAAAAGGAAACTATCTGAGTTAAGAAAAGGAAGTAAGAGTTACAAAAAGTATCTCCAATCTGGACCACCATCAACTCCTGCAATGGATTCTAGTTACATGTTAGTTCAACTACAGATAATGCTTGATAAACAAAGGCAAGACCTAAAAAAGTATATTGATGAAAGCAATAAAGAGTTACAATTTCAACTGGCTCAAGATATAAAATCAATCAGGTTTGAGGTAAATTTTTTTAAGACTGACATGACCAATTTTTTGAGAAAGGAGCAAATGTTGTTGTCTACTTGGCCAAGCAACAATAGGAAGCCAAACAACTAGAAGATGATGTCGCAATCAAGCAAGGCTATGTCCTTGAAAATCAAAATAGAATGAATGAAAATCTGATCATAATGCATAATACTACTTTAGAAGAAATAAAGAACCAGGCCACTGGTTTGGGAACTAAGATTGATTCCAGTTCAACAGAAATGAAAACAGGACTGGCAGCTCATAAAGCATCATTGTTACAAGATATCCAAGCATCTGATAAGGAGATGGATGATCATCTACTTAAAGTAAAAGCAACTCTAACTTCTGGAGTCAATCACCTGGATGACTAATTAAGATTTCATAAGAATGATTTAAGAGATCATGTTGCAAGAGAAATCATAAAGGGGGAGAGAGCAATGATAAAGACATGTGCTGAGAAGGCTATCTGGACCTCCAATATCATAAGAGAGACGTTAGACTACTCTCCCATCAGGTATGATGAGGACCAAGTTGCTGAGTCTGGTTGCCAACCAGCTCAGTTTGAGGATATTCAACATGCAATATAGACTATGTACAGTCCTCCTCAAGGTTTAGATCAGAATGTTATCTGTGAGAAAGTGGACAAGTCTTCTACTGCTAAGGAAATAGAGGCTCAGCTATCAAAGAAGAGATTCAGAGAACAAGCTGAGGCCAGACCAGATTTTGAGCAATGAAGCCCAACCTCCAGATCTATTATTCTCACTGAATGGAAAGTAGTTAATGATAATGTAACTGAAAGAGGTAAGTGGTATTCAGAACAGGAATGGGCTAAGCATCTAAAGCAGCAGGAAGTCATTCTGAAATTCAGACATGATCTAAAGATATGAAGGATTCCTGCTAATTCTATTGTGCCTAGTAAATACTTTCCAAAGCCCTTCCACTATTTTGAAAGACAAAGGCTGGAAGAGGAAGAAATTGCAAAGGCTAAGGATGATAAGGGCAAGAAGGTTGTTGATGACAAGGAATTAGAAGTTAAAGCAAAAGTCCAATCTGAAAAGGGGATTGTTATCAGAGAACCAGTATTGCCTTAGGAAATTTTAGTTTTGTATTTGTTATAAAAATATTGTATGACCAAAGATCATAGTTGTAAATCTTTTGACAAATTATTAATGAAAATTTTGGTTTGCACAAACATTCTGTTAGTTAATTAATTAGTATTGCAATTCTTTGCTTTATCTTATGTTCAAAATTATTCTTGTTGATTTATGTATAATGTAATATGTGAGCTTGTCTGTGTTATAGAACAACACTGTTATCTTTATGTCTAATTCATAATATTTTTGTGAAAATGTGTTTATCATTGAGTAGGGTTATGATTTCTCCAAATAGGGGGAGATTGTTGGGTAGATTGGAAACTGTGTACCTGATTTGGAGAAATCATTTTCAGCTCAATGATATACACATAATTGTATTTGATGAATGTTAAGTTCTTGTGTGCAGGCAAATAAAGCTAAGTACAAAAGCGTCGAGACACTAGACCAGTGTCAACACTTTTATCAAAAATGTGCTGAGACAAAGAGAAAACTATGTCGACACTCAGGACTAGTGTCAACACACTTAAACTAGAAGTACTGAGTCAAAGAGAAAGTTATATCGACACCAAGGACTTGTGTCAACACTATGATACGAGGAAGCAACTATGTTGACACTCAGGACTAGTATCGACACACTTTACACAAGCAGTGTCGAGACTGAATACAATTGTATCGACACTCAGAACTTGTGTCGACACATTCTACATCAGCTGTGTCGAGACAAGGTGAAGGTTATGCTGACACATTCAAAAGTATGTCGACATCACTACAAGAGTAGTGTCGATACCCAGGACTGGTGTCGGCACATTCAATAGTCAAGTTTGAACACTTCAAGCAGAATTGTTTCCTGAGTGCAGAAATCTAGTCAGAGGTTCTAACAACTATCAGATGTCAGTTATTAAGCAGATCAGTCAGTTACCCTTGACAGAGTCTATTTAAAGGGATCAACTCTTCAAAAAATAGAAGAAGAAAAATTTGGTGAAGCCAGTGTTGTGGCTTTCTGGATGTAGCCGTGCAGATAGGTTTGGAGTCGGCCTGCTTCTGCGGCCTGGTTTATCGCCAGTTTGGTTTGCGGGGTGGAGCTTATCCGCGGACTGTGCGGACTGGTTCCGAGTCTGGCAGTTGGCTTCTGGCTTGGCTGTTGAGCGGTTTGGAGCCTTGTTTGGCAGGCTGGTTTGGAAGCTGGCGGACTGGGCTTTGTCCTCCAAGCTTGTGCCATATGTTGGCGGTTTGCTGTACTTGGTCACACATCGTGACAAGTCCAGGGTGTTTGCTAGTCCGCAGTGTCCGTTGTTGACCGGGCAGTCTGCCTGTTGGTCGTGGACACGTTGCAAGCTGGAGTGGTGTTCGTGGTATCCGCATAGTCTGCTTATTAACCAGGTGATCTGTGTCTGTTGGTCATGGACTTGTGTGTGCGGGCTGGTTGCGTGTCTGTGTATAGCTCGCAGACTGTTGCAGTTAGTGGGGTGTTGTTGTGTCCACTTGTTGTGCAACTTGCGGACTGGTGCGGTGTCCGTCAGGTTGTAGACTGGCTTATTGCCTTGGTGCTTGGTTTGGCTGGCGTCCGGCCATGTCCTTGCGGACTGGGCGGACTGGCTATGCTAGCTGCGATCAAGGGGCGGTTAGCCTATCTCATAGGGCAGTTAGCCTATCTCATAGGGCAGTTAGCCTATCTCATAGGGCAGTGATCACACTCCAATCCGCTCCTATAAATAGGACCCCCCTGACACCTCATTTGTAACTGAGTGAACAGAAAGTTGGACTCAGATTAATTGCTGCGGACTTGGTTTTCCTATCCGCGCGGTTTGAGTAGGCTTAACTGGTTGTTGTTTGCAGGTGGCGCGGCTAGCACTATGGATCCAGAAGTTTGGTTCTGACTTCGGTCAGGTTCAGTGAAGTTTGCGGATTGCAATCGGCGGCTTACCAGTTTTCTCTCTCAATTTTCCAAGTTCAATAACCTGTTCGCCGGACTCGGCGGTTAGGCGGTCTGTTCTTCGGTTCGGCGGCAGCTTGCAGCAGTCAGCGAATAACGGTGTGTCCGCGCGACCTCGCGATCTCGGCGGACTCCGTGTTCTATTCGTCTTCTAGCAGCAGTTCGGGCGGTCTCGACGACTTCGGCGTACTGGGCGGTTTTGGCGGTCTCCGATTCTGTCCGCGCGGATTGTTTTGTAATCTTTTCTGCTTTCCATTTTATACTGGCGAAATCATGTCTCGTCATGTATACATCGCCCTGTAAAGAAGTTAATGAATATTAGATCTGCTTGTCTCTTCTGGTTGCATCTGGTGTTTGAGCTTGCTTTTCCAGTTTTCGCTTGATCAATTTGTGATCTTGATAGCTCTGAGAATATTAATTTGACGTCAGACTATCTTGTTGATCATCTTGAAAAAATTCAACAAAGCCAACATTGAGTTGGTGCAAGGTCTCCAAGATATAGAGTTAACGTTCTCTTAACCATCTAACAAAACGTATGATCTGCATCCGTTGAGATTTAGTCAAAAAAAAATATTAATTTTAAATTTCATTCCTCCTGCTCAAAAAAATTTATATCCATTGTTCATGTGAAATTCATCGGCTGAAAGTAAAAGCAGCACAACAATTAAGCTCAGTGAAAAAAAATATGGGCATCTTTAAATTTATTGCACATGTGAAAAAGTAACGGGCTTACTTGGAAACAGAAATGTCCAAAAATTGCAATACAGAGCTGGGCTTGATCCTGTTAGTAACTATGTGATGATTTGTCACTTAGATGTGAACATTAAAAATAATGCTATGGATTTGGTTGGCAGTTAAATGAAACTATTAACATTAGACTTTAATCATCTAACAAAAGGCATGACAATTATTTACCCTACATTATACTTAAAAAACAGCACGATTTATTTTGTGTGTAAGTTGTATGTTAAAGGCGGAGTGTAAAAATAGTGATTTAACAATTCTGATGGTCAAAATCATTGTGTTTAAAGTGTATGGTCAAGGGAGAATTCATATCAAAGCATAAGCCTAAGGGCTTGTTTGGGAGGGCTTTTTAACTCCTTTTCGTTTTCTGGAAAACGCTATCACACTTAAGAGATCGTTTGGATTGTCTATCGGTGGGAAAAACTATCGTGAAAAACTCCATTGTCTCATCTTTTGGAAAAGTCATTTGTCACCTACTTTTCAACCTTTTCGAAAAACATTTCTTAATCCAAAAACACTTATCTCTTAAAAAAATCAATAACTTGATTTTTTTGTCTTGTCGCGATTTTTTTTTCGGGCGTAATTTTTTTGCCCGGACGTGTTTTTTTTGCCTGACAAAAATTTTTCGCCCGGGCGCGAATTTTCGCCTGAGCAAGCATTTTTCGTCCGGGCTGGCATTTTTCGCCCAGGCTGGCATTTTTCGCCCGGGCGCGGGGTTCTTCGCCCGGGTGAGTTTTTTTCGCCTGAGTGCGGTTTTTTTGCCCGTGCAAGTTTTTTTTCGCCCGAGCGTGTTTTTTTCGCCCGGACGTGATTTTTTCACTCGAGTGTGTTTTTTTTCATTCGGGTGCGATTTTTTTCTCGGTGCACGATTTTTTTTCGCCCTAGCCAATTTTTTTGTCCGGGCGCGATTTTTTCGCCCGGGCGCGCTTTTTTTTTTGCTCGGGCGTCATTTTTTTTGCAACAACGCGATTTTTTCACTCGGGCGCGATTTTTTTGCACCGGCGGGATTTTTTTTCCCTCGCGCGATTTTTTTGCCCGCTTGAGATTTTTGCACACGCGCACGATTTTTCGCCCGGGCGCGATTTTTTCGCCCAGGAGCGATTTTTTCTCCTGTGCGCGATTTTTTCGCCCGGGCGCGATTTTTTCGCCCGACAGCGATTTTTTTCACCCGAGCGGGGTTTTTTGCCCGAGCACTATTTTTTTCGCCCGGGAGCAAATTTTTCGCCCAAGAGCAATATTTGTCATCTGAGCTTGTTTTTTTTCGTCGAAGAGCGATTTTTTCTCCCGCGCACAATTTTTTCGTCTGAGCGCGGTTTTTTTGCGGGGAGCGAATTTTTGGCTCGGGCCCTGTTTTTTTCGTCCGGTCAAGAATTTTCGATCGGGCGCCAATTTTTTGCCCATTAATGATATTTTTTGCCCTAACACGTTTTTTCGCCCGGACGTGATTTTGTCGCCTGAGCGCGTCCGGGGGCGAATTTTTCGCTCGGAAGTGAATTTTTGGCCTTTGCGTGATTTTTTCGCACGTTCGTGATTCTTTCGGCCGGTGGCAATTTTTTTCAGACGGACACGAATTTTTCGCTCGTGAGCGATATTTTTTGTCGGAGCACGTTTTTTTTGCCCCGACAGGTTTTTTCTGCCCGGGCGCGATTTTTTCGAACATGGGCGAATTTTTCGCTCGGACGCGAATTTTTGCTCGTTTGTGATTTTTTTGCCTGGTCGTGTATTTTTTTCGCCTGGACGCTATTTTTTCCGCTCAAATACAATTTTTTTTGCTTTCGAGCGAAAATATTGCGTCCGTGCGAAAAATTCTCGCCCGTGCAAAAAATTCGCGCATTGGCGAAATTTTCCAGCCCAGTCGAAAAATTTGTGCCCTTCCGAAAAATTCGCGCCAGTCCGGAAAATTCGCGCCCGTTCGAAAAAATCGCACTCATCCGAAAAATTGGCACCCGGCCGAAAAATTGGGGCCCGGGCGAAAATATAGGGCCCGACCGAAAAATTGGCGCCCAGGCGAAAATATCGCGCCCCGGCGAAAAATTCGCGCACTGGCGAAAAATTCGCGCCCGGGCGAAAAAACCCCGCCCGGGCGAAAAAATCGCACCCGGGCGAAAAAATCGGGTTCGAGCGAAAAAACCGCGCCCGGGCGAAAAAACTGGGCCCCGACGAAAAAAATTGCTCCCGGACGAAAAATTCGCTCTCCGAAGAAAAAAACATGTCCCGGCGAAATAATTGCGCATTTTCCCCCGGACACACATTTTTAATAAAAAAAGTTACCGCAATGGAGATTTGTGAAACGGTTTATAAAGTGATTCTCCTTTTTGAAAAGCTTTGCAAAAGAAGTTCACACAAACAGTTCTCCTTTTCTAATAGACATTTTCCAAAAGCTCATTTTCATACGATCCTATTACTACCACTCCTTTCTGAAAAGCCTTCCCAAACAGGCCCTAAATCACAAAGTAGAGTGATTTTCAGATTTTGGTAAATAATTTTGATGGTTGATAACAGAATGCTTATGGAGTTGTTGTAAATGAGTAACTATACAACCTAGCAGAAGTGAAACTTTAAAGTGGCATTCACGTTCCTGAGAGAATGAGAGACAAAAATTATAGGAGTTATCAAAATCTCAACGGATGCAAGACAATAACCAAAAATCTGAGTTCACATCTTATGCATATTAATAATCAGGGGTGTCTTTAAATAAATATGAACAAATTAAAAAAAAAGGTTGCAGATCATCATAACTCGCATAGAACTGAGCTCGGCCCTGCCTCGGATTTTTCTCTCTCTTATTAGTCATTTCAGAGGGGGGCCTCTCAGAAATTCTATAGCAAGCCCTATCAACAAAAGATTGTAGATATGGAGGGGGGCACTGGTTTCAGATTCGGAGGATCCACCATCCAGATGAAACCCAAAGCACACCCAAAATAGGTGAGGCAGAGTAAAATAAAAACTTAAAATCACAGGAAATAAAGGCCAGGTGAGCAAATCCAATGAGAAGCAGCGAAAATAATCAAGTTTTCGTAATGGTTTAGAGGAGGAGAAAAGAGTGTGGAAGAGAAAACCTTGTCGAAAGGAAGAGATGAAGCTCCGGCCTACCCTGAAGAAGAAGTCGTTGATCCCTTGTTATAGCCTAATCCAAGCAATCTCTTGAAATGTGTCTAGTGAAGAATTAGCTGAAGTTGTTTGTAAGAAGTTGATCAACACTCAAAATAATCGGCAGCGAGACATAAGTGAGAATCAAATGGGTTTTATGATAGTAGTAAGTTGCTTACCTTTGGGGGTCCCGCTTGATTCCGTGTGGGGCTTGGATCTTTGATGGTGAGGCGATGGAGATTCAGAGACAGAGGAGGTTATCACGCACGGAGGAGTCGGTCGTCTGCAATGCCCTAGATCAGATGAGAAGGGAGAATGTCGTTGGAGGAGCGGCGTTGGTAGGCTGGTAGCGATGGAAATGCGGAGGTGTGATGCCCTAGATGTGAAGTGGAGGAGGAGATGTCATGGGATGGGGAGTTTCGTTGGTAGGCTGGTAGGCGATGGAAATGCGGAGGTGTGATGCCCTAGATGTGAAGTAGAGGATGAGATGTCACAGGATGAGGAGTGGGGTGTTTGGAATGTAAATGCGGAGGAGTATTTTCGATCGAGAATTATATTTTCGAATAAACTGTAGCTTTTAGATGAACGGCTGTGATCTAATTAATGTCTTATTTATCTTGTCATAGAAGTTAAAAATATACTTCTTTTTAATATAGTATAGATATATACATATAGACATTATATTTACTCATCATATTACATAACTTTCTTGAAATTACAAGCACAAAAATAATAAAAGTATTTCAATTCCTTTTTGTTTTTCTTAAAGTTTCTCCAGCAACATTGATAGAGAATGGGGAAGGAGAAGGTATTTTGGAGCAACGGCAGAGCATACATGAACAGCTTGAAGTAAACCATCCATCAAGACATTATATTTGTTAGCATTAATCCGTGAAAATTAGACCCGGGCACGTGCCCGGGTGTGCTGCCGTATGGGTCCGCCCCTCTGCGTACATGTTTCATACTAGTAAAAATGTTATACCCTTTATAATATAGATTAGGAAATCTAAATGGGGAAAGTGTGAGAGAAAATTTTGGGGAAATTTTTTGGTGTGGTAGCATTTATAATATATAGTAAGGTTGTAAACACAATCATAAATTTCTATTGGTAGTGTTTTTGTAACCGCGACAAAATAACTAATACTGTATGTATGATATGTTATAGTAGCGTTTATTTATCTATAGTTGCGATTATAAATGCTGCCATAAATATCTTTTAGTAGCGTTTATATAACCGCTACAAATTAAGCGCTACCATATGCATGATTTGGTGTAGTGACTGTTTCCATGTCAGTACAAAGCTATAGTAATTTTCTTAGAATTTCTGAATGAGTATTTCAGTACTTATTGTGCAATGTTACATATTTACCCTTTCAATCATATATGTAAAATATGAATATAACCTTTCTGGAAAATTGTTAAATTCTGTAAATCATGTTATTTCATCACTTAGTAACACTGATAATTTTATTAGAGTATTTGGAGTTTTAGATATGATACTTCCTTTGAAAATTGAAACAAGTCAAGAATTTAATGAATTTTTATATATAATTAAATTAATTTGAAATGCTATGAAATTTGGGTCATTTCTTAATTTAGTCATGATGAATCTATGGTATGAATCTTAGCTCAATTGGACATGATATAGTGAAGGTTGCATCCTAGCAAATAAAACTGGTTCAATTTCATTTTGGTCTGCAAATAGTAGAAAATTGATGTATTGATTAAACCAACAAGATCACTTAGGAATTTAATGAAATTTGGAATATAGCTGTAATATATCATTTATAATAGCCCTTAGAAGTTGTAGAATTTTTGAAAAACTTTTGTACTATAGTTTGATATTAATATAGAATCTTGTCTCTCTTATAAATAAAGAAATAAATGGGGCTTTATTCATCTTATAAGATTATGAAAATTATTCAAAAGGATATTATACTCATGGTGCATTATTAGTGTGAGTTTGTAGGCACACTAATAATGCACCATGAGAATGTGTTGCTTAAGGGAATTTGAGCTTCACGCATAGTGTAAAGTTTGCATCACGCATAGTGTATCAGAGGTCTTAAGGGTGAACATCATTCAAGAGAATGTGTTGCTTAAGGGAAAACCATGGAATATGATATTATGAGTTAATCTTGATTAAGATAGTGGAAAATGAATAATCATAGAATTCTGGTTGAAGTCTCAGGGCAAGTCACCAAGGGGTGACGAGTGTTAGTGAACATGGAGACTAAGGGGAAGTATTAGTCTTGAAGTTTGACGAAAGATCGTCACTCCCCTATAAGTATCATAAGATATTAGGATAGTTTAAGAGTAACAATGAGAGCCACTAATAAAAGTAATTGTCTTGGAAAAGGGAATTTGAGCTTCAACCCATTGTATTCCCTAGTATCGCTGCGAGCCCTTCACCGGGTAGCCCTTGGGAAGTCCAGGATTCACCCTAAACTTCTAAGTACAATTATAATTATGCAAGAGTAGTCTAATTAGGATAACAAAAGATACGATAAACCTCATCTCGAGGTATGGGATGGAATGGTACAGGATAGGTTAGTCTTGCGAGCTAAAAGCTCGGGAGTTAGTAATATCAGGAAGGGTTAGTCTTGCGAGCTGAAGGCTCGGGAGATAGTAATATCAAGATGAGTTAGTCCAGCGAGCTGAAGGCTCGGGAGATAGTAATATCAAGATGAGTTAGTCCTGCGAGCTGAAGGCTCAGGAGATAGTAATATCAGAACGGGTTAGTCCTGTGAGCTGAATGCTCAGGAGATAGAAATATTAGGATGGGTTATTCCTGCGAGCTGAAAACTCAGGAGATAGTAATATCAGGACGGGTTAGTCCTGCGAGTTGAAGGCTCAGGAGATTGTAATATCAAGATGGGTTGGTCCGGCGAGCTGGAGGCTCGGGTTGAGATAAATTTATATGTGCATAAAAACAAATTTGTGGTGGCTCTTTCAGTACTCATCCAGTCAGCACACCGATGGAAGTACATTGACTCTGGTGAGGTATGAGGGTTTACGAGGCCAGTAGGTTATTTAAACTGCGGTCTGGAGGACTATCCCCTAAACGCACACCTGACCATAAAGACTAGTGGATTTCCAGCAAGAGTACGTAGGAGCTTTGCTGTTGTGTTCTTAGTATTGAGGCGTATGTAAGGTCTAGGCCTGGTAGTCTGCATGCCCACCTAGGAGTGGAGATACCCGCTCCACTGCCACCATGAGCCACGATGGTTGGTACCTGAGAGGCTAGCTACCTCCAAAAAGTAGGGAATGTTTGAAAGGTCTGTGTACAGAGTCGGGTGGATGAGTTGCATCACAATTCATTGCATTGCATCGCATATCATGACATTTATTAATTAGTATAACTTAGATTATAACTGCAGACCATCATCATATAAATTAGTATGAGCTCTTTTATATGATGAGTTACTTTGAAAACCTTAACTTATAAGTTTGTATGAGCATTCATATAAATTAATATACATTTTATGATGGTAGTGTAACTCGTTTACTTTACTTTACTGTACATTACTGCACCGCTCTTACTTTACCATTACTGTCTTGTAGTAGTTCTCTTTATACTGATATATATACTGTTAGTTAGAGCCATGTCACCTGCTTTTCTATACTGCTTTGTTGTCCTCCTCTTTCTTCCTCCCGCGCGGTGCCTAGGAGTAGCGGGGGTGAGGCAAGGACAAAGCGACTTAGTCTTTTTGACTAACGCCGATAGACCACATCATTTTAGGAGCGCATGGAGCCGCATCAGTAGTATCATCTGGAGGACCAACATCTCGAGGAGGCAGGACCTTAGGAGCAGTTGTCGTGCACTATTACTACTATTACTGGACGTCACGATGATGCGTGTTTTGTTTTAGCTTCCGCTTAAAGATGTTGTGTGTGTGAGGGATTTTGTACTTTCATTTTAGACATGTATCGGGCATAAGCCCTTACTCTCTTTTGTACTCATTGTGTGGACAACTGTTTCATATATATACAGTGGCGGAACTAGGATTTTGAAGTCGCACGTGCACAATCTAAATACTGGCAAATTGGGAGGTAGTGCCCATGAGCGGGGGTTCGGGGGCAGCATCCCCGAAATTTTTTTTTTGCAAAGATATTTATGTACAGTTCAAATCATGCATGACATTAGTTTGAAAACAATAATAACACAATCATATATATAGTTCCATGCCTATTATTTATGATTAAAGATATGTTAAATGCCTAAATTGCAGATTAGAAATACTAAAGTATTCAGCTCCTACTATTTATGAATAAAGATATGTTAAATGCCCCTTTCACATTTCTGCTACTTCATCAAGGTTAGCTAAATTAGCCATGTTTGACCATGAAAATCAATTTAATCTACAAAAAGGCTATAAGGAAATTTCTAAAATAGACTGAATTTCAGTCCAGATTTCTTGTGAAATCTGGACTGAATTTCAGTCCAGATTTCAAATCTGGATTCTTGTGAAGAAGAAATCCTGACTGGAAGAAATCTGGAGAAATCTGGAGAAATCCTGACTGGAAGAAATCTGGATTCTTGTGAAGAAGATTTCAGTACCGATTTCTTTGTGGAAGAAGAAGAAGAAGATGTTACCGAGCAGGCGGGGTAGGGCCGGAGCAGGCGGGGTAGGGCAGCGGCGAGCAGCGCGAGCAGCCGGCGTCTGCTAGGGCACGGGAGCAGCGGCGGGGTAGACTACGGGTGCGATTTTCTCTCCCGGTGAGACGGGATGATAAATCCAGTCGGGCATGTGCCCAGGCACAGTTCCGCCCGTGCCGGACTGTTGAAATTGAGGTGGCCCCGTCCATCTAATTTCAGAAAAAAGAGAAGATGAAGAGGAGGAGACGACGGCTAGATGCAGAAGGGAGGCGGTCTTGTAGATCTGAAATCACAAATTTGAAAAGAGAAGAAAATGAAAAAGTTATCTCATGCTGGCATGCTGCGCCTTTGACTTTGAGGGAGGGCACGATTTAAGGAATTAATGAGGAAAGAGGCTGCAGGAAAAAAAATAAAATTTTACCTTACATTTAGATAGCTGTTTGTCTTTTTTTATAAGTAGGAAAAGATAGCTTTTTCACTAGATTAATAGAAAAATAGCTAGGATTTATTTTTTTTCCCCAAAAATCTAACCCGGGCACTTGCCCGGGTGTGCCGCCACCTAGGTCTGCCCCTGTATATATATGATGATATGCTGTGATTTGTGAACTTTCTATTATAGTTTTACTTCTTTTCTCAAATTGGCCTAAATGTTGAAATGATTGTACTAGCCGGCAGGATCAGCGTCATATGATGACGACTAACTGGTGAGTTGGTGTCACCGTAATGCGACGGTTCTAGGCATAAGATCCAGGTAACTCCCTGGTAAGGGGAGGAGCTTTACAGAGCGCACACGCAAGGTTCGGCTGCACGTGTACGGTCTGTGCCTGCGCGTGAGTGCTTTTGTTTCATCCCCTCTTTCAGAGTGATTTGGTCCCTTCGAGTGTGCGCAACTCGCGTGCGCGGCTCGCTTGAGTATTTCGGTCGAAGTCCTACCAATTTGACTCGTAAATCTTTAGGGGGAACCTTATCAATTTAAGCCGCACTCACTCCTTTTGTTTATGCCATCCAATTAAATTTTTGAATTTTTTCTCCTCACCCGACAATTCACTTTTTTTAAAAATAAAAAATTCTGAAAAGGAGCTTTTTTGTTCGTGCGTTCAACACACCTAAGGATGATACACGGATGGAATCATAGTCGACGACTGTTTTTTTAAAACCCCTCCTAAAATCAGCTGATAGGTGTGATTGCGTTCGACGCACCATACTTTGATGCGTCGCACGTATAGAATTATTGCTCCTAAAGAGGAGGGGAAAATGGAAATTCTTAAAATGTAAGTGACAGATAAACTGTGGACCGAACAGATGGTGGCTGCTAGTTGTTTGATACTTGATTGGTTTAAAGTGCATTATTGGCCATAGAACATACAATAATAGAACATGAATACTTTATTAAATAATATTTAGAATCTTAAATATTGATTTTCTTATGAAAAAAGACATTTTAAAAGGATGCATTCTTCTGTAGTTATTTGGATTTAAATAGTGAGACATGTCACCATTGAAAGAAATGGAATATTTGATTTCAACTTAGAAGGTTTTGAGAACTATTTTGCCATTCAATTAATTATTTCTTTTGATAAAAGATTAAAAGCATTGTAGATAGTATAGATTAAGCTCAGACCATTCTCATGTGTGCTTGCAAATCCCGAAAGAGATGCTACATTAATGTATTAGTCGAAGTAATAGAGTGTGTGAATGAGTTTGTCGAATCCACATGAAGAACAAAGAGAAGATACCTAAAATTTCAACGATATTCACTTGACACGCTAATTAATTCTAAATTTTAAAAGGGATTTTCCTAACTATTTTAAGAGCATGAACATTCCAACACAAAAAAACATGCATTCGTCCAACCACCAAACATAGGAAAGCACATAAACTTTCATAAATACAAAATGAATAAAAGTACATGATTTCTACCACTTGAAAATGAAATAAAATAGCTTACAACCATGTAAAATGAGAAACCAAGTATCCAAGATTTGGGGCAAAGGGAGGATGAATATTTGATGGGAGAAGAGAGACTACTCCTCGATTATGAGAGATCAAACTCGGGTTGTCAATCAGGTCTCCCTTACAAGCCTCAACTATTGCCCGAGGTTTGAGAGGAGCGGTCACCAACTTTCTAAGTTATTCGTTTTCTTTCCACACACTCTCAACTTCACGTCTTTGTCTCTATGCCTTCTAATTTCCTTCGACTTTTTGGAGCCGCTTCCTTGAAGCCTTGTTGGGTTGGAGAAGTGCTCCTTCGATCTGGAGCACAATTGCCTTCAAGAGGAAGAAAAGAAATTCCATGAAATTGTCATAAAAATGAATAAGAAATTGTATCAATATCCTCAAAAATGGAAGTAACTTCACTCTAATTTTAAAGAAGGTGAAGACATATCAATTGAATTTGTTGGGGATATGGAGAATGATCAACCGAATACCTCTGATATTGCTGAAGTAAATAAAGATTCATACATCAAGAGCACGACCAATTGTCGCATCAATGTAGCAAAGGATTGTCTTGGGTCATACCCATAGATAGTTTGAATGTTATCACAATCACCATGAAGGGTATTGTATAAATATCTAGCCCCAGGAAATTGTTCGTGCGTGTAAAGTACCAAAGATTACCGTGCGAGATGCACTGTCACACTGTTGTTTTCCGCATGCATGACTTCTGCACATGATCGATCTAAAATACGACCATATTTCAAGACAACCTTATTACGCCGGTATTTACACAAATAATTTTCACCGTTAAATTGTGAATCATACAACTGTATTTTACCAATGATCAAATATCTTGGCAATAATAGATGTAGGCACCAAATGTGAGACGATGTATTTATTTGAAGAGTGCTGAATAATTTTGGAAGTGTTCCCCGACAACAATGATAACACCAGTTTAGATCTCTCTCTTCCTCTGCCTCGGCGTCCTCTCCCGTCGGAGTTTCCAAAGCTCTCCTCCTCCCGATGATGAGAAAGAATAGGAAACAGCGGCAAAGGATTCAATCTTAAATACTAATCTGAATCTCAATGCTCTCTCCTTTTCCCTCTCGATCACCCTCCGCCTATCTGAGATCCTCCCGTGATTTCCTACGCCTCCCTCTACAAATCTATCTCCGAGTGTAATGGCGGCTGCACTCGGGCTCGTATCCCCGCAGATCCCATGCATCCGGCGGGGAAATCCGGCTCCGTGCAGCGTTTCTCGACCGGGGGTTTACTTGCCGGAGAGGAATCCGATGCGGAACGCGCTCCGTTGTTGCGCCCGGGAACCATGTGTTGATGATAGCGTGCTCGGAGCCACATCTTCGTCAAAGCTCCAGAAATCGAGGTACTGATTTTAATGTGTAAGGTGCCCCCTTTAGAACGAGATTGGTGCCGATTATGCCTGAAGAGAAAGGCCCGTGTGTTTAAATTTGCTTTGTCAGGGGATCAAGCTGTGATCAATGGAGGTTGTTCCGGTTTTCAAGATCTTTCTGTTTTTCAATTGATTGTTTTCATTTGAAAGATGTCATATCCCTTAATTGTATCAAATGATGTCCTGCTGTTTTTGGTTTTGAATTGGCATAAGATAAAGCAAAAGGAATTGCATCATCATGGATTCATCTGCAAAAAAAGTGAGAATGTTTAAAACTTAAGTCTACTGCTTCAGATACTCTCCACTGTTATTCAAGCACATCAATTGAGCAATCTCTGAAGAAGGATACCGCGAGTCTCATGCATCGAAAGTAGACTTGCTTGAGAGAATTATGAAGGCCTTGAAGAGAGTTCACATTACTCCATATTGAGCTTCTTAGTGTATAGTTAGTGGAAAACAAACAATAATAAACAAAATTGATAATGTATCAGAGTTAACGTTCTTAAAATGTCAGTTGCACTATAATCTCATGAAATATGCTTTCAATAGAAGTTATTAGTTTGTGTAGGATCCTTTATGCGAGTGGGAGGTCAGTGAGAAAGCAATGACTCAACTTAATGCTTAATATGAAGAGTTGGCTTGTTGAGGTAGTCTATAGATTCCTGCATTTTCTGGGCCGGTCTCATGCAAAACAGAGTTTAATCTAAGAAGGAAAGTGATTTGAATTTTCTATTTTCTGATTACATTTCTTGAAACGATTAAAGAGCTGGTGAGATCCTTTTTTAGGTATTAAGTTCAAGAAGTACTGTGCGTTTGTCATATATATATTTTTCTTTTCAGAAGATACTATTTGGTCTCATTTTGTTTGTTTTGTTGCTATTTTTATGATTGATTGTTAATCTAACATCAAACCTCAATCTTTGTCATTTGGGCTAAGGATTAGCAAAATGATGTAAATGAGTAATCAAACCTAAAATTGGTAACATATTCAAATAGCAATCATTTTTAAGACATAAGTATGCAACTTAGTTAAAATATATATTTGCCAACCCAATGTACATGCTTGAAGATTATATCAAACATAAATTAGTGTTCCTCCAATATCCAAATCAAAGTAGAAGATTAAAGATTTGTACACTAGAAGGTGAATCTATTATAAACATAGTTAATGTAAGTACCAATGCGAAGTGGAGTTAGCTTTGAAGATGTATAAATATAACATTTTATTTCCCTAGGAGATATCTATAATGATTTGTAGGCTAAGAGAATGAAAACTGGTTATAGAATAAATATTTTGGTGTTGATATTTAAGAACAAAGGAGAAGTTCTAGAGTGTCACTTTTAAAGGAATCCAATGTATAATGTAGCTATGAGAAATCTGGAGCATAAACAATAACAACACTCAAGCCTTTATCCACCATAGTGGGGTCAGCTATATGGATCCTTTGTCGCCTTTGCGGTGCCCTATCTTTATTCTTTAGTCATAATCTCACTAATGCCAATGTACATCATGAGAAATGTGGAGCATAGCCTTAAAAAATTACTCAATCTCAGGAAATCAATTTGATTTCTTACCTGGAAGATCTACTTTAAAAGTGTTTTTTGTGTTTAGACACAACAACAACACTCAAGCTTTTATCCCACTATAAGTAATTTTTGTGTTAAGACAATTAGTGAATAATTATGAGAACAAAAAAACACCAAAAATGATGTTTACTGATTAATAAGAAGGCATATGATTGAGTACCATGAGATTTGATTCGGTGATCTTTCAGCAAAAATGACTCGTAAAGGTATGTCAAGTTAATAAAAATATCTATGATGAAATACTGACTAGTATTAGAATTAGCATTTACTATCAAGTTAATAAAAGTATGTTTGATGAAATACTAAATCACAGCTCCACTGCTCACACACATCATTTCTACCACTGCACTCTACTTTGTTTTTCTCTTGTATCTGGTTGGAACACTTAGAAAAAATGTGCTCTATAATCTGATATTTTTTTATAGTCCAATTTTTTTTACCCTCTTAATTTGACAAACATTTGGCAGGCTCGTCAGCATGGGTTCTAAACTTGTCGGATGCGGGTCAGCAGTGCCAAAGACTACAATATCTAATGATGACCTTGCACAATTTGTTGAAACTTCAGATGAATGGATTCATGTTCGAACAGGGATTCGTAATAGACGGGTTCTTACAGGTAAAATATTTTGACTTGTCATTTCATGGTAATCTTCCCATTTAAGTTTTTTTTAATGAATGAAGCTATTATTGCGCCACTGAGATCAACATTTTTGTGGAGGGTGGCTATAATTAGTTCCTTTATGAAAAATTGCACTAGCCTTGTTGTGCGACTCACTTTTAAGTACCAAAAAACAAAAAAGGGAAGAAGATGGCATTGTACATCCTTCAATGTGTTACATCTCTTTGTGGTCTAGTAAGTCCTTGAGTGGCCTCAGTAAAGTCAATGTCCTTCATTGATATTGTTATGAATCTACGAGAGAGAAGGGAGATCTAGAGAGGAAGACGGCTAGGGTTAAGAGGAGGAAGGAATACCTTGTAAATATCTTGCTTGATCCCCCCAAGGAGGATCCGGGTATATTTATACCCGGACCAAGGCCGGCCGGCCAAGGGGGCCGGCCGGACCCAATTGGGGCTGAACCGGGTGGGTTCAGCCCCCCCGAGGGCCGCCATCTATAGAGTGGGGGCTGAACCAGTTGGTTCAGCCCCGTTGTCGCCTTCGGATCCGTCCGGGGGCGTAACATTCCCCACCCCATCAAGACCCAGCTTGTCCTCAAGGTGGGAATCTGGTAGCCGCTCCAAACAGCAAAAAGAGCCCCCTGGCACTGGTGAGATGTGGATTCCCTGCAGACAGTATTCTCGCCCAGCTCTAGCAAACTCCATAGTCAGCCTTTCCCAATCCAGAGTCACCCTGCCCAGCTGTCGCAACCATTGGGCCCCCAGAATCATATCTGGCCCCTGGATGGGCAACAAGTAGACATCCATGTTGTCGGTGTACCCTTGCACACGGAGTTCCACGTTCGGAAGCACGCCTTCACAATGCAGCTCGTGTCCACCGGCCACCACGACCGGCGACGTGACATCCGTGATGACCTCTAGCCCCAGCTTCTGTGTCACTGCCGGGCTAATAAAGTTATGTGTACTCCCACTGTCAAGCAGAATGGTCACCTGCTGTTGGCCAATCCTCCCCGCAATACTCATAGTGGGTGGAGCGGAGTCTCCCGCCATGGTCAAGGAAGATACCCCGTACTCGACTGTATCCAGAATGTACCCCTGTTCCCCTCCATCACCATCCGACATCGGATCTTCCTGTAACATGTAAACCTGGGTCCTCTGACATTTGTGGCCTGGGGTAAACTTTTCATCGCAGTTGAAGCACAATCCTTGCCCCTTCCTAGCCTGTAGCTCTGCCCACGTCAATTTCTTCATTGTGGCTCTATCGGCAGCTGCTGGAGCCCTCTTTGTGTCGGGCAGGTGTGTAGTGTTCCTCGAAGTGTCCCCCCTGAACTTTTGTCGATTGAGACGCTCTTCCTGAATCCGGGCCAAGCTGATAGCGTGTGTCAAGCTGCGCGGCATATAAGCATGCACCTCATCTCTGATGTCTTCCTTTAGGCCAGAAATAAAACAACTTGTTAATGTCCTCTCGCTCCACTGCACCCTGTTGGCCAACCGTTCAAACTCGGTTCGGTACTCCATCACCGTCCTTTTCTGACGCAACTTCTGAAGAAGAGCCTCGAAGTCTTCATACTCAAGGGGACCAAAGCGGGCGGTGAATCCGTCGACAAACTCGTGCCATGGCGCGTGATCTCGTCCCCGGAGGAACCATTGGGTCCACTGGTATGCGTCCTCTTCAAGGTGGAAGGAAGCCAACTTTACCCACTGTGTCTCTGGTATCTCCTGATAGCTGTAAAATAACTCTGCCTTTTGGACCCATTCGAGTGCATCACCTCCCTTGAACTTGGGGTAGTTCATGCGGGCAATCTTCGGCGGCATATAAGCGCGTGGTAGTTGTTGCCCAAGTCCTCCGTACTCGTGCCCGTGTCGACGCGGTAGCCGTTGATCAGCGGCCACATGTGGGTACCCCCAATCCTCTCCATAGGGGTTTCCCAAGAAAGGCGGTCTAAACTCCCATCCGCCTCCTCCCCGTCCGCCCGAGGCGTGTCCCGGTGCTCCTGGAATAGGGAGGAGCCCATCACGGGGTGTGTACCCCAACCCGTGGGGTCGTTGGTCCTCCTGGCGGTCTTCGCGGTGAGGAGCGAAATCCAAAGCAGATGCGGCGATTCCACCCAACGGGGTGGCCCCGGACCATACCGGTGGTCGGCGTGAGCCTCCTCCCCTTTCACCGTCAATTCCAAGCCCCCCATTGAGGCTAGAGGCTCGGTCGTCGTGCTCGGAGGCTGGAGTAGGAAACTGTACTGTGTTGGTCTCGCCCACCACACCTTTTCCTTTAAGGTGTTGAGTCAACATATTTTTAAGCTCGTCCATACGGGTATCCAATTTCTCTTCGAGACGTTTCTCCGATGCCGTGAACTTATCGGCGAGGGCTGCCACGGTGTCAGTCAGACCGGTGTATTTTTCTTCGAGATGTGCGAGCCGATTTGAGTCTTCTTGGGTGCGAGTCACCATGGTGGGAGCGTGCGTGAAGTTGCAACAATTGGAGGCTCAATCGGATGCAACACTAGAAGCAACGGCTGACGGAATGCGAGCAGGATGCGGCAGAGGCAGCAACCGCGGGAGTCGTCGATGAAGCGGGATGCAGCAGGATGCGGCGGAGGCCGCAGCAGAAGGATGCGGCGGAGGCCGCAGCAGCAGGATGCGGCGGAGGCCGCAGCAGCAGGATGCGGCGGAGGCCGCAGCAGCAGGATGCGGCGGAGGCCGCAGCAGCAGGATGCGGCGGAGGCCGCAGCAGCAGGATGCGGCGGAGGCCGCAGCAGCAGGATGCGGCAGAGGCCGCAGCAGCAGGATGCGGCAGAGGCCGCAGCAGCGGGCTCGACGCCTGGGGCGATGCGGCAGCGGGATGCGGCCGAGAGGTCGGCGCGAGGGGTCGACGCACGAAGCGACGCGGAAGGCGAGCGGGGCTCGACGCGGAAGGATCGACGCGGGAGGCGGAAGCCGTCGAGCGCCGGGCGTGCTGGAGTCGTCGAGCGGAAGCAGCAGCGACGGGCTGGATGCGAAATCGGTCGGGATCGAAAAAATTTTGGGAGGAAGAATCCTCTGATACCAAATGTTATGAATCTACGAGAGAGAAGGGAGATCTAGAGAGGAAGACGGCTAGGGTTAAGAGGAGGAAGGAATACCTTGTAAATATCTTGCTTGATCCCCCCAAGGAGGATCTGAGTATATTTATACCCGGACCAAGGCCGGCCGGCCAAGGGGGCCGGCCGGACCCAATTGGGGCTGAACCGGGTGGGTTCAGCCCCCCCGAGGGCCGCCATCTATAGAGTGGGGGCTGAACCAGTTGGTTCAGCCCCGTTGTCGCCTTCGGATCCGTCCGGGGGCGTAACAGATATGCACTCAAGCCCAAAACTTCCCAAAATTCTTGATATCTTGGTCTTTACCTGACTTTGTTGTGAATTGATTATCTCAAGTGTTTTCTGCTTCCTAATTCTAATATGATAAAAAATAAGAAGCGTGCTTTCACCAATATTTTACTATGAAAAGTATTATAAAGCACAGTTTCCTGAAACTTGATTCTCTTTATTTAGTTATCAAAACTCTTCTGGTGCATGCCATTTCAATGGCATTTGAAATGGCAGGGAATTTTATGCTGTTCTGGAATTTTTTTGCTAGTTTGTCACTTAGATAATGTCTTGTCAGCGAAATAATGACAGGGGATGAGACATTAACCGGATTGGCTTTGGAGGCAGCAAGCGGAGCTCTTCATATGGCTGAAATTGCAGCTGTTGATGTTGATCTTATTATAATGTGCACATCAACTCCAGATGATCTTTTTGGTGGAGGCAGCCTGGTATGCTCAAAATATTCTTTCCCTGCCGTCATATTGAATATATGTTCACTTAAATTAGATAAAAATACTAAAACCCAAAACTCTTGTTTGTGATTGACTTTGTGATGGGGATCAACGAGACAGTAGATCACGAGTTTTTAAGCATGTTTGAGGCCGATTGGTCACATGCCATATTTGACATCGCCCGATGGATGATCTGAGTTCACAGTGCGTTCAAAGCGTCATTTCAATATTTTCCCTGTATTTGTTTTATTTTTTAGTGTTTTATTTAGTGAGGTCGGACAAACCATCATGTACAACCAATCATAGCCGTCCAAGATGGTTGCACTAATCAGGTTTTTTTATAATTAGAAGAGGCAGGGGGGACTATTCCAGGTTTTCGAGACATTCTTCTCAAAATTTGACGATCTCTCGTGGTGCTAATTTCACTAAACCCCAAAGTGCCGATTATTTCGTATGTTCCTTTGTATTCTTGTCTTCTCTTTGTGTTTTCAAGCCTCGCTGCTCCTTTTTCTTTCCTCTTTTTCTAGCCTTGGCGCTCTCCACCATGAGCGGTTCTTGATATCTGTTAGAGTTAGTTGAGTGGACTCACACCATGATCGACCCATCACGAAGCCTTCCCAACATGAGACCACCCCTATGCCTACTCGTTCCCCCTTGGACACGAAAAATGGTACTGCTAATGCAGAGCTATCCCACTCCAGTCAGGTTCATTGTTTGGCGTCCGATGAGTGATTTGCCACTTGATAATGAGATTGAGTCTGATCCAGACTTGATTGCACTGACATAAAGCGATCTTGCGAGTCCGGAGTAGCAAGATTCCTCCTTATTTCCTTCCTAGGACTAATTAGTGTCGTTGCCATACACCCTTTCCTTGACACTCTTATCCATAAACCTTTTCTTGTGTAGAGGTTCTTCCCACTCTACCCCCCTGTGTTTCTAAATTTTATCACGGTTGAGATCCGAGAGCTTAGTGTTAACCTCATAGTGTTTTTATCACTTGTTTCTGAGGACATTACCTCCGCTGATGATACTCATTTAGAGGATCATCCCACCATTGATGAATTTTGTGATGAACCTTCGGATGAACCACCACTTCTTTATGACGATGAGATTCAGGTGAGCGACTCTTTTATGAGTACTAGATCATTGACGTATCTTCCAAGCACATTCCCAATTCTGCCATTGAGTGAGGACCTTGAGCTTAGCATTGAGTTCGTAAAGTTTTCTTCACACACACTAGAGGATACTATCATTGTTTCAAGATCCCACTTTATTACCCCTCACAATCTTGATGAGTTGTTGGACACAACGCCTCTTGACCCATCAAATGAGTTTTTTTCTTTTTGGAGACACTCGACACACTTTAGAATTATTATCAATGTCTTGACTATTCATTTGGCGTTCGACGTTTTCCCGATGAATTTTCCTATATACTGCACACTAAGCTCCATATACTGCCCGTTTATTGTTTGCGGATGATATTGTTTGGTCGATGAGACGCGCGAGGGTGTAAACGCAAAACTTGAATCTTGGCGAGACACTTTAGAAAAGATGGGTTTTAGGTTGAGCAGGGCAAAGACGGAGTATATGTAGCTTAAATTTAGTAGTGCAAGAAGGGCAGATGACTGCGTTATTAAGTTGGTTGATCAAGATATTTCCCGTAGTGAGTGTTTTAAATATCTTGGATCGATAGTTCAAAAGACGGAGGTATTGATAAAGATGTGACACAAAATCCAAGCGGGTTGGTTGAAGTGGAGAGGCGCGTCAGGGATCTTATGTGATCGTAAAGTACCATTAAAACTTAAAGATAAGTTTTACCGTACTGCAATTACACCAACGATGCTCTATGATTCTGATTGTTGGGCAGTGAATTGTGTACATGAGAAAAAAATGGGAGTTGCGGAGATGAGAATATTTAGGTGGATGTGTGGACACACGAGACTAGATAAAATTCGGAATGAATGTATCAGGGATAAGGCAGGAGTAGCACCAATTGCAGAGAAGATGCGAGAAACTCGACTAAGATGGTTTGGACATGTACAAAGGAGATCATTAGAGGCACCTGTTAGGCATTGTGAGAGTCTAGTCACTAGGCATGTTAAACGAGGGAGGGGTAGACCAATAAATACTTGGAATGAAAATATAAGGAAAGACATGACGTACTTAGGCATTAGTGAGATTATGACAAAAGATAAGGCATAATGACGACAAAGGATCCGTATAACCGACCCCACTATAGTGGGATAAAGGATTGAGTGTTGTTGTTGTACTGCCTGGTGAGCCACATCTTTTGAGAGGCATTTGACACTTCATGGATTCGTACATGAGTGCCAAAGAAACACATGGTCATTTGGATGTTCGGCCCACACTTGACGAATACTTGAACACCCCACCCAAATAGCCTCCTAACGGGCCACCCAATTTTGGAGACATTTAGTTCGTTTCAGCCGTCAGGCCTTCACCTAGAGAGCGTGCCGTGTCTGTTGTGCTTCATTTGCCATTTATACATGTCTGTTGATTCTTTTGTTCGACATTTGCATGTGTTTATTTGGTCTCTTGTTTGTAATTTGCACGAGTGTACCAAATTCTTTGTTCGTCATCTGCATGAGTTACATGAGTTGATTTGACGCAAAATTGTATATAATAATGAAATGTATAAAACATATGCAGATAGCCATAAGTGACAACAACTTTTTTCGCGAATGCGAGCAAGTGATGGTCTAAATCCATACTGAGAGGTTCCCTAAGGGGGCCTACTAAAAAGTTGAGTATCAAGCTGATGAGTCCCTACACAGTCACAAGAAGGATCAAAACAAACACCGTCGAGCTCGACATCCCTAAGAGAATGGGTATCCATCCCATATTCAATGTTGAAGACCTAACATCTTATTTTGAATCACGCGAGTATGTGGAACCCGTACCTTGAACCCACCCTCGAACCTCACCTTCTCTAAACTCAGTCTCATCATGACCTTACTCCTAAGCCTCGCTCACTCCAGTGGAAGGCACTTATGGTTTCACTGACACCACAATGATCTCTTCGGGACCACCAACAAGCCATTTGACTTATGAGAGGATTACTAACATCGTGGCTCACGAGTGCATTACCACATCCTATGTACATGCACAATTGTACCAGGTTCATTGGATAAGACACCCTTTCATCGCAGGCACCTTAATGTCATCCAAGGAGCCACATCGATTTTTACCCGTTATACGCCAAGTGAATACCCAACTCCATTCATCAGGACATGAATTCTTTCAAGTTAGGGAGAATGACGAGGATCGACTAGACATTAGGACACAAGTTTTGAGCCATATTTAGGGCCGATTGATCACCTTTCATATTTGGTATTGCCCGATGGACAATTTCAGGCCGTAGTCAAGTCCAAAGCGATATTTCGATATTTTCGTTTATTGGTTTTATTTAATGAGATCTGACAACCATCGTGTACGACCAACCATAGCCTTCCAAGATGGTTGCCCTAGTCATGTTTTATTATAAACAGAAGAGGGGGAGGGGGGGACTAGTTTGACGGTTGTGGCTGTTTTTGGAGACATTCTTTTCAGAACCCGTCGATCTCTTGTGGTGCCGATTCCACAAAACTCCATGATGCCGACTCCTTGGTATGTTCCTTTGTATTCTTACACTGTCCTTGTGTTTTTCCAGCCTTGCTGCTCCCTTTTCTTTCCCATTTTCCATGAGCTGACTACCAAAACAGCAGCACGCCCCCACCAAATCCACCTACAGCCATCACTTCCTGTCCTATCGTGAAAACTTCCCAACTAAACCCTCCTAAACCTTACTCCTACCCTATTTCAGACGCGCCATTCAAACAGCAGATTAACTTTGTTTTTCCAATCAAACTGCACTCTGTCAGCCCTTCTCACCCAGCCAATTCATCCCAAACCCCTCCCACTTCTGAAACTGCAGCAGAATTTTTTCCCTATATGTGGAGCTGCAGAAAAAAATCTTCCTTACACAAGTTACTGCAGCCAGCCCCTCCCCTCCACTTCAAAAAACTCTAGCCGGCTTCCGTCAGGCCTTTTCCAATCAAAGGGCCACCATATCCAATCCCTTCTATCATCTACAACACCCACAAAAGAACCATTCACCCCTCCGACGGCCGCCAAACAGTACTCATCCATCTTCCGGATAGCCACCGCTCCTCCTCTGATCACTAGATTTCCACGCCTTTGCCCCCAATCCTTTATGAGTTTATTTGTTTGTATTTATTATTTTAGCATTGTTCTACGAATTGGTTTATTTATATTCCTATGAATGCGAATTTATGCTAACGTGGACTTATTCTCTTCCTTATTTGGCCAGCAGCCCTCCAAACAGAGGATACTTTAACTTGCTCTCTTGGCTAAAATCAATTGCGTTTTCTATATGATAATTGTTTAAGATTCATGCCTTTATTATTAGTTATAATTTACTGCCGGATCATCCTTTGTCGAAATTCATCATCCTAGAGGGATTTATTTCTCTAACACTGTACCTAAGGCTCATTGTTTAGAGGCTCACACATCTCTACCCTATGTCACATTATTTTATCTAGTAAATGCGTTATGGCTAATTTGTTGATATTTATGGAAAAAGATCATGTGATAACTTCCAATCAATTTTTATTGAGTCGAGTAAATGAATATGCAAGGGGAGTCTCGTATACTCACATCAGCACATGCAGTGCGAAACTAAAGAACAAAATAAAAGGGCAGCCCGGTGCACACAACATCCCCACACAACAAGGGTTTGAGAAAGGGCCCCACCACAAGGGTGAAATGTAGGCAAACCTTACCCTGCATTTTTGCAAGAGGCTGCTTCCAGGACTCAAACCTATGACCTCAATGCCACATGACAACACCTCAACCGGCGCTCCAAGGCTCCCCTTTAACTAAAGAAAGAATAAGAAACAAAAATGATAACTCAGTTATCATAAATGATACAATAATCATTGCACTCCCCGAAAGTTGGAGTAGACTTGCATGCACTAAGCTTGTAGAAAAAACAAAGATATAATGAGCAAGAAAAAGCTTTTGTGAAAATTATCTACAATTGATTGGCAAATGAAACAGGAGTTGAACCTCATATAACTTGACCTTATCCAAAGTTGAAGTCATAGTCAACATCGATGTGCTTAGCTCTTATGAAAGAAGGGGTTTTTGATATGGGTGACAACTTAATTGTCATGGAAGAAAATCGATAATGACACTCCATCGTCAAATTAAATGATCTCGAGGTAGCATCTTGTAGAAGATACATGTAGTAATTTCTTTAAGATATGAAAAGGAGTCACTCTAGGAAGCAACTTAAATCCTTAAAAACAATAAAGGTCTAGGTCCTTCGTCTGACAATTTTTGTCTACATGCTTCTTGAGATAGGAGATCCCTACCAACTCAATTAGCTTGAAGCACTTGGCTAAACTTCTAGATCTAAGCTCAAAGAATCCTCCTAAGGCCACACATTGATTCAACAAGAAGCAACTTAAATCCTTAAAAATAATAAAGGTCTAGGTCCTTCGTCTGACAATTTCTGTCTACATGCTTCTTGAGATAGGAGGTCCCTACCAACTCAATTAACTTGAAGCACTTGGCTAAACTTCTAGATCTAAGCTCAAAGAGTCCGCCTAAGGCCATACATTGATTCAACAAGAAGCAACTTAGATCCTTAAAAACAATAAAGGTCTAGGTCCTTCGTCTGACAATTTCTGTCTACATGCTTCTTGAGATAGGAGGTCCCTACCAACTCAATTAGCTTGAAGCACTTGGCTAAACTTCTAGATCTAAGCTCAAAGAGTCCGCCTAAGGTAATACATTGATTCAACAAATGACACAAGAGGCACCTCTGTAATCTTATACCCTGGTGGCTACAACATATACATCTTTTGATATCAGGCTGATGCAACTTCTATTATAAAAAAATAATAACTTGAATTCTATTAAATTTGGCAATGTTACAGAGATGGATACAAGCATACATGATGGAGAGTCTACAACAGGGACTTGTCGGGTCTACTCCAGGGGACGCACCTATGAGTGACGCGACGGGTGTCTTCAACTATCTTCATTTTAGCATTTATGTATTGCATGTTTGAATTTCGGCCTTATCACGATATCCCCATTGTATTAGTTTATATGCCCTAAGCTATTTTTTAATGTTTTTATCTTTATTTTTTTCGGCCTTATCTCGAGAGCTTAAGGCTAGCCAAAAAGTATTTTCTTGGAATTCTATCATCCTCCCTCTTCTTCTTGGAATGGAATCCTAGACGTCCTTTCTAGGTAACATTGATCTGACCTCGTCCTTTTTGCCTATTATACGTTGCCGGATTTGTTTTGTGCCTTTGGTTCTTAGTTCGCACGTCCTTCGATTGCCGCATTCCCCTCCTTTTCTGCAAGTGCCGACAGGCTCTAACCCGACTCGCTCGTCTCTTTTGATCCGGTGTCCACGCGCACCTCCGGATACTAGGAGTAATACCTCTGCTCTTAATCGAGCCATCCAGTGCTTATAGACAGTGCCCTCCCTGACTAATTTCTCACTGCAGCTTGTGTGCTCGTCTATCCTAGGTCATTTCGACAGTCCGTTTGCTTGTCGTAGACCTCTCCGTTGTTACTACTCCTTACTATGGATGTCCACCACTCATCCGATGATCGATACACATTTGAATGCCGTGGAATGCCACCTTGACGAGCAATCCTTCACTCTCTCATCCATGCAAGCCATCTCATCTTGCGTCTCGAGGCCCGAGAGTTCCATGCTGACCTCCAGTATCCCTTCTTGGCCAACTAGCCAGCCCACACGCAGAGCACTACATGGCCAATTTTTTAGCCGCCTACACCCCCGGTGCCCTCCAAATTCCACATTTCAAGGATTTCAATTCCATGGTTTGGATTGCTAAAGCTGAGCAATTCTTTGGTGTTCAACGCACGACAGAGACACAGTCACACAGAAGTTCTTAGCTATGCTGTTAGGTATGGGCGAGCTCTGTCTTATATTGCGTGCGATGGCTCCGACCCTCAGATGGGTGGACCATGAGTAAACTTTAATCAAGCATTATAACCACCACTATTCAAGTAACGTTGTGGAAATCTTATGTGATCTCTGCGACACACCAATGATTCATATATCAATGAGTTTAATGAACTTGTCAACCATGTCCCTAGTTTACCACCAACTACTACTTGGGATTCTTCATGTAGGGGTTGCAACCTCACATTTACTCCCATATCCACACTCACCATTTTGTGGATATTTTGATGCCATGGTGGTGGCCCGCTTGGTCAAGGCGGACTTCATCATCAAGACCTCTAATCGCCCCCATTTCTCTCCTTCCTTCTCCACCCACCGTGGTCCCCCTCCTTTCATCCACATACTTCCAAGACTCCAGCCACCGATCTTTCTTTTGCTGTAAGCCACCACCATCCCACCAAAATACCATTCCCTCCACGTCTGCTGCGACCTCTCGCTATGCACCGCTTTTCTAATTAAGAGTACAATGAGTTACAAAGCAAAGACATGTTTCATCAAGGTTGCAGATGTCGGATGTCGGGTTCATGTCGTTTGAGTTTTAAATGTCGTATGACGGATTGCAGGAGATATATTGAGGATATTTTACAATGTCGATTTTAATATTTAAATAAATTTATTCACATATATATATATTTTGTAAATATGTGCAATTATATACATAATGTAATTTTATAAATTACATAATAAACATAAATACACATAATGTATGTTTATAAATCATACAATTAACATATATACACATAATCTGATAAGATCACGAATAAATTTTAGGAGGAATCCGGCAAGGGGAAGGGCTGGCGGGGGTGAGCAAGAATGAAGGAGGACAAAAAAAGACGAAATTAAGGAGCAACCCTAGAAACCTTCATACATTCCAAGATAAAGATTACAAGGTCCGTCGATCCTCTTATAGTGGCGAGGAGCGAATATAAAAAGAAATATTGAAATTAGGAAATACTGGAAATTAGAAAATACTGGAAATACTAAAAAAACGTCAACAAACATAACAACCTATTTATTATTAAATATTCTCCACGGTCTCAGTGGGCCCTTGCGATATACGCGCCCGACGCGTGTAGACTCGTCATGGTGGCTCGTCGTCGTGTAGTTTCGTAACATTTGGACTCATAACACTCTATCCTTCTTTCAAAACGTGCTTGCCGTCAAGCTTGTGTACCAAGCGGGTGGTCGGATCATCTGATACCTTGACCTCCTGCCAGAACAAGGCCAGGTAGCACGTAGCAGTGGCGGCGGTGTTGGTGAGTAGCGGCGACACCATCAGAAGGACATGCGGCAGAAGTAATGGCTTCCGCAAGGTCGTTGGGGCGGTGGTGAGCAGCCGCTACATGGATGTCGGAGACGCGCCGACCGACAACAGGAATAGATCCGCCGGGGGCAGCGGGGCACAGGGCGACAGAAGAGGCGGCGATGCGGCCGGTGGAAGCGGCAGGGCTGGGGCCGACAGAGCGAGAGCCGGGAGAGGAGACAGTGAGATGATCAGAGGGGGTGGCAAGACTGGAGCCGGTAGAGGGGGCGGCAAGACTGGAGCCGGTAGAGGGGGCGGCGAGTTTATCAGACGGGGTGGCAGAAGAGGCGGTGATGTGGACGGTGGAAGCGGCGGAGGGATGACCACCGTAGAGAGAGGTGGTGCATTAGCGACCGTGGAGAGAGATGGCATGGCCGAAAAACTTTTGCATGGTGCATGAGGCAGTCGTGGTGGAGACAGCTTAGGGCAGGGAACCTCGTGGGGGGTTGTAGATGCCCGTCCGTGGTACATGAGAAGACGATCGACTTTGGCGTGGAGGGATGCGCATGTGGCTAGGATTTGTGCAGCTAGGTTAGAGAAATCTAGCCGAGGGTTGGTGGTCGGTGACAACAAGAACAGCGGCCCGGGAGCGACAGATTGAGCGGCGGCCATGGTGCCCATGATGCAGGCTGGATGTGATGTCGGCGATGTCCATGGAGACACAACGGTCGGCACAGCGAAATAGAGGCCTGGGGCGGCGGCCTTCCTGCAACAGAAACGGAAGGGGAAGCAGATCCGGCTGACAAAAGCCTTGCAGAACGGGCGGAGGACAATCGATATCTGGCGCGGAGCGGGGCCAGGCGCCGAGAAAAGAACGATGCAGAACAGAGGCCCTGAGCGGTGGAAGATCCGGAGGGCTGCAACGGCGGGGTTGGGGCGCGGCTGGATCAGTCGGTTGTTGGAGGAGGCTTTGTGGCAGATCAGGGCGGATCGAGTGCGGGAAGGACGCCGGAGGCCGATCCGGTTACTGGAGGTGGTGGAGCGTGCCGATCCGGTTGCTGAAGGGCCAATTCGGTTGCTGGAAGGCAGGACGTAGCAGATCGGCGCTGGCCCCGTGATGCCGGAGGCGGTTCGGGGTCGGGATGTCCGACAAGGGTGAACCGCGTGCCGGCTTGGTTGCGCGTCGTGCGGAACGACGACCACGATCGAGCCGCTTGTCTTTCCTATGACGACGCGGGTTCCGGTGCTGTGTCGCGAAAACAGGGTTGTGTCGCGATGACGCGGGTCGGCGGGGATCGAGTGTTGTGCGGGTCAGTAGACCAGGGAGATAGATTGCTGAATTCCGTAGGCAAACTCGAGCATCGACGGTGAGAGCGGGCGGTGCGATAGGTCAGACCAATTGATAAGATCACAAATAAATTCTAGGAGGAATCCGGCAAGGGGAAGGGCCGGCGGGGTGAGCGAGAATGAAGAAGGACGAGAAAAGACGAAATTAGGGAGCAACCCTAGAAACCTTCATACATTCCAAGATAAAGATTACAAGGTCCGTCGACCCTCTTATAGTGGCGAGGAGCGAATAAAAAAGGAAACACTGAAATTAGGAAATACTGGAAATTAGGAAATACTGAAATTAAGAAATACTAGAAAAGCGTCAACAAATATAGCAATCTATTTATTATTAAATTTCTCCGCGGTCTCGGTGGGCCCTTGCGATATACGCGCCCGATGCGTGTAGACTTATCGTGGTGGCTCGTCGTCGTGTAGTTCCGTAACATTTGAACCCGTAACACCTATGTTTATAAATTACACAAAAAACGTTGATGACAGTAAACGACATAAAGAGTACCAAATGAGAGTGAGACTGGAAAAAAGTCAACTCTTGGCTCGGCGAGATGCACAAAATGTAGCATAGAACAAAATATTACTGCTTGAACGCTTAAAAGAAGTGAAAAATATATATTTTTAGTACTCGTCATATATCATCCTCGAGATATCAGCCGATATATCGGGTAAGATCGATATATCGGGCCTGAAGACCGATATATCGGGGATATTTTCAAAAAAGACATTTTTTCTTGAAATGTCGACGTCATCGCGTTTTCTGCCCAAAATCTTTATGTCACCCGACATGTCGGACATGTCCGCCGACATCTATAACACTGTGTTTCATATGCAAGAAGTCGTAGTCCCCCGCTCATGATTGTCCTTTGATGAAGCTACATGACATTTTTGGTGATGAGGAGGACGAGATGACTACCACAGATTTCGACTCCCTGACATCGGAGGACCCTTCAGGAGTGGTCTGTAAGGACCAAATCCTTACAATATTAGAAGTATTATTCATTTTGGCTCATTCCAACCTATAGTAAGCTAAACCATATGGTTTTGTTCTTTTTCACAGGTGGCCTATGAGTACTTCTTAGAATGTCACTCATTCTCAGATTATTCTTATTGCTGCATGTTTGATTATAAAGTTTCAAACACATCTCCACTGCTTGCTCCAGAAGGCATCTCTGATATTTATGGTTCAAAATTATTACTTAAGTCCAACAACTTTTTCTCTAATTCTGATGTGAGATTCGGTTCACTCATGCACATTCTTTCACTTAGAAGCTTGCCATCCGAGAGGGTTTTCAGGAGTTGTCTTTCTCCAGATCTCTCTGCCTCAAAGACACTCTCCGTCGTCATCAAACCGCCCTCATCGTATTTGGGATATTACAAGACACTGAGGAATGACTCCTCCTTCTGAACCTCATTTTCTATGGTCGGCATTTGGGGATTGCACTCGATGAAGCTTCAGAGCTCAATTGAGGGCTATCCTATCGCGATTAGTCACAACTTCATCTCCCAGGAGTTTGTATCGTGCCTATAGTTATCTTCCGAGCCATCTTCTAGATTTTTCATTTACATGGGGATGGATGACACCCTGTGACCCATGGGCTTTGTCACCTTTCGTCCCTCCAGTTGTCCCAACTACTATGTTTCAATCTACGTCTATATTTATCTATTAGACGGGGTGATATCATCTTGAGTGTCACGTGGTTGCAGATTTTAGGCGATGTCAAGCATAACTGAGTTCGCAGGCGAATAACTTTTGACTGGGCAGCCGACCACACACAATGATAAGGAATGCCTCCATCCAGCTTATGTCGGTCTCACACTACACCTTGCAGAGGACTCACGTAGTGGATTTATGTTCACTATTATGCCATGTTTCTAAACCCATGCGGAGTACTTCTGATGTTTTGGGACCCTCCTTCCCCATAGCTCACACATCATATGGAGTTGTACTCTTAAGTTTTTGCAGAGCCTCGTGAACTTTCTCCTCACAGGACGACAGACCACCACATACCGCTTCGTGAGGGTTTGCATTTGATCTTTATTCGCCCATACGAATATGGACAATTTCAAAAGGATAGGATCATATGTTTACCCTGATTCGGCTTAGTGTTAGCCCATTCTCTAGCCTGATATTGCTTGTACGCAAATAGGATGACAGTTGACGCGTCTGCGCCGACTATACAGAGTTGATCAAGGTTACGGTGGCGGATACATATCCGATTCTGGTAATTCAGGAGCTCCTGGATGAGCTCTCATCTACTTCTCTAAGATAAACCTCAACAACGTCTACCGTCGGATCCGCATCATCTTAGAGGCCATTCCGTAGATGGAATTTCACACTTATGACTGTTATTATAAGTTCCTAGTTATGCAATTTAGGCTGACCAAAACCCTCATCACCTTCCAAGTGACTATGAATGACATCTTCTGTCTGGTGCTGTATAAGTATGTCATCATATTTTTTATGAAATACTTGTTTACAACCTCACATGGCAGGATCATCTATTCCATCAGACGATAATATTTGAGACCCTTCAACGACATTACCTCTCTGTCAATCCCAATAACTACATTTGCTCAACGCAAAGTTTCCTATCCGAGCCAAATGATTTGAGCACTGGGTGTTTCTATAAATCCAGACAAGGTGGACGCCACCACGATCCTTGGGGGATGTGCGGGGATTCCTCATCATGACAAGCTACTATCGTCGTTTCATTCGTGACTATGCAGGTTGGCCATACCATTGATAGGTCTTTTATGCAAGACCCACAAAATGAGTTTCTGTTTGCCTACGAAGGTAGGAGTGGCCTTCACCACCCCACAATAGGCACTCGTGATAATATCTGCACTCGCTACGCCTGAATTCACTTTGCCCTTCGTGATCTAGTGTGACACAGAGAGAACGGACATTGGTGTTGTTCTCATGGTTGCCTACTTATAGTTGGTCCTTCTCCACCACCATTTGCTCCCAGCCGGCCTACAAAACGAGTTAATGGAGCTCATTTTGGCGGTTCAACATTTACGACTGTATTTATTGGATCAATATTTTACAGTGCTCACAGATCATTACAGCTTGTGGTACCTCCTGAGTCAAGAGGTGTTAACTCCACAAAACAAGTCTGGGTATCTAAACTCCAGACTTATGACTTCGCAGTCAAGTTTCACTCCCCCAAATCCAATAAAACCGCCAATGCTCTATCATGCCAGTCTGAGTCTGCCAATTTGGCGGCCATTTCCTGCCCGGTTTGGCAGGAAGCTAGCACCATTCAGAGGGATGTGGAGGTAGATTCGAGCCTCTGACCCATTTTGGAGAATGTGAGAGCCAACCCTTCAGAGTGGCCTCCAGATGCTCTCATCGCCGACTTACTCCACCATCGGGGCCACTTGTTCTTGTTTTCTTCCTTAACTTACATTATGAGGCTTTTGGAGGAATTTTATACCATCGCCTTCGTGGGTCACATTGACGTTTTATGCACTTACTATTGTCTGATCACTGCCCCCTATTGGAAAGTTATATTGCGCAAAATTGAGGATTTTTTGTCTGCTTGTTTGATTTGTCAGAGCACCAAATATGAGGCAACGTTTCTGGAAGTCTACTACAACCGCTACTGTCTCTGATTTGATTTAAGATGACCCGACGATGGACCTCATTACTCGACTACCAAGATCCTCTGGTAGCCGGCAATGATTGCATCGCAGTGGTGATGGTCAGTCTATCCAAATATGCTTTCTTTCTACTTCTTCGTCACCCTTTTACAACAACTCTTCTCACCGATATGTTCATCCATGGTGTGGTGTAACTGCATTGGTTCCTGTGGTCGATCGTGAGTGACCGAGACTCGGTATTCATGAGTAATTTCTGACAAGAGTAGTTCAAACTCTAATTCACGTAGTTGCAAATGAGCATATCAGTGACATGACAATACATGGAGAGGCCGCAATAGAGACTTGGCGGGTCTATTCCAGGCAGTCAGGACCTATGAGTGACATGGCTTAGGCATCATCAGTTATCCTCGTTTCATATTTATATTTCACATATTTGGATTTCGGCCTTGTAACAATAATTCCATTGTATGGATTTACATGCCTTAAACTATATTTCTATGTTTTTATCTTGTATGATTGAAGGTTTAAGATCCTAACAAGTAAGTGTTTTCTTGAAATTCTAGCTTCTTCACTTTGGAATGGAACCCTAGAAATCCCAACTAGGTAGCAGACAACCTGTAAGAATGTCTTGTCATAATCAATACTTTGTTATTGAGTAAACCCTCGAGCAACGAGCCGGGCATTTAGCACCCAACAAAATCATTTGATTTATGTTTTATAATGAAAGATCATCGACAACCTACGCAAAATATTTCTAGTGGCAAAGGAACAACTCTGAAGTTAGATTTTCTATTAGGCCTACATTTCTTCATCCCCTACAACTAGCCACCTCGGATGTTGTGATGCCTCTTGAATAGAGGAAGGAGTGGTAATTGAAGAAAGTGAATAAATAAATTTGTGAAGTGGTGGAGCTAACCAATGTGATGAGAAAAATTCAACAAAGCATGGACACGTACCCTTGTGAATGACAATGATAAGATCTTCTAACGCATAAGTAACACCAATGGGCCGAGGATTCAAATGACATACTCTACTGTGGACAAAGATTTAAAGGAAGTTGTGGTGGCGAGGGCACAATGTTAGAGTATCATTTGTAGGGAGAGGTGGACTTTTACAGATAGGATTAGGAGCAATGACAAGGGGAACACAAGGACGAGGCATTGTGGATAAGGTTGCGTGGATGACGCAAGAAACACAATTGATCATGGAAGTTGCCATAAAAAATGTCACGACCTTAAGGGTAGCTTTGCAACACATATAACACATATATGCATTAGAATATCCTACAACGACATACTTCATCATGTGAGGTGCCAATTTATCCACATGAGGACCCAAGTTAGGAGCATAACACGTGCATGCCAAAAAATTATGTCAGAAAATAAGGAAGAGGGTGGAGAGATTCGAGGGAAAGACAATATAGAATGTCGAGATGTACTCAAGTATGGAGAAAGACAGATGATTGATAATGCAGCAGGGGTGGTGAAAAAATATCAATAAGACGTGGAACGGTCATTTTGAATATAAGAGTCTAGATTACCTCCAGAAGAGTATTGTTCTTTTTCTCTGCATCACAACATCGCCATTTTGTCTATGAGCAAGAAATTGATGAATAATGTTGATGAGGTATAAATCTCACGAAAGTTACGACTACTCTCACGTGTTATCGGTCCTTATAATAACTTTAACCATGGTAAAAAAACTAAATATGAGTTTCAACAACAATGGAGTGGAAGACAATTAAATCTTAGTGCGATCACAAAGAAGATGGAACCTTGTCAACATGGAATTACCAACTATGGAGGTGATAAAATATATAAAAAGATATAAACTTATCAGTTTTTTAAGGATCTAAATATCTAAATACACTAAAGAGAAATGAGCATCACTTCTAAAAAATGTGGAAGATAACAAAGCTTTGTTGTTTCCAATAAACAAGGTTGTAGATGTCGGATATCAGGGACACGTCGGTTTAGGTTTTTCATGTCGGTTTTAATACGCCGAGAGATATATCTAGGATATTTTATATATCGTGTTTTAATATATAATTATTTATATTTGTAATTATTTTTTAATTTATATATATTAATATATTAATAATTAGATATTTATTGAACTCCTAAAATTAACAAACTAATATAAATATTTTATGTTATACAAGTAATAATAGTATAACGCGTGAAATAAAACAAGATGAAGCAAAATGTTGGGAAGTTTTCAATGACAATGAAAGATAAAGAACCTTTAGTCCATAATTCAAAGACCATGTATAATTGAAATCGATGATGGACTTGAGCAAGGAAGAAAAGTAGAGGAAGGAAAAAAACATCCTAAACAATAAAACAATTTTGATCTATTGTCTACTAAACTATAAACACTAATTAAAATAAATTAAAAAAAACAGTCGATAAAATGTCGGGTTATATTGACCGATATATCAATGAATATATCTGTCAATAGTAGACATATCAGAGGATATATTTCTGTAGAAGAACACTTAGGCGGAAAAATGAAACCTTGTATATCCTTCTTGTGTGTGTAAATACAAGTATGAGTACAAATATATAGGGAGAGAAGAGAGAGAAGAAACCCAAATCCAAGATGTGGGACTTAAAACAAATAAGAAGAAAATACAAAAATGGGCCAAAACATGGGCCTTTACATTGTCTTTTCTAACACTTCCCCGCAAGATGGAGGGTACAAGTCGTAGGAACCCGACTTGGACAAAAACGGATAAAATAGAGCACTTGATAGGGCCTTAGTGAGAATGTCAGTCACTTGGTCCATAGCCGGAACATGTCTCAATTCCAGCTTTTTCATTTGAACTTTTTCCCAAATAAAATGACAGTCGATTTCATTGTGTTTCGTTCTTTCATGAAAGATCGGGTTCTTAGCTATGTGTATAATAGCTTGACTGTCACAGAGTAAGGTAGCTGATGAGGAAAGGTTTACTCCCATATCACGTAAGAGACTTTCAAGCCATTTAAGCTCGGATACAGAGATGCCATTGACTGGTATTCAGCTTCAGCTAAATATCGAACAACCACAACTTGTTTCTTACTGCTCCAAGTAACAAGGTGACCTCCAAAGTAGGTACAAAATCCGCTGGTAGAACGCCGATCATCCAGGGAACCAGTATAATCTGCATCTGAGTACGCAATCAATGTTGGAGTAGAAGAAGAGGTTTTGTATGCCAACCCTTGACCATGAGCAGTTTTTAGATATCTCAGGATGCGTTCGGCGGCCTGAAGGTGAGACATCCGAGCAGAATGCATGAACCGGCTGACCACCCCAACAACAAAGGATATGTCCGGTCTCGTGACAGTTGGGTAAATCAATTTCCCAATGAATTGTCGATAGTATTTTGGATTTGGAAGAAGAAGATGTGCATCAGAAGCATGCGCATACAGCTTGTGATTGACATCCATAGGAGTGTTAACCGGCTTGCATCCAAAATAGCCAACATCCTGAAGAAGGTCGAGATAGTACTTCCATTGAGATAGAACGAGGCCATCGGGACGTCTTGCGATCTCAAGGCCAATGAAGTATCGAAGGTTCCTTAGATCTTTTGTTTGAAACACGGAACTAAGGTGCTGTTTGACCATTTGTATTCCCTTTGAATCATCTTCGGTGATTAAAATATCATCATCATACACCAAAAGAAGAACCATTCCTGTTGTTCGATGTCGAGTGAACAGAGAGAAGTCTGCCGAGCTCCGAGTAATGCCAACCTCCCTAACAGCCATACTGAACTTATCGAACCATGCCCGAGGGGATTGTTTGAGACCATAAATTGACTTCTTAAGATGACAAACTCGGGACTCCCCCGTGGTCTCAAACCTGGGAAGCTGCTGCATGTAGACCGTCTCTTGAAGATCCCCATTTAAAAACGCATTTTTGATATCCAGTTGATGTAATGGCCACTGGTGATACACAACAACGGAGAGGAGGATACAAACCGTGTTGAGTTTCGCCATCGAAGAGAAGGTTTCTTCATAGTCAAGGCCCAGTTGAGTGAAGCCGCGAGCCTCCAGTCAGGCTTTAAAACGGTCAATTGCCCCATCAGGAGCATGTTTGATGACAAAGACCCATTTACAGCCAATAGAGGTCTGTCCTTGAGGAAGAGGGACCAGATCTCACGCGTGATTTGCCCAGAGAGCAGTCATTTCTTCGTCCATGGCCGCCCACCAACCCGGATGTTGGAGAACCTCCTGCACAAAATTAGGGACAAAAATAGAGGATAATGTAGTGACAAAGTCCTGAAGCATCGAGGACAGGTGATGTAAGTATACGTAATTCACCATGGGATGGGCGGTGGATGCCGACGTCAGATCAACAGGTCGCAGAGTACCAGAGGTTGAAGCCGACTGCATTGGGGAGGCGAAACAAGGAGGTCGACGAGTGTAGACACGAAGAAGAGATTGGTGATGAATAGGAACTTCGGTGGGAAGTGGTGGTGGGGGAGGAGACGTAACTGGAATGACCGGTCGAGGTAAGGATGGCGATGGAGGAGGTTGTGATGAAGTAGAGAAAAATGGTTGATCTTCTAAAAAGGTAACATCCGCCAACACTGTCACCTTGCGGGTAGTGGGAGAGTAGCAAACATACCCTTTTTGTGTACGAGAGTAACCAACGAATATATATTTGTCCTCACGAGAGTTGAACTTGTCAGTGGAGGGCCCGAGATGATGAACATAGCAAAAACAACCAAATGTGCGAGGGGTGAGAGGGAATGGTGGTGCAGAGCGAAAGAGGAGACTAAACGGGGTGACGTTGTTGAGTACGGAGGAAGGGAGACGGTTGATGAGATAACATGCCATGGAAACCGCAAAATGCCAATACGCCTTGGAAACACACATTTGGATCATGAGACATCGAGCAACAACAAGAAAATGTCTATTTTTGTGCTCAGTCACACTGTTTTGTTGAGGAGTAATGGACACACAAAGTATAATGAATAATCCCAAATTGAGAGCAGAGAGTATCAAATTCATGACTAGTGTATTCGCGAGCATTATTTATCCGATGCGTTTTGAGTTTATCGGTAAACTAAGTGTGAGCCTCAAGAATGAAAGCTCGGAACACACGAGGAAGTTCAGAGCGATCACGAAGTAAGTACAACCAAGTCATTCGAGAATAATCATCAATCAAAGTAATGAAATAACGATAATCAGATACACTTGATATTTTATAGGGGCCCCAAACATCAGAATGAACTAACATAAAAGGAGCATAACTTCAGGTACAATGAGGTGGAAACGAGGTACGATGTTGTTTCCCCAGAATACATGAATCACAGGAAAAAACTTTAAGCGGATCATCAAGAAGAGCCCTCTGGAGAACGGGAAGCGGAGCATGCCCAAGACGCCGATGCCAGTCAACTGAGGAGACGGAGGAGAAAATGGTAGGAGAGACATCAAGAAGGTAGAGCTCGTTTTGCAGTCGTCCTTTACCAATGATACTCTGCGTCTCGCGATCTTGCATCAAAAAAGGAGAAGTGGTGAATGTGATAGAATAATCCAAATCTGTAGTGGGGCGACTAGCAGACAGTATATTAAAGGGAGGCCCCGAGATATGGAGAGCCGAGTGAAGAGAAATAGAAGAATTGAGGGGCATGTTGGCAGAGCCGGAGACAGGAGCGGTGTTGCTATTGGCGACAGTGATAAACTTTGGATGCGGAGAATCCAAGTATCAGTATGGCTTCAGGGATGTGATATGGTGAGTAGCACCCGAATCCACTATCCAACTCGGACTAGTGGAGAGACAATCGATACCTTCATTGGAGATGGAGGCAACAGAGGCAGGCGAGTTGTGGAGCAACCCTTGAAATTGTTGGAGCTGAAGTCGGACTTCATCAAGATCAGCACGAGTGGCCGACGGGCTCAGGGCAACGACAAAAGCATTTGGACGAGGAGGAAGACCATGTTTGCGGTAGCAGGTGACCTCAAAATGTCCATCCTTACCACATAAAGAACACTTAGGCCACAATCGGCCTCCGCGACCCCTCCCCCGAGAGCCCGTACGTCCCTCACGGGTCGGCGAAGGGAGAGGGAGTAATGGTGCAGAGGAATGCTGAAGAAGGGTCGGTGAAGGAGGTTTGATAGCATCAGGAGACGGTGAAACCTTTAACAATATGAAGCATACATCAAAGAAGGAGAGAGTAGTAGCAGACAAAAGGACCTGGGCCCGAACACTAAGAAGATGATGCGGAACACGAGCCATCATCACAGTAATACCAACAACTTCCTTTTGAGCGCGCTGGGCAGCGAGATCCGTAGTCGGGGGATGATGCTAAATCCAGGCTTCAACCAACGACATAGACTGAGCAATGAAGGAGGTTAAGTCAACAGCAGTGCCAGAGTACAGGCTATGGAGACCGGTCATGATGTCATAGAGGTGTTGGAGACTATCCTTGTCGGAGTAAAGGGAATGAAGCTCATCCCACATTGCCTTGGCTGTCTCGTGATACATGGCCATACGGTAAGGTTTTCCATCAAGGGAGTTGAGAAGCCAGGTCTGAACACGACCGTCGGTATACAGCTAGTCGTCAGTAGGTGCTGAAGGAGGATCCCGAGAAAGATGATGCAGGAGTCCCTTGGACTGAAGTACCCGACGGACAAAGTGCACTCATTCAACAAATTTCTTCCCAGTAAGGGAGATTGTAGTGATCCTCAACTCACCACGCAGTTCAGGAGCAAGAACCAGACGGGCTGCAGGAGAGGAAGCCGGCTGCTTGGTAGAATCAATCGAGGAACCCATGGAGAGGCGATCTGGCGGCTAGAGGAATCAGTTAGAGCAGTTCCAGAGTACAGACTATGGAGACCGGTCATGATGTCATAGAGGTGTTGAAGACTATTCTTGTCAGAGTAAAGGGAATGAAGCTCATCCCACATTGCCTTGGCTGTCTCGTGATACATGGCCATACAGTAAGGTTTGCCATCAAGGGAGTTAAGAAGCCAGGTCTGAACACGACCGTCATTATACAGCTAGTTGTCAGTAGGTGCTGAAGGAGGATCCCAAGAAAGATGATGCAGGAGCCCCTTGGACTGAAGTACCCGACGGACAGAGTGCACTCATTCAACAAATTTCTTCCCAGTAAGGGAGATTGTAGTGATCCTCAACTCACCACGCAGTTCAGGAGCAGGAACCAGGCGGGCTGCAGGAGAGGAAGTCGGCTGCTCCGTAGAATCAATCGAGGAACCCATGGAGAGGCGGTATGGCGGCTAGAGGAATCAGTTAGAGCAGATACAGCAGACAGCAGCTTGGCGACAACTTGACAACGAACAGCGACTAGAGGCAACTTGATAGCGGACATCGGCTAGAAGCAATGCACAGTCGCCAACGAGCAATGGTCAAGAAGCAGTGGAGAAACTGTTAAGGAGACCGCGACAAGAAGGGAAGCCGCAGTAAAGCCGGTAAGAGGAGCAAAACGCGAATGAGGAAAACCGAACGAACACAAACAAACTGGACCGCGCGGCTACAGAAGAAGACCACGTGGTAAAAGAGTAGACCCCCATGGATAAAGAAGTCTGCAGTGGGTGCAATAGACCGACACGCACTGAAAGTGGCCGTCAAGACTGCGCGAGTAGAAAAGTCGGCAAGAGCACCGGAGTCCGCATCGAACACTAGGAGATCGTGCGATAAGAACAAACCGCGCGAACACGAAAAGGGGAAACAAACACGCGACAGTGTGCGGCAAGATTAAGTCGGCACAATCAGACCACGCGATAAACAACTCATACGAATAAGAAAGAGGCCGGAGCGTCTTAAAGTCGCACGAGAGGCAGGTCGCAGGGAGACTGGAGGATCCAGAAGTGGGGAGGACCGCAATGACTAGAGGAGAAGGCCGCGCGGTAAGAGAGAAGGTGGGACCCACGGAGCAGACCTGAGAGAGTTATAAAAGGAGAAGAGGAGAAGGAGGGGAGGGGGTGATTCCACGAGAAGAAGTAGCAGAGAAACTGACGGTTAGAATAAGTAAACCGCACGAGAAGCTGCAACAGAGAAACTGGCGGTTAGAAGAAGTAAACCGCGAGGGGTGCAGACACTAAACCGCAAGGAGGATTGCGGTTAGAAACTCAGAGACCGCCCGAGATCGCCTAGCTCTGATACCCTGTAGAAGAACACTTAGGCGAAAAAAATGAAACCTTGTATATCCTTCTTGTGTGTGTAAATACAAGCATGAGTACAAAAATATAGGGAGAGTAGAGAGAGAAGAATCCCAAATCCAAGATGTGGGACTAAAAAAAAAGAAAATACAAAAATGGGTCAAAACATGGGCCTTTACATTTTCTTTTCTAACAATTTCAAAAGGATATTTTACAAAAAATATCAAAAACGTGTCATTTTGTCCATAAATCCTTTAATCGGCTATGTCGGAGGATATCCACAACGTTGCCCATAAACACAAGACTCACAATTAAGTTTTAAATACAGAAGGTCGAGGAGTGCGTTGAAGGATAGGAAAGGGGCATATCCCAGACATTGATGACAATCCACAATATGCGAGAATAGGATATATATTTAGTATTTATGTCTCGTTCTCCAATTAGCCTATGCTAATGATACTCTCTGTCTGAAAATCTTCTATCACAAAGGAAAAATGTGAAAAATTAGTGAACATTTATAATCGTGGGTAATACTGCTAACTGAATTAAATTGAAATGAAACTTAGGAACATGAAGAACACATCTGAGTTAAATGATAATTATCCGGGGCACTACTCCTAATCTAGTAACTGAGACGGTGGCTCTATTTCCAAATGTAATCCATCTTTGAATCATTTATTTCGTTTAATGTAATATATAATATATGCATGTTGCACCTTTTGTCTATGTTGAAGAAAATGATGCCGCAAGAGACTACTTGGTAGTCTCGCAAGAGTCTACTTAGTAGTCTCGAATGCTTCAAAACGGGTCCTCAACTCTAGGAGATGAGAATGACCTTATAGTCCACGACATAATAATATTCAACGTGAATAACAACACTCAACAACACTCAAGCCTTAATCCCACTATAGTGAGGTCGGCAATAATATACAATGTGAATGAAGGAAAAAAATCCACACTTGGCCTCGATCTATATCCATAACTAAGACGCATAGTTCACTGGCTATGACCTTCTATAGTTGTACCATCCTAGATGTCCGCTACATATTCACTCTTATCTTTGAGTGCTTGAAGAAGGGGAAAATCATTAGGGAGAGGATGCAAACAACAATGTATCATTAATTAAACAAAATATGACCACCATCCCAATTACGACTCCTATAAACTTTAGTAAGGCTTTTAACTTGAGGGAAATGTTTTAGTTGTTGGACTGACAACAATACTATCGTAGACTGATAAATCGATTTATTTCATGAGTGAGAAATTTAGAGATGCCCAGGAAGAAGTGGGGATGACATGAAATTAAATTGTATGTGATGGTTTGTGTGATTAAATATTGGGAGCAATACTTATTTCAACAAGAGTTTGTTTTACACATGGATCACAAAACACTTAAGTTCATGAACGCATATAAGAACTTCAATAGCATGCACGTGCATTGGTCACATACTTGCAATAATACACCTTCGCGATCAAACACACAAGTGGTCTACATGCTTGTGTCCTGAGTTGTCGAATGAGGTGATTGGTTTTGACTGCTTGAAGGAATTGTACAATGATTATAATGATTTTGGCGTCAAGTGAGATAAATGCACCACATGCCATCTCGAGTCCCATTTTATCATGCAAGACGGTTTTTGCTCCATAAAGTCTGATTTTGCGTTTCTTAGGGTTTAATGCGGGAGAAGTTGATTATAAAATTACATTGTGAGGGACATTTTGGTAGAGACAAAATCATTGCTTTTGTGGAAAAGAGATTATTTGTCGCACCTCACATGTGATGTCAACCATGTAGTATGGAAACGTATTGTACGCCAAATCAATAATAGGAAATTATAAAATACCCTCTCTCCTTGTTCTGGCTGTACCATGGCAATATGTATCGATGAATTTATTTTGATGTTACTGTAATTCCCCGGTCTACTATGGGCGCGCTACTGTTCTGCAGACTAGTGACCCCAACCCATCTCCACGGATCTGATCGATCGCAACTACTAATTACAATGACAGGTTGTTCAGGCTGGGGCTTGAACCTCAGACCTTCTGGATAAGGGAGCTCTAAACTGGTCCTCATCACCAACTGAGCTCTAAACTGGTCCAATCCTAAATTGAGACTTAGTTGGTGATGAGGACCAGTTTAGAGCTTTCTTATCCATGATGTTTGGGGTTCAAGCCACAGCCTCAACACCCTGCCATTGGAATTAGCGGCTGCGGCCAATCAGAGCCGTGAAGATGTGTTGGGATCACTGGTTTGCATACCTGTAGCGCATCCACAGCAGACCAGGGCTTTACAGTTATAACACACAATGAACATATGATTCTATCATTGTCGTAGTATATTGGTTCTCAAACATGGCTCATTCCATTTCGTACAAGAATACCTTGGATGTTACCATATTTATACCATTTCTTTTCGAGAAAAGCATTCACTTGGGGTTTCGAAATATATCACCTCTTGTTTACCCGGAATCCCGCGATCATATTTTCTCTGAGGGCAGTCTGGGCGGTTAGACTCACGCTGATCGCACTGACCGTCGAGCTCGTCCAACAACAGAGTTCAAGAGAGAGCAGACCCAGACTCAAGGCTAATCGTCGTACCGCGTGATCAAATCTTTTTTTTTTATCTGCACACCTTGTATCGCTTCACCTTTGCCCGGTTCTCCTGTACCCTGGGCAACTGGTAATTTTAAGCTCCGCCCGTTTGGCCAAATCCCCTAGTCTATAAGTCGGGGGAACGATACCTCTAAGGCACGCTGATTTGAACCCCCAAGCTAGCCGCCTGTGGTTGCGGTCTCAAATCTTGTGTCTCAACAGTTTCTTGTTCTCCCCGAGCTCCCTTTTCTTCCCGTCGTAATTGCAATTTTCCTCATCCAATAAATTGTCCGCCACAAGTGGTATTTGCCGCGGCGGGTAAGTCTGGTGTTGTCGCTCAGTGGCCCTCTCACTTTTTGTGCTTGCGTAGACCTCAGTAGCCTTCAGCTCCCAGCTTTCTCCTTCCCCCTAGCATACCGTTGTGGAGGTGCATTTCCTGTTTCAACACCTCTGATTGCAAAAAAAAAAATTCCTTAGCTACTTCTAGAGGTCATTGAAATTTAAGTTTTGCACTAAAGTGCATCTCAATATTTCTTTCCACCTGCAAGCCGTTGAGAAAACTCATTTCTTAATCAAACATTTGTTCAATATTTCGTTTCATAAGCAATGATCATTCCAAATAGTGGGACTTAGTGCATTCCCGAGACGAATTTCTGTTAATAATCTGGTGAACCACACGACTTGGCTGTAGAAAAGAATTTGATTCCACTTTTAAAGTTATGGAGATACAATATTCCTGCAGAACATGTTTGATGAGGTGCATGATAAAGTGATATGTTTTATTCAAGGGTCCATTGAGCAGAACAAACAAGTTACAGAGAAGTAGCATTGATCAAAGGTCGTTGTGAAGGAGACCGGTTACCTACAAGTACTTGCAATAAGCTCAAGCCTTGATACAAACAAAGCCTATCGGACTGCGTGTCGGACCTCGATAAAGGTTCTGATACATGAATATAGTTTGCTTCTCTTACTAAAGGATTATCAAGGACCTAATAGTCTTCTGTCCTACACTGATAAGACCAGAGTCTCTAGACTCTGAGCGAATAAATCTATTGCGATTTTGATAGCCATATAGGTTCTCGATACTGGTCGGTCCAATTTTCCTGTTTTATTTTATTTCGTGTTTTTATTGCTTGGTCTATATAAACCCACTTATTGCTTTTCATTTTCGTCATATGCTTGTATTGAAACCTTAACTTTCAAGATGAGTTTTCCCCTGAGAATAGAGATACCTGTGGTAAGGTCTCTTCTTTGTTGTTTCCACCTCCATCAAAACATTAACCAATATTCATAGAAAAGCTTCATTTTCTTTTAAAGCAATGTTTAATTTGTTTCCTTATCTTATAGGTTGACCTTGCAAGTATTTCCTTATTTTTATCAGTATATATAATTGGAATGATTTCCTGCTGTTTTGTACTGGTCTTGATTTAGAGAGATCTAGGTTGGCGAAATTCTCGGGCTTTTGATATTACAACTATTTGTTGTGGTTTTGTTATAAGGCTAATTATTCTTAAGTGAGATTGTTGAGTCATGAAGAATATTCCCTCGTATATAAGGCTAATTATTAAAGTTTGAAATCAAGATAAGGAATACTATATTCAAAATTGTTTAAATTTTAGCTTTACATTTAATTATTTAGTACAACTTTCAGATTTTTGTAATGACTAATAACTAGTCCAGCAAGTATAGCCTGAGTCTAGAAGATCTCTGTTATGGGCTAACTAGTTGCATATCGTTGCGTCGTCGGAGAGGTGGCCAGAGGTGGAGATGTTGGTGGAGATGAGGAGGGGTTACTACAAAGCCAAAACCACGGTTTCCTAAGAGGGTGTACTGGGAGAGAGGGAGAGGGTGAGGGCGAGGGCGAGAGGGAGAGAGCGCGAGAGCACGAGAGCGCGATGTCACAATCTCTTGACAAAGATAAGAAGAGATTTCAATTAATGCATACCATTTTACTAGCCTAAGGGGCCTTTAAATAAGAGAATACAACTTGACACTTTTAGATTAAGTTCCCTATACTCCAAACTTACACGAACTATAATAACTTACACAAAATATAATAATGTTAATGAGGAAACGCTGCGACATACAACTACACTCAATTGACTTGTGCATAATAAGATAACTTGACCCGAAACTCATAACATCACTCCCGTCTTTCAAAATGAGCTTGTCCTAAAGCTTAGAGGGAGACCAAATTCTCGTGCCATCTTCACCCAATTTCCTTCTTCGTCAGAGCCCTCCACTTTAAGATAAAAAATCGTTTGCAGCAATTGATGTAAGTATACTGCTCATCCTAGTTATAATGTAACCTATTTGCATGATGTTCAGCGAGCGCCGCATATGACATGCGTCTGTGCCAGTCATCCTTGGGCTAGTTTGTCGGGTGTATGAAGTGGATCCAAGTCTGTAGTTGTGATCCATATGTAGTGCTCACGAAGCCGGGTCAACTGATCACAGTAACTAAGTTTTGGGGGTCTTCAAACTCAACCTCTTATCACAGGCGTTCCTAAAATCCTACTTTAAAAATTGTGACATGGTGCTTTGGGTGTTTCATAACAAGATCTAGAAGAATGTGAAATAGTTCCAAATATGCATCCACATAACATGTTTGTCGTAAGGTAGAAGTGCACTGAGGGGGATTGCTTTGAATTGGAGAACTGAAGCGCATGTAGCCGAACGTTTTGAAGTCATCTAAAGTCATTCTTGGTTTTTCAACTTTCAAACGGGCAAACCATAGTTGAGCTGATTCGAGAAGGTGGAGGGGTGGCAGATTGATCCCTTTTATTGGTATTTTTGGCGGCCAAAAAATTGCTCACACCGGGTGAGTCGTCCCAACGGATCTGTCTTTCAGTCGTAGGTTGGAAATTCCAACTTAGTGTATTGACTAACGAGAAACGGTATGAGTTTCCTATCATACAAAAGAAGGGTGGCGGAGGTCCTTGCCTGCTACTGTCTTGGTCCTATGTTGGAACTATAATGACTTAAAGGACTAGTGCGAGGCTATCAAGCCTAGTCTTAATGGAAACAAGTGCTTCTCAATGTCAATTTTTAGCGCAGTCGCGACGAGTGTTTTCACAAGGCAATAAGCTGATTCATTTGGTTTGTGGATTCCCCCATATTGTGAGAGGAACCAGAAAAGGAGCGGATTATTGGCCAGCTCGAGTCCCTAGGAACAATTGTTGATGGCGTGCTCAGAGTTCCACGAGAGTTGTTGCGCTTCCCTTTGGTGAGGGTGTACCACAACACCCCCCCTTTTGTGTGAACTAATAATGAGCAAAGAAGGAACCAAGTATTAAATTAGGAAGGATTAAAAAAACTAAAAATAAAGTAAGAATGAACTGAGAATGAATTAAGAATGAAGTATGAATAAAACAAGAATGAAGTAAGAGGAACTAGAAAAGGATTCCCAAGGCAATAAGTTGATTCATTTGGTTGTGGATTCCCCCATGTTGTGAGAGGAACGAGAAAAGGAGCGGATTATTAGCCAACTCGAGTCCCTAGGAACAATTGTGGATGGCGTGCTCAGAGTGTCACGAGAGTTGTTGCGCTTCCCTTTGGTGAGGGTGTACCACGACACTCCCCCTTTTTTGTGTGAACTAATAATGAGCAAAGAAGGAACTGAGTATTAAATTAGGAAGGATTTAAAAAACTAAAAATAAAGTAAGAATGAGCTGAGAATGAATTAAGAATGAAGTATGAATAAAACAAGAATGAAGTAAGAGTGACATAAGAATGGTAAAATAGTGATCTAAGGTTGCACTTGAAGAAATAAGAATTATCTAAGAAGGAACAAAGTATGAACAATGAATGATAGAAAAATGAACTAAGAATGAATTAAAAATAAACTATGAATGAACTATAAATGGCCTAAGAATGAACTATAAATGGCCTAAGAATGAACTATAAATGGCCTAAGAATGAACTAAAAGGTACTAAGAATGAACAAATAATGGATTAAGAATAAATTAATAATGAACAAAAAAATTTACTAAATTGAACTAAGAATATAAACTAAATAGAAACTAAGAAAAAACTTTGTAGAAAGAAAAATTCAACCAAGAAGGAATGAATAATGAACTAAAATGAACTAAGGAACTAAGAATGGATTAAGGTAGAAAGAATGCACTAAGAACATGATGCGGAGCATAAACAAGGACTTGCAGTGGATGAAGAGTTTTGGGCCCGTTCGGGGCCAGTTGACAATTTTTCATATATGGCGTGTCCAAATCGACGATCAGGCTCCGCATATGTGTCTGGATTCGTGTTGCGAATCGATTTGATAATTACTTCATTAATTTGCTTTGTATTTTGATGTATTTGAGTGTCCCCACCTCCGACCAATCATAGTCGTTGAAGGTGGGATGCCCTAGCCTTTATTTTATTATAAATAGATAGGTAGTGGGCTGATGGAGGCTATTACAAAATTTGGAGAAATTATTCCTGGATTCCCGCGATCCCACCACGGTGCCGACTCCATGAAACCCGGGGTGACGACTCCTAGGTGCATATCTCCCTCCCCAAGGTTTGCCCTAACTCTAGGCCCCTTCTTACCCCTCCCACACCCCTCCCTCGGCCTCCACAGCCCCCAAGAGTTTAATTCATGTTCTTTCTTCATTTCACTATTTAATGAAATTTATTATTCCTCCCTATAGTTTCTCCCCCCTTTCCTGTAGCCATCCAGACGTTGGCCTCTACATCTTCTCTACAAACTGCCGCCCCCTCATGCCTCCCCTCTCTTTGCTCCGTTCCCTCTTACTTCAGTAGCTACCATTGCCCCTCCCTGCACAACCAACAACAGTTGGCCTTAATTTCAGCAGCTGGTTTCTCCTCCCCACAACCACCCTCTTGTGGAACCACCTCTGATAGCCCATCCCCTCCCGGATTAACCCAGATCTGGAATTTTTCAGCCCGGATCCGACCCCATATTGTCGGATCTACCCTTCCCTGCCCGAATCTATACCTACGTGGCCGAATCTATCCATTTCCAGTCCGATTTCATCTTCCACCGCCAAGGACAGCTACCTCCGCTATCTCCACACCTCCAGTTCCACCTCGGATCGTCGTACACACATCTTTGACTCCGAATCTTCAGTGTCTTGGTCAGCCCACTATTTGATGAGATTTCGTTGTACTGGATTATTATTTTCAGCATTTATTTATTGGGTTGGACATTTATATTTGTTTGGGGAAACATCATCATAGACTTTTGCTATAGATTATTATTGCGATTTACAGGATTTATTCGCCGCGTGCTCTTGCTTTGGTCTTCATGCGGAGGAAAATCTAAGCTTGTTTCACCTTAATTAATTATTGTGCCTTACTGTGAATTTATCTGCGTGTGATGTTAATGTTTATTATTTAATTGTGATTCAACCGTCGGGCTTTGCATAGCATGTAGGGTTGAGCCACCGTTAATCCGCCGCTTATAGATTCGTCTTGCGTCAATTGGTATCAGAGCCAGGTTATGTGCACTTTTCAATACGCATTTGTAGAGTCTGTAGGTTTTCATTATGTCTAGGTGTCACAATTATTCCTCTCCTCACTTTGGAGGTCTCGAGCCCACTTTCACCCGCCCTCATAGATCCCCTTCAGGGAGACCCTCACAACACTACGATGATTATTTGTGATTGCGGCATACCACTTACAGAGATCGTGTTGACCCACAGACACGACCCCATTATGTTAGAGATGATCAGTATGATGATTGTCGTCGTTCTTATTCGTACAAGCGAACAGATCGTGTTTATCCTTCGACATGACTCAGTTACCTTTGGGATGATTATTATGAGGATTGTCGCTCTGAGAGAGATCTTGAGGGTCAGTTTCGTACTATTGTCCCTTTTTTTGATGGCTCATCGAGTCCCGAGTCTTTCAGTTGTTGACTCGTGGATATGGAGTATTATCTTGATCATTTTGAGGTATTCGGTGAGCGTCGCGTCAAGTTTGTGAAACTTAGACTTTTAGATCAGGCAAGGGCATATTGGTCTAGCGTTGAGAGGACCCGCGAGAGAAACCGTCTACATTGCATCACCAGTTGGGTGGACATGAAGCGTACATTGTGTCAGAGGTATCTGCTTTCATCGTATCAGAGTCGCTTGCTTGATCAATTATTTTTCCTTCAGCAACGATTCATGTTTGTCGCTGAGTACAAAGACCGTTTTTGATGAGTTAATGGTGAGGAGTGATATCCGTGAGTACCAACCATGACCATTTCCCGATTTAAGTCTGGACTTCGATCTGACATACGTACTAAGGTAGTTTATCATAGCTCAAAGTTCCTCGAGCAGACGTATTATCTTGCCCTTCGTTATGAACAGTCTATGAGATCCTCCAGAGCTGGTCGGTTGGACCCTCACCTTGACCTCCGTAGTATGAGCCCTCCCACACTGAGGACACCACTTTGCCTATCATTGTTCCGTCAGACATGACTGAAGTGATATCTGATGCGGATTGCTCTCACCCCAGTGAGGTGTTTAGCCTAGCAAATGACCTATTTTTTGTTTCTAATGCTTTTCTAGTGACTCTGACTGAGAGTGAGCCTGAGCGACCTATTGAGTCTGCAATATTGTGTCCCTCACCCACGCCTCTTCTTCTGTCATGCACCGGGTTAGTTGGGACCCCAACCATAAACCCAATTCTTTACACCACACCCACAGATTCATTCTCGAGTGTAGGCTTATGCCACTCTCCCATTGTCATTGCCCTGAGTCACATCACGACCGAGAGCCCTGAGCCAGGTGTTGATCTCGTAGTGGCTATTTTACCCATTCACGGGGACACTACCCCTCACGATGGTACTCACATGGAGGATCATGACCCTAGTGATGAGTTCTATGACGACCCCCTCCCCCCTCATTGAGCTTCCTGATGAGCCGTCACATTTTGGTAAGGATGCGATTCAGGTGAGCCTCTTGTTTTTGAGTTTTGAGTTATTGGCGTTGCTTTTGCTATCATCTATAGCACTGCTCCATGGAATTGATCTTGAGTGGAGTATAACGTATGCAATGCCTACCTTGAGTACACTTGAGCATACTCTTGATGTTTTGGGATCCTATCTGGCAACACATCGCACCCTCAATGAGTTTTGGGACGCACCACCTGCTGATTCATCAGACGAGCTCCTTCTTTTCGGGGACACGCACCACACTCGAGAGCCACGTCTTCTAGTCAGTGTACACGATTTTCACTTAGGTGGTCATCGCATTCGCGATGAATTTTCATACACACCCCTGGTGAGTCCTCTGATGTGTCACGTTCCCTGAGAGACACTTGGATCTTTACGAGCTCGTATTTGAGTATAGTTGTCTCACGCGATCATCTGAACACTCGTCACACACGGAATGAGTTTTTTTACACCCCACCAAAAGAGCCACCTGATCGGCCACCACATTTTAGAGACACCCCGGTCATTGCTAGATTTTCCCGTAGAAAGCATATAGTGTCGATCATGTTTCATTTGCATCATTTGCATGAGTTTGTTCAGTTGTTTCATCATCTTTTGCTTGAGTCTGTTGTGTTGTCTATTCATCGTTTGCATGTGTGTCATGAGTCAATCCGACGAAAAATCCATAATGATAATAAATTTTGTAAATCACATGCAGATGTTCACTGACCTGAGTATGTACTTCATGAATGCGAGCAAGTGATGGTGCGAATCTGCGTTGTGAGGCTCCGTGCGAGGCTTGTTAAAAGCTTGAGCGTTAGGCGAATGGATCCCTATATAATCATGAGACTGATCAAAACAAACATCTACGATCTTGATATCCCTGCAAGTATGAGTATCCACCAGGTATTTAATGTTGAAAATCTGACGCCATACTACGAGTCACGCGAGTATGTGGACCCAAGCAATGGGGACTTCCAGCCGCCCACACCTCCACTCCTGTTGTCTTACCACCCTCATAGCCCACCCACGTCTGATGGCCACCACTACTCACCCACTTCTGACACCCACCCACCCAGGGGCTCGTCTTCTTTGGTTCTACCTACGGCGCTGCCGATCGCACCGGGATCCACCACTCATGAGTTGAGCATTGAGAGCATCACGGAGACTAGACTCCGCCAGTATATTCCTACTATAGACGTTGATGACACCTGAATACTTGCAGCAGAGCTTGATCGATTCGCCCTGGACTTGGACTTCAGTACGACCGTCTCCATTCACCGGAGATGACAACTTTTCAGTCAGGGGGAGTTGGTTGGCGAGGAAATTTTTCCAGCGACGACACTTGGGCGACCTCTGGTGGTTCTCTTCGAGTTTTACCTGATATACATCAAGAGAATTCCGATTCCTATTCATCGGGAGATGAATTCTTTCAAGTCAGGGAGATTGATGCAGAGCATAGACGAGGAATTGTAGTGGATGACGAGTTTTAGGCAAGTTCGGGGCCAATTGGCGACTTTCCATATATGGCGTGCCTGGATCGACGATCGGACTCCGCAGATGTGTCCGGATTCGCATAGCAGATTGATTTGATATATTACTTCATTAGTTTGCATTGTATTTTGATGTATTTGGGTGGTCTCACTTCCGGCCAATCATAGCTGTTGAAGGTGGGATGCATTAGCCTTTATTTTGTTATAAATAGATATGTAGTGGGCTAATGGAGGATATTGCAGAATTTGGAGAAATTATTTCCGGATTTCTGCGATCCTGCCACGGTGCCGACTCCGTGGAACCCTAGATGATGATTCCTAGGTGCATATCTCCCTCCCCAAGGTTTGCCCTAACCCTAGGCCCCTTCTTCCCCCTTCCACGCCCCCTCCCTCAGCCTCTACATCCCCTAAATCCAGCCCCCAATAGTCTAATTCCTTTTCTTTCTTCATTTCACTATAATGAAATTTACTATTCCTCGCTATAGTTCCCCCCCTTTCCTGTAGCCATCCAGCCGCCAACCGCTACATCTTCTCTATAGGTCGTCGCCCCCTCACGCCTCCCCTCTCTTTTCTCCGCTCCCTCTTACTTCAGCAACCACCACCGCCCCTCCCTGCACCGCCAACAGCAGCCGACCTTAATTCCAGCAGTCAGTTTCTCCTCCCCACAACCACCCTCTCGTTGAACCACCTCCGATAGCCCTTCCCCTCCCGGATCAGCCAAGATCTGGAAATTTTCAGCTGGATCCGACCCCATATTGTCGGATCTACCCTTCCCTGCTCGGATCTATACCTACGTGGTCACATCTATCCATTTCCGGTCCGATTTCATCTTCCACCGCCAAGGACAACCACCTACGCTATCTCCACGCCTCCGATTCCACCTCGGATCGTCGTACACGCATCTCCGGCTGCAAGATCGCTGTGTTTGTAAGTTGCGAGAACATGAAAATATTGACTTTGGTTATGCATGGGAAGATCGGCGCAAGTAAAGATCAACAAGTGTGTGGAATCCACAGGTCAAGGCAGGGATACACTGTGAACTGTTGGAGGACGGTCCATAGAAGATGGACTTTGAGACCTTCATGCATGGGGATGGATTCGCCAGATTCACATGGAGAGAGGACATATGAAGCACGTGCAGCTGCGGCACGACGACGAGATTAAATGGCTCTGATACCAAGTTATTACGGGCTAGTACATTCTTAGAGAATTGGTTGGAGATGGAGATGACAGTGAAGATGAAGAGGAGATACTGCGGAGCCAAAACATAATTGCTTAAGAGGGATATTATAAGAGAAAGATTGCTACCACAATTTCATAAGAAAGACACGAACTTTCAATTCATGTATACCATTTTACTAGCTTAGGAGGCCTTTAAATAAAAAAAATACAAGTTGGCACTTTTAGATTATGGTCCCTATTCTCGGACCAACTCCAAACTTACATGCACCATAATTACTTACATCATATTTAATAACGCAAATAAGGAAAAGACACGTCATATAACAAATCTCAATTGGCCTCATGCATAATAAAGATAACTTGGCCCGAAGTCCATGACAATATCAAAGGATGACAAGATTGAAACACGTGTATTGTTCTTCCTTGCATTACTTATTTATGACACATGAAAGCCAATCTTATGGAGCATTGGAATATTCTCTCCAGTGGGAATTACCAAGGGACAACAAAAGTTTAGCTCAAGCATAGGTATAATGACAATTCATTGATTGTGTTGATTGATTCTGATTAATTTGCCATTCATGGTCTGAGGACTACAAAGCCTTCATCAACCTCCATGTATAAGTTAAAGTGGTGCCAAGCAACATTGACTTTCATGATAGCTACGTCAATGACCATTCTTCGAGTGAGAGATTATTGTGATGTTAAGAAAGTTTCCTCAGATTTGACTGTGAGCTCAAATCAGACTGAGACAATTATTACATTTTAATTGTTTTAAAATTGGGTCTAATCCAATTTGGATTTAATTAATAGCTTAAAATTCATGTCATATTTTTTGCTCAAATTTAGCTTAATATATATCAGTTTGTTGCCCTATTAACAAATTGGTTGGAGATTTTTATGGCTGATAACAACACTCAAGCCTTTACCACTATAGTGGGGTCGGCTGAAAATCTATAAAAAATATATTTAGGCTCCTTTTGGGGGTACTTATTTTCACCGGTCAAGCGGTTACGACCGCATGAACCGTAATTAAGGTCCGGTTCATGCGGTCGTAATCGCTTGACCGGTGAAAATAAGTCCCCCTAATGGAGCCTTAGTGTGGCTAGATATTAACAAAACTAATCCCAAAGCAAAAAAGGACTCAAGATGATTTTTGGAGTAGAAATGTTGGTGGCATGCTAGACATGGTGAAACATAAAAGCGCTTGAGTCATGGGTGGAGATGGATTAGCCGCATGGGTAGTGAAAGCTTGGAACTTGCAGTAAAGGCGAAGTGTTAGCTGGGCAATTCAACAAAGTGCGTAAATGCAGTAAAACACATGCGATAGTAAGTGCGCAGAGCAGAATGTACTCAATCGAGCTTTACCGTGCAATATATGTTTACAATAGAAAACCCCGATGGGTAACATATTGCATGCTAGGCCAGGTCCGATTAAATGATTTTAAGATAATTAGGACATTACTTCAGAGTGTTGAGCAGTGTATTGTGTACATGAGCAAAAAATGGGAGTTGCGGAGATGAGAATGCTTAGGTGGATGTGTGGACATACGAGACTGGATAAAATTTGAAATGAATGTAGAGATAAATTAGGAGTAGCACCAATTGCAGAGAAGATGCGAGAAGCTCCACTAAGATGGTTTGGACATGTACAAAGGAAACCATTAGAGGCGCCTGTTAGGTGTTTTGAGAGTCTAATCACTAGGCATGTTAAACCAGGGAGGGGTAGACCACTAAAGACTTTAAATGGAACTATAAGGAAGACATGATGTACTTAGGCTTTAGTGAGATTATGACAAAAGATAGGGCACAATGGCAACAAAAGATCCATATAGCCGACCCCACTATAGCGGGATAAAGGCTTGATCGTTGTTTTTGTTGTTAGGACATTACTTCAGAGTGCACAGTGTTTTTCAAGATGGCTGGTGATGGTCAAGGTCATTAGGGCTTAAGGTGAAGGTGGTGATGTCATTGGGTTCAGTTTGGTGTAGCCCAAGGGGTTGGATGGGCTTAGATAACTTGAGAGCAAAACTAAGAAATCTCTAATTAAGAAAAAAAGAGAATTCTTGTTAGTTTCAGTTGGAAAAATTTGGAAGTAAATACTGTACTCTTGTACTCACTGAACGTGTGCGCCAGCACACAATCTAAATTCCATGTAAAAACTTTGACAGGCCTTAGTAGAGCATGTATTCTTGTTTTTTATATACTTTTAAGATTGCAATGTAACTGTATTGTGGGTTTCTTTTTTTTACTATTTCTTTAACGCACCAGCACACTTTCTTAGGCTCCGTTTGGGAGGACTTATTTTCACCGGTCAAGCGGTCATGACCGCATGAATCGGGACTTATTTAAGTCCCGATTCATGCGGTCATGACCGCTTGACCGGTGAAAATAAGTCCTCCCAAACGGAGCCTTAATGTACCCCAAATGTCAGGTTTTTCCACTTCACTCTATTTCATGCCTTTCTTTTTCTTATGCATTGTTTACATCAGTAGAATGCATGTAATTAAAATGCTACATATCAATGTCAGTGACCACAAGATATTGCAAAAATTTCAAAAGTGAACAAAAAAACAAAATACAATCTTGCAAGCGGTAATCACTCATGATCTAAATATTTTTCACATGCATGTTCCCCACATGCTTGGGTATTGATCTTGTTTTATAGTAGCACATATGCATATTCCCCTCATGCTTGGGTACTGATCCTGTTTTATAGGCGGTTCTTTTAGGAATGAGTATTCTTGGAAGTGGTTCAAGTTATCTCTAATAACCAAACTTCATTTTGACATCACAAAATGAATAAGCATCAAGCCAGTTTTTTGTATTTGGTAGCTACTTGTGTTCTGGTAATCATCATGGAAAACATTAATCACTGTAATATAAAAAAGATTCATTTTTCAATGTTTCAAATTATTTTCTTAACTTATTACTTTGTCTTGGTAAATATTTTTTTCTTATCAGTATAAATAGTTAGAATGATGCCTTCTCTGCCTATTCTGCTCCAGATTCAGAGAGATTTAGGTTGCAAAAATGCATGGACTTTTGATATTACAGCTGCTTGTAGTGGTTTTGTTGTGGGGCTAATCACTGCCACTCGCTTTATTAAAGGTACTAAGCATAAACTTGCCTATTAGGAAAAATACGTCCCCCCAAAAGAAATTTTATTATCATGATGTTGTATTTGAGAAGAATAGGTTCCTGCGATGGCAGGTGGGGGTTACAAGAATATTCTTGTGATCGGAGCAGATGCTCTTTCACGTTATGTGGACTGGACAGATAGAGGCATTTGCATTCTCTTTGGTGATGCTGCTGGTGCTGTGCTTGTGCAGGTATGGAGCTTTCTCTTTCTACAAATATATCACAATCAAGTATTACTGATCTATTGTTTCATCCATCATGGGCCTTTTTTATTGTTCTAGACTTTAACTAGCATGAAGCATCGTATTTTCTTATGGTTTCTATAGCATACTTTGTGTAAGCAGCTGATTTCATTTTGTATCATAACCCTGATTGCCTATTTTCACCTTCCAACCCGAGTGATAAGTTTTCATTTGTAAGCTTATAGTGTCATGCCTGTGATAAATGTGCCATTGTTTGAGGCTATATTGTAAAGAGCGCCATTGATACTCCGGTGCGGTATGAAATGGAGCTCAATTTTGAACAGAGCGGCATAAAATGGAGCTCTCAACTGCTGGTTCAAAAGACCATGAATCTTTGGTGACAAATGGAGCGCGGCCCCACCGGAGCCTGAACTGGTACTTAAACATCGACTGAATCTCCCGTGACAAATTGAGCACTACGACACTCGAGCCTGAACAGGTTCTCAAATAGAGCTTTAGTTACATTTTAGGTTTCATTATGTACAGTGAATTTTGGTGAAAGGCACACCGCTCACTTTTAAACTGTTAATTAGTCTTCCAAGTAGAAAATAATTTGTAAATACTTTATTATTAGTTTAAATTATGGAATCCGTTTTACCTTATACATTGTTCAAAAAGACCCCCGACCTCTTTCCAATTTATATTTTCACTTCATTAAATATGAAGGGAGTGAATGTTTATTAATGAAAGCTAGCGGTTAAAACTCAATATGAATCATACAGTCAATAAAAAGTTCTCCTATGAGGATTTTAGCTTAATTTATGTGATTTTTTTGTCACTTTTAGGCTTGCGACGCTGATGAAGACGGATTGCTTGGTTTTGACCTACACAGTGATGGCCATGGACATAGGTATTCTTCGTCAATTCTTTTCATATACAACTTCCGATATATTTACATGTGTATGTGTGTTTATTTAAATATTATTTATTGGGACCCATCCAATTTTGGATAATCACAAGGGCCTGCCTTCAAAATGCATTTACCTCCTCTCCAATTTTCCATGATTACAGAGACCTCCCTTTTACTTTTCAAAATTACGAAGACCTCGCCTCTAAGTTTTTTGGGTACATGTATGTTAACAATATAAAGTCCAAAAGCATGTCTTGCTAATTTAAAAAGTAGAGGGAAGGTCCGTGTAATTATGCAAGCTCGCAAATTAGTTTTTCATGTGTGTGTGTGTGTGTGTTTTGCACTCTTCTATTTTTAAAATTATGAAAATGTCTCATATAAATTTACATTGGGGAAGAATTGACTTAGCCCATGTAAAGGCCCCTCGTTAGCATATTTAGTTTAGTCTGACCGACTCTCACACCTTGGGTTTAATTTGAGTTTTCACTTCTCCTTTCTATATATTTGTGCACACATCCTTGCATTAATATATGAAGAATTAAGAAATAATTTTGTCCTTATGTCTTCTACATTTCTACATGGTATCAGAGCCACACGATTCAAAACAGTGGACTCTTGATGATTAAATTCTCCTCTCGCCAATTGGGGCCTTTTGTTTCTTCCAGGTACTTGCCACAACTGATTGGGTACTCGCCCATTTCTAGTTTTTCGTGGAGTTCACGAATAAGCTAGCCCACTGCCCTTTTATAGGCACGCCAAACACCAGATTACTCGCTACCTCTGCATACCGGGCTCGTCACTACTTAGTCGCTCGCAGACGCTCACCTATCGAACAACGTGATTTCTCCCTTGAACTTGCCTACACAATTTCTTCATTGAACTCACCGATGCGATTTCTCCCTTCTGTTGCATACTGAACGCTCGCTTTTGGAGCTCGCAGCTTGTTCCTGCAACCTTGAACTCACATCGACGACTTGAGCTCCCCTGCCTCTGGACCCGACGCATGCGCCCGAAACTCGCCGGCTTCTTCTTTCAACCCGAAGCTTACATCGTTCAGCGATTTCTTCCAACAATTTGGAGCTTCGCATCGCTTCCGCCACTCATAGAAGCTTGCATGCCACTGGCCCACTGCTCCTCTCCTTGTGAGAACTCATAGTGATGGGGAACGGGCCCGCCCGTTGATCGTATTGCCGATCCGACTCTGCGGTTGCGTCCGGAGGGTTGCCGCGAGTCGAAATGATATATTAGTTTATATATTTTGAGTATATTTTCATGGGTTTGATGCAGTCCCCATCCGGGCAATTCTGGACCATTGGATGTGATGGGGTTTATTATAAATAGGAGCATTAGGGCAGCAGCTGGGGGATCGGGTATTTTGGAAAGGAAAAAAGCCGTCGGCTCCTCCCTTCCGATCTCTTCGGTCACGCCCCGGTGCCGACGCCGGAGGCCCTCCTTGGTGCCGACTCCAAGAGAGGTAAGCTCGTATCTCCACTCTCCTCCAGCCATCCCCGCCATCATCGCGCGCAGCCGACCCAGCCGTCCCCGTCTCCGATTCGGCGAACCAGGGCCGCCGATTCATTCCTGCGGGAAGCCCGCCGCTTTTCCTCCCGCAGCTAGCCGACGGCCCCTCCCCTGCTTCCCTGCAACCTCACGGCTCCAGCCCACCCTGCAGCAGGCTCAGCCACCAGCTCCTCCCTGCTCCCGCAGCCGCCGACCGCATTCCTCCAGCCAGCCCGCTTCCTTCCAGCAGCAACAGCCACCGCCTCCCTCCATTTCTCCCTGCAGTTGAAGGGAAGATACCCAAACTTACATGTCTATGCATTTCTTCCCTGTGTTGATTCAGTCATTGCAGAAGCTTGCTCAGATTTTGTGATAAACATGATGGAGCCCTATATTTTGGTACAAGTTTTACAAGGTCTTTTCACCCTACATCGGTAAAGCTCTCATTATTTCGCCTAAGATTTATTTGCTCAGTTACTTCTATGTAATTTTAATAAGATGGCTCTTCTGGATTGGCGATCAGTTTGTTGTTTGTATTTTGAATTCCCTGTTTGACAGTAATTTTGGTGTACCAAACCCTTGTGTTTCCCACCGTCCTGCATCACATAGGTTCACTTCTCCTGTGCTCGCAATAACTCCTTCAGAGCTCGCAAACTGCCTCCTCACCTGTTTCCTCCGGAGTTCGCCAAATCACCCTTCCAGGCTGCTTCTTTTATGGGCTTCGTTCTTCCCATTTATTATGTTATGTCGCATCACGTATTTATTATGTCTTTATGTCGCATCGTGTCTTTATTAAGTTTTTATGTCACATTTTGTCAAGTGTATCGTATTTACGTTTATGACTCCTGTAAGTCTATTTAAGGGATCACTTGGGTCTTGTATTGATATGAATGAAAGAAAGTCTTTCTTAAACCCTATAGAGATTTTGGAATCTCTCTCCCCCTTGAGCAAGTCCTGCTTAGGTAGTCGTGGTTCCGGATCTGTTGTATACTCTGATGTCATCCTTGTCTCCGGTCATCCTCTCGCAACCCTACCGGTGTTAAGGGATAGGCCCATAACTTCTTGGTATTAGAGGCACTCGTTCCTCTTCCCCACTTCCACCACAACCACTATTGCAGCAATTTTTAGAGTCTTCCTTCCTCCACACCACTTCCGCAACCCCAGGCTTCATCCACCGCTGCCAACTTTTGCTTTCTTCCTCGATAGCCCACGACACCACAACCTATGCCTTCAATCATTGTGGAACGCCGAGCAGCTTCCCGCAGAGCCGCATTCCAGTGCCTTCCTCTACCTCGCGCAGGACAACATCTTGCTCAAACCACAAATTTTGATTCTTCCTCCCGCAAACTGCAGCGCCATCCATTCTTATTCTCAAATCCAGGGAAGATCCTCATCACTACAACAACCAGTGCAACCCCTGCGGCCCAGATCATCCCCCATGCTGCTTTGATCCTTCCTCCTGCCGTCGACACACACACTTCTTCTTCTTCAACAGTAGGACCTCTTCGACAATGCACTCTATAAGACGGCGCCTCTCCTAGATCTTGTGCACACACATCTGCTTGTAGAGGACATCCATTCGAAGCCTGATCCTCCTTGAGCCCCAAGACCACCACACACATATCTCCATCGCACATCACCTGTAGTTTGCGTCCTTCTTGAGCCCCCACATAGCAACGCCCCCTCCTCCCTCGAGCCCAACACCAACCGGTTTACCGGTTAAAGAGTATTAGGGCAACTGCAACTTCCCAATTTTGTTTATTTGTTAATGGATTCTTAATCAAATTAATTACTTAGTAAAAAAATCGATGGACGTTAAGCTTAGTATTGCAGAGCGGGAATTTCTTGCCTCCATTTTGCAACGTTTCGACGCACTCCTTAGGGGGTCACTTCCGACAAGTCCTTCATGACCTTTGGTCATACCTCCGCAAGTCTTGCCTCTGACAGACACTGTGAGCCACCTGACGCAATTTTCGTCTTCTCCACCTCCAACCACAGAAGCTTCTCCGCTCTTTACCGTTCATGTAGCACCATCATCGTCTCCATTGGTTTTCGAACCGCTGTTTACTCCGCCACCTCTATCTCGCAGTTTACTGATGTTTCTTGTTATCAAAAACATGGGTTGCCTCTGCATCCCTCCAACTTTTCGCATCACGCTTCTCCTGCTATGGATGTTCCTACCACCTCTCGCTCCGACATTGACATCTTGTGAGAAGAATTACAACATCTCCCGAGGCTGGTAACTCAAACTTTTGGCTTCGTCACCTCTGTCTCCAATGAAGGTATATCGTGTTTTTCTCATAGTCCCTCTTCAAAAGTGGACTCTGAGGCAACGAATCATATTACCCCGCAGAAGTCTTCTCAGTATACAAACTATGCTTGTCCTAAATTTTATCACGGCGGCCAATGACGACACCACCCTAGGCTGCGTCTCTTGAGATGCGCCTCTCACTCCGGCCCTCTCTCTCTGCTTGTTCTTCATGTTCTTGACTCTTAATTTAATCTCATCACTGTTAATTGTCTTACTAATGATCATGACTATTCCATCACCTTTTTCTCTTCTTCTTCTGTGATGCATGGTCGACGGACGCAAAATATCATTAGTAGTGGGCGACTGTCAAATGGGCTCTACACTCAGGACTTTTTCACCTCAGTTCTCTCCTCTATCAACTTTGTGGATTGACACCGGTGTCTTGGCCATGTTTCTTTTCCTATTATGCAGGAAGCTTTTCTTGATTTTTTACTGACTTTACATATGAATCTTGTATCTATGGAAAACAACATCGCTCTACCTTCGCACTCCACTGTACTCTAAGTTATCAAAGGCGCAAGGCGCACCGAGGCGCAAAGGGCCCCTGGAGCCTAGGCGCAAGGCGCAAGGCGCAGGCGCGCGCCTGAGGCACGTGAGGCGCAAAAATTGGGGGAAAAGGAAATTGAGCGAATTGGGCGCCCAATTCGCTGAAATTGAGCGAATTGGGCGCCCAATTCGCTGAAATTGTGGGAATTGGGCGCCCAATTCGCTGAAATTGAGCGAATTGGGCGCCCAATTCGCTGAAATTGAGCGAATTCGCTCAATTTCAGCGAATTGGGCGCCCAATTCGCTCAATTTCAGCGAATTGGGCGCCCAATTCCCACAATTTCAGCGAATTGGGCGCCCAATTCGCTCAATTTCAGCGAATTGGGCGCCCAATTCCCACAATTTCAGCGAATTGGGCGCCCAATTCGCTCAATTGGGGTGCCTCGGGTGCGTCTAGGATCACGTTTTTGACCATATTAAATTTTTTTTTAAAAAAAAATACCTTGAAAGACCCGGGCGCGCCTTTGGTGCGCCTGGGAGCCTGTAAGGCGCGCGCCTAGGCGCGCCTGGGCGCGCCTGAGGCGCGCCTGGGCGCGCCTGAGGCGCGCCTGGGGCACATCGCCCGCCTCAGCTGTGCTGAGGCGCGGCGGACTGCGCCTGGTGCGCCCGGCGCCTCAGGCGCGCCTAGGCGCGCGCCTTGACAACTATGACTGTACTCGGAGCTCTGTTCTTTTTTATTTAGTGCACCGAGATATTTGGGGCCCGTATAAAACTGCTAATTTATTTGAATATCGTTATTTTCTTACATTTAGTGATGATCATTCTCACATGATATGATTATATTTGTTGGACAATTGCTCCGAGCTACTGCATGTCTTTCACCCCTTTATCAATGAGACCCGTACTCAATTCTCACTCTCAATTATAATCTTTTGAACTGATAATGTGCGTGAATATACAAGTCATTCATGAAACTTGCATCCTGCGTTGATACACCACAACAAAATGGTGTGGCTGAGCGGAAGAACCACAACCTCCTCTAGGTTGTTCGCTCCCTTATGTTCTGTTAGAAAAGCCCATGTAAAGGGGCCCATATAGCCCATGTTTCTTGTTTATTTTCCCTTTCTCCTCTTTAGTCTCACTTCATGTATAGGACTCTCTTCTCTCTTTCTTCCTCCTATAAATATGTATTCATACCTTGTATTGAGATATAGAAAGAGTATTTACAAGTTTGAGTTTTTCTCTATATGGTATCAGAGGGAATCGGTCTCTCCTGGCGGCTAGAATTTTTGCTAACCGCCCTCCCTTCGTTCTAACCGGGCGGCCTTCCTCTTCTCGCTAGGAGCGCGGCTACGCGGCCTCCTCTTCCTATCCGCTCACGCCTCCTTCCTTCCGTGGAGCCAGCTTCCTCATTCCCTCTCCTCCTTTTATAGTTTTTTTCTCTTTTTACCCGTGGGCCCCTCCTCCGGTGCTACTCGCCCGGCTTCCTTCTCTTGCCCGCTCGAGTTCTCTCAACTCGCGGATTCGTCTTCTGACCGCTCGAGTTTGCCCACTCGCAGCTTCCTTCTCTTGCCCGCTCGAGTTCTCTCAACTCGCGGATTCGTCTTCTGCCCGCTCATGTTCTCTACTCGCGGCTTCCTCCGCTTGCCCGCTCGCGTTCGTCTACTCGCAGCTTCTACTCTATTCGCAGCGGCTTCCGTACGTGGTCGTGGCTTTGCCGCCGGTCTTCTTTCACCGTGACCGTGCGGCCTCTCTTGCTTCCTCCTATCTCTGTCCGCCTCTGGTGGTCTTATCGCGCGATCTCAAGGCCTTCTCGCGCGGTCTCCTTGCCTAACCGTGGCCTGCTTCTCTTCCTCCCGGTCATGGGCTCCTCTATTGATTCTTCTGTTCCGCCGGTCTCTTCTGCTGACCGCCCGGCTCCTGTAAATGAAATTCACGATGAATTGCGGATTACAACTATCGCCTTGACCGGAAAGAAGAACTTTACGGAGTGGGTGCACTCGGTTCGCTGTGTCCTTCAATCGAAAGGCTTTCTTCATCACCTAACCCAAGCTGCTCTGGTTCCTCCAACGGATGAGTGGCTACGCAATGACGGTCGGATGCAGACATGGCTCCTCAACTCTCTGGATAGTGAACCATACCGCATGGCCATGTATCATGAAACTGCCAAGGCCATGTGGGACGAGCTCCAAGCCCTCTTCTCTGGTAAAGACAGTCTACAACACCTTTACGATATCATCATTAATCTCTAACATCTGGATGGTGGCGGAGCCTCCGACCTCACGTCCTTTGTGGCTCGGGGCAAGACTCTGATGGAAGCATGGATTCAGCATCAACCTCCCACGCTGGATCTTGCGGCACAACGTGCTCAGAAAGAAGCTGTTGGCATAGCCATGATGATGGCTCGTGTTCCGCCTCATCTACAGAGCATTCGGGCACAGATTCTCTCTTCCGCGGCTACTCCCTCACTGTCCGATGTGTGTGTCATGCTGCTCAAGGTACCGCCTCCTCCTGATTATCCGGCCCCTCCATCACCAGCTCTACTTCAGCAAACTTCGGCTTCCCTTCTCCCGCTTCCCCCGTCTAGTCGTGGGGGACGTTCTGGCTCGCGAGGTCGCGGCAAACCGCCCCTAAAGTGTTCTTTCTGAGGGAAGGATGGTCACCACGAGGCTGTTTGCTATCGAAAGCATGGATTTCCTCCTTGCCCACAGGCTACTGTTGCTACTACCGACTCCTCTTCTCGGACTGATCTTGACGAGGTTCGCCTTCAGCTGCAACAACTCCATGGTTTGCTTAGTCACCCTCCGGCCTCGGTTGTCTCTGCCTCCTCTATCTCCCATGAAGGTATGGCCCATCTCTCCACAAGTTCACATTTGATAGTGGATTCTGGTGCTACTCATCACATTACTTCTCGGCGACCACACCCATACCTCCACTCGTCACATCCCAAGTGTATTACCATGGCTAATGGGGACACAGTTCCTGTTGTCGGCTCCGCTGATATGCCTCTCACTCCGTCTCTTTCTCTTCGCCCCGCTCTTCACGTGCTGGGCTCTCTCTTTAATTTACTTTCTGTTGGTCGCCTTACTACAGATTTAAACTGCTCAGTAATCTTTATTTCTTCCTCTTTTTTGATACAGGATCAACAGAAACGGACTATCATTGGTAAGGGTCGACTGCAGAACGGGCTCTACATCCTTGATGACCCTCCAGCTATCCTGGCTTTTGTCTCCTTCGTCGATTGGCATCGCCGTCTTGAGCATGCCCCTTTACCCATCCTCCAGAAGGCTCTTCCCGATGTATCTTTACCTGTTTTTCAGTGTGAAACCTGTGTTTACGGCAAACAACCGCGTTCATCTTTTCAATCTCATTGTACCCGGAGCGCTGCTCCTTTTATGTTAGTTCACTCTGATATTTGGGGACCGTACCGTGTTACCAGCATTTCTGGTTATCGTTATTTTTTAACGTTTATTGATGATTACTCTCGGATGACATGACTCTACTTACTTCGTGATCGCCCTGAGCTTCCCCATGTCTTTCGGGCATTCCTCCTCGAGACCCGCACCCAATTCTCCACCACTATCCAAACTCTCCGAACGGACAATGCCCGCGAGTACACTGGACATGAATTTGCAAACCTCTGCTCTGAATTCAGGATTATTCACCAAACATCATGTGTCTATACCCTGCAACAAAACGGAACAGCTGAACGTAAGAATCGACATCTACTCGATATGACTCGCTCCATCATGCTTCAAATGCAAGTTCCTAAATCTTACTGGAACTTCGCTCTCCCCACGGCCTGTTACCTCATCAACCGTCTTCCCTCACCAATTCTCCACAATGTCACTCCATTCAGCCTTCTGTTCCCTTCTACTCCATTCTCCCTTACACCCCGCATATTTGGATGCGTTTGCTATATCCACACTCTTGGTCCCTCCATGGACAAGTTAGACCCCCGGGCAACCAAACAGATCTTTGTTGGCTATTCCCGGACCCAAAAGGGCTATGTATGTTACTCCCCAGCTACTCGGAAGGTGACTGTCTCTGCCGATGTGACCTTTCAGGAAGATCTCCCTTTTTTCTCTACCTCCGATCCTACACCTTCCCCACCCACTGTCATACGTCCTGCTATTCTGGTTACCACTCCGTCCTCCCCACTATGTCCGAACAAGGCCCTCCCTGTTCCCTTGGCAAACAAGGCCCTCCCTCCTCCGCAGCCACCTGTTATACGAGTTTACACCCGTCGCCACCCTGTCTCCGTTAACCCAATGCAGTCGGCTTCAACCTTTGATGCTTCGCGCTCTGACGATCCAGCACCAGATTCTACCGCTCATCCCCTGGCGAACTATGTATCCTTACATCGCCTCTCTCCAGCACTCCACACTTTTGCCACCTCCCTCTCTTCTATTTCTATTCCTAACACTGTGCAGGAAGCTCTGCATCATCCTGGCTGGCGGGCGGCCATGGACGAAGAGATGACGGCTCTCTGGGCGAACCAGACCTGGAATCTGGTACCTCTCCCTCAGAGACCCGTTGGCTGTAAATGGGTCTTTGTAATCAAACATGCTCCAGATGGGACGATTGACCGTCTCAAGGGCCGACTGGTGGCTCGTGGCTTCACTCAACAACACGGTCTTGATTACGAGGAAACTTTCTCTCCAGTCGCGAAGCTGAATACCGTCCGTGTCCTTCTCTCTGTGGCGGTTCATCGCAATGTTCATTACACCAACTGGATATCAAAAACGCTTTCCTAAACGGCGACCTCCGGGAAACTGTCTACATGCAGCAACCTCCCGGGTTTGAGACCACGGGGGAGTCTCGAGTGTGTCATCTGAAAAAGTCCATTTATGGTCTCAAACAATCTCCTCGGGCATGGTTTGATAAATTCTGTAAGGCAGTTCGGGAAATCGGTTATACTCAAAGCCCTGCGGATTTTTCCCTCTTTACGCGGCATCGAACAACTGGAACTGTTCTCTTATTGGTATACGTTGATGACATCTTGATTACTGGAGACGACTCAATGGGCATCCAAGTAGTTAAACAACACCTTAGCTCAGTCTTCCAAACTAAAGATCTGGGTCAACTCCGGTACTTCCTTGGCCTTGAGATCGCGAGACGGCCAGACGGTCTTGTCATTTCCCAGAAAAAGTACTGCCTGGATCTCCTTCGGGATGCTGGTTCCTCCGGATGCAAGCCTACTACCACCCCCAATGGACGCAAATCAGAAGTTGTGTGCTCATGCCTCCGACACTGATCTTCCTCTTCAAAATTCGGAATACTATAGAAGACTTGTTGGGAAATTAATTTACCTAACAGTTACTAGACCAGATATATCCTTCGCCGTTGGAGTGGTCAGCAGATTTATGCATGCTCCGCGCACCTCGCACTTTCATGCGGTTGAGCGCATCCTCAGATACCTGGAAACTGCTTCGGGTCAAGGACTTGTCTACAAGACCTCATCCTCTACTCCGAGATTATTTGCATATTCTGATGCCGATTATGTCGGGTCCTTGGATGATCGTCGATCAGCAAGTGGTTTTTGTACCTATTTTGGGGGCCATCTCATCACCTGACGAAGTAAGAAGCAAGCCATTGTGGCTCGATCCTCAGCAGAAGCAGAGGACCAATCAATGACTTCGGTTGTCTCTGAGCTAACGTGGCTGGAAAGTCTTCTTGTCGATCTCGGGGTAAAACTTTCATCACCTTCCCTTCTGCTATGTGACAGCCAAACAGCTATACATATTGCAAAGAATCCACTCTTCCATGAGAGAACAAAGCATATTGAAGTAGACTGTCATTTTATCCGGGAGAAAGTTCAAATGAAGAAGATCGAACTAAAACATGTTCCAGGCACTGAACAAGTCGCTGATATCCTCACAAAGGCTCTACCAAACACCTTATTCTATCAGTTGTCCAAGCTTGGTGCATACGACTTGTACGCTCCAGCTTGCGGGGGAGTGTTAGAAAAGCCCATGTAAAGGGGCCCATATAGCCCATGTTTCTTGTTTATTTTCTCTTTCTCCTCATTAGTCCCACTTCATGTATAGGACTCTCTTCTCTCTTTCTCCCTCCTATAAATATGTATTCATACCTTGTATTGAGATATAGAAAGAGTATTTACAAGTTTGAGTTTTTTTCTACAGTTTCAAACGCAGGTTCCCAAGATCTATTGACACTTTGCAGTCTCCACCGCATGGTATCTAATTAATTACATGCCCTCTTTTATTCTCAATTTTGCAGTCTCCACCGCATGGTATCTAATTAATTACATGCCCTCTTTTATTCTCAATTTTGTGACATCGTTCTCCATCATCTCCCTTCAAAACCACTCTTCCCTTTGACTTCTCATGTCGTCGGTAGTTTTGCTTTTCCATCATCTCCGCCCCTCTGCAAAAATTGTCCTCACGCTCTATCAAGTATATATTTGTTGGGTACTCTCGCACACAAAAGGGCTATGTGTTACTCTTCCACTGCTTGAAAAATCGTTACATTCTCTAATGTCACCTTCCTTAAGGATCAACCCTTCTACCTGACTTATAGTGATACCTTCTTATATGCTATCCCACGATTTAACGTATATATCAACAACAACACACCTCCTCTTCTTCCAACATCACTTTTTATGCTCCCAACACCGCCTCCTCTGTGTATACACTCCGTGTCATCCCTCGTCTGATGCCCTGAGACAGTTGCCTCGTACTGATGTCGCTCCATGACTATCTGATCCGCCTATGACGTCTACCGCTCACCCTCCCTCTCACTATGTCTCCTTACACCGCTTGTCTCCTGATTTTCACAGATTTGTGACTTCCTTATCTTCTATTTCCATCCCCTCTTCTATGCTGGAGTCTCTTTAGCATCCGAGGTGGCGTGCCGTGATGAATGAACAAATAGCTGCCCTCTTGGCCAATTAGACCTGGGACCTTGCCCCTCTTCCTCCTTTTCAATTCCGTGTGGGATATAAATGGATCTTCACCGTGAAGCATCATCCTAATGGGACCGTTGATTACTCCAAAGCTCGTCTTGTGGGTCGCGGGTTCAGTCAACAATATGGTCTCGATTATGAAGAGACATTCTCCTATGTTGCCAAGTTGAATACCGCTCCTATCTTAATTCCCTTGGTCTTCCATTGTCATTTCCTGTTGCATTAGCTCGACATCAAAAATGTCTTCCTTAATGACGATCTCACTGAGACTGTCTACATGCATCATGTAACATCCCGACTTTTATTGGGCCACCAGAACCCTAGTGGGCCCAATAAAAGTGGCCCGGACCCTACCCATGACCCGGTGAGGGGTAACCCAAGGTAGGAAATAGAGCTAGAGGACTCCGATTTGAGTTCCGTCAGTTCCTGTGGTCTCGTATAGTCCATACGAGCGCATCGGAACTCGTTCAATTGAACCAGAGGTTATATAGTGGATTTGGCCATTCCTCGCAGAACGTCGCGAAAATGAGATTTTTGGATATTGACATAGAGAACTCCAATTTGAGTTCTGTCAATTCCCATGACTTCGTATAGTTGATACGAATGCATCGGAACTCGTTGCGCCGCGATTCGAAGCCTAACGATGATTATGGGCGTTTTGACCGTTTTAGCACGCTGCGACGCGCAAATATTGGAATTTCGCCAAACGAACTCCGATTCGACCCCGGTCAGTGGCGTTGGACTCGTATGGTCAATACGAAGTCAACAGAAGTCATTCCGGTTAATTTCGACGACAATTGGTCAACTCGTGGTCAAATCAAGCATAATCGTGCACCGAAAAGCGTGCACACACCAATTGTGACACGACACCCGAACCTTGACCCGACCCCGATGACTTAGACCCACGTTGACTTTGACCAGCAAGGGGGACCCATCCTAGGGTTGACTTGGTCAAACCCTCCTAAAAATCCACTTTTTGGATTTTTCTCCAAATGAGGAGCCCACCTCCTCTCCATGGATGAATAACCCTTGCCCCCCTCACTCTCCTTGGGCCCCCATCCCACTACAAGTGGAGGCCCACCCACTTCTTCCCTCTCCCTCTCTCTCTCTTTCTCCCCCTCCTTCTTAAGCCCATAAAGGCCCAACCCATCAAGCAAACCCCTTGGATGGATCCATGTGGCATGTACTATGACCCCTGGATGGGTGCCATGTGTCCCAGCCAGCTGGAGGGGAGAAGAACTCTTCTCCCTCAAGAGGGATTAATCCCACACCTCCCCCAAGCCAAATGCTCCTCCCCCCTTGCCTATATAAAGCAATGAACCCTCAGACCTTACCTACACCAGCTCAAAAAGAGCTTCCCCCACCTGGCCGGAGCTCCAGCTCGCCGGAAACAACCCACCCGAGCTCCGCCACCCTCCACCGCCATTAATGGCGGAACTCGCCGGAGGCCGCCAAACCTCCCAACTTCAGGTAGAAACTCTTCCCCTCCTCCCTCCCTATCCTTCTGACGTGATGCATGTGAGCTCCGACGACCGGAGCGCCGCCGCCGTCACCCCCCTCCCCTCCCGTTTTTATGAAAAAAATGGCTCCGGCGGCGGCAGGCCGCCGGACCACCGCCGGAGGGAGCGCCCACCACCGGGCAGTCGGCCGGTGGTGGAGCTACGGCCGGCCAGTGGCCGGCCGGCGGCTGGGAAGGCCCGTAAGGGCGGCGGGTTTCGATCCTGCGGGAGAAAACGGAGATGAACAGTGTTTTTTTTATAAATATATTATTATAATATTTATTATAAAATTATAATATTTTAGGGGTTTTTATTTTTCAGAGGCAAAACCAGAGCCCTCATGAAAATATTTTGAACATGAAAAATGTTCCCCTTAATGGGGCAATCTCCACAAAAATTTTGAGAATTTTTGGAGTTGATTTGGTATTTTTAAAAGCCCAAATAAAAATTGTTTGGCCAAATTAAAGACCCAAAATAATTTGGAAAATTACCAAAAAATTACCAGGCTCATTATAGGCTCTCTTAGGGGTTGTATCAAAATTTGGGATCTTGAGGATAAGTTTTGATATTTTTCCCAAATTATGGAAGCCTAGGATCGCGCCCGGTAAATATTACGCTCATTTTCTTCGAAAATGAAAATTGGAGCGCGCGACTATCCTCACTAAAAATAATAATAAAATTGTCATATCATCGAGAGTGGCCGAGGCAAGTGACCGAACTCCGTTTGCTCCGATACTTCGTGAAACCGTCGAGCGTCTCGCCTCTCGGGTGATTTGGGTACGCTCGGGAGCGAGAGTACGAGTAGTGCTATGCGAATTATTCTCGATAACTAATGAGGGTGCAACTCCTGATAAGCCCCTGATCTGATTAACTCGTGATTAATAAGGCGCAACCAGATTCTAATCGGATCTTAATAATGGGTGCAACCCAATGAAGTCTTATTAAAAAACTGAAATAGAACTGAATGTGCCTCCTGAGAACGGAGATGGAACTGAAAATCTCTCCTGAGAACAGAGATGGAACTGAAGCCTCCTGAATGGAGTGATTGGACTACTAACCATTTTCTTTATGATTATTCCAGTCTTGCACTGGTCCTGTTCTTTTATTCTTTTCAGTTCAGTACTTTCAATTCAGTTATACTCCAGTCTCGTACTGGTCAAGTACTTTCAATTCAGTTATACTCCAGTCTCGTACTGGTCAAGTACTTTCAATTCAGTTATACTCCAGTCTCGTACTGGTCAAGTACTTTCAATTCAGTTATACTCCAGTCTCGTACTGGTCAAGTACTTTCAATTCAGTTATACTCCAGTCTCGTACTGGTCAAGGATTTTCAATTCAGTTATACTCCAGTCTCGTACTGGTCAAGTACTTTCATTCTGTATTACTCCAGTTTTGTACTGATCACGTTTCTTTCCAGCACTTTAAATAAGCAGCATAATCACCGCACTTGTCTTCATTGCAATTTACTATTATAATCACGGGTCCTGCTCTGACGAGCAGTCGTTATTAAGGTTGAGCCATAGTTGGGGATAACCGGAGTTGAGATATTCCTCCAGGTCTAGCCTCAAATAATGCGCTCCCACGCTCCTTGACGAAAGTAGAGCTGAACGCCGCCGCCCGAAGTTTAAGCCAAGTAGGGCAGGCCGACATAGACCCGGTGTGTATTATGTTTGCTGTTGATTGATTGTTTATAAATTGCTTGCGGTGGAATAGTGGCGGGTCAGTCCCTTCCGCAGACCGTTCGTACCGGTGCGGGAAGGTTGACGACTCAAGGCGACAGGGAGATGGGTACCACGGGTGACCGGCCGTTATTTTATTCCCCGTCGGGTTTTCCTCCGCTGGTCGGCCAAAATGATTCGCTGGATGTCGCTCATATCCAAGAGTACACAAGGTTGTACGTTAGGGCCTGGGGTTGTGCGGTACGATCACCCCCAGAAGTGGCAGGACTGGCCACTGTCACCGACGGCCACATCGGTGAGGCCCGCGGGGCTCGCTACCCTGCTGAAACCGAAGCGGTCCAAACTATGTCGACATAGGGTCTGTGTGCGCAGGCTGTGAATGTCTGCGGTGTGTGCGCGGCTGTGAATGCCTGCGATAGAAATCAGGGTATGAAAACTTGTTGTGCTGATGAGCTAGTAGAGCATGGTTATAACCGTTGCTGCTTTTTCCGGTTATACTGCACTCTTTTATATTTGCTCCTAGCTGTTCATATATGAAATGTTGTGCTAACCCTCTCTTGCTTCGGCTATTTACTTCTGTTGGGTGGGTGCGTGCTCGTCCCCACGATGTGGATCCGGGGAGGAGATTTGTTTCTACTTAGCTCTGTGACTAACGGTTATTTGATTAACCATTCACAGGAGATGGAGCACCGTAGTGACCCGCTGCCGCAGAAGATTACGCCAGCAGCTAGGTCGACTCGAGCAGATGTACCCCCGCCGTCCCCAGAGTTTAGAGACGTGAGTTCCGCCGAGCAGCGTAGAGAGAGAGTATATGAGGATTATATGTAGCACATATATAACCTACGGGCTTATATAAGTACTTAGGCTTCGGCCCTAGAACCGCTGTGATTCTGATATGTCATATATATAAATCTGCAATGGTTTCCTGTTAATGCTTCCGCTATATTCTGATGGGTTGTGAATGTTATGATTCGAGCCAACCAAGGCGGCCATCTAGTGCTTGGACAGGGTGGATCGTTTCTCCTATAAGCACTGGGTGGGCGTCTTGGGCCAGTAGCACCCCTCCGGCCCGACCCGGGCAAAGGTTGGGGGGGTGGTGCTACAAATGGATCAGAGCGATCACGATTCTTCCTTGTGGAGCAGTCTCAGGATCCCTTCGTTTCTCGCTTCGTTTTAGGTTCGGGACGAACCTTGCAGCGGAAGCCTGGTGGACCCTAGTGTAGAGGCTTAGGGATTCTAGACTGTACGATAGTATGCCCATACACCGTTGTTTCCGCTTTGTCTGTCGTTTTTGCAAATTGCCACTACTTTTGCAAAATACTGACATTCTTTCCTGTTACTTCTCCAGAAGATACCGGAGGACAGTAACGGGGGATCCTCGTCTAGGGGATATGTTCCAGCTACCCCACCACCAGACCCGGTCGCCCCCGCGGCTATACCGTTTGCCGAGACGGATATGGGGCAGACGCTGACGGCTATACTAGCGACGTTCCGTGATGCCCTAGCACAGCCACCGCGAGAGATGACCGCACCCACCGATCTGCTGACGACTTTTTGAGGACTCAGGCCTCCCACGTTCAGGGGTACAGAGACGGCCATTCAGGTTGAGGAGTGGGTGGAGCGAGTGGAGGAGCTGTTAGTAGGGATGATGTGCCCAGCTGTGGCAGCAGTTTCTTTGGTGGTGACCCTCTTGGAGGGATATGCGAGGGATTGGTGGAGAGCGGCTAGTCGCTCTACCTTTCGAGGTCGGCCGATGAGCACGATCCTTTGGGGAGAGTTCTCCATAGCTCTACTAGAGTTCTTTATCACAGATACAGACCGAGCCGCGCTGCAAGAGAGGTTTCTGCTCATCCGACAGGGCAACCGCACTGTGGCAGAGTATGAGAGAGAGTTCATACACCTGGCACGCTTCGCCGGAAACTTGGCTGCCTCCAACAGGGATAGAGCTTCTCGGTTCTACCGAGGACTACGAGACGACCTGAGGCAGGCCCTGATTATGCTCTCTCAGGCCACCTTCCACACCATAGCTACCCATGCGGCAGCTCTAGAGTTGGACCAGCAGATGGTGGCTCAGCGGCGCAGAGGTCAGGAAGAGCTCCCTCGAGACCAGAGGCGATACGGAGGAGTCGCTCCCCACCGACAGGATAGAGAGCGCAGACAGCGACATCGCAGGCAGCCTTATAGGCGCCCACCAGCACCCCCAGCACCCCCAGCTGCACAGCCAGACTTCAGACCAGCTCCAGCACCGCAGCCCCCACTAGTGGCCCGACGAGATGTTCCCTTCGCAGGGAACTGCTTCTTATGTCATCAGCCAGGACATATGAGGGCCTTTTGCCCTCAGGCGACGGGGAGACCCGGATTGGGAGCTGTTCAGGGTGGACAGCCGGCACGAGGGCATGGTCAGAGAGGTCGCAGAGGCAGAGCTGGCAGGAGAGGCCAGCAGGGCCGAGCAGCGCCCCAGGAGGCCTACGCACTAGACCTGCAGCACGGACCAGCCCCTGACGTGGTCATAGGTATATATCTTAGGCGATAGGAGATATCGGATCTTCCCCTGAAATTGTAGATTACATATGTTTATATGTATATGTATATTAGTTGAATGATATATATATATACCTTTTTCCATTTTATCAGGAATCTTGTTGGTAGAAGGACTTCCTGCCAAAACCCTTTTCGACACGGGAGCAACTCATTCTTTTGTCTCCCACGAATTCATCGCAACAAAAGGAAATGTTGTCCGTTCGACCGGACTGTCTATACGAATCCGTTTACCGGACGGGTCGGATATGACTTCTACCGAAAAGTGCTCGTTCCGGGCTGTGCTGGGAGAAGTGGAGTTCGAAATCTACGCAACCATCCTAGCCATAACTGGATTCGACATAATTTTGGGAATGGACTGGCTGGCCGAGCACCAAGCTCAGATAGACTGTTCCACGCGAGAAGTCCGACTACGGAACCCGAATGGCCAGACCATCACGTTGATAGGTGTGCCCTCTGTCTCGCGTATTATCTTGACTTCTACGCAGATAGTGAAATTCGTACGACAGAAGGACGAAGTATACCTTATCTACTTCGAGATGGAAGACAAATCTCAGGTTCTCGCCAAGGTACCGGTAGTCCGCGACTTTCCGGATATTTTCCCTGAGTCCCTCCCGGGATTGCCACCCCAGCGAGAGGTTGACTTTCAGATTGAGCTCGTGTCCGGAGCACGACCAGTATCACGAGCCCCCTACCGGATGGCCCCAAGGGAGCTGACTGAACTAAAGATCCAGCTACAGGAACTAATAGATGCTGGATTTGTCCGCCCTAGTTCCTCGCCCTGGGGAGCCCCGGTACTTTTCGTCAAAAAGAAAGATGGGACTTTGCGACTGTGCATCGACTACAGGGAGCTGAATAAGCTGACTGTACGCAATACCTACCCCCTCCCTAGGATCGACAAACTGTTCGATCAGTTGCAAGGTGCGTCCGTATTTTCCAAGATGGACCTGAGATCCGGCTATTACCAGCTCCGAGTCCGAGAGGAAGACATTCCCAAGACTGCCTTCAGCTCTCGTTATGGTCTTTATGAATTCCTAGTAATGCCCTTCGGGCTCACCAACGCGCCTTCCGCCTTCATGGCCCTGATGCATAGAGTCTTCGAACCTTTCTTGGATCACTTTGTCATCGTCTTCATAGATGACATCCTAATCTACTCGAAGACCAAGACGGACCATACCCGGCACCTTCAGATGGTGCTATTAAAGCTCCGGGAGCACTCTCTCTTCGCCAAATTTAGTAAATGCGAATTTTGGCTAGAAGAAGTTGGATTCTTAGGCCACACGATAAACAGGGAAGGAGTGGCAGTAGACCAAGCCAAGGTCCAGGCGGTACAAAATTGGCCGCCACTCAGGACGGCTGCGGATATCCGGAGTTTCCTCGGTCTTGCCGGATACTACAGGAAGTTTGTCGAGGGTTTTTCCAAGATTGCCCTACCCCTAACTGCTCTCACCAAAAAAGACGTCATATTCCGATGGACGCCGGAGTGCGAGGCTGCGTTTGTCGAGCTGAAGAAGCGGCTGACTTCCGCGCCAATCCTTACGATCCCCACAGGGACCGAGGGATTCCAGATCTACACTGATGCCTCCCTGAAGGGATTGGGAGCTGTTCTAATGCAATATGGTAAGGTAGTGGCCTATGCATCTCGGCAACTAAAGCCGCACGAATTGAATTACGCAGCACACGATTTAGAGTTGGGCGCCGTCGTCTTCGCCCTCAAAATTTGGAGGCATTACTTGTACGGGGTAAGATGTGAGATCTTCTCCGACCACAAGAGCCTCAAGTATATCTTCACGCAGAAAGAGCTGAACCTCCGGCAGCGCCGATGGCTGGAATTCTTATGCGATTACGACTTCGCTCTCCAATATCACCCCGGGAAGGCTAACAGAGTCGCTGACGCCTTGAGCCGCCAGCCTGCGATAGCCGGGAGTTGGATGGAGCAGATCCCTAAAGAACTTTTCCAGTCTCTGATAGACATGGAGATTACCCTGGTTGCCCGAAGAGATCCGGAAGAGTACTACCCGTAGCTGTATTGGATGGAAATCCAATGCGACATCCGGGACCGGATACGAGAAGCCCAGAAGATCGATCCAGAAGTGATGCCGATCGTCCGATCTCTGCAAGGAGGGGCACAGGAGGACTATAAACTGCATGACGGGATTCTGCAATTCAAGCATCGCATATTTGTTCCCGCTACCGGAGGGATTCGTGAAGAAATTTTGCAAGAGACCCATCAGTCCAGGTACTCGATTCACCCTGGCGTAGTTAAGATGTACGTAGACTTGCGCAGGACCATTTACTGGCCTGGAATGAAAAGAGATGTCACCGACTTCGTAGCCCGGTGTCAGACCTGTCAGAAGGTTAAGGCCGAATGCCGCAGTCCAGGAGGCCTATTACAGCCCCTGCCGATACCAGAGTGGAAGTTCGAAGACATCTCCATAGACTTCGTCCACGGCCTACCTCGATCCCGCGCTGGGAATGACTCAATATGGGTGGTCGTAGATCGACTCACCAAGGTAGCACGGTTCATTCCAAACCGACAGGGCGACAGAGTAGATATCCTGGCCAGGATGTTCCTAGAGCAAGTGGTACGATTCCACGGAGTACCAAAGTCCATCGTGTCAGATCGTGACGGGCGTTTCACATCTAAGGAGTGGAGGCGGGTGCAGGCGTATTTGGGAACCAAGTTGGCCTTCAGCACCGCCTTCCACCCGCAGACAGACGGACAGACGGAGAGGACGAACCGGACAATGGAGGATCTACTTCGATTGTGCATAGTAGAGCACAATGAGCCATGAGAGCAGCTGTTGCCGTTGGTCGAATTTTCTTACAATAACAGCTACCAGGCTAGTATTAAGATGGCTCCATACGAGGCATTGTATGGAAGACGTTGCCGAACCCCGTTGACTTGGGCTCAGGAAGAGGACCCGGAAGCCTTGGGAGTGGCTTACATCGATGATACTACGACAGCGATACGGCTGATCCAGGAGCGGATGCGGGAAGCGCAGAGCCGGCAGGCTAAGTACTATGATGCGCGTCACCGACCGGTGGAGTTTAGCGTGGGGGAAATGGTGTTCTTGAAAATAAAGCCCATGCATGGTGTCTCCCGGTTGAGGAAGCAGAAAAAGTTAGATCCCCGCTTCTTGGGCCCCTATCCGGTGATAGAGCGTGTTGTCCCCGTCGCCTATCGTTTTGCCTTGCCCCCAGAGTTGGGGAACCTTCATGATGTGTTTCATGTCTCTTCCTTGAGACGAGTCCTCCGGCAACCAGAGCAGTACCTTCCTACTCCACCGGTGCAGCTACAGTCAGATAGATCCGTCCGGCTCGAACCCGTCAGAGTAGTGGATTATAAGGTCAAGACACTACGTAATAAAACCATTCCGATGGTTAAGGTGTTATGGTCAAACTGCGGACGAGAAGAGTTCACGTGGGAACCTGAAGCACTCCTCCGAGAAAAGCATCCAGAGCTCTTTCCCCCCCAACTTCAAGCAAATTTTCAGGGACGAAAATCTTTTTATTTTTATTGGATTGTAACATCCCGACTTTTATTGGGCCACCAGAACCCTAGTGGGCCCAATAAAAGTGACCCGGACCCTACCCATGACCCGGTGAGGGGTAACCCAAGGTAGGAAATAGAGCTAGAGGACTCCGATTTGAGTTCCGTCAGTTCCTGTGGTCTCGTATAGTCCATACGAGCGCCTCGGAACTCGTTCAATTGAACCAGAGGTTATATAGTGGATTTGGCCATTCCTCGCAGAACGTCGCGAAAATGAGATTTTTGGATATTGACATAGAGAACTCCGATTTGAGTTCTGTCAATTCCCATGACTTCGTATAGTTGATACGAATGCATCGGAACTCGTTGCGCCGCGATTCGAAGCCTAACGATGATTATGGGCGTTTTGACCGTTTTAGCACGCTGCGACGCGCAAATATTGGAATTTCGCCAAACGAACTCCGATTCGACCCCGGTCAGTGGCGTTGGACTCGTATGGTCAATACGAAGTCAACAGAAGTCATTCCGGTTAATTTCGACGACAATTGGTCAACTCGTGGTCAAATCAAGCATAATCGTGCACCGAAAAGCGTGCACACACCAATTGTGACACGACACCCGAACCTTGACCCGACCCCGATGACTTAGACCCACGTTGACTTTGACCAGCAAGGGGGACCCATCCTAGGGTTGACTTGGTCAAACCCTCCTAAAAATCCACTTTTTGGATTTTTCTCCAAATGAGGAGCCCACCTCCTCTCCATGGATGAATAACCCTTGCCCCCCTCACTCTCCTTGGGCCCCCAACCAGCAAGCCCCCATCCCACTACAAGTGGAGGCCCACCCACTTCTTCCCTCTCCCTCTCTCTCTCTTTCTCCCCCTCCTTCTTAAGCCCATAAAGGCCCAACCCATCAAGCACACCCCTTGGATGGATCCATGTGGCATGTACTATGACCCCTGGATGGGTGCCATGTGTCCCAGCCAGCTGGAGGGGAGAAGAACTCTTCTCCCTCAAGAGGGATTAATCTCACACCTCCCCCAAGCCAAATGCTCCTCCCCCCTTGCCTATATAAACCAATGAACCCTCAGACCTTACCTACACCAGCTCAAAAAGAGCTTCCCCCACCTGGCCGGAGCTCCAGCTCGCCGGAAACAACCCACCCGAGCTCCGCCACCCTCCACCGCCATTAATGGCGGAACTCGCCGGAGGCCGCCAAACCTCCCAACTTCAGGTAGAAACTCTTCCCCTCCTCCCTCCCTATCCTTCTGACGTGATGCATGTGAGCTCCGACGACCCGAGCGCCGCCGCCGTCATCCCCCTCCCCTCCCGTTTTTATGAAAAAAATGGCTCCGGCGGCGGCCGGCGGCGGCAGGCCGCCGGACCACCGCCGGAGGGAGCGCCCACCACCGGGCAGTCGGCCGGTGGTGGAGCTACGGCCGGCCAGTGGCCGGCCGGCGGCTGGGAAGGCCCGTAAGGCCGGCGGGTTTCGATCCTGCGGGAGAAAACGGAGATGAACAGTGTTTTTTTTAAATAAATTATATTATTATAATATTTATTATAATATTATAATATTTTAGGGGTTTTTATTTTTCAGAGGCAAAACCAGAGCCCTCATGAAAATATTTTGAACATGAAAAATGTTCCCCTTAATGGGGGCAATCTCCACAAAAATTTTGAGAATTTTTGGAGTTGATTTGGTATTTTTAAAAGCCCAAATAAAAATTGTTTGGCCAAATTAAAGACCCAAAATAATTTGGAAAATTACCAAAAAATTACCAGGCTCATTATAGGCTCTCTTAGGGGTTGTATCAAAATTTGGGATCTTGAGGATAAGTTTTGATATTTTTCCTAAATTATGGAAGCCTAGGATCGCGCCCGGTAAATATTACCCTCATTTTCTTCGAAAATGAAAATTGGAGCGCGCGACTATCCTCACTAAAAATAATAATAAAATTGTCATATCATCGAGAGTGGCCGAGGCAAGTGACCGAACTCCGTTTGCTCCGATACTTCGTGAAACCGTCGAGCGCCTCTCCTCTCGGGTGATTTGGGTACGCTCGGGAGCGAGAGTACGAGTAGTGCTATGCGAATTATTCTCGATAACTAATGAGGGTGCAACTCCTGATAAGCCCCTGATCTGATTAACTCGTGATTAATAAGGCGCAACCAGATTCTAATCGGATCTTAATAATGGGTGCAACCCAATGAAGTCTTATTAAAAAACTGAAATAGAACTGAATGTGCCTCCTGAGAACGGAGATGGAACTGAAAATCTCTCCTGACAACGGAGATGGAACTGAAGCCTCCTGAATGGAGTGATTGGACTACTAACCATTTTCTTTATGATTATTCCAGTCTTGCACTGGTCCTGTTCTTTTATTCTTTTCAGTTCAGTACTTTCAATTCAGTTATACTCCAGTCTCGTACTGGTCAAGTACTTTCAATTCAGTTATACTCCAGTTTCGTACTGGTCAAGTACTTTCAATTCAGTTATACTCCAGTCTCGTACTGGTCAAGTACTTTCAATTCAGTTATACTCCAGTCTCGTACTGGTCAAGTACTTTCAATTCAGTTATACTCCAGTCTCGTACTGGTCAAGTACTTTCAATTCAGTTATACTCCAGTCTCGTACTGGTCAAAGATTTTAAATTCAGTTATACTCCAGTCTCGTACTGGTCAAGTACTTTCATTCTGTATTACTCCAGTTTTGTACTGATCACGTTTCTTTCCAGCACTTTAAATAAGCAGCATAATCACCGCACTTGTCTTCATTGCAATTTACTATTATAATCACGGGTCCTGCTCTGACGAGCAGTCGTTATTAAGGTTGAGCCATAGTTGGGGATAACCGGAGTTGAGATATTCCTCCAGGTCTAGCCTCAAATAATGCGCTCCCACGCTCCTTGACGAAAGTAGAGCTGAACGCCGCCGCTCGAAGTTTAAGCCAAGTAGGGCAGGCCGACATAGACCCGGTGTGTATTATGTTTGCTGTTGATTGATTGTTTATAAATTGCTTGCGGTGGAATAGTGGCGGGTCAGTCCCTTCCGCAGACCGTTCGTACCGGTGCGGGAAGGTTGACGACTCAAGGCGACAGGGAGATGAGTACCACGGGTGACCGGCCGTTATTTTATTCCCCGTTGGGTTTTCCTCCGCTGGTCGGCCAAAATGATTCGCTGGATGTCGCTCATATCCAAGAGTACACAAGGTTGTACGTTAGGGCCTGGGGTTGTGCGGTACGATCACCCCCAGAAGTGGCAAGACTGGCCACTGTCACCGACGACCACATCGGTGAGGCCCGCGGGGCTCGCTACCCTGCTGAAACAGAAGCGGTCCAAACTATGTCGACATAGGGTCTGTGTGCGCAGGCTGTGAATGTCTGCGGTGTGTGCGCGGCTGTGAATGCCTGCGATAGAAATCAGGGTATGAAAACTTGTTGTGCTGATGAGCTAGTAGAGCATGGTTATAACCGTTGCTGCTTTTTCCGGTTATACTGCACTCTTTTATATTTGCTCCTAGCTGTTCATATATGAAATGTTGTGCTAACCCTCTCTTGCTTCGGCTATTTACTTCTGTTGGGTGGGTGCGTGCTCGTCCCCAGGATGTGGATCCGGGGAGGAGATTTGTTTCTACTTAGCTCTGTGACTAACGGTTATTTGATTAACCATTCACAGGAGATGGAGCACCGTAGTGACCTGCTGCCGCAGGAGATTACGCCAGCAGCTAGGTCGACTCGAGCAGATGTACTCCCGCCGTCCCCAGAGTTTAGAGACGTGAGTTCCGCCGAGCAGCGTAGAGAGAGAGTATATGAGGATTATATGTAGCACATGTATAGCCTACGGGCTTATATAAGTACTTAGGCTTCGGCCCTAGAACCGCTGTGATTCTGATATGTCATATATATAAATCTGCAATGGTTTCCTGTTAATGCTTCCGCTATATTCTGATGGGTTGTGAATGTTATGATTCGAGCCAACCAAGGCGGCCATCTAGTGCTTGGACAGGGTGGATCGTTTCTCCTATAAGCACTGGGTGGGCGTCTTGGGCCAGTAGCACCCCTCCGGCCCGACCCGGGCAAAGGTTGGGGGGGGGGTGCTACACATCAACCTCTTGGTTATGAAACCACCGGGGAGTCCCTTTCCTTCCACCTTAAGAAATTTCTCTATGGTCTCAAGTAGTGTCCCTGAGCTTGGTTTTATAAATTTTGTCAAGTTGTTCGAGATTTTGGCCGCACTCAGAGCTAGACGGAGTTCTCCCTATTTAATCATCGCCGCTCGACAAACATGGTGATGCTTCTGGTATATGTTAATAATATTCTCATCATGGGCGATGATCTAAACAACAAGAAACACCTAACCTCACATTTTCAGACCAAAGATTTGGGCATCCTCCATATTTCTTGGGCATCAAGGTAGCTCGTTGACCCGATGTATTTGTATTGTCTCAACGGAAGCACTGTCTCGACATTTTTCACGACGTAGACTACTCCGGTTGTAAACCTGCTGACACACCAATGAATACCAATTGCTAACCACAAGCTCTGTGCTCATCCATCAGACTCAGATCTGCTTCTCTCTAATCTGGAGTTTTATCGTCGCTAGGTTAGCAAAATCATCTATTTAACTATCACACTACCTTATATATCTTTTGTTGTTGGGGTGGTCAACCAGTTCATGCATGTTCCTTAAATCTCCCACCTCCAGGTTGTTGAGTGAATTCTTCGGTATCTGAAGAATGCCCCGGGACAAGGTCTTGTGTATAAACGCTCATCTTCTCCATTCTTAGCTGCCTACTCTGATGCAGACTACGTCGGTTCTCTTGATGATCGTCTATCTACGAGCGTCTATTGCACATACTTTGGAGGACACTTGGTCACCTGGCGAAGCAAATGGTGGTGGTACGCTCGTATGCTTAAGCTGAGTATTATTCGATGATGTCTGATGTTTCTGTACTCACATGGTTGTTGATCTTGGTGCGAACTCTCATTTCCGGCCGCTCTCTATTGTGATCAAGGTTGCAGATGTCGGATGTTAGACTCATGTCGGTTTGAGTTTTTTATGTCAGATGTCGGATTGCGGGGGATATATCAGGGACATTTCAAAATGTCGGATTGTAATATTATAATTAATTATATATATATATATATATTTCATAATATTTTCATTTATTAATTAGATGGTAATTATTATATCTAATTCGGTGTAAACTAAAATTCATATGAGAAAATTAAACAACTAATAAGTGTTTAATTGTATATGATTGGTGTCATTTGGAGTTGCCTTCTCACCAAATGACCAACACGAATCTCGACCTACGATGAAAGAAGCGCTAGGAATCTTGTTAGAATCTTATGAAAAATTCATTCTATACAACAAAAAAATTATAAAAAATTTTGAACAAATTTTAAATAAACAACAATATTGGGCCGCCATTAGCCGCAATATTGGGCCGACATGTCGGCCGCAATACTGGAAAACGTCAAATTTGACAAATGTGGTGGTAACGTGGCGATTCCCCCTCAAAAATGACATGTCGGCCTGCCCGACATGTCGGCCGCAATCTACAAGCTTGATTGTGATAATCAAGATGTCATCCATATCGACGAGAATCTCATTTTTCATGAACGTACCAAACATATTGAAGTTGATTGTCATTTAATCCGGGAAAAAGTTCAACTATGCAAACTTGATTTGCGGCATGTGCCTGCTGCCAAGCAGATTTCTGATGTTCTCACCATGACCTTACATGTTCACTATACTGACATTTTGTTTCCAAACTTGACACTTACAATCTATATGCTCTTAGCTTGCAGGGGAGTGCAGAAGAATTAACGTAGCCCATGTAAAAGCCTGCTATTGACATGTTTACTTTAGTCCCAAACTGTGACTTCGAGTTGAGTTTTCACTCATTCCTATATATGTGCACAACTCCTTGTATTAGTATGTGAAGTAAGAATAAAAAATTTTCCCTTATGTATTTTACATTTCTACACATTTCATAACATGCATGCACAAAAACACCCCCTGGAGGGGAGGCCCAGGAGAGTATTTTTATACATGCATGTTATGGAATGTAAACTTATGTTATGCTAACTCTTAGGAAAGGTCTGGGTAATTAATAATATGTATATATGATGACATATTAAAACAATGATCTTTAATAACTCATTTTTTCAGACACTTGAAAGCCACAGCTGTGGATAGTGAAGCACAGATCATCTCAAACTCAAACGGTGCTGCAATATTCTGCCCTAAAAGGGCATCCTATTCATGCATAGAAATGAACGGGAAGGAGGTTTTCCGTTTCGCTGTTCGCTCTGTGCCTCAGTCCATTGAGAGTGCACTCCAAGAAGCTGGCCTCAATTGTTCTAACATTGATTGGCTCCTACTTCATCAGGTTTCTTTTTATCCTGGTTGTTCAAAATTATATCCTACAGTAATTCAACGATGAACTTTCTATTAAGCTGTTTTTATTGGCTTGGTACTAAGCGATCTATATACAGTCCTGAACAATAGTCAAAATTAACATTAAGTTTATTTCATGTCATATACCTGGTCAGATAATCAACATCATGTTGAATTCTCTACCTAGGATAAGTTCATGTACTGGAAATTTGAATGAATGAAGATATGCATGGTTAAAAGAAGGTTCATGGCTGCAGATTCGTAATCATACCTTAAATCATTTGGATTTTGTATCACTTTCTTCATGTTTCATAAATCCAAACAAAAATCCTAAATGATTGAAAAATAGTAGTCTCACGTATCTTATTCTGGAACCAACTCTAATAAGTGCTAAGTGGAGCTAGTAAACTTCTGAAATATAACCAACTCCACGTTTGACGGTATGGTATAGCTCAGATTCCTATGATGATGGTATAGGCAAGCGATGTTTATAGAAGCTGTTAATTATTGCGCCAGTATATGTACAGTTAGCCATAGAGTGCATCATTGTAATAAGGATACAGTGTGGAGCGGCAAAACTGACTCTGCTGAATAATAAGCTTAATACTATGTGATAGACCATTTACTTGTGTTCGAGGATGAGCTTCTAAGAACCACTATTAGTTTCAATAGATCAGTATAGCTTAAGTTTGGGATTCAAATATACCAGGCTTAGTGTCACAAGCCTACCAATGAACCTGTGCAATGCAATGTGCATGTATATTGTGCCGAGCTAGCTCAAGACGATAATATGCATTATCTCATAATTGTACATTAATGGGATATTGCACATTAATTAATAGAGATGAATGAAACATATGTATATTGAAATAATAGGAGCACGATGTGAATAAGAGTATAATATGCATGTTGAATAAAATAATATGCATGAGTTGTGCATATCCTTACAATATTAAAAAGGAAAAGTTTTCTTTGGTGAAACATTCAAAATATAGCCTTATTGTTTTAGTCTAATGACTTAATATATATTATACGCTACAACAACAACACTCAAGCCTTTATCCCCCTATAGTGGGGTCGGCTCTATGGATCCTTTGTCGCCATTGTGCCCTATCTTTTGTCATAATCTCACTAATGCCTAAGTACATCATGTCTTTCCTTATAGTTTCATTCCAAGTCTATTGGTCTACCCCTCCCTTGTTTAACATGCCTAGTGACTAGACTCTCACAACGCCTAACAAGTGCCTCTAATGGTCTCCTTTCTACGTGCCCAAACCATCTTAGTGTAGCTTCTTGCATCTTCTCTGCAATTGGTGTTACTTCTGTCTTATCCATGATACATTCATTCCTAATTTTATCCAATCTTGTTAGCCGTGCACATTAGGACTGTCGGGCCGGTCCGGGACTGGTCTTTTAAAAGACTATTCTTTTGGCCTACCAGTCCTGGACCGGTCCCGCTCAAACCAGTCCCGATCCGACACCAATTTTCCTCCTCTTGAGGAGGACCGGTCCTAACCAGTCCCGGACCGATCTTTTTTCATCCACCTCCACATTATGCCCAAGTGTAAAAGACCGGTCTTTAACTTTCAAATTTCCTCCTCTTGAGGAGGACTAGTTCAATGATGAGGAGAAGAAGCAGTTCAAGGCATTGAAGGTCACCTGCAACCTCAACAATGCTGCGTGCAAGCTGAAATGATCGATCTTTTATCAAAGACTGGTCTTTTACCGGTCCCAGTCCGGGATCGGTCTTTGATGAAAAAGGGGACCCCTTGGGCCACTTGGGACCGGTCGGGGACTGGACCGGGTCCTAATCGGGACTAGTACCTAGCCGGTCCTAATCGGGCCGGTCCCAACCGGATCGGTTAGGATTGGTTTTTTTGTGCACACCTGAGTCTCGCGTGTCCACACATCCACCTAAGCATTCTCATCTCCACAACTCCCATTTTTGCTCATGTACACAATTCACTGCCTAACACTCAGAACCATAGAGCACTGCTGGTCTAATTGCTGTACGATAAAACTTGCCCTTAAGTTTTAACAATACTTTACGATCACATAAGATCCTGACGTGCCTCTCCACTTCAACCAACCCGCTTGAATTGTGTCACATCTATATATTATATGCTATTAAAAAATACAATGCTCATTTAAGTAATTACACCTTATCCTCAAATGTAAAGTAATGATGAAAATCCATAAAATCGAAAAAGTTTTTAGTAGAGCTGTTATACCTACTTTGTAGACTGTCATTAAGCATGTCAGCGGTTTTTTCGAGGAAAACTGTCATTAGGCATGTTAGCAGTATTTTCAAGGAGCTACCATTAAACTCGTCAACTTTATTAAAGTTGATTTGACATGCACGATGATATGTGCTCATGATGAGAATTTTTAACAAAATCGAAAAGTGGTGTCTAAGTATTTTTCACATTAATTAATTGATAGTGTGTTTATTTTAAGATGCATTAAGTAATTGATAGGGGCAGAGCCCCGTGCCTGTTGCGGTCAAGGTACTGTTGTGGTTGGTCGTAAGGGTCAGGGGCGGATCCAGGAAGTTTGACTTGGGGGGGCAATCAATTTTTTTTATTTTTATGATCAATATCTATATCAAATTTTGCACATATAAAGATATCACAATTCACACAAAAAAGTTATTTTTTACTGCAGCTTATTTATTTAGAGATATTTGAGCTCTATCTTTAATCAACTTTCAGACCAAATGGAATGTTACGTGATGTTGACCTGATCTTAGTTGCAACACATAATATTTAAATTTTTCAATAATTTGATATGCGAGAATATAAAGAGTATCAATATTCCAATTTGATTTATTTGTTCAGGTGTTTGGGTTAAATGTTGATGTGATGAAGTAAATAAATCTAAGAAAAAAAATTTGTTTGTTGTAATAAAAATGTTTAAGATGACCTCTTTGCTATAAAGTATGAGTTGCAATAAAAATGTAAAGTGTTATTATCAGTATTTAAACATTCGACTGATCTCATTGTTATCATCATTCGTCAACACCCCTAAGAGCATATGTAAGTTCCTCCTCGAAGTAAGAGAACTCCGTATTAAAATGAACCCAAAAAATGTGTGAACGCGTGCTCATACTGTAGAGAATGGGAATTTCAACGGGGGCTCTAACCATTCAAGAAGTTTGAGAAACTTGTAGTCAAAATTCATTGACTATGATCTCGTGTACTCTTAGGGTGTAATAAACGAGACGCTATTAAAATAAGAAAAATTACAAAAGTTGAGTAAATAAGATGTCACACTATATTGTATAGTGTTGAAGATGACAGTAGTGTTTCTTTCAGAGTTCCGAAGAAGCTATGAGTAAAGAATAGGTAAACTTAGCGGGGTCAAGAATGGTTTGTAGCTATCTCAACTAAATTTACATGTCATCTACCAAAAAAATTAAGTAAATGGGTTAGCTCTCATGTCATCTTTCTCCTCTTCCCCCAAAAAAGTTTAAACGTCTCCACATTTCTGAGTGTTGGGCAGTGAATTATGTACATGAGCAAAAAACGGGAGTTGCGGAGATGAGAATGCTTAGGTGAATGTGTGGACACACGAGACTGGAACAAATTTGGAATGAATGTATCAGGGATAAGACAGAAGTAGCACAAATTGCAGAGAAGATGCGAGAAGCTCGACTAAGATGATTTGGAGACGTACAAAGGAGACCATACCTGCTAGGCGTTGTGAGAGTCTAGTCACTATGCATGTTAAATGAGGGATGGGTAGGCCAATAAAGACTAGAATAAAACTATAAGGAAAGACATGATATACTTAAGCATTAGTGAAATTATGAAAAAAAAATAGGGCACAATGGAGACAAAGGATCCATATAGCCGACCCCACTATAGTGGGATAAAGACTTGAGTGTTGTTGTCTTCACATTTCCGGACCCTTTTCTTCCTTATGCGGACACCTTTTTTGACGTATATGTTGTCAAAATTCATTAGTTTGACGAGAGGAATCCAAATTCATCATCTATCTTACCAAAATTCTTGGGGGGGGGGGGGTTGGGCCCCCGCTTGTCGCCTTTAGATCCGCCCCTGGTAAGGGAGGAGCCCCATGTCTTCACTCGTATAATAAAATAATAGAAGTGTGATAAGTGTGTATATTAGAATAAGGAGAAGTATAATGCATATGCATATTAGAATAGTATGTAATACGACTTATAAAAGGCAAAGAATGATTCATTTGTACTCGCTCAAGCTTGGAATAATGTTTCTGAGTTTTTTATCTCTCGTTCTCCCTAGTGTGCTTAGTGTTTTTGTTGTGTACTCTTTTCCTCTCTTCTTCACATAAATGTTTTGCTGTGAGACTGACTTAGCTACTATGAAGGATGCAGAAATGGAGTTGGCCGCATGTAGCATTATCGAGGGGACATGTGACGCGGGACAATCCTATGACAGGGGAATAATGAATGATTACTATATGCAGACTTAAATTCGACGTTTTTTAACTTGCAATAATATTTTTTTATAAATCAAAATAAAAGGTATGTCACAATACTTAAAGCTTACAAACAAGGAAAACATGTACTTTGTACGGATGCAAGAGAGCTCGAAATAAAATAATTAAGTAAATGATAACTTACAATACTTCAAAATTTGGAAACAACCATGACTACAAATATTTCTCAAGTAGGAAATTAACACGTAATTCAATATAAAATAATTTACTTCGAACTATAAAACTCACACAAATCACAAATAGGGGAGGGCTGGATAGGTGGCGTTTCAGGAGGCCTGGTGGCTGGACAGCAGATGAATGGGTGTTTTCTCACTTCCAGTGGATCATCCCAGAGCTGGATGAATTTCTGGATGGCAGAAAGCGTGGGGCAGCAGCTTTCCGGTGGTTGGAATGATGTTCCAGCAGCTGGTCTTGTTTTGGAAGGGGTTCTGGACAGGAAGTAGAGGATTCAAGACTAGGAGTTGAGATGAAGAGGATTTGGGTGGTGGAGGGAGGCTGCTAGGGCCTGTCGGCTGCTTGCGAGGAGAAGGGTGGGCTCGGGTTTTGGATGAGGAGAGGGGCTGGGTGAGGTGTAGGCCGGCTGTTCACAGCTGATTGGAGCTTGGTTGAAAGGTTGGATGAATGTGGATCCACATGAAGGAAGGGAGAATAGTGGAGAAATCAACCACTGTTGTGGGGAAGTGGGGTAGAGTTGTGGCTGAGAAATGTGGTTCCATGTGAAAAAGAATAGGGTCCTCTGAATTGGAGGCATGGGGTTCAGTTAGGGGCTGAATAGGTGGTTCCATGCGAGGAAGAGTAAAGGCTACTTAATGGGAGGCATGTGGTTCAATTGGGGGCTGAATAGGTGAAACGACCTATTCATGCATGCTTCACGTGAGGGTTGAGAGAGAATGGAGGGGGTGGGGGTGGGGAGGGGGTTATGGTTAATGGGTAGTTAAATGAGGTTATTTCGTAGTGGGATGCGGAGGTTATGTAAGTTATGGGTAAATGAGGTGGAGGATGTAGTGGTGGTGGGAGGGTGGTGGTTGACTGGGGTTAGCGGTGATGGTCGGAGGTGGTTTCCGACGATCGCCAAAAAACTCAAATCGGAAGGGTCTTGAAGGGTGGTGGTGGAGGTTTGCCAAAGATGGTTGGAGGAGTTTTCCGAAGATCAACAGAAAGCTGAAAGTGAAGAGAAATGGGAGGGGTTTTGTGGCCAATTTTTGGCGGAGTATGTGGGGAAATTTGTGAGGGGGGACTGGCCGGAGTTTGAGGGGATGGAGGGGGGGGGGGGAGCTGGCTGGATAATATGTGGACCACATGGGGGAGGGGTGTTTAAGGAAGGTGGTTCTGGGAGAGGACGTTTGGATGGAGGTGTGGGAGGTGGTGGAGAGGTGGGGGTGGGCCGGCCAAGTAGATGAGGGCAATATGGATACATTCCAAGTTTCGGCCCTGGGTGCTCTAAATGAGTAATTTCTTCCTTACTCCAACTTTCAACGCCTTCTAAAGGAGCCCTTTATACCTATTTATAAAGTAAGGGTCCACCATGGTCTATCAAATACATTAAAATAAAAATACAAAAAATAACTAAAATTCATGGATCATCGATCCGCACAAAATGGATGGCTTTGATTGTCGTGTAGGCTTATGTGTGTCGTGATTCCCATCAATTCGCCTCGCCTTGAAAATATTCATTTCTGTGAATGAAGATGAGTGTTCTCTCGTCTAAAAACGAGGTTAATCTCTTTAGCTCTGATGATCTTTGGAATTCATTCAGGCTCAATGGTACTACTATTACGAGACTGGAGGTGGTACTGATGAAACCGATGCTGGCGATGAAACCGAGGATGGTACTACTGAAGTTAACGACCGTGCTGAATATGGTGTTGTTGTGATAAGAAATGGTACTGAAGTCTTTGAGTCGAAGTAGAGTAAATTAGTGTTGAACTTATGATGGTACTGCAACTGTCATCGATGTCTAGAATGATGATGATGTTGATACTGAAATTCACACTGCTGAAGATGATGTTGATAATGGTACCTGTGCTGTGGAAGAAGCTGGATGATCAATCAGTGCCGATAACTGAAGTTGTTGTGTAGTAGGCAAAGTTTGGTGTTGTACTGAGGTAGCATGTGAAAATTGGGGCTGTACTGAGGTATTCGACAACGACTCGTGTTGTAGTAAAGTAGTAGGCAAAAGTTGAGGCTGAGGAGCTGAAGTGGAAGGAGGAGACGAAAGGTATATGTAGTCGTGTGGCTTGAAGAATGGAGTCAAATTTTCTATGCTGAATACGGGTGAAATTCCTATACTCTGCGGAATATCTAATTCTTAAGCATTTGTTTGAGTTATTTTAATAACCGTGGAAGAACCCATTCACTGAACATTTAATTTTTGAGCAGTTCCCATGGGGAACCTCTCAACATGTATACGAGCCATCGTTTATTCTTCTTCTTTGAAGTTTTGCAATTTCCTATGGCTATCAACATATGTTTTATAAATATCATTATTACAAGTAATCCGTCAGACAGACTCATGCATGATACACAGTGACAGTGAATGACGGTCGACAGACTCAACAAATCTCAAATGCAGAGGCTCTATGACCCTCTATGTTTTATTCTAGAGAGGCACAAGGTCAGGGGGTTCGGTGGGTGGGGTGTAAAAAGTTCATTGGGGCTGCGATAATCATTTAAATAATCACTCAATGCCTCAACAGTCAACACTAATGATGATGAAACCGAGCCTCAGGCTATCTTGAGCACTCTCACTCTCGACTAACTCATAGGTAGTAGACACATCTCTAAATAGTGGTGGTTTATCTAAAGGCTCTCTAGGTGGAGTGTATAATACTATTCCAGAGTTCGAGTGTGATATAAACATCTTGAAGACTATGCGAGACTTTGGCGATGGGATGCCACTCCATGATGTGTATAATACCTCCATAAAGTGAAAACTTATCATGTGGCTCGCCGGGAGGGGTATAATAAAATTCATCGTTGATGTGATGAGTACTGAAATGGGCTCCTGAAATATCAGGAGTGACCTTAATTGTAAGAGGCACCTTCATTAAGTACGCAACTTTGAATTCGAGAATCTCAAGGACGGGGTGACTCAAAGATATGACTTGAGGAGACGTCAAGAATCTTGTGCTTAAAATTGGATCACTCAATGGAATCTCATCATCATCAAGAAGGGGTTTAGACATTTGATACTTCCTCAAGTCTAACTCTAGTGCTCTACTCGTGCAGCTCTCAGAAACAATATCAACAGTCGTGACACTATCTTCCTCATCATACACTATCAAGTCGGGAATAGGATCATGCTCACCATCGAGGAGTTGACTCCTCGTAGGATACTGGGTCACTCTGTGTCCTATCCTGGACAATAACACGCCAAACCTCATCAGAATGGGAGAACTCTGTTGGGTTTCTCTAAGAGGTTGGCACAACACTTGTGCACGCAGCGGAAGTAATAAAATCTAGAACAACCCAAAGAGATTGGACCGGGCCATGCATGTTGAATCAAGAAGTTAATACAATAAGGAAAAAATTACCTCTTGGGTGTTGAGTCACAACTCAACAAAGATGCTCCAAATGTGATTCCTTGTCGGTGGCGAGTTCCACGTAGAATAATATCTACGTCTCTGCAGAAATCCACACGAGCGGGAGAACTCCAAACTTCCGTCACACGGATGGTCAGAAAGAAGATCGGCCACACCTATGCACTTCCCACGGACTGCTAGGTCCGCGTCAGGGAAAGCAAGACCAGCGACGGTCGCCGGAGAGGAGGTGGTCGGCGGAGCGAACAGCCGGCGGCGGAACGTTTCCGTCTGGCGGGATTCGGGAATCGGCGGAGCGAACGAAGAACGGCGGAACACTTCCGTCGGATTCGTCTCGGTCAAAGGGCCAACGATCGCTTTGATTCGATCAGATCTGATTCCCGAAAACCCTAAGTATCTATTTATACCAAAGGTATAAACAGACTTAGGAATATCGCTATCCGCAGCCCACCCAGAAAATTAGGGTTCCAGAATCGGCGAGAATCACCTAGCAGATTCGGTGAGAATCAATCGGCGAGAATCTCATAGGATCGGCGAGAATCAGTCGGCGAGTATCAGTCGACGAGAATCAGAGTACAATACTCGACGATTCATGTCGAACGTGGGTTGACGATAATCATCGACTTGCGGTCGACGATGGTCGACGATAGTCGACCCGCGGTCGACGATACTCGTCGACCCGCGGTCGACGATACTCGTCGACCCGCGGTCGACGATACTCGTCGACCCGCGTTCGACGATCGTCGACCTTCAGTCGACTATCGTCGACCCTCGGTCGACTATTCTGACCAAACCTTTTCAAGGCAACATTTTGCCCAACCCTACGATCGTCTAAGGCAACACTTTGCCCATAACCCCATTCAAGGTCGGTGATTGGTAACCTTTACCAACACAGTCAATCATCCAACTTCTCCACATCTCTTATGTGCGACCCTGCAGGCTCATATCGCTTTGGAAGTGAGATTACATGTTTGACCACTTTTAGATCACCATGGTAACTCCAACAGTCTCCCACTTGATCTTGAAAGTATCAAACCAAGAACTTCACAAACAATGAGCGACATCTAGCAATGCATCATTGCTCCCCAAGCAATAAGAGTTCATAACTCATAAGCCTTCATGACCAATGTATCAGCGTTGTCTTTGTCCCTTTGTCCCTTATATCCAGAAAGAACTAGAGGCATGGACCGTGTCACCCTCGTAATAGCTCAATCCAAGTTTCTTGATTCAGGACGGACTTCCAGAGAATGGTGAGTTCAATATCACATATTGACTCAACCAAGCATGACCATGCATTTCTCAGTTCAGTTCCATCAAGGGGCCCATGGATGCAACTCTTGTCATACAGGAGGACAAATTCCATATCTGCTCACACACAAACACCCAAATGATTCGTAACATGCCCAACAACCACCCTTATCATCAACCTTTCTCAAGGAAGACTTTAGATTGCATCAAAGCACGCTCTTCCTCACTTGATGAATGCTGTGACTTCAGGTCAAAGGACCACAACACCATTGTCAATTGAGACCTACTCGTGACACGATTGAATGACAATCCACAGAGTAGTCTCAGGTGGGGTCTGTCCAGTACAACTTGTTCACTAACAAGTACCCACGTGATGACTTGATATCACAATATCATGACCTGTGAGAACTGGTCATCAGTCAACACACGTGCTAGTCTTAAAGTATCATCATCATCCTTAGTTTCTATGATGATACAACGACTAGGGACCTTTTAAGAATGAAGCTTCAAATAAATCATAGGCTCTCACATTCAAGTCACGTACTTGATGTCCTATGGAAGCGAACACTCTAAGGGTTTTTATTATGTTACAATTTAACTATCACATAGAAAAATCACAATAAAAGAACTTGCCATTAATTGTAAAAAGAAACATTTAGGTACAAAATTCATCAAATGAATAAACAATAAACAACCAACAGAATATGTGTTTACATGCAACCCACAAGACTCTCACTAGAGTTGATCATTCAGGTATCGCATACCCATTGATTTAGTATGACCATCATGCTTTCTCTGCGCGAGAGGCTTTGTCAGTGGATCCGCAATATTCTCCTCAGTCGGCACTCTGCAAATGTTCACATCTCCTCGTTCGACAATCTCACGAATAAGATGGAACCGCCGAAGTATGTTCTTGGAGCGCTGATGGGATCTAGGTTCCTTAGATTGTGCAATTGCACCATTGTTATCACAGTAGAGAACTACGGGACCAACAATGCTAAAAACTACATCAAGCTCGCCGATGAATTTCCTAATCAATACAGCCTCCTTCGCTGCGTTAGCCGCAGCGATATACTCGGCCTCTGTTGTAGAATCAGCAACTGTCTCTTGCTTAGAACTCTTCCAGCTCACAGCTCCTCCATTAAGGCAAAACACAAAACCTGACTGAGACTTTGAGTCGTCCCTATCAGTTTGGAAGCTAGCATCCGTGTAACCGCTTACAACGAGCTCTTCCTCTCCATCATACACCAAGAACACATCCTTTGTCCTTCTCAAGTACTTCAGGATATTCTTGACTGCAATCCAGTGACACTCATCGGGGTCTGACTGATACCTGCTAGTCATGCTCAAAGCAAAGGAGACATCGGGTCGAGTACACAACATCGCGTACATGATTGATCCAATTGCCGAAGCATATGGAATCAACTTCATGCGGTCCTTATCTTCACAAGATTTTGGACACTGGTCCTTAGAGAGATTCACACCATGAGACATGGGCAAAAATCCTTTCTTGGACTCAAGCATGTTGAACCGCTTCAACACCTTTTCGATGTACGTACTCTGGGTCAAACCCAACAACTTCTTCGACCTATCTCTATAGATCTTAATATCGAGTATGTAAGTCGCTTCACCCAAGTCCTTCATAGAAAAGCAGTTCCCTAGGTTGTTCTTAACAACTTTCAGGGTAGGAATGTCATTCCCAATCAAAAGTATGCCATCTACATACAATATCAGGAAGACAACAATGCTCCCACTGATTCGCTTGTAAACACAAGACTCATCTTCATTCTTGATGAAACCAAACTCTTTGATTTTCTCATCAAAACGAAGATTCCAACTTCGAGAGGCCTGTTTCAGTCCATAGATGGACCTATTCAGCTTGCATATTTTAGTGGCTTTATTTGGGGATACAAAACCCTCGGGTTGTGTCATGTACACTTCCTCAAGGAGGTTTCCATTAAGGAAAGCCGTTTTGACATCCATCTGCCAGATCTCGTAGTCATAATACGCAGCAATAGCAAGCAATATCCTTATGGACTTAACCATGACAACAGGGGAAAAGGTCTCATCATAGTCAATACCATGAATTTGCTTGAGACCCTTAGCCACCAGTCGCCCTTTGAATGTTTGTACATTCTCATCCATGTCGGTCTTCTTCTTGAAGACCCACTTGCACCCTATGGGTCGTACCCCTTCAGGTGGTTCTACCAAGTTCCAAACTTGGTTTGCATACATGGAGTCCATTTCGGATTTCATAGCCTCAAGCCATTTGTCGGAGTCCGGTCCATTTATAGCCTCTTGGTAGGTTGCTGGCTCATCATCATGATCCATAAGCAACACATTACCTATTTGAGACACGAGAAATCCATATCTCTCAGGCTCAAATCTTGGTCTACCAGATCTACGTAGGACTTGTGCTTCTTGAGTAGGTTCTCTAGCTACAACATCTTGTAGTCCTATCTCAGAATCCAATTCCGGTTCATTCACTACCTGTGATTCTTGAACTTCTTCAAGTTCTACTTTTTCAGTCTTTCTTGATAAGAATTCTTTCTCCAAGAAGACGCCAGTCCTTGCGACAAACACTTTGCCCTCGGACGGTAGGTAAAAGTAATACCCTTTCGTTTTCTTAGGATATCCCACCAGATAACATTTATCCGATTTGGGTTCCAGCTTGTCAGGCATTTGACGTCGCACGTATGCCTCACAGCCCCAAATTTTAATGAACGACATACTAGGACGCTTCCCAGTCCATATCTCATATGTTGTCTTTAGAACTGTTTTCGTTGGAGCGCGATTCAGTGTCATTGCAGCAGTCTCTAAAGCAAAACCCCAAAAGGAAACAGGCAAATCTGCATGACTCATCATCGAACGTACCATGTCTAACAGAGTACGATTTCTCCTCTCAGATACACCATTATGCTGTGGTGTCCTAGGTGGAGTGAGCTGTGATACAATACCACACTCTTTCAGATGATCACGGAACTCATGACTCAGGTATTCGCCACCTCGATCAGATCGTAGTGCTTTAACCCTTTTACCCAATTGGTTTTCTACTTCATTCTTGAACTCTTTGAACTTTTCAAAGGTCTCAGATTTGCACTTCATAAGATACACATATCCGTATCTACTGAAATCATCAGTAAATGTAACAAAGTAGAAATACCCACCTCTAGCCATGGAACTCATGGGTCCGCATATATCACTATGTACAACACCCAAGAGAATCTCAGCCCTCTCAGTATAGCCCGTGAAAGGAGCTTTAGTCATCTTGCCTAACAAACAAGATTCACATCGCTCAAATGATTCATAATCAAATGAGTCCAAAAGTCCATCTCTATGGAGCTTGGATATGCGCTTCTCGTTTATATGGCCCAAACGACAATGCCAGAGATATGTAGGGTTTGAGTCATTTGTTCTTAGTCTTTTATTATTTTCTACATTATAGATCAGATGGTCCAAGTTCAAAACATAAAGACCATTAAATAATTGTGCTACAGCATAACAAACATCATTCTTAAATATCGAACAACAGTTGTTCTTAATTATAAAAGAAAAACCAATCATGTCCAAACATGAAATGGATATAATGTTTCTAGTTATGGCCGGAACAAAATAACAATTATCAAGTTCTATTACAAGCCCACTGGGCAAAGAAAGACGGTAAACCCCTACGGCCACAGCAGCAACTCTTGCTCCATTGCCGACACGAAGGTCCACCTCTCCTTTACTCAGCAATCTTCTCCTTCCCAGTTCCTGCACATTTGTACAAATGTGATAACCACATCCGGTATCCAATACCCAAGATGAAGGAGCAGAAAGGTTTATCTCTATAACGTAAATACTTGAAGCGGAAGTCATACCTCCATTCATTTTCTGCAGACCCTCAATGTACGAAGGACAATTCCTCCTCCAATGACCAGCCTTGCCACAGTGGTGGCATTTCCCTTCCTTCACCGTGCTCTTCTTCTTCATCAGTGCAGAAGACTTGGGCTCAAGATGTGACTTAGGTCCCACCTTCACCTTCTTAAAGCCCTTGGCCTTGGCCTTGCCCTTATGCACCATTAGTATGGGGCTGGCAGGCTTGGCCTTCTTCATATTGATCTCGGCAGTTCTCAACATGCCTAGGAGCTCGGGCAATGTCTTGTCTATCTCATTCATGTTGTAGTTCAAGACAAACTGCTCGTAACTGTCCGGCAACGATTGCAGGATCAGATCTGTGGCCAACTCTTGACCCAGAGGAAAAACCAGTCTTTCAAGGTTCTCTATATACCCAATCATCTTGAGTACGTGAGTCCCTACTGAGTCTCGAACTCCCATCTTGCACTGGAATAACGCTTTTGTGACGTCAAACCTCTCTTGACGAGCTTGCCCTTGAAACATTTTCTTGAGATGCTCGTCAATCTCCTTGCACCCCATGTTCTCATGTTGCTTCTGAAGCTCAGAGTTCATGGTGGCAAGTATAAGGCACTCGACGTCTAAAGCGTCATCAGTATACTTCTTATAAGTATCCTTATTAGCACGGGAAGAATTCCCGGTCGGCACTTCGGGGGCTTCCTCTTCCAAGACATAGAGCTTTCGCTCTTGCCTGAGAACAATTCTCAGGTTCCTGTACCAGTCCATATAATTAGTCCCACTGAGCTTATCCTTCTCAAGGATGGCTCTCAGAGACAACGTGGAGTGCGAACCACTTGCCATGGAATTCTACAAGAATTCATGCAGAATAAATCAGTACCAAAATTTCAAAATACAATTATTTTTCTTAATTTGGACTTCAACTAAAACTCCCACTATTTTATTCGAAATAATAGCCCTCACTATCAATTCGGAGAGTTCATGCGAGCTACTCTCTTAGTGGACAAGATCCGTATTTCACCAACACAATGAGTCAGCTTTGACTTTCCTCTCACGATGTGGTTATTTAGGTATGCAACGCTTGCCAATTGCATCCTCATGCAATTCTTGTATGGTTGGTGAATAACTTCTTATTCGCATCCATCACATGGTGCATGCCAACCCCATGCCTCTAGGCACTCAACCTTTGAGGTCACCTAGTTAAGCTAGACCCGATGTCGACAGTGGGATATCACAATTATCCGCTCGCACCCTTACCAAGATAGATTAATGCACCTTGCTTTGGCAAGCCCACACTTCATCGATCGAGGCAGGAAGAGTGTCATCCATCGGAAGGCATCCGAACACTTAATATTTGATGAAGGGATTTTTTAATAATAGGTTAACAATTAATCATGATCAACATTTGATCAATGTGCACATCCAAAGAAAAACACTTCACTAAAATCCCCATGCATCCCTTATGTGCACAACAGAACACTATCAACATTTGATAGAGGAAAAGGGATAAATCTGAACATCTGGACACTTCCAAATCTTCAGGTTTACATGCATTGGACAAGGGACAAAGGCAACTCAACTTCAAGCAGTAGACAAGCTCATCTCTCCTTGTTGGATTCAAAATCCAAAACAAAATCGAGGGATGGTTACTGCTAAGGAGACAGTAATTCCTAACAATTAGAAATTACTACAAAATTCCAGACGTTCCCGGCGGGGTGCCAAGATTAAATCTAGACATTTAGAACACTTCTAAATCTCTAGGTTTACACGTACTGGAATAACCTAACTTCCAATACAACAAACATGGCCGTAACCTCCCTCTGATACCACTGTTGGGTTTCTCTAAGAGGTTGGCACAACACTCGTGCACGCAGCGGAAGTAATAAAATCTAGAACAACCCAAAGAGATTGGACCGGGCCATGCATGTTGAATCAAGAAGTTAATACAATAAGGCAAAAATTACCTCTTGGGTGTTGAGTCACAACTCAACAAAGATGCTCCAAATGTGATTCCTTGTCGGTGGCGAGTTCCACGTAGAATAATATCTACATCTCTGCAGAAATCCACACGAGCGGGAGAACTCCAAACTTCCGTCACACGGATGGTCGGAAAGAAGATCGGCCGCACCTATGCACTTCCCACGGACTGCTAGGTCCGCGTCAGGGAAAGCAAGACCAGCGACGGTCTCCGGAGAGGAGGTGGTCGGCGGAGCGAACAGCCGGCGGCGGAACGTTTCCGTCCGGCGGGATTCGGGAATCGGCGGAGCGAGCGAAGAACGGCGGAACACTTCCGTCGGATTCGTCTCGGTCAAAGGGCCAACGATCGCTTTGATTCGATCAGATCTGATTCCTGAAAACCCTAAGTATCTATTTATACCAAAGGCATAAACAGACTTAGGAATATCGCTATCCGCAGCCCACCCAGAAAATTAGGGTTCCAGAATCGGCGAGAATCACCTAGCAGATTCGGTGAGAATCAATCGGCGAGAATCTCATAGGATCGGCGAGAATCAGTCGGCGAGTATCAGTCGACGAGAATCAGAGTACAATACTCGACGATTCACGTCGAACGTGGGTTGACGATAATCATCGACCCGCGGTCGACGATCGTCGACCTTTCGGTCGACGATAGTCGACCCGCGGTCGACGATACTCGTCGCGGTCGACGATACTCGTCGCGGTCGACGATACTCGTCGACCCGCGGTCGACGATACTCGTCGACCCGCGTTCGACGATCGACCTTCAGTCGACTATCGTCGACCCTCGGTCGACTATTCTGACCAAACCTTTTCAAGGCAACATTTTGCCCAACCTGACGATCGTCTAAGGCAACACTTTGCCCATAACCCCATTCAAGGTCGGTGATTGGTAACCTTTACCAACACAGTCAATCATCCAACTTCTCCACATCTCTTATGTGCGACCCTGCAGGCTCATATCGCGTTGGCAGTGAGATTACATGTTTGACCACTTTTAGATCACCATGGTAACTCCAACAAACTCGATAGTCGGGGATTGCAATGTTGTATCAGTGTGGACCCGTGGTAACAACTAAGTTCACTCATGGTCTCTGGTGGGGAAAGATCTCTAGTGGTGAACCCGGGCTCGGTATGGGGTTGGTCGGCTATGTAGAGAGGGGGAAGATGGAGAAGTGTTATTAGAGGTTGGTTCATGGTGGTGGTGTTGAAGAAGGTTTAGATGACTAATGCTTCATTCAACATTGATGAGATGTGCGATAGGGATGTCGCTAAACAACAAGAGAAGAAGAAGAGGGATTTCAACAAGTCCCATATTTAGGGGACATCGTTGGATTCGACAATGATGGTGCTTGCCGCTTTTGTGGAGAAGCTCGAATGCAACTTTAAGACCCTTGAGAGATATATCCAAGATGGCCTCGAATCTCAATCACTTATGGATGAGCGATTTACTGGCTTGGAAGGTGCAATCCAGGCCCTGCAAATGGGGCGTAGACGACTTGAAGGAGGGGCTCACGCTATGCCACCAACCTCGTGCTAATGCAAGGGAGGTGGAGAACTTCATGTGGCAAATGGAACAATTGCTCGAAGGATGGAATATGATGGAGGAAGCAACAAAGGTACGTCAAACTTCATACTACCTTACTAAAACCGTATCCATGTGGTGTCGATGGAAGCAAGTTGATATCAAGAAGGGATTGCACCGAATAGATACACGGGAAGAGTTCAAAAGGGAGCTGAAATGACATTTCTATCCTGAAAATGTCACCTACGAGGTCAGGAGGAAGTTGAGGGTGTTGAAGCACAAGGGGAGTATTGGCCAATACATAAAGAAGTTTACCACCCTATCACTTCTTATTCCCAACATGAAGCAGGAGGATCTGTTTTTCCTTTTCCTATATGACCTTCAATAGTGGGATAAACAAGTGTTGCAGCGCAACATCAGGTCAATCATCGACGGACAAGGCCATCACTTCTTCCTAGTCCCTCATGGAATTCTAACACCATCCAAAGGCTCCATGGTCAAAGAAATTGGAGCAGTCCAAAGTGGGGGAGACAAGAAGGATTTCCGCAAGTCTCCTCCCTAGGAGGGTGATTGAAGGCCGAATTATGACAATGAGAGGACGACCTACGTGTCCAAGGTTAGTTTCTAACTGCGCAAGAGGTCACACTTAATAAGAAAGTGCCTAAAGTTGGGTTCACTCTCAGTAATCGTGAAGGACAATGAGATGACACTTCAGGAAGAAGGTACCATATGATCTCTCTTTGATTGCTAAATGTGTTGAGCGTCAAGAGATTGCTAAATGTGTTGAGCGTCAAGCCTCTGCCAGCTGATTCTAGCAGAGGCAATGGTTTGATATTCGTAATAGTAGAGTTCAACGACAAGGCCACCAAGGCCTTAGTCGACATGAGTCCTATTTATAACTTTATCAGCGAAGAAGAGACCATATTGTTGGATCTCAAGGGAGAAGATGCAAAGATGTGTTCACGACAATAAATATGAAGGTTCTACCGCTCAGTGGAATGTCTTGTGTCGTAGAGCTGCAGCTAGGAACTTGGAAGGGCTAATTGAACTTCTCTGTTGTACCCATGGTTGACTTCAAGATGGTGCTATACATGGACTTTTCAAAACAGTCAACATCATAGTCATGATAAATTTTCGATTGATATATATCTTGGAGCAGAGATCATCTTGCATTGTCCCTACTGTGGAAGGGCTTCAGGAAATGTGAGCTAACATATCTGGCTATCTTGAAGGAAGCTGACTGGAGCAGTGAGGCAGAGGAGGTTCCTCTATTGATTACTAAAGTTTTAGAGGACAATCAGGACCTAATGCCCCATAGTTTTTGATGACTATAGTGGAAAGCATTGCGTGTGCTGGTGTGCAAATTATGTAGGCTAGAATCCTTAATCTCTTAAGGGTTCGCCAGACTTTTGCTACGTGGTTTGACCTAAACTTGGGAGTGGTATTGGGAAGGGAAGGATTCTGTGGCATCCCCACAAAAATGGATCGGTGTTTGCTCTGATGCCATTATAAGGTCCCCCTCCCCAAAGTCACCCGGGTCAAGGGGAAACTTATGCTAAAGGTGCCGCTCTACGCAATTCAAACATGTATACTTGTCTATTCTTCAGGCATAGGATGATTGCCTTGTAATGCTAACAAGATATCATCACATCCAGATTCACTTAATAGCGGAAGCACAACTTAGAATTTTATATATATATATATATATATATAAAACAAGGCCATATGTTATGCTACCGCTAGGTTTCTAAGCATAAAAGGAACTAGGAAAGGAAAAACGGCTAGGGTTTCAAGGAAGAAGAAGGAATACCTGAATGATATTTTGCATGCCTCCAAAGAGGGGGGAAAAGGGGTATTTATGGAGCCCCCTTTTCCCTAGGGCCGGCCGGCCCCAATGAGGGCTGAACCGGTGTGGTTCAGCCCTCCTTCCTCTTATTGATTAGTTGCGGGCTGAACCGGATGGTTCAGCCCGGTCTTTATCCGGCGCTCCTTTGGGTCTTCTGGTGTATTTGAATCCTCGGAACCGCAACTCGTCCGGGGCCTTAACATTCCCCTCCCCATCAAGAGGCAGCTTGTCCTCAAGCTGGAAGTCGTGAAATAACTCCCGGAACTCCAAGAGGTCCACCCACGTGTTGTGTGCGGCAGACAGATCCTTCCACTTGACCAGAATCTCCGAACGGTACTCCGTGCCATGTTTCTTCCATCTGGTCAGCAGAATATCCTCTGGGCTGGGACGCAGCTCCCCCGTCGTAGTAGCCTCGGGTAGAGAGGGGAGCACGGTGGTTGTCGCTCCCAACTTCTTCTTCAGCAGTGAGACATGGAAGGTGGGGTGGATACGAGAGCCCTCATGGAGGGCAAGCGTGTAAGCGACCGGACCCACCCGTCGAGTGATGCGAAACGGCCCATAGAACCGTGGGGCTAGCTTCTGATTGGATCGGCGAGCAACTGAAAGCTGTCTGTAAGGCTGGAGTCGGAGAAAGACCTCGTCCCCAACCTGAAAGGTTCGTTCGGTCCTGTGCTTATCGGCCTGCAACTTCATCCGGTCCTGAGCAACCCGTAGATTGTCCCGCAAGAGAGCCAAGGTCTGATCCCGGTCTCGTAAAGCCCGATCCACGGCCGGCAGGGCAGTGCTGCCCGGTTCATACGATCGCAGAGTGGGCGGTGAGCGCCCGTATACCGCCTCGAAGGGGGTGATCCGACTGGCCGTGTGATACGACGTATTGTAACAGTACTCCGCCCAGTGTAACCACCGAGTCCACGTGCGGGGTTCATCCATGACAAAACAACGAAGATATGTCTCGACCCCCCGGTTCAGCACCTCTGTCTGGCCATCAGTCTGCTGACGAAGGTTGGATCGCGGTCCGATATGATGGAGCTCGGAAGACCATGAAGGCGCACTATCTCCCGGGCAAAGAGATCGGCGACGGTCTCCGCAGTGTAGGGATGGCTGAGAGCGAGGAAATGGCCGTACTTGGACAACTTATCCACTATGACCAAGATCACGGACTTGCCCTGGGACCGGGGCAAGCCCTCAATAAAATCCATCGAGACCGTCTCCCATATCTGCTGGGGAATCTCCACGGGTGTGAGCAATCCGGCTGGTGAAGACGTCTCATACTTCTGTCGCTGGCACATATCGCACTGCTGCACAAAACGCTGTGTGTCCCCGCGTAACCCCCTCCAAAAGACGTTGGCCCGAAGCCGCTGTAAAGTGCGAAGCACTCCGGCATGGCCTCCGGCCGGAGACGAGTGGAACTCCTGTAACATGATCTCCTTCCAAGGGGAGGAAGCGGGAATGACCACCCTCCCGTGGTAATACAAATGTCCCCCAACTAGCTGGTATCCTGGCGGTGTGGGTTGGCCCTGAGACAAGGCCTCCACAATAGGTTGTAGCTCGGGGTCGGAGGCTATCTCTCTCTGAATGTCATCCAAGGACTCGATCAACGGCACCGAGAGAAGGAAGAAAGTACTGTCAGGAAGGCGGGATAGGGCGTCGGCTACCAAATTCTCTTTGCCCTGCTTATACACGATCTCATAGTCATATCCCAGTAATTTCGTCAACCACTTCTGCTGGAGGGGAGAGGCCAACCTTTGATCCAAGAAGTGCTTTAGGCTCTGATGATCAGTGCGCACTTTGAAATGATGACCGAGCAGATAAGGACGCCATAGAGTCACTGCATGCAAGATAGCGAGTATCTCCTTCTCGTAAGTGGAAAGACCCAGAGTCCGTGGTGCCAACGCCTTGCTGAAATAGGCCAACGACCGCCCCTCCTGCATCAGAACCGCACCGATACCCACTCCTGAGGCGTCCTTCTCTACCACGAACTCCTTGGTGAAATCCGGTAGTGCGAGCACCGGCGTGGTCGTCATGGCCTCCTTGAGGGTGCAGAAGGCCCTTTCCGCTTCGTCATGCCAAGTAAAGGACTCCTTGTAGAGTAGCTGAGTAAGTGGTCGTGCCAGCTTACCATAGTCCTTCACGAATCTCCGATAGTATCCAGTGAGGCCCAAGAAGCCTCGAAGTGCTCGCACGCTGGTCGGTCGCGGCCACTCCACCATGCTTTCGATCTTCTTTGGGTCCGCCCTGACCCCTTGAGCCGAAGCCAGATGCACCAAATATTCCACCTCTGACTGTCCAAACGAGCACTTTGATAGTTTGGCATAGAACTGATGCTGCCGCAGAATGGTAAGAACTTGTGCCACGTGCTCAACATGCTCCTCCCACGACCGACTATATATCAGTATGTCATCGAAGAAAATGAGAACCGATCGCCGTAGGAGGGGCCGAAAGGTCTCATTCATCACGGCCTGAAAGGTCGATGGGGCATTGGAGAGCCCAAAAGGCATCACCAGGAACTCGTAATGCCCATCGTGTGTGCGAAACGCCGTCTTGTGGATGTCTTCAGTCTTCATTCTTATCTGGTGGTAGCCGGATCGGAGGTCCAGCTTAGTAAACAAACTCGCTCCATGCAGCTCGTCTAAGAGCTCCTCTATCATCGGTATCGGAAACTTATCCTTAATTGTTGAAGCATTCAAGTTGCGGTAATCCACGCAGAAACGCCAAGAACCATCTTTCTTCTTCACCAGGATGATGGGTGAGGAAAAGGCGCTGGTGCTCGGACGTATGATGCCGGTGGCCAGCATGTCTTTCACACTTTTCTCGATCTCCGCCTTCTGAATGTACGGGTACCGGTAGGGACGGACGTTCGGGGAGCAGCCCCTTCTTTCGTCTGTATGCCGTGATCCCTGAATCTGGGCGGAGGAAGCCCCCGGGGTTCTTGGAAAACATCTCGGAATTGTGACAAAAGTACCTGTATCCTCTCTGGAATGACCGGTGGGTCTTGGATCACGGCCTCCACCCCGACTATCATGGCCATAGGTGATCCCTGCTCCTCCAATCGCTGCAAGCTCCTCACGGAAATCTCTTTCAAAGGCGAAGACCGAATGCCCTGCAGGCAATAATCCTTCCCCTGCTGTGTAAACTCCATCGTCAGACGAACCCAATCGGTGGTCACCCTCCGCAACTGTCGTAACCATTGGACCCCCAACACCATGTCCGAACCCCGGATCGGGAGCAGGTACATATCCGTGTGGCACACGTAGCCCTGCACGCGGATCTCCACCCTCTGCATCACCCCCTCGCACCTGAGCTTACTCCCATCTGCCACCATCACCTGGAAAGCTGCCTCTCTGTCAATTGTCTGTCCCACCTTCGAAGCGACTGCGGGATTGATGAAGTTGTGGGTACTCCCACTATCCACCAGAATGGTCACTCGCTCCTTGCCCACCCAGCCGGTGAAACGGAGCGTCACGGGGGCCGTACACCCCTCCATCGCCTGCAAGGAGACTCCGAACTCTGCCAAATCCAGATTTGCCAAATCCAGATCCCCCACATCGGTTGCTTCTACCTGTTCTTCCTCGTCATCCTCCTCATGCAACATGAAACGGAGCGTCACGGGGGCAGTTTTTGAAGGGTAGCCTCCACGTCCTCATACTCCAGCGGCCCAAAACGAGCCGAAAAGGCCTCTACGTACTCCGGCCACGGAGCAAAGTTGCGTCCCCGCAAAAACCACTGCGTCCATTGATATGCATCTTCTTCCAGATGGAAAGCCGCCAGTTGTACCCACTGAGCCTCAGGAATCTCCTGATATTTGAAAAATAACTCCGTCTTCTGGATCCACTCCAGAGCATCCCCTCCCCTGAACTTGGGGAAATTCATCCGTGTCCGTTTGGGTTGCATGTATGGTCGCTGATTAGGTCCTCCCCAACCTCCACCATCTTGTCCCATTACTCCGGGTTGCCCAAAGTCTCCTTGAATTCCTCCCTGGTTCCACCCCGGATTTCTTCCCGGCCCCATATTGGTCGGACCGTATCCTCCATTATGTGCATTTGCTGGTTAAGGAGGAAAGAACCCCGTGGTACCGCCGAGAGGGACCGTATTTGCTCCGGTCGGCCGAAACAGTCCGAATCCTTGGTGTTGTGGTCTCCAGGGCTGTGCCGAAGGCTGCCCGAACCCCGATCCTTGCCGTAGCAGCCCTCCGTGAGTCGGGAAAGGCTGTTCGCACCCCCACGCTGATGCTGATCCACCGTCGGCCCCCCAACAACCTCCCGTGCTGTCCGCCGCTCGACCAGGAGGGGCGAAACCCCCGCTGAACCCACCGCTGCCCTCCGGTTGTCCGCCTGGAAGCCCGCTGGTCCGGGTCGGGGCAGTCGTCGTGCGAACGACGTCGGGCGGTAACCCCGCGCCCGATCCCGAGCCCGACGCTCCGTTTCCGTGACTTCCGCCTCCCGGATTTCCTCCGTGAGCCGAATTTGTCGCCTCCGTGTCCGATCCCGCGCCGTTCACGGCGTTCCCTTTCAGATTTTGCAAGAGGAGGGCTTTCAACTCCTCCATCTTCTCATCGAAGCGTTCTTCCATTTGTTGTTGCGAGTTTTTCATATTTGCGTCGATTGCCGCTACAGAGTCCGTCAACGCCACATAGTTCTCCTCGATGGCGGCCAATCTCGCCGTCTCCGCCTCCGTACGCGTCACCATGGTCGCAGGAAGGAGGCTCTGATACCAAATGTTATGCTACCGCTAGGTTTCTAAGCAGAAAAGGAACTAGGAAAGGAAAAACGGCTAGGGTTTCAAGGAAGAAGAAGGAATACCTGAATGATATTTTGCATGCCTCCAAAGAGGGGGGAAAAGGGGTATTTATGGAGCCCCCTTTTCCCTAGGGCCGGCCGGCCCCAATGAGGGCTGAACCGGTGTGGTTCAGCCCTCCTTCCTCTTATTGATTAGTTGCGGGCTGAACCGGATGGTTCAGCCCGGTCTTTATCCGGCGCTCCTTTGGGTCTTCTGGTGTATTTGAATCCTCGGAACCGCAACTCGTCCGGGGCCATAACACCATAGCCTGAATTTATACATATCAGCCCATTACTAGGCGAGGATAAAAGTACAGAAGCTCGCCGTCACCACGATGTAATGTCTCACATCTCTAAAAGTTGGTGGCAAAGCAATCATATCTACAGTAGCAGAAATTGGATTTATCGTTCGATTATCCTCAAGCTCTAGCAGGGCCTTGGACTGGGTCATCTCCTAAAAAGGTGAGCAATAATAACATTAGTCATAAGGCTAGTAGAATTCTCACCCCCTCCCAAGATCGCTAAAGCTTGGGGATGAGAGTGAGCCTTTGGAGATTGTACGATAGATGAAGGTTATAAAGTTAAATAATTAATAAAAACCAGTGAAAGTATTAAATGTTTGAAGTACTGAATTAAAGCTAGTGTTAAGCAGGTTATATAAACTGAAAGATGCAGACAGTCTAATCATTTAATCCATTATTGCATGTTTAACTTGCAGGAAATTAAACAAGTGTTCACAACCCACACAACAGCTTGGAGATTGGTGGATAACCATATAAATCTAAAGGAGCAAAAGCATCGATGATGGGGCTGTACATGATGGCTCCAGAGGAGTTGGAGAAACTTCACAAACAACTTTTAGTGTAATTGAATAGTGGGAGGACCGGGCCTTCCAAAGCACTGTACGGGGCACCGGTGTTGTTCCAAAAGAACTATGATGATTCTTTGCTAATGTGTGTGGACTATCGCGATCTGAACAAACTAAACCATCAAGATCAAATATCCGATTCCTTTGATCACTGATCTGTTCGGTAGACAGGGGAAAGCTAAGGTCTACACAAAAATGAACCTTCAAAAGAGATAGTACCAGGTTCGCATTGTGAAGAGTGATTAACCGAATATCATACGTGTCACCAAATATGGTGCATATGAGTGGCTAGTTATGCCATCAACTTGACCAACACACCCACAATGTTCTGCTTGTTGATGAAAAAGATATTTCATATGTACTTTGATCAGTTTGTGGTAGTATACTTGGACGACGTCATCGTGTATAACAACTTGGAGGGGCATGTTCAGCATCATCGCCTTGTATACGAGACGTTGCGGCAAAATGGGCTATATGTGAAAAGGTCAAAGTGCACATTTGCTCTATGAGATCCACCTTTTAGGACACATCCTCAATCATTGTATCTTGCAGATTGATACAATGTAAGTGACAATGATCATGGAGTGGAAACCGTCCACCAAGTTCATGGAGTTGAGGTCGTTCCATGGACTGGTGAAGTACTACTGAAGGTTCCATCCATGGAGACTCGCGGAGAACAGGCACACTGATGGATTTGTTACCGAAGGATAAAGGTTGGTGTTGGTCAGAGGAGTGCCAACAAACCGTCGAAGAATTGAAGACCACAGCGAGCACAAGCCAGTGTTATCATTGCCTAATTTTGACAAGATATTCAAATGGATGCACCAGACATTTCTATATGCACATACAAATGTACTTAGATGCATCACGGTGGATTGACCCAGAGTTGGGTGCAGTGGATTCTATGAGCCGAATACTGCAACAACACCTATAAAAATTCCTTATGACAACCTTGTATAAGGTGATGCACGAGCAGGATCCTCATGAGAGTCTGAGACTTGTCACATATGAAGAAAGCACAACCATAGTTGATGAGGTGGATAGAGCACCCCTGATCGTAATCACATGGTCTATGCTGCCTGCACTTAAATTACAACAGACACAAGTGCGCTTTGCAACAAAGAGCAACGAGGCTTTGGTAAGGCATACACCAACGACCAACGAGAACTCTCCTTTGCACTAAATGATTGGATATGATTGAAATTACATGTCTACAGCCAAAGCTCATTGTTTAGGCACACAACAATTTTCACTAGTTATTATGAACCCCGTCAAATCCAGAAGCAAATTGGAAAATGGTGTACAAACTACAATTGTCAATTGATGACAAGATCTATAATGACTTCTAATGGCGATCGACGGCCCACACACATTTATTCCCGCAGGAGGCGGTGATCGGCGACCCATTTGGGCGATCCGAGTCCGCGGATGCGCCCGGATGGTCGCTCCGAATCTTTTTACTATATTACTTTAGTTATTTTTTGTTGTATTTGGCTTCCGATCGGCCCGTTCATTATGAGCCATCCATCAGGATGCACTAGCCCTTTTTTCCTCTATATATACTCATGCTTGTAGACTTCTGAGGGACCGGTGGTTGCTCCTTGGCAGCCGGCTGGTCCAATTCGAGGATCCCGACTTTGGTCCGCTTTTCCCCAGCTTCCGTCCGCCGCCCGACATCTCCCAGCCTCGATATAGCTCCCGCTCAGCCCTCTCACTCTCCCGATCTTCCTGCATCGCCATCTCCCAGCCCGGGTAAAGCTCCCGCACCCCCTCTCCGCCCCTCACTCTCCCGATCAGCCTGCTGCCCCTTCTCCAGCACCCCCTGCGACCCATCCACCCTTCCCCGCACCCATTTCCCTCTACCATCCCTTTTCCCCGGCCGGACAACATCTTCCCCCGCCCGGAACACCTTGTCGGCGCCTTCCCTGTACTCCCTTACCCCTCCTGACCCCTTCCCCTCCTCCTGAACCCGCACACCCCACTCTTTGCCCCAACAACGTCCGATCCATTACTACTAGCCCTGTAGCCTCCAAATCTACCTAACACTTCTCCACTCAGCCGTTCGTGGAGCCACTAGCGCCGTTTTCCACATCTCTAAGCTAGTCGCCACAAGCATGAGTGAATCTAGGTATGAATGTTGTAAATTTTCATTGATTGCTTTGGTTTAAACTCTTGTTTATGGATTTAATTATCATAAGTATTAGTTTTCGTTAATTGTGCTGTAATTTGCGGAGTGCATTTGGCGCACTTGAACGAAATTGCGGCTCACATCGTTGGTTGGTTTTAAATTGTCCTTTATTCGCCTTGTCTTGTTAAACAATTGTGCAATTGGTATTTAGATGCTTATAATTTTAATTGCTCACTGGTGGATCTTAGGCTTCGTTTGGCGTAGTGTTTGGAGCTCTCAGTTTGGGACAAGATCTATAATGACTTCTGATGGCGATCGATGACCCACACACGTTTATTCCCGCAGGAGGCGGTGATCGACGACCCATTTGGGCGATCCGAGTCCGCGGATGCGCCCGGATGGTCGCTCCGAATCTTTTTACTATATTACTTTAGTTATTTTTTGTTGTATTTGGCTCCCGATCGGCCTGTTCATTATGAGCCGTCCATCAGGATGCCCTAGCCCTTTTTTCCTCTATATATACTCATGCTTGCGGACTTCTGAGGGATCAGTGGTTGCTCCTTGGCAGCCGGCTGGTCCAATTCGAGGATCCCGACTATGCTCCGCTTTTCCCCGGCTTCCGTCCGCTGCTCGACATCTCCCAGCCCCGATATAGCTCCCGCTCATCCCTCTCACTCTCCCGATCTTCCTGCATCGCCATCTCCCAGCCTGGGTAAAGCTCCCGCCCCCTCACTCTCCCGATCAACCTGCTGCCTTTTCTCCAACACCCCCTGCGACCCGTACACCCTTCCCAGCACCCGTTTCCCTCTACCATCCCTTTTCCCTGGCCGGACAACATCTTCCCCCTCCCGGAACACCTTGTCAGCGCCTTCCTTGTACTCCCTTACCCCTCCTGACCCCTTCCCCTCCTCCTGAACCTGCACACCCCACTCTTTGCCCCAACAATGTCCGATCCGTTACTACTAGCCCTGTAGCCTCCAAATCTACCTAACACTTCCCCACTCAGCCGTTCGTGGAGCCACTAGCGCCGTTTTTCTCATCCCTAAGCTAGTCGCGACAAACACGAGTGAATCTAGGTATGGATGTTGTAAATTTTCATTGATTGCTTTGGTTTAAACTCTTGTTATGGGATTTAATTATCATAAGTATTAGTTTTCGTTAATTGTGGTGTAATTTGCGGAGTGCATTCGGCCCACTTGAACGAAATTGCGCCTCACTTCGTTGGTTGGTTTTAAATTGTCCTTTATTCGCCTTGTCTTGTTAAACAATCGTGCAATTGGTATTTAGATGTTTTATAATTTTAATTGCTCACTGGTGGATCTTAGGCTTTGTTTGTCGTAGTGTTTGGAGCTCTCTGTTTGAGGCAAACGTCGCCGCACAACGGGTAACCAAATGGCCGGCGGTTGCATCCGCCGTGTCATGGGAAATGGAGGAAAACGGAGGGATTCCAACCGTGGTCTCCCCCCTCCGGTTCCAAAAGCCCTCCTCCCGCCTCCTGAGCAAAACACCAAACCAGACGAAGGCCTTAATTTGGGACGGTTGCCTCATGTGACACGTGCACTGCATTTAGACTGCATTGTCATTTGGTGTAATTCCTGTTCGGCTACCACTGCATCAACTTCCGTGTGCCCCAACCGAAACCTTATGTGGGGATCCTCCCAAGGAACCAACCATACATAAGGGTCAGACAGTGATCCAACCACCTCAAGTGCATGTGCAAGAATTAAAGAAGACGTGATCGAGGAGCTCATTCGTTTGGCGCGGCTTATCGCGACTTATTTGCTCCGGTGAGGTTGGACAAAAACGTCATTGTCATAGAATGTATGTTTAGTATGACAAATGTTACTACCGTTACAAAAAAAAACTAGTTTGAGGCATAAGATTTTGATATGACAATTACATTTTTGTGCAACTTCACCGGAGCAAATAAGCCGCGATAAGCCGCGCCAAACGCAACCTAACCACCATCAACTATAACTAATTACTCATAAAACAAAACTAATCTAACGGTTTGCAAAATTTATGAGCTGTTATTTCGTTTATTCGGACCAAAACAAAAGCAAATTATAAGGAAAACATAATTGAATTACTGAATGTGATTTTCCGTGCAAGCAGGCCAATCAACGGATCATCGACGCTGTAGCCACCCGTTTGCAGATCCCGTCGGAGAAGGTCATATCAAATCTAGCAAATTATGGAAACACAAGTGCCGCCTCCATTCCTCTTGCGTTAGATGAGGCCGTGCGGGCGGGCAAGGTAAAGGAAGGCGATGTGATAGCTGCCTCAGGCTTTGGAGCCGGGCTCACCTGGGGTTCTACCATTGTGAGGTGGGGATAGAATTCATTTGAGCTTCTATATTTATTTGGAAAGCCTTAGGGCTTGAGCTTCCTGGAGCATGATTCAAGACCTTTTCTTTTCTTCTCTTCTCTTGCTTCCCGCATTTGTTAGGGAATAGATTGTTCTGCCCATGCAAAAAATTACTTTCTCAACTTGATTTTAGTGTTCTACAAAAACAATATTTTTTGAATTTTGCTTTGTGGAATAATGATTTTTTAAAAAGATTCTTATATTCTTCCATCTACGTCGATCATTTTGCCTGCGAAAACTAAGTTGAGATTGGAGCATTTTTGTCCGTTGCATGCGCTGAACAATCTTTCTGTGTTGTTTGTAGCTGTTCATAGCGATAATAATCTTTTGTTAATGTTTATTAAGCTTGTTGTTTTCATTTTTGATTCGGTCAAATTCTCAAATTATTTAGCTAAATTCACTTGTTATGCATTCTCACTGGGAGTTTACCAAGCAGTTACATAAGCCCTTTTTGGAGGGCAGAAGGCCAGATGTATTATTGCCACTGCACTGGGCTCTTGTGCAACACCGCTAGTATACTATTATTTAAAAAATGGACTTGCTGAGCTGTGCTCTGTTTGGAATGGCGGTAGCATTCTGGAAAGCTCTTCCAAAGATGTTATTATCATTGTTTTTCAAGTTGTTTGGTTGACCAGTCCTTAAAGTTAAAGGGCTTCAAAAGTTCTATCTGGCATGAGGGTGGTGGCGGTCGTGAGCGCCACATTTAAGAACCGTCGTTTGTGAATGCCCGACTTCACCTAAGGAACTTTATCCTTTTTTTGTTCAAATTTAGCCTTTTTCCTTGGTGGTGATCATAATTATTGTCATGTTAAACACGTTTTATGAACATAGTATTTCTGTCCAAACTTTGCGGAGCAAATATGCTGCGCCAAATGAATGACGATTTGTAACCACTGCATTCTTGATTGCCACTCCCATGCCAAACAGACCCATAGTCGTCCTCATGGTTTTTCAAGTGCTCGCATTGCAAAGCAAACCACAATTTACTTGTTTTAATCAGGGAGGTAGTTTCTCGTCCTTCTCATTTCCCTCTCATTCTGTTGGTCTGCAGTCTCTTTGACGCATGCCTTCGCCGAATAGGAGGAGCGAGTTTTATTCATATATAAATCCGTCAAAGTTTAGGTGGAGGTTATTCAATCAGGATTTTATTTGCAAAGCGAACTACGGAGAATTCTTGGAAAAACATTGTGGCTGTGTTTTCCCTATTCTCATTAATTAATTTCTCTCATCATTTAGCATGTGTTTGGCTATTACAATACCATGTAGATGCAGAAAAACATTGGCAAATATACTGTTTTATCATAATGTTGTGGCTAATATGATTTATTTGTGATGAAAAAATAGACCATTTAAGCACATTTAATGGAAATGTATTTTACCATCTTCCAACTACTTTGTAAAGGGCAGTTTAGAAAAATGGACTTTTTCTAAACCATCTGCAGAGTATGAGTAATTATGGTGGATTCAGATCAGTTTCATTTGGAATCAGTAACCGATCCATATTAGTTTTGTTCCGACTTTTTTGGAACCAAAATTGACCCATTTACTCGAAATCTAGAATCATACCCGAGCCGAAATTTTCGGTTTGATTCTCGATTGTATCTGTCGTCTTACTTTGCGTTGATAATGACTCGCATTACATGAAGTAATAGAGCAAGTTGCAAGTCGATATAGCCTCTAAACACCCCTGAAGAGTCCCCAATCTGTGGAACTTCCTTAGGTCACTTAAGATTCCCTCCTTTAAAATTGATTTTTGGTTCCTTCTCTTCTTAATTCTCTTAATAGGTGATTTAGGGCCTGTTTGGGAAGGCTTTTCAGAAAGGGAGCGGTGGCAAAAGGATGGTAGGAAAAGGAGCTTTTGGAAAATGTCTATTAGAAAAGGAGAACTGTTTGGGTAAACTTTTTTTGCAGAGCTTTTCAAAAAGGAGACACAATTATTTCGCCGGGGAAGGTTTTTTTCGCCGGGGAAGGTTTTTTTCGTCCGGGAGCGAATTTTTCACCGGGTGACTGTTTTTCTCGCCCGGGCGTGAATTTTTCCCTGGGCGTGATATTTTCGCCCGGGGGCGATATTTTCGCCTGGGGGCCAATTTTTCGGCCAAACCCTATATTTTCGGCCGGGCCCCAATTATTCGGCAGGGTGCCAATTTTTCGGACGGACGCGAATTTTTTGAACGGGCGCGAATTTTCCGGATGAGCACGAATTTTTTCGGATGACGACAAATTTTTCGGACGGGCGCGAATTTTTCGGACGGGCACTAATTTTTCGACTAGGCGGGAAAATTTCGCCCGGACGCGAATTTTTTGCACGGCCGAGAATTTTTTGCACGGACGCGATATTTTCGCTCGAAAGCGAAAAAAATAGCTTACAAGCTAAAAAAATACACGACCGGGCAAAAAAATCACGAACGGGCAAAAAATCACGTCGAGGCGAAAAATTCGCTCCCGGGCGAAAGAAATAGTGCCCGGGTGAAAAACCGCTCCCGATCAAAAAAATCGCGTCCGGGAGAAAAAAAATAGCGCCCGGGCGAATATATTGCGTCTGGGAGAAAAAATCGCGCCCGGGCAAAAATATCGCCCCGAGCGAAAAAATCGCGCCCGGGCGAAAAAATCACGCCCGGGCGAAAATATCGCGACCGGGCGAAAATATCGCAACCGGGCGAAAAAATCGCGACCAGGCGAAAAAAAACGCGTGCGGGCGCAAAAATCGCCCGCGGAAGAAAAAACACGCGATGGCGAAAAAATCGCGCCGGTGTAAAAAAATCGCGCCCGGGAAAAAAAATCGCGTCGGTGCAAAAAAATCACGCCCGGGCGAAAAAAGCGCGTCTGGGCAAAAAAATCGCCCCGGGCAACAAAATCGGCTCGGGCGAAAAAAAATCGTGCAACGACAAAAAATGGTACCCGGATGAAAAAAACGCACCCGAGTGAAAAAATCAAGTCGGATGAAAAATCGGCTCAGGCAAAAAATACACGCTCGGGCGAAAAAAAATCATGCACGGGCAAAAAACCGCACTCGGGCGAAAAAAACTCACCCGGGCGAAAAACCGCGCGCCCGGGCAAAAAATTCCAGCCCAGGCGAAAAATGCCAACCAGAGCGAAAAATGGCTCAGGCGAAAAATCCGCGCCTGGGCAAAAAATTCGCGCCCGGGCGAAAAATTCGCCCACCGGTGAAAAATTCGAGCCCGGACGAAAAATTCGCGTCGCGCAAAAAAAACACACGGACAAAAAAATTACGCTCGGAAAAAAAATCGCGTCAAGACAAAAAAAATCAAGTTGTAGATTTTTTTAAGAGATAAATGTTTTTGGATGAGAAAGTGCTTTTCGAAAAGGTTGAAAAGTAGGTGACATGTGACTTTTCCAAAAGATGAGCAAATGGAGTTTTTTGCGGTAGCTTTTCCCACCGATAGACAATCCAAACGGTCTATTAAGTGTGGTAGCGTTTTCCAGAAAACGAAAAGGAGCTAAAAAGCCCTCCCAAACAGGCCCTTAACCAAACGACTTCCTTTGTTGCTTCATCCATCACCATATACTGCTTCAGCGGAAAAGATAGAATGTTCTTCTGTTTCCTTGAATTCCATGAAACTGTCATTTTGCTTATTTGGAATACGAATCTACTAATACTCTTGCAATCGTCGGCACTGTCAGCCCAATCATTGTCTGAGTATCCAGCTAGATTATCTTCCTCATCCCCAACTAAGGCCCTCGGCTCGGGGACAGTGACATTCTATTTAGTCCCGCGAGGACATACTCACAAGGTTTTTGCGACGACAACCACACCGCTCTCTTTAAATCTGCAAGACCATGGTCCTCAGTTCTACTCTCTGAGCTCACCTCCCAAGGCCATGGGGCAATCTCCCTTAATTCAGCAAGTTTCCACTCACGAGATCATCATTCCAACCGCCAAGGTGCAGGTTCACTTTAGTGTCGTGAGTTCATACTCGTGAAATCTTCCATTCAGCAATCGTGGTGCTCTTTTTAATTCTGTGGGTGCCTACTCACGGGGTCGTGGCTTCAACCAATACATTGTTCTTCTTTTTTTTATTCTGCGAAGTTCATATTCGTGTGTACATCGATTGAATGACTCTGGTAGTGAACGCGAGTTCGTACTCGCGAGGGCCAGCTTGAGCAACTACTCTTTAATTCTGTCAGTTCATACTCGTGAGGTCGTCGCTTCATCAATTATGGTGTTCTATTTAAACTCGCGAGTTCATACTCGTGAAGTATTTGTATCAACAACTATGATATTCTTTTAATTTCCGTGAGCTCATCTCGCGAGTTTCTCTGGGTGTTATCTTTTATTCCGCGAGCTCATCTTGCGTTATCTAGAGGTATTCTATCTTATTCCACGAGCTCATCTCACGAGGTTCTTTGGGTGTTATCTTCTATTCCGCGAGCTCATCTCGCGTTCTCTGGAGGTATTCTATCTTGTTTTGCGATCTCATCTCGCGAGCTTCTTTGGGGGTTATCTTTTATCCCGCAAGCTCATCTCGCGTTCTTTGGAGGTATTCTATCCTATTCTGTGAGCTCATCGCGCGAGGTTCTTTGGGTGTTATCTTTTATTCCACAAGCTCATCTCGCGTTCTCTGGAGGTATTTTATCTTATTCCGCGAGCTTATCTTGTGAGTTTATCTGGGTGTTATCTTTTATTCTGTGAGCTCATCTCGCGTTCTCTGGAGGTATTCTATCTTATTCCGCGACCTCATCGCGCGAGGTTCTTTGGGTGTTATCTTCGATTCCGCGAGCTAATCTCACGTGATATAGAAGTAATCTATTTTATTTCACGAGCACGTCTCGCAAGGTCTTGGCTAGCCTATCTTATCCCGCGAGCTCCTCTCGTGAAGTCTTGAGGTGTTCTGTCTTATTCAGCGAGGTCATTACTTCAATGATCGGGGTATACACCGCATCTCTTCAACATATTAACCGGTGAGGACTTCATATTCCACAAAGTGTGCTCCTTGATTCCACGAGCTCAACTAACGAGGTTTTGGGACCTTCCCTCTTATTTTGCGAGTTCATCTCGCAATGCCTTGGGGTGTTCCTGTTAATTCGACCAAAGTCAGCAACTTATACTTCATGCTACGTATTCAAAGGGGCTATTGCTCATAACTCACTTCAACAAGGGAAGTCATCGTCAATTAGATCTTGTAAAATATATTTGTTTTATTATTGTTATTTGCGAACATAAACCAAAGTACTAGCTCATTAGTGTCTGTTCCATTTCTTCAATATTACCGGTTAGAGTGAGATGACGTCTTCGAGCTATGATGTTGTCTTCGAGCTATGATGTTGTCATAGTCTGGGTCCCTGCGCGAGTTTCTCTCCTGCATATAATCTACTTGCCCCATCGAGTGAGTAGAAGCCTCGAGCTGTGATGTTGTCATAGTCCGGGTTCCTGCGCAAGCTCCTATCCTGCAAACCAGCTACTTTCCCCCTCGAGTGAGATTCAATTCCTGGAGCAGTGATGCTGCTGTAGATTGGGTCCCTGCGTGAGCTCCACTCCCGCATACTGTCTACTTGCCCCCTCGAGTGAAATTCAAGTCCTCGAGCTGTGATGTTGTCGTAAACTGGGTCCCTGCGCGAGCTCCTCTTCCGTATATCGACTACTTACCCTTTCGAGTGAGATTCAAGTCCTCGAGCTGTGATGTTGTCGTAGACCAGGTCCCTGCACGAGCTCCTCTCCCGCATACCGGTTACTTGCCCCCCTCGAGTGAGTAGAAGACCTTGAGTTGTGATGTTGCAGTAGTCCGGGTCCTTGTTCGAGCTCCTCTCCCGCATTCCGGCTACTTTCCCCCTCGAGTGAGATTTAAGTCCACAAGTTGTGATGTTGTCGTAGACTGGGTCCCTGCGCGAGCTCCTCTCCCGCATACCGGTTACTTTCCCCTTCGAGTGAGTAGAATACATCGAGCTGTGATGTTATCGTAGTACTGGTCCTTACGCGATCTCCTCTCCTGCATACCAGCTACCCGCCCCCTCGAGTGAGATTCAAGTCCTCGAGCTGTGATGTTGTCGCAGATCGGGACCCTGCACGAGCTCCTCTCCGGCATACTCGCTACTTGCCCCCTCGAGTGAGATTCAAATCCTTGAGCTGTGATATTGTCGTAGACTGTTTTGCTGTACGAGCTCCTCTCCTTCATACCGACTACTTTCTCCCTCGAGTGAGATTCAAGTCCTCGAGTTGTGATGTTGTCATAGATCGGGTCCCTGCGTGAGCTCCTCTCCCGCATACTGGCTACTTTCCCCCTCGAGTGAGTAGAAGACCTCAAGCTGTGATGTTGTCGTAGTCTAGGTCCCTACGCGAGCTCCTCTCCCGCATACCGGCTACTTGCCCCCTCGAGTGAGATTCAAGTCCTCAAGTTGTGATGTTTTCATAGACCGGGTCCCTACACGAGCTTCTCTCCCGCATACCGGCTATTTGCCCCCTCGAGTGAGATTCAAGTCCTCGAGCTATGATGTTGTTCATAGACCGGGTCCCTGTGTGAGCTCCTCTCCTGCATATCAGATACTTGCCCCCTCGAGTGAGTAGAAGACCTCAAGCTGTGATGTTGTCGTAGTCCAAGTCCCTGCGCGAGCTCCTCTCCCGCATACCGACTACTTGCCCTCTCGAGTGAGTCCAAGTCCTCGAGTTGTGATGTTGTTGTAGTCTGGGTCCCTGCACGAGCTCATCTTCTACATACCGGCTACTTGACCTCTCGAGCGAGTCCGAGTCTTGACTAAATTGACGGCATAGCTTGGACCCCTACATAGGCTTACCTCCTACGGGTTGCCCGCTTGCCCACCAAACTTGGGCCCATTCTCTATCTCCAGTTGAGATCGCTCGTTTAGTGAATGGCCTGGCATGTGTTGACCTCTTCTCCACCTTCAGTTGATCTCGGCTCCTACAAGGTGTTGACCTCTTCTCCACCTTCAGTTAAGCTCGGCTCCTATAAGGTGTCGACCTCTTCTCCACCTCCAGTGAGTTCGCTAGTTTGTCGAAGGGCCCGGGAGGTGTCGACCTTTCTTCTTCTACCTCCAGTTGAGCTCGCTAGTTTAGTGAAGGGCCTAGGAGGCGTCGACATCTCTTCTTCCACCCCTAGTTGAGCTCGTTAGTATAGCGAAGGGCCTTGGAGGTGTCAACCTCTCTTCTTCCACCCCCAGTTGAGCTCGCTAGTTTAGCAAAGGGTCTGGGAGGTGTAAACCTCTCTTCTTCCACCCCAAGTTGAGATTGCTAGTTTAGCGAAGGGCCTGGGAGGTGTTGAACTTTCAGCTACTCGCCAAATCAGGGTTGGATGATTTCTTTCCGACCTCTAGCGAGCTCGCAAAAAAGCGGGGATTGTGTACTGTTGGGTACATTGGACACAATGTACTTGATTTGAAGTAACCCTTTCAACTCAATGATATGCACAAATATGTATTTGATGTATATTTTAGTTCATGATTGCAGGTTGCCTATGTCATTTTGATTTGACAGGTGGTCGAAGTTACATTGACAGGTGGACACTAAGAAGCTGACTAAAAAGTGAAGAAAAATTGTCTAAGTATTAAAGCGTCGTGTGAAGTCAGCAAAGTGCTGAGTGAAGTCAGCACAGTCAGCATCAAGTAACTTGTAGTGCAGAAAATTGGCTAAGTACAAAAGTGTCGACACACTTCAACTATGTCGACACCTTTGCAGAAGTTGTGTCGAGACAAGTATGTTATCTCGAAACTTTGAAGTCTAAGTTAGTAGTGTCGAGACGAGTCAGCTAACTCGACACATTGAAGATTCAATACAGCAGTGTCGAGACAAGTCAGCTATCTCGACACCTTGAAGACTAAGTCAGCATTGTCGAGACAAGTCAGCTATCTCAACACCTTGAAGACTAAGTCAGCAGTGTTGAGACAAGTCAGCTATCTCGACACCTTTAAGCTTAAGACAATAGTGTCAAGACAATACAACTGTCTCGACACAAAGAATATTGAAAATTATACTAAGTAAAATAGTGTCGAGACAAATCAAATGTCTCGACACAATGGAGGATTAAAGCAATTATAAAAGTGTCGACACCGGCAGACTGGAGTGTCGAGATAGTTCAACTGTCTCGACACAGTAAAGAAATAAAGCAAGCATAGAAGTGTCGACACCCAGCAGACAATTGTGTCGAGACAATTCAACTGTCTCGACACAGTGCAGATTTGAAGATGTCGACGCAGATGACAGTTGTGTCGAGACATGTCAACTGTCTTGACACTTTCAAGTTCAGCATGAAAATTCTTCTAAGTAAAATTGTGTCGAGACTGCTAAGATGTCTCGACACCTTCTAAGAACAAGTGTCGAGACATTTTGGACATATCGACACTTATGTTTCTGAAGATGTGCAATGTCAACACAGAAGTGTCAGGACAAGTCAGAAATATCACATCAGCTACATTAACGTGGTATCTCAACAGAAACAGTTTAAAGGAGAATTTTAAGTATGATGTCACATGTTGATGTCATCAAACAGAATCCAACAATACACAAAGGCTATAAATAGAGGGGTTGTCTACACAGAAAGCAACAATCAGACAAATCATTCCATTCTCTCATTCTGATTTTTCTAAGTCAGAGGAGGGAGACAATCCCGAGAAGGAGAAGGAAGACGAAAGTCTTCAAGAAGATCTTCAGATTCTTTCATCAAGTGATCAGAAGATTCAAGTGGATCTGTTCTACAAATTCTTTAAGAAAATCAAGCCGATCATCAAGAAGATTGCAGATCCAGAGAAGAATCTCTTCAGCTAGATTATTCATCAAGATTTGTTCTTTGCAGCTGAATTGAAGAATCTGAATTCATTCAGATAAGTCAGATTACAGATTTGTTTTCTGAATATTTTTCTATTAATTTTGTAAGATCTCCTTAAGATCTGAGTGGATAGGAGAGTTTATCTCTGAGTTGTAAGCCTAATTTATAAAGGCTGAGGTTGGATTCTTGAGGGACCTATGGTAGGTGATTTGAGTGGGATCACTGAGGTGTAAGCCTGTGTTATAAAGTGTTGGGTCCATTGTTCCCAATGTCCTTGATTTGTAAGAAGTCAAACAGGTTAATGTCACGCACATCAACTGTATTTGATTTGCATTTGAGGTCTTGAGTGCAGGTAGACCATATCATATTGATTGGACATGTGGACACACTAAGTGGTTGCTGGACATATCCAAAATCGCCTAAGTCCACAAGCGTTAAGTGGAGCAAGCTCACTCAACGTCAGAGGTATGGACTCAATACTATATAGTAGAAATTTGGTTAAGTACAAAATCGTTGAGTGTAGTCTACTCACTCAATGCGATATAACATATAGCGTTGAGTCTGTCTCAGCCTAACTGGAAGATAGCCAAAAATGTTGCTAAATCCACAAGCGTTGAGTGTAGTCTACTCACTCAACGCCATACAACAAAAAGGTTGAGTCAGGCTAAACCTAGAGAAATTGGCTGAAAATGTGGCCAAGTCCACAAGCATTGAGTGTGGTCTACTCACTCAACGTCATACAACTTTTAACGTTGAGTGTTGTTGTGTCAGTCAACTCCATAGAAAAGTTGGGCAAAATTTTCACTAAGTCCACAGGCGTTGACTGTAGCTTACTCACTCAACGCCAGATAACAGAAAATTATGTTAAGTAGTTTGGCGTTGAGTGGAGCTTATTCTCTCAACGTCAATGCGTAGAAATATTTGCTAAGGCAAATACCGTTGAGTGAGGTAAGCTCACTCAATGCTCTCGACGCTCTCAACTCTCTCAACGCTCTCAACGCCTTGGAGCAAAAATTTTGCTAAGTCCAAAAGCGTGGACTGCTTGACTTTCGTCGAGCTCAGCTTCGTCGAACTGAGCTCAGCGATTGTCGAGCTGAGCCAAATTACTCATTTTAGCCTAGAGTTCGTCAAACTCAGTTCAGCCTTTCGTCGAACTAAGTCCACAGTTCGAACTGACATTATACCTTCGTCGAGCTGAGCTCGACGTTCGTCGAACTTAGTTCAGCCGTTTGTCGAACTAAGTCTGAAGTTCATCGAATTGAGTTTGGACTTTCATCGATCTAAGTTTGCAGTTCATCGAACTGAATTTCCTGACTTCCATCTTACCCTTTTTGTTCACTTGTCCAATCAAGGACAACCTGCATGCATGAACTTAAACACACATCAACTATATCTATGTGTGTATGTCATTGACAAATTTGACTTCTTACAAATCTAGAACATTGGGGTCAATGGACCCAACACCTTGTGAGAGGCTTGCCTAGGATGTCATCCTTCGTCGACGGTCAAGCTTGCGTGGGATGTCAACACAGTGAAGCTTATCATTTTACATTTGTTAAGGCGCAATCTTGGTGTAAGGCACAATTGGAGGTTGTTCATGGTGATCTGGTGGGACCGACCGTCACCGCCAGTCTTGGAGGCAGCAGGTACATGCTAATATTGGTTGATGACTACTCGAGGTATACTTGGGTGTACTTTATGAAGGAGAAGTCGAACGTGTTCCATTTGTTTGTGGAGTTCAAGAAGCTTGTGGAGGGTCAGCTTGGTCTGCGGATCAAGAAGTTGAGAATGACTAACGGAGGCGAGTTCGGCTCAACCGTGTTCTCTAACTTTTGCAGGAAGCATGGGATCCGAACGGAGCTCTCTTGTGGACATACTCCAAAACAAAGTGGAGTAGAAGATCAGAATATTCATCTTTTGATGGAGACCTTCAAGTGTTGGCTTCAGTGCAAAGGAATTCCTAAGGCCTTTTGAGCGGAAGGGATGGCCTACGCGGCTCATGTCATCAATTGGATGCCTCTGAGTCTGGTCAACACAAAGACTCTGTATGAGCTGATGTTAAGGATAAAACCCAACGTGAAGTACCTTCGGGTGTTTGGATCTACCTACTTTGTACACACTCTGGATGCTCTCAAGACAAAGCTAGTCTTCATTGGGTATGATGAGTAGAAGAGGAGATGGAGGTATATGGATCCTGCAACGAAGAAGTTCATCGTGTCGAGAGTCGTTGTCTTCGATTAGCTGACGTTGTATTGGGGTAGCTCAGATGTGGATCTAGAGGTGAGCAGGTTAGATTGTGGGCTGGAGAAGGCTGCTACTAAGGTTTATATAGAGCTGCCTATGTCACCAGGAGCTCCAAGTTATTCTAGCTCCGGGGCAGAGGCATCTGGGTCAGGAAGCAAGGGGAGCGATGCTCCAGGTGCTTCTGGCTCGAAGAAGATTGCTTCTGGTTCAGGAAGAAGGGGGAGCGTTGCTCCAGATACTTCTTGTTCAGGTAGCAAGGGGAGCGATGTTCCAGACAATTCTTGTTCAAGAGCGGAGGCTTCTGGTTCAGGTAGCAGGGGAGCGTTGCTCTAGGTGCTTCTGGCTCCAGTGCGGTGGCTTCTTGTTCAGGAAGCAAGGGGAGCATTATTTCGGGTTTGCCTGGGAACGGAGCTGGTTCAGAAGGAGCAGTAGAGGTGGTTAATCGTGATCAGGTTCTTCGGAGATCGAAGAGGATCACCAACCGACCAGCTCGATATTCCGGAGGAAATGCGGTGAGCTTGGTATTATGTTTCCTTATAGGCCCTCAGATCGAGCAAGTGTCTTCTAGCTGTGATGATACTGTTGAAGCCGAGAAATTTCTCAACCTCAGAAATCGGACTAGGCAACCTGAAGTTACTGGTCGGCCAGTCGGGAAGATGATCTCTGGTCAGGAAACATGAACGAATTGCGCAAACAAGACCCCAGGTTGCTACGGCGGGAAGGTCCCACCACGTACCCAGTTGCTTAGGAGAAGCAACCCCTTCTCAACCAGATTGGCCGAGCTAGGTACGAAGGAGGCGAGCTTGAGCAATAACGAGTCAAGGGCAGTTGCTGGAACTCGCGAGGGCTCGGGCCGAGAATTGCCTGTCCTCTCTTTCGTACCCCCGGGGTCCTATTTATAGGGAAAACCAAAGAAGGGGGGGTCTTACTTATACCCCACCCTGGCGAATTGGCGATTTCCCCGGGGAGCTCGCCTGGAAGAGGCGAGTATCTGGTCATAGTCGCCACCTGGCGAGTTGGCCTGGGGAGCTCGCCATACTCGCCCGAACCTTCCGCGGCCCGGGGTGCTGGTCTGGATCCCCACCTTGTGTTGTTGCCTTTGACTTTTGATGACCTGGCGGTAGTAGGGCCCTCCCTCGTCGAATATGGATTGTACACAATCCCCGCTCTTTTTGGGCGACATAGGAGCCCGGAAAGATTCATCCAACACCTATTCGGCGAGCATCCCTGCCGGGTATATGGTCAGCTCGCCTCGTCGCCTGCTGGTAGAGTAGTCTATAAATAGGGGGGCTTCGTTTTTGAAACGGTCCCTGGAGCTCGCCGAAGATGTCGGACGTTGAACAGCTGTTGAAGGACAATCTCGCCGCCCTGTCGGGCCTCCTCGGCATAGCCAGGTCGAAAAGACCGCGCGAGGATGATCCTACTGTCTTGCCCCCGCCGAAGAAGAAGAAGAAGACGAAAAAGGTCAAGCAGCCCGCCACTACGGTGGTCGGCTCGCCTCCACTGGCGCACCAGGTCGCCGCGGCGACTGAAAATCCCGTAGTGTCGTCCAGCACCCAGAGGGTGTTGAACGACCTAGGGCTCGACGACCTCCCTGGGTCGACCCGGGGCAGCCCGCTGGAGAACCCGGGAATGACCGAGGAGCTCGCGGCCGTGAAGGAGTCCGCGACGTCTCAGGCTGAGGTCGTCACCGTGACAGGTCGCTACCTCGAACTCTTCCCTGCTGGGTTGTCGCTGCTCCTTTGCTGACTTCTTTTCTTATGCAGATTCTCCGATTGCCGCGGACGCGGCACTTGATGTCGTCCCCCTCAGCTCGGCGCCCTTACTCGCCCTGGCAGCCGACAGGCCGTCCAAGACCGCCTACACGGTCAGGATAGGCCTCGACTCGAGGAAGGCGCCTGGGGCGGCATTGGTGAAGGGCCCCCCGCCTGCGAGTAAGGAACTGCCGGCGAAAACCACTCCTGCCGGGTCATCTGGGGCGGCGCGCGAGGTTCCTCCGGCGAGTACGGCGGCTGGTGTTGTTGCGAGCGGCGGTAAGATACCCCCGGTGAGCGCTCCATTGCCGCCGCCGCCGCCCGCGGTCGCCACTCCTGGCCAGACGCCGAGCACCGGCTTGCCCCCTCCGCCGCCTCTGTCCGCTCTGCCGAAGTCGGACCATCCGCGACCTCCTCCGCCTCCTGCGCCGAGGGCTCCGCACCACTCTGCGAGCTCATCTCAAGCTCGGCCGCCGGTGAAGAAGCCGGAGAGGCCGCGGCCACCCTACTTTCCTCCGCGGGTTGAAGACCCTGACTACGTCGGCCGAGGGTCTAGAGAGTGCGGGCAGGGTAGGCCTGCTGATCTTCTGAGTAGCTCTTCGGGGAGGCGAGATACCTCCGGGCGACCTCCTTCGTCGCGCCGATCCCGATCTCCTCGCCGTGGTGAGCCTCCTACCACTGAATACCGTTCTGCTTTTTACTTTTTCTGACCTGACGATCCATCTTCCTGCCTTGTCAGATCGCTCGATGACCTCTGGGGCGACTTTCCTCGACGCTATCGGGCTGTCCGGGAGCGAGTATCGCCAGGCCGCCATTCGCGCCCACATGGAGCTGGAGAGCATGTTCGACCAGCTCGCTATCTGCGATCCTCACCGACGCATCTCGGCTCTGGAGGCGAGGATGGCCAAGGTCGAAGGGCTCCAGGCGACCTTGGAGAACTATGAAGCTCGCTTCCACGTGGTTAAAGAGAATGACCGCCAGCTGCAGTTGAACAACCACCGCCTGCAGCTGGTGCTTGACGAGCTGGCCGGCATTCGGGCGAGCATGAGGTCTGCTGGACGTCTGGCGAGGATGGAGGAGCAGCTCAGGCTTGGCGACGATGCAACAGTGCTGGCGACGGAGCATTACCGGCGTGCACGCGAGATTGGCTGGGCTGGGCGACATCCGCACCCTCCTGAGCGGCCGAGGGCGCCATAGTTTTTCTATTTTTCGAATGTAACTCCCCTCGCGCGACTTGTACTTCCGGACATCTATTTCTAATTTGATTAATTCGTGTGCGCGAATATTCTCGCCTCTGTGTACGCGCTTTATTTCTTGATGTGCCGAGCTTTAGTTCACCTGATAATGTTGCAGGTTTATCTTCATCGCGCGAGCTCGTTAGATACTCGCTGGGACGGCTGACCCCCCCCCCCCTTGGGCTTGTCATATCTATAAATAGGAGGGGTAGGTGGGTCATAAAGCATATTGCTGTAGCGACCTTCTTTCCTCCTGACGAGTATCTGAACAATCAACTCGCCGCTCTCATTGCTTTCGGATCTCGCCAACATGGTCGGTGACGACGCCAGCGCTCGCCGACACGCCCACACAATTAACTTCGCAGACGCGGCTTTTAAGAAGTCCATAACCACCGAGAAGGAACTGGCGACCTTCAAGGAACGCTCCTTGCCTGACGAATACTCGGCCAGACTCCCCACTCGCAGCGAGCGCCTCAATACCCATATTGAGGGTTCGCTTGTAATGTCGCTGCGTCACTTCGACGCAGGCCTCCGGCTGCCCTTCTGGCCGGAGTTCTGCGAGATCCTGCGCTACTTCGGGATTGTCCCCGCGCAGATCAATCCCAACGGCGTGGCGATCATCATGGGATTCCTATGCTTCCTTCGGGAAGAGAGGATCGCTTTCGACCTCTCCGTCTTCCGCCGCATCTTCGCCTTTGCGGCGACCTCGGAGGGGGTCATCTTTTTTAGCAGCCATGTCTGCACCTTGGTTGGGACCGCGAATAAGGTCCATCGCTGGAGCGAGCAGCTGATTGTCGTTCATGGCGACTTCAGCGGTATTCTCGGCAGGCCGCACCAACCAGCCGATGTCGCCTTTCTTCCTCCCATCCTCGAAGGAGCTCGCGAGCAGCTCTTCGAATACTTTCGCGGTCGGCGCTTTGACGTCATTTTCTGGCGACTAAACGTCAACGTGCTCGAGCCAGTCCACCCTAACGAAAGTAAGCCGAACTCGAAATGCGCCCTGGTTACTCGCTCGCCCTTTTGCCGCTGAAGCTAACTTTGTCGCGCGTTTTGCAGTTTCCAACGAGCTTCCGGAGAAGCCGCTTCCTTTGGCGAAGGAAGTCGCCGCCACGCAGTCGGATGCTCGCCCTCCTGCCGACGTTGGGGAGAAGAAGGCGGTTAAGGGAAAGTCGCGGGCCAGCTCGCAGGGTCCCGCGAGGAAGAGGGCGAAGACCTCGTCGCCACGATCCGTCGATTGCCGGTCGCCGACGGGCGCCCAGTCGCCCCATTTCCACCCCAACTACAGCCTCAGGCAGGGGGTGGTGGACGCCTTCGGTCGCCCGCTCGTGACCTGGTCGGCGGGGGAAAACTCGGTGTCGCTGAGCACCAACCTCCCGTCCTGGTCGACTGACTGGGAGGACAATGGGGAGGCGTTCGCCGTCCTCCACGCCATCTACGGTCGGGCCGACGCGGAGTCCGTCATGGAACTGACCCCGACGGAGCTCGCCCATCAGTCGGCCTGCGCGCTCGCGCGGTCTGCCGAACTGGGGCATTACTCGGCGATGAAGCTGTTGGAGATGACCGACGCCCTCAAGGTCGTCTCCAAGAAGGCCATCGACCTCGGCATGCAGTCAGCCCGCTGGAAGGACTTCGAGGTGAGCTGTCCTTGGGTGGGTTGCTCGATTTGTGTCGTTGACAGGTCCTGACGTCGATCATCTCGCAGGCTGCCGAGATAGAAGCGGCGAAGAAGCTCTCCGAGTGCGAGGAGAAGCTCGCCGCCTCCCAGGCCGAGCTGGAGGCGGCCCAAACTCGCGCAGCGGTGATGGAGACGAGGCTGGTAGCTGCTGAAGGATGGCCGAGCTCCTCAACCCCGCTACCCGAGGACCCGGCGCGAGTGGTGAAGCAATCACGCGTCCTCTGGGAGGAGAGATCCTCCGTTCGCCGCGAGATTGCGCGGGCGGCGGGGAACGTCATACTCGCGCGCCTTAGGCTCGGGGGTCAGCTCGTTGAGGGGGAGACGCCGCTCACTGTCGACGAGCTCATTCCCGAGCTGCTCGCCGAGGGGACTGTCCCGCCGTATGACGCGTCGTCGCCGACCAGCTCCGGTGATTCTGATAGCAGTGGCAGCAGAAGCAGCAGCGGCAGCGAAAGCAGCAGCGGCAGCGAAAGCAGCAGCGGCGAGAGCGCAGAGAGCGACGACTTTGCAGATATCGGCAATATTGGGGATGATGAATATCGGCCTGATACTGGCGACGACGAGTCCTAGTCGCTCGCCGATATTCTTTTTGTAAACCAACTTTTTGACTGATTTATATAAAGTTCCGGTTTTTTCCTTTCTGACTGGATGTTACTCGCTAGGCTCATAGGCTCGGAGAGGAACGCTCGCTAGGTCGCAGGGGGATGGTCCCGACATCGACCATCCGCTCGCCGGGACCTACTCGCCCCTGCACCCGGATACTCGTGAACCTGCTGAGATAACCGCGCGGGTGGCGTGTGGGACATACTTGCATGCCCCCCGGGGCTCACTTACTCGCGCGGTTCCAGCTCGCTTCCCCGCATGGGATCAGCTCGCCTACTCGCACGAGATCAGCTCGCCTGCTCGCGCGAGGTCTGCTCGCCTGCTCGCGCGTGACGAAAATTGAACCGGGCTTAGTCGTCGAACATAGCCTGCGGGCCCCTCATTCTCGTCATCGAGGAGATCGGTCGATTCCCGAGGAGAGGAGCTCGTGGGGATACCGGGCTTACGACGCTGCTCAACTCGAGGTCTTGGATTACAATCGAGGAGATCGGCCGATTCCCGAGGAGAGGAGCTCGTGGGGATACCGGGCTTACGACGCTGCTCAACTCGAGGTCTTGGATTATAATCGAGGAGATCGACCGATTCCCGAGGAGAGGAGCTCGTGGGGATACCGGTCTTACGACGCTGCTCAACTCGAGGTCTTGGATTACAATCGAGGAGATCGGCCGATTCCCGAGGAGAGGAGCTCGTGGGGATACCGGGCTTACGACGCTGCTCAACTCGAGGTCTTGGATTACAACCGAGGAGATCGGCCGATTCCCGAGGAGAGGAGCTCGTGGGGATACCGGGCTTACGACGCTGCTCAACTCGAGGTCTTGGATTACAATCGAGGAGATCGGCCGATTTCCGAGGAGAGGAGCTCGTGGGGATACCGGGCTTACGACGCTGCTCAACTCGAAGTCTTGAATTACAATCGAGGAGATCGGCCGATTCCCGAGGAGAGGAGCTCGTGGGGATACCGGGCTTACGACGCTGCTCAACTCGAGGTCTTGGATTACAATCGAGGAGATCGGCCGATTCCCGAGGAGAGGAGCTTGTGGGGATACCGGGCTTACGACGCTGCTCAACTCGAGGTCTTGGATTACAATCGAGGAGATCGGCCGATTCCCGAGGAGAGGAGCTCGTGGGGATACCGGGCTTACGACGCTCCTCAACTCGAAGTCTTGAATTACAATCGAGGAGATCGGCCGATTCCCGAGGAGAGGAGCTCGTGGGGATACCGGGCTTACGACGCTGCTCAACTCGAAGTCTTGAATTACAATCGAGGAGATCGGCCAATTCCCGAGGAGAGGAGCTCGTGGGGATACCGGGCTTACGACGCTGCTCAACTCGAGGTCTTGGATAATATCCTGCATCCTTATATAATTTGGAGATTAATCGCAGAGATACCTTGACAAGAAAGAAACTCTCCGGAGAGATGCTCTTGACCCTGCCGAATCGGGGGATTGGCGTCCAGACCCGTTCCTAAGAATTCCTCTAGTCGGAGGAGAGATGCACTCGGGGAGACCTAGACCGGCCTGCAAAAGGGGGGGGGGGGCTGACCTCGGCTGACAATGCAGAGGCTCGGTCTTACAAGAGCGCTTAAAATCCCGAAGCATCGTCCCATCATCCGAACTAGGCTATTCAGTGAGAACGGGTTGGAGTCCCGTATCCCGATTTGACAGTGAAGGTCGCTTCCAGGTACGATTAGGGTGGGGGTGGTGTTCATCGTGGGTCCTTTTCGAACGCACTCGGAATCCACACACCTCCCTCCGGGCTCGTCCATACCCTTTCTTTGGCAGGTTATCCTGTCTTGTTGCTCTCTTGAGATCTTCTCCCTCTGGGTGTTTTACGAGGCCGGCCTCTCCTCAAGTCCGGGAGATCAGGGTGCAGATCTGTTCCTCGCAGGTCCTCCAGACGGAGGAGAGATGCACTCGGGGAGACATAGGCCGACATGCAAGGGGGGAGCTGATCTCGGCCGACAATGCAGAGGCTCGGTCTTACAAGAGCGCTTAAAATCCTGAAGCATCGTCCCATCATCTGTACTGGGCTATGTATGAGGAACAAACCGACCGCTGCCTCCCTAGGTCGACTACGAGGCGGACCATGGAAACACTCAGAAGCCTCGAGGCGCGTTTAACACAAAAGAGATGAAATCCCGCATCCTTTGTATATTAAGTATGTTTACAGAAATAGATACATGAGTTACCGCTACGGGTAAAATCTTTTCAAATCATCCCCGCTCTAGGTCCCAGGCAGCTGCTCGCTCGCTTGGTCTTGTAGGTAATAGCCTCCTGTGGCCAAAGCTTCTTGGACGATGAAAGGTCCTTCCCAGTTGGGATGGAGCTTGCCTACGGCGGCTCCCCGCCCAGCGGCGTCCACCTTCTTCATGACCAAGTCCCCTGCGAGGAAGTTCTTCAAGCGGACGTTTTTGTCGAAGTGTCTCGCCATGCGCCTCTTGGTTTCTTCCTGGCGCATGGATGCCAAGTCCCGAAGCTCTTCCACATAATCTAGGGAGAGCCTCTGAGCCTCTTCATTCTCTAGCCGCCATTCTTCGCTTCCGTCTTCGGCTGCGATGACCCTTGGACTGTGCACCTCAAATTCGACCGGGATAAGCGCCTCGGACCCGTGTGACAGTTTGAAGGGTGTTTCCCCTGTGGCCGAGTTCGGGGTGGTCCTGAGGGCCCAGAGGACGGAAGGGAGCTGTTCGGCCCAATTCCCCTTGAGATTGGTGATCTTCTTCTTTAGCAAGTTGATGATAAGCTTGTTCGCGGCTTCTACTTGCCCATTGCTCCGAGGGTGATGTACCGAGGCGAACCGAAGGTCGGTTCCCAACTGTTTACAAAAGTCTCCCAGTTCCAGGCTGGCGAACTGCGGCCCATTGTCGGTGATGATGGCCAGAGGGATCCCGAACCTGCATGCAATTTCCCCCCAGATGAAGTTCTTGACGATTTGAGACGTGGTCCTGGCCAGAGCCTTAGCCTCGATCCATTTCGTGAAGTAGTCAACCATTACCAGAGCAAACTTCCTTTGCCCGCTAGCTTGAGGGAACGGGCCGATCAAATCCATTCCCCAAATTGCGAAGGGCCACGGAGCGGTAATCGAGCGAAGCTGCTGAGCCGGCTGGAGCGCGAGGGGCGCGAAGAGTTGACATTGGGAGCACTTTCTGGAATGGGCCTCCGCGTCCTTTCGGATGGTCGGCCAGAAGTAACCGTGCCTCAGAATCCTTTGCTCCAGGGTGCGGGTCCCGGAGTGACTGCCGCACTCTCTCGAGTGAATCTCCTCGAGGACCCGGGGAATCTCGAGCTCTGACAAGCATCGGGCCAGGGGGCCTGAAATGGTCTTGCGATAGAGTTCGCCGTCCTGCAGCAAGTAGTACGCGGCCTTATACCGAAACTTTCTTTGATCTTGCCCGTCAGATGGTAGTCGGCCTGTCGCCAGGAACGCGATGAACGGATCTCTCCACGAGGCCCGCTGATCGATCTCCATCAACTCGCCTTCTTCGATGGATGGTCGAAACAACTCGATGGCAGTTCCCCCAGCCCGAGGGCCGTATTTCGCAAGATTGTCTGCCTCGGAGTTGCGTTCTCGGGGCACGTGCTCAACGTGAAAGGATCGGAACCCCCCGATCAGGCCTTTGACCTTAACCAGATATTGCTGCAAGATGGGATCTCGGACTTCGAACTCTCCCCGAATCTGAGATGCCGCCACCATGGAATCGGTGAAAGCCCTGATATCTCTGATTGCCAGTTCCTTGGCGAGTCGCAAACCAGCCACCATGGCTTCGTACTCCGCCTGATTGTTAGTGACCGAAAAATGGATCTTGACGGCTTGCTCAATCCTGGTCCCCTGAGGACTAACCAGCACCACCCCGGCTCCCACGGAGTGTCTCCCTGACGCGCCATCTACGAACATCTTCCAGGGGACCGGCCGAGAGACATCCGTGTCTGCCTCGACCTCGGCCGAGAAGTCGGCCAGGAAATCCGCCACGGCTTGTGCTTTGATCGCGACCCTTGGGGGGTAGGAGATGTCGAACTCGCTCAGCTCTACAGCCCACTTGGCGAGCCTGCCGGAGTGCTCCACTCCGTCCAAGATACTCCTCAAGGGGTGGTCGGAGACTACCTTGATAGAGTGGGCTTGGAAATATGGACGGAGTCGCCTGGCCGAAACTACCAGGGCAAAGACTAACTTCTCCAGGATGGGGTACCGCGTTTCGGCTTGCCTTAGCACCCGGCTCACGTAGTAGATTGGAAGCTGCTTCTTTCCCTCCTCTCGGACCAACACCGAGCTAACTGCTTCAGCCCCTACCCCTAGGTAGAGCAAGAGGTCCTCGCCGCCCTGCGGACCCTGAAGGAGAGGAGCTCGAGTCAGCTGTTGTTTGAGCTTCATGAAGGCCTCCTCGCACTCCGGGGTCCACTCGAATTTCTGGTTCCCCCGAAGGGCTTTGAAGAATGGGGAGCACTTCTCTCCGGCCCTGGAGAGAAACCGACTAAGTCCTGCCAGCCTTCCGGTCAACCTTTGAACTTCCTTGGAATCCCTCGGGGACGCCATCTCCACGATGGCCTTTACCTTGTCGGGGTTAGGCTCCACCCCTAGGGGAGTAAGGAGGTGCCCTAAAAACTTCCCCCTTCCCGCGCCGAAAACACACTTGGCCGGGTTGAGCCGCATCTTGTACCTCCTCAGGGTGGCGAAGGTCTCTGTCAGATCCGCCACGTGCTCTGAGGCGCTCTTACTCTTAACGAGCAGGTCATCCACGTAGACTTCCAGATTCCGCCCCTTTTGCTCTCTAAAGACGTGATCCATCATTCATTGATATGTTGCGCCGACGTTCTTGAGCCCGAAGGGCATCATCTTGTAGCTATAGCATCCGTCGCTGGTGATGAAGGAAACGTCACGACAATCGGGGGGATGCATCCGGATCTGATGGTATCCTGAAAAAGCATCAAGGAAACTCATCACAGGAAACCCGACGGCGGAATCAACCAGCGCGTCGATCTGAGGCAGGGGATAACAATCCTTCGGGCAAGCTTTATTCAACATTGAAAAGTCGATACATAACCTCCAGCCCCCTCCGGACTTCTTTACCATTACAACATTGGAGACCCAGCCTGGATGCTGGATCTCCAAAACAAAACCTGCTTCCAGCAGCTTCCCTACTTCCTCCCGGATGGGTCCCGCTAGAGTGGTGGCGCTCTTTCTTTGCTTCTGACGGACTGGGGCCGTCGCTGTATCCAGGTTGAGGCGATGACAGGCAACATCAGCATCAATCCCTGGCATCTCGGCGGCGCTCCATTCGAAGACGTCCGCGTTTTCCTGTAGGCAGACAGCTATCTCCACCTTCCCTTCCGGGGGTAAGGCTCCTCCGATCTTCAGCAGCTCCGGCTCTCCTCTCAGGGAGATCACCTCTACTTCTTCCAGCTCCTCAGCAGCTTGCAGGCCCTCTTCCTGCTCCATCATCCTTTCCAACCTTTCTGTGTCGCCCATCCAGCTGATGGTGCTGACCGCGTTCAGGTAGCATTCCCTGGAGGCCCTGAGATCTCCCCTGATCCTGACTTGGACGTCGTCCCTGCAATACTTCAGGCATTGATGATATGACGAGGGGACGGCCTTGAAGTAGTTGATGAGGGGCCGTCCGAAGATGGCGTTGTAGCCGCTGGGTGCGTCGACGATGACGAAGCGGCATCGGATCGAAGTTCCCCCGAGGGTGACCAGCAACTCAACTCCTCCTTCCACCTCTTTCTTCTCCCCGGAGAAGCCGAAGAGAGGCCCATCCGCTGCCTGAACCCGGGACGCTTCCACCTGAAGGCCGACAAAGGTTCTCTTGAAGATGACATTCACCAAGCTCTCGTTATCCGCGAGGATTCGGTCGACGGTGAAGTCCTCGATTGCTGCTTGAATCACCAGGGCGTCATGAAAAGGGTTCTCGTTCCAGAGCATGTCTTCCTCCGAGAAGGTGATCTCGTTCAAGGGAGGGGGGGTCTGAGACGTCGAGGCGACGCTCCTTTTGTAGATTTGGTGGAGACTTCCCTTGCGGGAAGCTCCTAGCCCAGCCCCTCCGTTGATTACTCCGACGTGTCCGCCTCCTGGACCGGGAATGACATTCCCCCTTCCTCCTTGGTCGATCCTGTCCTCGTTTCTCCTCCTCTGCGGTACCTGGTAAGCCACCTGTCCAACCTGGGCCTCCTGCTGCGGCTGCTCCCTTTCGGCCGCCGTTGCTTCCATCCTCCTCCTTGTTTCCCAGAACTCAGGGCAAGGCAAGGTTCCATGCCCCTCCACTCGATGGATATCGCAGTAGAGGGGAATCGCCGCTTCCTGCTGCCTTTCCTGCCTCCTCTCCTGCTGCCTCTCCTTCCGCCGGCGCTTAGCGGCTCGCTGCGTGATGGCCATGGTCTCCCTTCTTCCTCCTCCCTGCTCCCGAGGGTTGTAAGTCCTCCTCTCCTCCTGATGGGTGGGCCGCCTCCACTGGGGGCGATCCCTCGGGTACTGGAATCTTCTCTCCTCGCTCCTCGTCTCTCGACCTCCGACGGGCCTCCTATCCTCCTACCTTCGAGGCCTCTCCCGCCTCTCCTGCCTCTCCACCTTTCTGATCTCCCTTCCCCTTTCTCCCTTCTCCTCTTTCCCCTGTGGCCTCTCCTGCTTCCTGTCGCTGCGCCCCTCCGGCGCCCTCTCCCTCTCCAGCAGTCTTCCCTTGTCTTGCCCAAGCGGTCGGTCTCCATCGAGCCGTGCCAGGAACTCCTTGTTCCTCTCCTCTCCCTGGATGAACACATTGGCTCTCTCCACCATTTCCTCGAACGATTTGGGCGGCCTGTGCCCCAACTCCATGTTGAACAGACCCTGCTTCAGCCCGAACTTGAGGGCCACCATCAAGGTGAACCCGTCTACCTCTTCCACCTCCAACACTTCCTCCTGGAATCGATCGATGTATCGGCCCAAACTCTCGTGCTGCCCCTGCACGATCTTGAAGAGGGCGGTTGCCTCTTTCTTCCTCCGCTTGGACGTCGCAAACCTTGCTAAAAGGCCCCTTCGAAGATCTGAGAAGCAGTAGACTGACCCGGCTGGCAGCTGGTGGAACCAATCTCTCGCGCTACCCTTGAAGGTAATGGAGAAGAGCCGGCACTTGAGAGCATCGGACATGTTGCGAATGGAGACCACATCCTCAAACCACTGAAGATGTCCCACCGGGTCGTCCTTGCCGGAGTAGTATGAGAGGACTGGCTCTCTGAAAGTTGTCGGGGACGAGGGCTGCGAGGATCTCGTCGGAAAAGGGGCTCCTCCCTTCCTGGCGGCGGCGTGTATCCTCCCCGCTCGAGCAGTCATACTCGCTCCATCGGCGAGTATCTCCATACCTCGCCGAGAGTTCTGGATCTCGAAACCGGATTCCCTGACTACTCGCCGGGTGATGTCGCGGCGGGATCACCTGCTCTCCACTCGCCCAAGCGGGCTCCTTCCCTGCTCGTCGAGTTGGTAGCTCCTCGCCCGGGGGTGTCCGGCGACGGGGAGAAGTCGCCGTCACCTCCGGCGGATTGGATAACCCGTCGAGTATCGCCTTCTCCACTCTCCTCGCGAACTCTGCAAAAGCCGCCACTATCACATACTCGCTACCTTGCCCCGGGATTCCAGCTCCCCCCGAGTTACCTCCCAACTCGCCCCGGTCTCCACCATCGGCCATCTTCCAACCACGACTTTCTTCTTCGGTCGCTATCCACGCTCACCGCACCAAGTGTTGAAGCCGAGAAATTTCTCAACCTCAGAAATCGGACTAGGCAACCTGAAGTTACTGGTCGGCCAGTCGGGAAGATGATCTCTGGTCAGGAAACAGGAACGAATTGCGCAAACAAGACCCCAGGTTGCTACGGCGGGAAGGTCCCACCACGTACCCAGTTGCTTAGGAGAAGCAACCCCTTCTCAACCAGATTGGCCGAGCTAGGTACGAAGGAGGCGAGCTTGAGCAATAACGAGTCAAGGGCAGTTGCTGGAACTCGCGAGGGCTCGGGCCGAGAATTTCCTGTCCTCTCTTTCGTACCCCTGGGGTCCTATTTATAGGGAAAACCAAAGAAGGGGGGGGGGTCTTACTTATACCCCCACCCTGGCGAATTGGCGATTTCCCCGGGGAGCTCGCCTGGAAGAGGCGAGTATCTGGTCATAGTCGCCACCTGGCGAGTTGGCCTGGGGAGCTCGCCATACTCGCCCGAACCTTCCGCGGCCCGGGGTGCTGGTCTGGATCCCCACCTTGTGTTGTTTCCTTTGACTTTTGATGACCTGGCGGTAGTAGGGCCCTCCCTCGTCGAATATGGGTTGTACAGATACCACTGGAGTCAAGGAGGTGGATGACGCCAAAGTTAAGGAGGTGACTACCCTCAGAGGAGATGGGGCTTGGGATTCTATGCCCAAAGTCGTTAATGTTACTCCTATAACATGCAAGTGGAGGTCGAAGATAAAGAAGAAGGCGAAGGGAAGCATGGCTCCTTTTGGGAGATGCTGGAGGGATCCCTCATGGTCCAGGATATGCAGGGAAAGGACTATGTCTTAGACATCTTCTCGAAGGAGCTATTGGAAGGACCAGGTACAAGGTTACGGGAACTGTTGGGGTTGCTCACCACTTCTCACTTCAAGGGAGAGTGTTGAAAATGGTGAAGTGAAAGTGGGGGATTGGGCGACATGGACGACCTGTCCGCACGGTCTATGCGAACAGGACTAGCGATTATCCAGGTCGGTAGAGCTATTGCAGACGGCTTGTTCTTTGGCGGTTTGAGCAATCTGTTCGCGTGGACTGTGCGGACAGAGGCGACGGCCAGCCAGGCCGACTTATGCTTAGTAGGCAGTTGGATCCCATAAGGTAATCGGGCGGATTGCTTCTTTATCCGCGGAGTCCGACAAGATGTGGACTTGGCTGGAGCTCGGCAGACCGGCATGGCAGATGCCTTGGTCTAGCTCTGGTGATGCGACTGGTGTAAGCCGCAGGGTTCGTCGGTTAGAGCGGGCAGGTGCTGGAGTTCGTCGGGATTGGCGGACTGATACTAGTGTTCGCCAGTAAGCGCGGACTGGCCCTTGTGGCCGGTGGTGTGGACTTGGTTGGCTCTGAACTAAGTCCAGGTTTGGCTCAGTCTGGCAAGATTGCGCAGTTAAGCGCAGACTGCTTCTTAGTCCACCAAGCTCGGCAGCAGTGCTGTGTGCCTTGGTTGTTAGCTTGGGGAATGCAGACTGGAGTTGAGTACGCAAGATATAAGGACTGGTGCAGTATCCTCCAAGTTGGGCAGCTTGGTTGTTGTGCCTTGGTTGCTAACTTGGGTGTGCGGACTGGTGATGTATCCGCAGGGCGTGCGGACTGGAGTGGTGCCCGCTGATAGACGGACAAGGTATTGCTGCAGAGTTCTGCGGGTGGCGGCGTCCTTGCTAGGCCTTTGGAGACAAGGCGGATAGAAGTTGATATCCGGCCTTGGTCATGCTATTGGTGGCCTGGCTATCCGGCACAGGTCGTGGCGGACTGGCTGTGTATCCGCGGCTTGCGGATACACTTGGTTCTTGCCGCGGGATGGGGAGGTTATCCTATCGGCTAGGGCGGTGATCACACTCCTCACTGTGTCTATAAATAGTACCCCCTGTCACATAAATGAGAAGCGAATGAATAGTAAGTGAACTCGCGGATAGTTGCTGCAGACTGGATTTTGTATCTGCGCGGTTTGAAGATTGATCGGATTGTGCTATGCAGGTTGTGCGGATAGCACTGGAAGCCAGTGACTTGGTTCTGACTGCGGTCAGGGACAGTGCGGACTCTGCGGATAGCAACTAGTGGTTAACAACAGGTTATGGGTTGCGGCTAGGCGGTCTCTCTTCTACAATTAGTTTCCCGGTTCAATAAGCCGTCCTCTTCTGGCGGCCTGTTCAGTTCGGCAGCAGCAGATCGTGCGGTCATGCGGCTAGGCGACCTTGCGGTTAGGCGACTTGTTGATCGGCGAGTAGAGTTCCTTCTTGCATTGGAATAACGGGCAGTCCACACGGCTTGGTTTGCGGTCTGGAGACCTGGAGGTTTGTGCGGACTCCGTAGTGCAGCAGTAGAGCCGACGGCTAACTCTTTGAGTCCGTACGGTTAGGTTTTGCCTTGTAACTGTTTCTGCTTTCCCTTTGGTTACTTTGGTGAATCATGTCTCGTCATGTATGTCTCGCCTTGTAAAGATTGTTTAGTATAAGATTCTTGCTCTTCTTGTTTACATCTGGTTTATTTGGGCTCAAAATTGATTGAGTGTTCCTGCGTCTGGTTTCCCATTTTCCGCTATATCAAATTTTTTACATGAACAGTATCGTCAGCGGTAATAATAGTGTTATTAGCTGAGTATGCCTGTAGATAAGAGAATTTTGACTCTTCCCCGATGAGGTGATGACCACACCCTGAGTTCACGATCCAGTCATTTTGGTAGTTGATGGCTGACAAAGCACAGACACCCATGCCCGTCATAAAAGCGTTTTCCCATCCTCCTTCCTCAGCCATGGATATAGCTTCATTTTTTTTTGCAGTGTACCCTGCTGAAGTTTTACTTTATAGTGAGTGAAAAAATGAGAGAGAAATGGACAAGAGGTAAATAAACCACAAATTTTATTGCTCCAAAAAAGGTAATCATTATATAAGTATGCCACCTTATTTATAGAAAACGGGGGAGGTGAGAGAGTACAAATGTACAATACATGATGTGAGACTAAACTTAAGCTATGCGGCTTGTGCGGTTTGACATATACAAATCGCACACTACAAAAAATACAATAATACACCCTGGGACCACTAGAGAAGACCGCCATAATCTATGGAAGACCGCCAGACCGTACCTGCGGGTTGCCACCAGACCGTAGTGTGGCTACCCATCACTTCACTGCTGCGGCTTCAATCAGACCGCTGCGACTCCACAAGATCGTTGCGGCTAACACCTAAACCATAGCTGCGACCTCCTGCCAGGCCGATGCAGTTTAAACCCAGATCACTGCTACGGCTTCACCAGACCATTGATGCGATTTCATACAGGTTGTTGTAGCTTCACCAGACCGTTGCGGCTAATCAACCAGCCCGCTACGTCTAACAACCCAGGAAATACTGCGGCCTCAAACTAGCCCGCTGGACAACCATCCCAATAACTCATTGTGCCAAACCGCCATAAGCCTGACTAGACAGGTCGCTGTGGCTAAAACGGCTAACCGCCCGAACTAAGTTCCAACACTCCCCCTCAAGCAGGAGCATATATGTCAACCATGCCCAGCTTGCTACGGAATTCTTTGAACGAAGTAACCAGTTTCGTGAAGAAATCAGCCAGCTCCTTATCATAGGTAACGAACGACGTACATATCTGATTCTTCAGAATCTCTTCTCTAATAAAATGGCAATCAACCTCGACATGCTTCGTTCTCTCATGAAAGACCGGATTCTTCGAAATGTATATAACTGCTTTATTGTCACAAAATATCCGTAGGGGGTGATCATAAAACTCTCCCAGATCCAGTAAGAGAGTCTGAAGCCACTTTAGCTCACAAGCAGTCAGAGCCATGCTTCTGTACTCTGCTTCTTCACTCGATCTGGAAACTACAGCCTGCTTCTTGCTCTTCCAATTGACCAGATTTCCTCCAATGGAGGTACAAAAACCAGATGTTGACTTCCTGTCACCCTTGTCATCTGCGTAGCTTGCATCAAAATAAGCCTCTACTTTTAAATGTCCCCTTTTCATGAATAAGAGCCCTTTCCCTGGTGCACCTTTCACATACTCGAGAATCTTTAGATCTGACTGCATATGACACTCCCTGGGAGCTTGCATAAATTGACTTACTTTCCCTACCGTATAGCAAGTATCTAGTCTTGTAATTGTCAGATAGACGTGTTTACCAACAAGACATCTGTACATGGTGACATCTTTAAGAAGAGGAGAGGACTCACTCCAGCATTTGTCATCTCCCACAGCCATAGGAGACCGAGCAGGTTTAACTCCAAGAAGACCTGTCTCTTGTAAAAGATCCAATGCATACTTCCGTTGTGAAAGAACGATAGAACCAGGTTTTCAAGATATCTCGATCCCCATAAAGTACTTAGGATACCCCATATCCTTTATAACAAAATGTCGGAGCAGATGCTGCTTTGTCAAATTAATTCCTTTCCTATCATCCCCTGTAAGAAGAATATCATCCACATATACTACAAGAATTACAAGATCAGATGAGGTTTTCCGAATTAACAAAGAGTGATCTGCAACGCTTCGAACAAATTCAGCAATAGAAATAACCTCGTTGAACTTGTCAAACCAGGCTCTCGGACTCTGCTTAATACCATAAATGGCTTTATTCAACTTACACACCTGAGACTCCCCCCCTGAGCAATATACCCAAGAGGTTGCTCCATATAAACTGTCTCGTTCAAATCACCATAGAGAAAGACATTCTTAACATCCAACTGAGATATTTCTAAATCTCTATTCACAATCACAGAAAAAAGGACACAGATAGTAGTAATCCGGGAAATAGGAGAGAATGTATCAAAGAAATCTGTTAACCCAAAAATCGGCAATCCTCTCCAAGGTGCCCATTTTTTCTGCTTTTCTCTTACAGGTTCCCATCCGCAAGGAGCAGGCTACCCCTGATGTCCATCGTGTCCGCGCAAGGCGGACTGTCGAGTCTAAAGTGGTTCAAGGACGGATGCTCTGCTAGCCGCCCGCCAGGGGCGGCCTCCGTCCGTCTGCCGGGCGGACTCCCCCTGGAGTCCGCCCAGGCCGCCCGCCAGGGGCGACCTCCGCCTGTCGGGCGAACTCCCCCTGGAGTCCGCCCAGGCCGCCCGCTAGGGGGCGGCCTACGCTGGCCGCCCTCCAGGGGCGACCTCCGCTTGTCGGGCGAACTCCCCCTGGAGTCCGCCCAGGCCGCCCGCTAGGGGGCGACCTCCGCTGGCCGCCCGCAAGGGGCGACCTCCGCCTGTCGGGCGGACTCCCCCTGGAGTCCTCCCAGGCCACCCGCTAGGGGGCGGCCTCCGCTGGCCGCCCGCCAAGGGCGACCTCCGCCTGTCGGGCGGACTCCCCCTGGAGTCCGCCCAGGTCGCCCACTAGGGTGCGGCCTCCGCTGGCCGCCCTCCAGGGGCGACCTCCGCCTGTCGGGGGGACTCCCCTTGGAGTCCGCCCAGGTCGCCCGCTAGGGGGCGGCCTCCTCTCGCCGCCCGCCAGGGGCGGCCTCCGACAGCTGGGCGGACTCCCCTGGAGTCCGCCCAGGTCCCCCGCTAGGGGGCGGCCTCCGCCAGCTGGGCGGACTCCCCCTGGAGTCCGCCCGCTAGGGAGCGGCCTCCGCTCGCCGCCCGCCAGGGGCGGCCTCCGCTAGCTGGGCGGACTCCCCCTGGAGTCCGCCCAGGTCGCCCGCTAGGGGGCTGCCTCCGCTCGCCGCCCGCTAGGGGCGGCCCCCGCCAGCTGGGGGGACTCCCCCTGGAGTCCGCCCAGGTCGCCCGCTAGGGGGCGGCCTCCGCTCGCTGCCCGCCAGGGGCGGCCTCCGCCAGCCGGGCGGACTCTCCCCGGAGTCCGCCCAGGTCGCCCGCTAGGGGGCGGCCTCCGCTCCGTCAGGGGCGGACTTCCACTGGAGTCCGCCCAGTTCGCTCAGGATCCGTCTGCTTGCTCCTCAGGTCTCTCAGCCTGCCTGCCCTCTTCTAGCCGCCAACTGGAAGTCTGCCCCAGTAGAGAAAAGGCCAGTCCGCGGAGTCCGCCGAGGTCATCGACCTCATTTTCTCAGTCCGCCAAGTCCGCCGAGGTCGTCGATGATGATGTCATTGGGCCCGCTTCTAGAAGATTCTCCTCGGGCCTATCAATAGCCCCCAAGGCCTCTCATTCGAGAGGCGCGGTAGGAGAACTGCCACCTTGATCAAAGTCTGCGGACTCAGTTTCCCAGTTCGTCAAAGTTGATCAAGCAAGATCTGCGACCTCAAATCTCCAGTCCGCCCAGGTCGTCAAGGGCTATGGACTTAGATTTTTCTGTCAGCAGCAGGCAGCTTGAGCAGCCTCCGCAGCCTCTGATTTCCAGTTCTCCCAGGTCGTCAAGGGCTGTGGACTTAATTTTTTCTGTCAGCAGCAGGCAGCTTGAGCATCCTCCGCAGCCTCCGATTTCCAGTTCTCCCAGGTCGTCAAGGGCTGTGGACTTAGTTTTTTCTATCAGCAGCAGGCAGCTTGAGCAGCCTCCGCAGCCTCCGATTTCCAGTTCTCCCAGGTCGTCAAGGATTGTGGACTTAGTTTTTTCTGTCAACAGTATGAAGCTTTAGCAGCCTCTGCAGCCACCGATTTCCAGTTCTCCCAGGTCGTCAAGGGCTGTTGACTTGGTTTTTTCTGCCCTCAGCAGGCAGCTTGAGCAGCATCTGCAGCCTCAGTTCTCCAGTCCTCTGCAACCTCTTTTACTTAGTCTCTGGCAACTCTTTTTCTCAGCCGCCAGCTTCCCCTTATACCCTTTACTATTTTTACATGTAATGGTGCAATAACAAGTTGTAACCCTACTTGATTAAAGGAAAAGCCCATCGTAAGAGTGGCATTCAAGCCACGGCGGGCGAAGTCTGCTGTTGCCGCTGCTAGCGGCCTTCTCTCTTCTTCCCTCCTCTCTCGGCATCAACCTGCAAAGCTAACCATCAAAGTAGCTGTCTGCTCGATAGTACCTGAGCAAGCTTATCCTCCATCCCCGCAACCCTTCTTCCTTCACCCTTAGCTTGTGAGATCGAACAACCCGTTAACTGGTCGGTGTCGTATTTCGCACATCAACAGTTAACACGCGACCTTCAGATCTCGATTAGACAGTGAAAGCAGTGGTTACTCATGTCAGACCATCAACCAGCCGAGAACCTTGCTCCAAGTCCCAGTGATGATCCTCTTTAGGAGGCCTTAGAGCAATCTCGTAGAGAAACTGCCCAACAGTTTCAGGCCATCAACCGTACTCTAGCAGCTCTCACGCAGCAATTGGCCGCTCAATCTTCAGCAACACCAGTTCCTCCAGTCAATCCAGCACCAACATCAGAGACTCCTCAAGTCTATCCACCGGCTTATCCTCCGGTCTACCCTCCTCTTTACACTCCAACCTTTCCGCAAGGGCCTGCAGCTCCTTTGCGATCTCAGGATGATGAGTTTGCAGCTCGTCAAAACTTCTTCCGGGAAGCTGCCCGGGGAAGTCCAGCTAGATTTCTGAATTTTTAGGTAAGTCATCCCTTCTCTTCAGCTCCTGCATTTTCTCCTTCTGCAGCAACCTTTTTCTCTTATCCTCCTGCTTCTTTTGCAGCTACTGCTCATGCTCCTTACTTTCCTTATGCAGTAGAACAAGAAGAACCATCGCCGTTTACAGAGAGTGTTCGGCACAAACCAACTCCAGTCAACTTCAGAGAGCCACGGTTGCCCATTTACACCGGGGAGACTGATCAATTCAAGCATCTTCAAGCTTTTGAATCAGCCGTTGCTCTCAAGACCCTCTCCGATGCTACTAAGAGCAAACTCCTCATAACAACTTTTGATGGTCAAGTGAGAGATTGGTTCTATGGACTTCGTGCTCAGTCCATCTCTACCTTCGCTGATTTGCAAAGGTAGTTCCTGCTCAGATTTTCTACCTCTTCAAAGAGGAAGGGTGGTCCAGAAGCCCTCTTTGAGATCAGGCAGCGAGATAATGAGACCTGGTCTCATTTTGTGGATCGATTTCAAAAAGAAATTTTAGACATTGAGATCGTTGATCAGGAAATGTACCGAGTGGCTCTTATTCACGGCCTGCGTGAAGGTCCACTAAAGTTTGAAGCTAACGTCCGAGCACCAATAACATATCAAGAGTTGATCGGCTTAGCCAAATCGTATATCCGCGGTGAAAAGAGCAACCCCAGTTTCGTCTCAAGGCTTGTATCGGAGAAAAATTCTTCTTCTTGCAAGCAGCCTCTGAGGTCTCCTCGGAAAGACTTTCCATCTCTCTCTAGGAAAGCAAGAAGATTTCAGCATCATCATCAATACCCCTCCCAAGGCCATGATCGTGCCCAAGAGCGGCTTCTACCATTGTCAACATCATCTCCGCTAGTAGCTGCAGTTCATCAGCAGCAAGAAGGTGACCTGCCAGAGTTTGAGCTAGATGAGGTCATGCAAGAAGTTGGCCAAATCATGAAGGATAAGACATATTCCAAAAGGCCCTACCAACCAGCGAATCATAGATCAAGAAATTCGGATCCGTTCTGTGAATTCCACAGAGAGAAAGGTCATTTAACTGAAAATTGCAAGGCCCTTCGGCGATTGGTTGAAAGATTGCTCGTCGAGGGCAAGATCAACGACCTGGTCAAGAAGATTGATTCTTCGAAACCTTTTACGGTTTCACCTCCAAGGGCAAGGAGGTGGCTGAGGGTCAGCTGGAGTGCATAGAGATAAATGATGAGGGCCGTCTGGGGCCCATTGATATTCCAAGTGAGTGCATCGATGTCGTTGACGAAGGTGACCTTGGAAGACTATTCTGAAGCAAAGGGGACACATTTCTTGCGTCATCAGCTATGACCAATCGCAGCTCCTCACAGCCTCTCGCGATCGTGACCGGTTGCTTTTACTTTACTTTACTCTTCAAACATTTTATTTTTCAACACTTCTAAGTGTTTTGTTTTTCATTCAATAGAGCTTACGTTAGAGACCTCATACTGACATAGTTCCATTTTTGTGATGCTTCTCCTCCATATTCTTCTCTTTGCCAAAGAGATCACTAAACCGGTGAGATATCGCCAAGTCTTGCTCAGTGCCCCCTCAAGATTGTCCTCTGGCGTAAAACCACAATGACCACGTATGATGAGGAGTTTCTCATATGTGTAGTGGGGGCCGTTCAACTCTCGTGTGGAGGATGACAGGGCTTCGGATCCCGACCGATGCCTAGCGCAGTGTGAGTGCCTAGGGGAGGCCTCCTGCGATAGTTCTATCGTGCTCCATTAGGGATACGTTACAGTTACGATGATCTTTGCTTGAAAAGCAATGAAGATCAAGTGTAGCCTTGTCTCTTCGATCATATCATAACTATGACGGCCGAACACTCTATGGTACTCTCGATCCGTGCCTCCGCGGGACTCACAACTCCGCTGATCAATTCGCAGACAAGCAATAGGCACCTTGGCGCAACTAGTCTAATTGATCAGCGATGCTTGTAACCCGAGGTAAGAGAGCAGTGCATCTGTCGATTCTTCCTAGGATCTTTTGTTCTTGTTTCTTTGTGCCCTTCTAAAGGATGCGCGGCCAGCCCGCTTTTGTTAGGACTACACCCTGGATGATTTTGGCAAGTGATGCATAAGGCCCACGGGGAACATCTGTGGCAGCATTCAACCTTTTTAGTTCATCCTCGGGGTGTAGCCCCTCTTTTCTCTTTTTACCTTCTTACCGGTTAACAGGTTAAATCCAACCTATTCGAAGGATCTGCAATATCTTTCTTGACTTATGATCATCTTATATGCGTTGCCTGCATAAGCTTTTATCAGATGATAATCAACAAGTTCTTTTAATCAGATGTTAGCCACACATCATTTATTCAAAGCATATGGTTCTTCTTGATTGACAAGCCATGCCATCATAAATCTAATTTTGGATTTTCTTAACTTGCTGATCTGGATTTCATGTTGGCATTATACCTTGATCATGCGAGACAATCATTATCGCGGTTTGATCTTTACTCAGTTGATATCAGAGTTTGCCAGGATATTTCTTCTGTTATCCGATTATATCTTATCATATCAACAGTCAACATTCGCAGGTTCCCCTCAGGTACTTGCGGCTTATTTTCTTTTCCTATCTGCTTACTCACTCTCCTTTTGCAGAGACTAGCAGACAATAGAAAGTTCCTCTCAGGTACTTGCGGTTTATTTTCTTATCTGCTTATCACTCTCTTCTTGCAGAGACTAGCAGACAGTAGCAAGTTCCCCTCAGATACTTGCGGCTTATTTTCTTTTTCTATCTTCTTACTCACTCTCCTTTTGCAGAGACTAGCAGAAAGTAGCAAGTTCCTCTCAGGTACTTGCAGCTTATTTTCTTATCTGCTTACTCACTCTCTTCTTGCAAAGACTAGCAGACAGTAGTAAGTTCCTCTCAGGTACTTGAAGCTTATTTTCTTTTCCTATCTGCTCACTCACCCTACTTGTAACACCCCAAAATGTTGTAGGAGCGACGGGGATCGATTTTGGCCAAGACAAGATTTTGGTACAGGTGACACGGGCCCCGACACGGGCGTGTCGGAGGCCGTGTCGGGCGTGTCGAGCTCGGGCCGTCGAGCTGGCCGTGTAGTCGACCAGTTCAGGTCGACGATGGTCGTGTGATGGAATACGGCCTAGGACACGGGCGTGTCCCAGACCATGTCACACCTGGCCTGTGCGGTTGGGTACACGGGTAATGACACGGGCACGAACACGGGCGTGTCTAGTTTGACACGGGCGTGTCTGATGCCGTGTCACCAAGCCGTGTACCTCTCTGACTGTGAAGTGTTGATCAATTGCACACGGGGGGCGTGACACGGGTCCCGACACGGGCGTATCGCAGGCGACACGGGCGTGTCGGAGGCCGTGTCACATGCCGTATTGCTGGTTTTCAATTTTGGTCGAGACGGCGAATGAGCTACACGGCCAGGCACACGGCCGTGTGTGAACCCGTGTTCGGCCCAGTTTTTGGGATTTCAGATCTAATCCTGACCGTCGTTTCCTTGGCTTTGGATCCGACGGTGGGGGGATGCTCCTGGGTGGTTTTAGCCGGGAATAGGGTTTTGAAACCCTTATTTCACTTGGGTACTCTCTCTCTAAAACCTAGAGAGAAGGGAGAGCTTGGAGGAGGAAGAAGGAGGTCAACTCCGGCGGCCGGTGGAGATTCGGGGCTCCAAATCGCGAGCCGTCTTCAGATCCGCGGAGGCAAGGAGATTGCGGTGCTTTTCATCCGCATAGATTTTCATGGCGCCGCGGAGGAACGCAAGGGTAACGATTTCTCATCCTTGGGCATGTGAAGCCCTCTTTTCCTTTGCATAGGAAGCCCTCTCTCGTGAGTGAGCGAAGAGTTGGAGCGTTCCTTGGGGTAGATATGTGAAGTCCCCCTTGTGTAGAGTCCGTAGGCGTAAACGGACATATGCATTGTGTGGAAGCCTATTCGGACATGTTGGTCCGGATCGGTGATGTTGCATTGCATTTGAACCGGGCAAGAATCCGGATGTTTAGTGTTTTCGGGTTTTCTACGTGGTAGATTGCATTAGGGAGCCTTAGAGATTAACTCCAAGGTGCACCCGGAAAACTGGGCAAAAGCGGGTTTTGCCAACACGATGGCCGGGGAGCCAACGTGAACATAACCGGGTTATGTGATTGTTGTGGTGGGAACGGGACTCGGTGAGTCTTGACCTGCGCATATGGCTTAAATTGCCGTTGCGGTGTGAGCACGGGTCAGGCGGAACCGTACCCGGTCTATGTCGTTCGGTAGGACCATTGGCATGGATGAGGGTCTTCGACGGTCTATGGCTTAAATTGCCGTGACCAAGGCCAGGAAGGCAAAATGCTCATATGAATGACCGTCCAAGAGGCGGTGGTGGATTGGGAACGTCTATGGCTTGAATTGACGTGACGTTGGCCGGTTCGCCGAGAATGTGCCCTGAGTGCACGGGGTGTGTGGCCGTGCGAGCCCACGCCTGTGGTGAAGTGCAAATACTTTATATAATTGCCTATGCTAATAAAGTGCAGGGAAAGAGCATTGCCGCCCCGAATGTAGGGGCAGGATCGTTATAATTTGGTTAGCATTGCTGACCGTTGCTATTGTTTGCCACCGGGCGGTGGTTTGTGGCTTGCAAGTGCTGCAGAGCAGAGCGGGAAATAGCGGGCTAAAGCCCTTGTTTCTGTGCCGTCCCTCGAAGGCTTAATTACTTATGTTTCTTTCCCGTTTTCATGTATGGCCGGCCTGCGTGCCGAAGTTTGGAAAACACTTCTTTTGTTAAGTGAACAGTGTAAGGCCTTAAGGCCGTTTCTCTTTTGGTGTATGTATACATTCCTGAGTTTGTAGTGGACATTCATGCTGTTGTGGCTGGGTTCTTATTTCTTTTGCAACCTAATAAATTGCTTCCGCTAGGAGTCTCTTGACCTCAGCATCTTCGATATGAATGGGCTTGACCCTAGTCGTCAACCCTTCGTCCACCGGCACTTGCTCAGTTGCGATCACCTGCGAAGGCTCCTGCACCGCCTTCCGCAACACAGAAATGTGGAACACATCGTGTAACCCACTCAACTCCACCGATAGCTTCAAACGGTATGGAGCTTTGCCGACTCGCTCCAGAACATCAAAAGGTCCAAGGTATCTTGGGCTCAGCTTCTTCAAGCGTCTCACCCGTGAAAGTTAAAGTTCAAAAGGTCCAAGGTATCTTGGGCTCAGCTTCTTCAAGCATCTCCGTAACAAGGAGATCCGGATGGTTAAGGTCCGGTGGGATAATTGCGGGCGTGAGGAGCTCTCTTGGGAACTGGAGCAGACTATGCTCGAGGAGTACCCGGAATTGTTCTGCTCAGGTACTGTTTTACGTTAAGTCCTGTTTTTCCTTTATTAATTTCGTGGGCGAAATTCTTTAAGGGGGGGGGGGGGTAGAATTGTAACACCCCAAAATGTTGTAGGAGCGACGGGGATCGATTTTGGCCAAGACAAGATTTTTGTACAGGTGACACGGGCCCCGACACGGGCGTGTCGGAGGCCGTGTCAGGCGTGTCGAGCTCGGGCCGTCGAGCTGGCCGTGTAGTCGACCAGTTCAGGTCGACGATGGTCGTGTGGTGGAACACGGCCTAGGACACAGGCGTGTCTCAGGCCGTGTCACACCTGGGCTGTGCGGTTGGGTACACTGGTAATGACACGGGCACGAACACGGGCGTGTCTAGTTTGATACGGGCGTGTCTGATGCCGTGTACCTCTCTGACTGCGAAGTGTTGATCAATTGCACACGGGGGGCGTGACACGGTCCCAACACGGGCGTGTCGCAGGCGACACGGGCGTGTCGGAGGCCGTGTCACATGTCGTGTTGCTGGTTTTCAATTTTGGTCGAGACGGCGAATGAGCTACACGGCCAGGCACACGGCCGTGTGTGAACCCGTGTTCGGCCCAGTTTTTGGGATTTCAGATCTAATCATGGCCGTTCGTTTCCTTGGCTTTGGATCCGACGGTGGGGGGCTGCTCCTGGGTGGTTTTAGCCGGGAATAGGGTTTTGAAACCCTTATTTCACTTGGGTACTCTCTCTCTAAAACCTAGAGAGAAGGGAGAGCTTGGAGGAGGAAGAAGGAGGTCAACTCCGGCGGCCGGTGGAGATTCGGGGCTCCAAATCGCGAGCCGTCTTCGGATCCGCGGAGGCAAGGAGATTGCGGTTCTTTTCATCCGCATAGATTTTCATGGCGCCGCGGAGGAACGCAAGGGTAACGATTTCTCATCCTTGGGCATGTGAAGCCCTCTTTTCCTTTGCATAGGAAGACCTCTCTCGCGAGTGAGCGAAGAGTTGGATATGTGAAGTCCCCCTTGTGTAGAGTCCGTAGGCGTAAACGGACATATGCATTGTGTGTGAAGCCTATTCGGACATGTTGGTCCGGATCGGTGATGTTGCATTGCATTTGAACCGGGCAAGAATCCGGATGTTTGAGTGTTTTCGGGTTTTCTACGTGGTAGATTGCATCAGGGAGCCTTGGAGATTAACTCCAAGGTGCACCCGGAAAACTGGGCAAAAGCGGGTTTTGCCAACACGGTGGCCGGGGAGCCAACGTGAACATAACCAGGTTATGTGATTGTTGTGGTGGGAACGGGACTCGGTGAGTCTTGACCTGCGCATATGGCTTAAATTGCCGTTGCGGTGTGAGCACGGGTCAGGCGGAATCGTACCCGGTCTATGTCGTTCGGTAGGACCGTTGGCATGGATGAGGGTCTTCGGCGGTCTATGGCTTAAATTGTCGTGACCAAGGCCAGGAAGGCAAAATGCTCATATGGATGACCGTCCAAGAGGCGGTGGTGGATTGGGAACGTCTATGGCTTGAATTGACGTGACGTTGGCCGGTTCGCCAAGAATGTGCCCTGAGTGCACGGGGTGTGTGGCCATGCGAGCCCACGCCTGTGGTGAAGTGCAAATATTTTATATAATTGCCTATGCTAATAAAGTGCAGGGAAAGAGCATTGCCGCCCCGAATGTGGGGGCGGGATCGTTATAATTTGGTCAGCATTGCTGACCGTTGTTATTGTTTGCCACCGGGCGGTGGTTTGTGGCTTGCAGGTGCTGCGGAGCAGAGCGGGAAATATCGGGCTAAAGCCATTGTTGCTGTGCCGGCCCTCGAAGGCCTAATTGCTTATGTTTCTTTCCCGTTTTCATGTATGGCCGACCTGCGTGCCGAAGTTTGGAAAACACTTCTTTTGTTAAGTGAACAGTGTAAGGCCTTAAGACCATTTCTCTTTTGGTGTATGTATACATTCCTGAGTTTGTAGTGGACATTCATGCTGTTGTGGCTGAGTTCTTATTTCTTTTGCAACCTAATAAATTGCTTCCGCTAGGTGTTGTGTAGGACGACATGATTGGTTGAATGGTTTCAACGCGTAACCAACCGGTCTGTCCGTAGTATATGGCGTCGGGCCCCGATCGGACCTACTGCTATATGTTATGCGACGGATAGGGGTGTTACACTACTTTTGCAGAGACTAGTAGATACCAACAAGTCTCCTTCAGCTCAGGTACACGCAAGATGTACCTCCTTTTGCCTGCACTGACTTTTTCTTCACAGGTAAAGGATAGGCACTAAGAAATTTTTCCGAGGAGAAACATCAGGTTCTATCTCTCCTAATCTCCATTTTTTTCTCTCCTGATTTTTGAGGGGAGGATCACGATTTTTGTGGGTCTCCTACTTTTTCGAAGTTCCCTTCGGAACTTAAAAAAGTGCGAGGATTATGTTAACCCCAAAATCGGCAATCCTCTCCAAGGTGCCCATTTTTTCTGCTTTTCTCTTACAGGTTCTCATCCGCAAGGAGCAGGCTACCCCTGATGTCCACCGTGTCCGCGCAAGGTGGACTGCCGAGTCTAAAGTCGCTCAAGGACGGATGCTCCGCTAGCCGCCCACCAGGGGAGGCCTCCGTCCGTATGCCAGGCGGACTCCCCCTGGTGTCCGCCCAGGCCGCCCGCCAGGGGCGACCTCCGCTTGTCGGGCGGACTCCCCCTGGAGTCCGCCCACTAGGGGGAGGCCTCCGCTGGCCGCCCGCCAGTGGCGACCTCCGCCTGTCGGGCGGACTCCCCCTTGAGTCCGCCCAGGCTGCCCGCTAGGGGGCAGCCTCCACTGGCCGCCCACCAGGGGAGACCTCCGCCTGTCGGGCGGACTCCCCCTGGAGTCCGCCCAGGCCGCCCGCTAGGGGGCGGCCTCTGCTGGCTGCCCGCCAGGGGCGACCTCCGCCTGCCGGGCGGACTCCCCCTGGAGTCCGCCCGCTAGGGGGAGGCCTCCGCTCGCCGCCCGCCAGGAGCGGCCTCCGCCAGCTGGGCGGACTCCCCCTAGAGTCCGCCCAGGTCGCCCGCTAGGGGGCGGCCTCCGCTCGCAGCCCGCCAGGGGCGGCCTCCGCTAGCTGGGCGGACTCCCCCTGGAGTCCGCCCAGGTCTCCCGCTAGGGGGCGGCCTCCGCTCGCCGCCCGCCAGGGGCGGCCTCCGCCAGCTGGGTGGACTCCCCCTGGAGTCCGCCCAGGTCGCCCGCTAGGGGGCGGCCTCCGCTCCGTCAGGGGCGGACTCCCCTTGGAGTCCGCCCAGTTCGCTCAGGATCCGTCTGCTTGCTCCTCAGGTCGCTCAGCCTGCCTGCCCTCTTCTAGCCGCAAACCGGAAGTCTGCCCCAGCAGAGAAAAGCCAATCCGCGGAGTCCGCCAAGGTCGTCGACCTCATTTTCTCAGTCCGCCGAGTCCGTCGAGGTCGTCGATGATGACGTCATTGGGCCCGCTTCTAGAAGATTCTCCCCGGGCCTATAAATAACCCCCAAGGCCTCTCATTCGAGAGGCGCGGTAGGAGAACTGCCACCTTGATCAAATTCTGCAGACTCTATTTCCCAGTTCGTCAAAGTTGATCAAGCAAGATCTGCGAACTCAAATCTCCAGTCCGCCCAGGTCGTCAAGGGCTGTGGACTTAGTTTTTTCTGTCAGCAGCAGGTAGCTTGAGCAGCCTCCGATTTCCAGTTCTCCCAGGTCGTCAAGGGCTGTGGACTTAGTTTTTTCTGTCAGCAGCAGGCAGCTTGAGCAGCCTCCGCAGCCTCCGATTTCCAGTTCTCCCAGGTCGTCAAGGGCTGTGGACTTAGTTTTTTCTGTCAGCAGCAGGCAGCTTGAGCAACCTCCGCAGCCTCCGAATTCCAGTTCTCCCAGGTCATCAAGGGATGTGGACTTAGTTTTTTCTGTCAGCAGCAGGCAGCTTGAGCAGCCTCCGCAGCCTCCGATTTCCAGTTCTTCTAGGTCGTCAAGGGCTGTGGACTTAGTTTTTTCTTCCCTCAGCAGGCAGCTTGAGCAGCATCTGCAGCCTCAGTTCTCCAGTCCTCTGCAACCTCTTTTACTTAGTCTCTAGCAGCTCTTTTTCTCAGCCTCCAGCTTCCCCTTGTACTCTTTACTATTTTTACATGTAATGGTGCAATAGCAAGTTGTAACCCTACTTGATTAAAGGAAAAGCCTGTCGCAAGAGTGGAATTCAAGCCGCGGTCGGTGAAGTCTGTTGTTGCCGCTGCTAGCGGCCTCCTCTCTTCTTCCCTCCTCTCTCGGCATCCACCTTCAAAGCTAACCATCAAAGTATTTGTCTGCTCGACAGTACCTGAGCAAGCTTCTCCTCCATCCCCGTAACCCTTCTTCCTTCACCCTTAGCTTGTGAGATCGAACAACCTGTTAACTGGTCGGTGTCGCATTTTGCGCATCAACAAAATCAACACCATAAGTTTGCGTAAATCATTTACCCACAAGCCGAGCTTTGTATCTATCAACAATACCATCAACAAGATACTTGATGACAAATACCCAGCGACACCTAACCACATCAATACCAGGAGGAGTAGGAATAAGAGACCAAGTACCTCGTTCAGTAAAAGTTTTCATCTCCTCATCCATAGCAGCTTTCCAATATGGAATAATCGAGCATCACAATAAGACGTAGGAGGAACATTTGTCGAGAGGGCAAGAGCAAAACTTTGCGCCAGAGGAGATAGTCATGTATAAGACACCACACCAGCAAGAGGGTGTTGAGTGCATGAGCGAACACCTTTTCAGAGAGCAATCGAAAGATCAAGATTAGTCATGTCTACTTGCTTAGTTCCATCTAAAGGAGAGACTAGCGAACCAAGAGTTGTTGGCAGCAGCTCAACAGATGAATCAGAAAGAGCAGGAGAATCACAAGGAGAAGAAGGAATGACAGGCTCGGTACAAGGGGCCGACACAAGAGGATTGTCAGAAGAAGGAAGAATGGAGGAAGGTGAAAAGAATGGGATATCCTCAAAAAAAGTGGCATCGACAGAAACATGCTGTCGGCGGAGAACAGGATCATAACACCTGTATCCTTTCTGTGTCAGACAATAACCCAGAAAAATACATTTGATCGAATGTGGAGACAGTTTGTCACGACTAGAAGAAGGAGAGTGAAATCGCGCGGTTACAAAAGTCAAACCGCAAATAAGGTAGAGCAAACAAAATGGAGCAAAGGATCGGTTTCCCTTCTTGAAGTGACCAAGCAGATTACATCTGTAGCACCTTGGCCCTTCTTTCTTCTTCCAATCCTGCTTAGAAGATTGACTCTTCTCTTGCTGATATGAAGTAGAAAGACCATCGCCAACAGACGTCTTCTTTTTTTTGTCCCACCTCTTCTTCTTTCATGAGAAGAGAGCCTCACTATCTCCTCCAAAGATAGTAACTCAAGCCATCTGTCCTGCTAGGCTTTCCTGCGAAGCCAGCAGGTTCTACAGCTTAAGCATTGATGGCTGAGTGGCACAGCCTTGAACAGAAGTAATGAAGACAACAAACTCCTTCCGCATTCCGCGGATTATGTGCATCTTAAGCTTCACCTCTAAAATTGGCTCATCAGGGTCCAATGCTGAATTTTCAGCACACAGGTTCTTCATCTGTAGGAAGAACGTAGAAATGGACAAATTTCCCTGAGTGGCTCTCTCCAACTCATTCTCTAAAAATTATAGCTGAGCTACATTCTTCTTATTGAACAACCTATCAAGGTAAGTCCAAATATCAGCAGCCGACCGACATCCAATGATGTGGTCAAAGAGATCTGGTGAGATGGCCCGCTAAAGAGTAAACTCTGCCTTAGCGTTTATCTTCCTCTAAGCTCTCACTGCTTCAGCATTGCTAGTGGCAGTAGTCACTTCTTGTATGTCATCTCCACAGACGACCTCCTAAAGGTCCTCACCCAGAAGATAACTCTTCATGCATGACCTCCACTTCTTAAAGTTTGTCGGCGCCAAGAGTTCAATACCAAGTCCTCTTTTGAAACCTCCTTCCATTGCTATAACACTGTTAACTTGAAAACTCTCAGAAGCAAAAGCAAGCTCTGCAGTTAATCACTGTTCAAACCTCTTTTCCCTTTGATACAATGTGAAAATTTATGATAAGGGAAAACGGGAACCAGTTCGTAGGAACACTCAACCAAACTAAGTCTAATAATACCAGCATAATTGAAAGAACAAGAAACTTGGATATCAATCTTCTTTACAATGTGAGGTATACATGACAAGACATGATTTGCCAATATACCCGAAGGAAGTAAAAAACATACAAGACAAAAAACAAGCCGGGCGGACTGAACCAGTAATCGCCAACTCTGTCAAAATGAACTAAGGAGTCCGCCGAAACTGTCAAGTCGCCAGACCACAACCTAACTACACGGACACCCTATTATTCAAAGATGAAGAACATATCTGCAATCTGCAAGCCGCCTGATCGCAAGGTCTCCTAGCTGTCAGAGTCTGCAAACAGCTGCTGCTGAACTGAACAGACAGACCTCCAGAAGCAGACAGTCTTATTGACCTGGGAAATCTAGCTGATGAGAAGACCGCCTGATCGCAAGTCGTGGCCTACTGCAAATCGCTAATTGCTAACTGCAAGCCACACTGATCCCCGACTGACAGTCAGAACCAAGTCCCTGGTTTCTCAATGCTTGCCGCATAATCTGTAATGACAAACTGGTTAACTTCTCAAACCGCGTGGATACAAAAAACAGACCGCAACAATTTCACCCGAGTTCAACTTATTTTTCATTCGATGGTTTATGATGTGACAGGGGGTCCTATTTATAGAAGTGGAGAGGAGTGTTGTCACCGCCCTAACCGATAGGATCACCGCCCTTCTCACAGCTAGCACAAACGTATCCGCACAGCGCGGACACGAAACCAGTCTGTCTTTGTCGCCTCGATAAGGCCGGACAAAAAACCTATCCGCCTTGAATACTGTCAAGGCAAGAACCAGGACCAGTCTGCCACACCTGCATACACTACTCCAGTCTGACACTTCGAGCCCGTGACTAGAGCACAAACCAGGCTCAGTCAAGCTGCCGAACCCGGCGGATAGAGAAGCAATCTGTGCTTCCCGTGCGAACTATCGGACTGAGCACAACCAGACATGGTACAAAACGTGACCAAGTCCACACTTGTAGCAATCCCTAGTGCAATCACAACACTAGAGGATACAAGAACCAGACCGCACTAACGAGCGATCTCATCGGTCTCCACCAAACCGCTCCGCTAGAGAACAAGACCAAAGGCGCAAGACTATGCCGATCTCAAGAGCTCCAAAATAGTCAGCAACAAGCCGGACTCGGCAAACTCCAGATGAGTCTGCATCTCCTGCGGATAGATAACCAATCCGTCTGGTTACAAACTTGGAAAACTGGCTGAGCCCGCAAACCAATAATCGAGCTGGCTAGACACCACACCCGTCTGCACGTTCTGATCAACCACGCCGCTGCACCAGTCTGTGCGGTCTATCAGCACAAGCCGCCACTTTCACTTCAACAATTTCAACAGGCTTCTCCCTTTGATGTTGATAGGAAACAATACAAGAAATGTTGATCCAGATTCACTGACTCTCAAAACAACGAAGAACTCCTGTTGGAGGCGGCTGCAGCCCGTGAAATGCATAGATCTATCTCAGGAGAAGATGGGATATGCAGATCTTGTTATTTCCAACTAAAAGAGCTGACAAATGAGTTTTCCTCCAAGATATTGGCAGCAACAACTAGAAAAACAAGACACCATCGGCGCCCAATGTAAAGAAAAAAAAGATCAAGATCGAGAAGATTTCGATCGCCAGGTCCATAAGCACCGAGTAGCTGATACGATCTTGCGGGCCAGAACAGCGCGAGGCAGCGGTCGGGGGGTAACAGGCGTAATTTCTGAAGTTGGGAAGGGTAGTTTTGCCTTTTTTTTATGCTTTATATTATGTGGGTTTCCCTAGGGATGTTTTATGTTTTATGAAGTTGTAAGTTATGAGCGGCTGGAGTGGGAGTGTCCCCTCTTGCATTGTACCCGTGTGTTCTTGTTGTTCTTGTGCTTTCCCTTTTGATTTCCAGAACTTTTATGTGCTTACAGTTGAATGTTTGGCAAGTGGTAAATATATTTCCATTGGCCTTCTTCTATTTCTGCATATTTGTAATTTGCTTGCATCAAGGTATCATAGCCACCCATCCTCCATCTGTTTCATGGCGCCTTCCTCCCGGGATCTCCAAAATGACATGGATGCACTTAAGGCGCAGCAGGAGACTATGGAGAAGTCCATCCAGTCTCTTACAGACTAGCACCACCGCCATCTCGAAGATGTCAGCACCTTGCTCGAATCGCAGCAGAGCCACGCCCTGGAGGAGGCCCGCTCCCTGCTCGGTCATTGGCGGCCCGACCGCGCGGACAACTCCGGTACATCGGCTCCCCTCTCGGATGACCGGCAACCACCATTTCAGTCCCCACAGATGTCAACCCGCTTAGCACGCCTGGAATTTCCTCGCTTCGACGGGGAGGGCCTGCTGGAATGGGTTTACAAGTGTGATCAATTTTTTTTGACATTGACAGCACCCCGACAGATCTCAAGGTCAAAATGGCGTCTGCCCACGTCGAAGGTAAAGCTCTCTATTGACTGCAGTCGTATATGAAGTCGTGCCTCACGCGCGAATGACCCTCCTGAGAGGAATTCTATCGGGCCTTGCAACAACGTTTTAGCTCCATATTGGTTGATGACCCGCTGAGCGACCTGAAGAAACTCTGCCAACGCACCTCAGTCCAGGCCTATCTGGATGAGTTCGACTAACTTCTCCATCGCATCAACATCCCGGAGGAACATGCCATTAGTTTCTGTTTGGCCGGCCTTCACGACGAAATTTAATATGGCGTGCGGATGTTCCAACCCAAGTCGTTGTTGGATGTTTTCTTGTTGACCCGTCTCCAGGAGCACCGCGACGCCCTGGGCGGCAAGTGGCCCTCTTCTTATGCCTCGGCAACTACTACCACCAGCTTTCACCAGCGCGGGGATCGGCCATCGGCGTCGACTTTTGCCTTCCCTCCCAAGCTACCACCACTCGCCAACCCCCCCCCCCCCCCCCCGCTATATTCCCACCGGCCCCAGTTCCACCTGTGTTAGGAGCACGACGACGGCAGGGCCGACGACTTTCCTCAGCCGAGATGGATGAACGACGGCGGAAGGGTCTTTGCTTTTGGTGTGACGGCCCCTTCACCGCGGGCCATCAATGTCCGGGCAGATGAAAGTCCTTTGCCATCAAAATTCTTCCCGAGGAGGACGATGAGGATCCGGTCGTGGAAGGTCCCGAGGCTGAGCTGTCGCTGCTTCTCGACCAGGATGAGGATCAGCCTCTCCCTCAGCTTTCTGTGCATGCGTTGACGGGCATTCCCCACTTCTACACCATGAAAATCACAACTTCCTACCACGGCCAGCCCCTCAGCGTGCTGATTGACTCGGGCAGCACTCATAACTTCTTGGACAACACTGCGGCTCAACGACTGTAATATCAGCTCACGCCCATCACACCCTTCCATGTTGCCGTGGCTGACGGACAACACTTCTCCAGCTCCCACAAAGTCGTTGACTTTCCTTGGCGCATGCAAGGGGTCACGTTTACATCCGGCATGCTCCTCCTTCCTTTAGGCGGGTGTGAAGTTGTCTTGGACATTCAGTGGTTGGTCACACTCGGCGTCATCCAATGGGATTTCAACAACCTTACAATTACCTTTACTAGCCAAGGCAAAACCCTCACTCTCCGAGGTGCTATAAATCTCACCGGGACGTCTCTTATGCAACAACAAATGGAGAAATTGTTAGCCAAGCCGGGACAACTCAACATGATGGCTCTTTGCAACATACAAGCACATGGGCCCGACGACAACCCTTCCGAGGAGCATCCTTTTCAGCCACTGTGCCAGCTGACGGGTCCGGCCTTACCTCCGGCGGCTGTACTTCAGCTACATGACTTGTTGGAGGAGTTCCAGGATTTGTTCCAAGAGCCGGTCGGACTTCTCCCGATCTGCGAGCAGGATCACCACATCCCTCTCAAGGAGGGCCCAATCGATATCAACATACGGCCGTACCGGTACCCGCCCCTACAAAAAACATAAATTGAGTGGTTGATCGATAAGATGCTCGCAGCCGGCACTATTCGCCACTCCTCTAGTCCATTTGCGTCCCTGATTGTCTTGGTTAAGAAACATGATGGCACGTGGCGTCATTGCATTGATTATAGGCAATTGAACAAGCATACCGTCAAAAATAAGTTTCCGATCCCGCTCATTGAGGAATTGTTGGACGAGCTCAATGGTGCCGTTTTCTTTTCCAAGTTGGATCTTCGGGTCGGTTACCACCAAGTTCGTATGGCGGAGGACGACATCTACAAAACAACGTTCCAGACGCATCAAGTCCATTATGAATTTTTGGTAATGCCGTTCGGCCTTACTAATGCACCCTTCACCTTCCAAGGATTGATGAATCGGTTGTTTGAACGTCAGCTCCGGAAATTCTTGTTGGTATTTTTCGACGACATCTTGATCTTTAGTAACTCTTGGGACGATCACCGCCATTACCTTGAGTTCACCTTTCGCACCTTGCAGTCACATCACCTCTGTCATAAGAGGAGCAAAGGTCAATTCGGCCTTCAACAAGTACATTATTTGGGGCATGTTATTTCCGTCGGGGGCATGGCCACGGATCCTCTCAAAATCCAAGCGATGACGGAATGGACGGAACCCACCACTCTTAAGAAACTACAGGGTTTTTTGGGTCTCACGGGGTATTACCGTCGGTTTATCCAAGGATATGGCATCCTCCCTCGACCTCTCACAGATCTTCTACGCCTTAAGTCCTTCCATTGGACACCAGCCGCGGCGACAGCTTTCCAACAGTTGAAGGCAGCAGTTTCACAACCACCGATCTTGCGGTTGCCCGACTTCACTATGGAGTTTACGGTCGAGACAGGTGCAGCGGACTCCGCCGTGGGGGCTGTTTTATCACAAGAGGGGCGGCCTATTGTGTACTTCATCCGCGCATTGGGGCCCAAACACTCCAGCTTTTCCGCGTATGAAAAGGAGCTCTTGGCTATCGTCATGGTCGTGCAACATTGGCGGCATTACTTGGCGGGCTGCCACTTCCTTATCCGGACCGACCACCAGAGCCTACGGTTTTTGTTGGACCACAAAATCGGCACACCGGCGCAACAAAAGTATTTCTCCAAACTCATGGGGTATGACTTCCACTTTCAATACCGTCGGGGAAAGGACAATGTGTGTGCAGATGCGCTTTCCCGCCAACATGACGAGCCCAACATTGAACTCTGCGCCATGGTCACCTTACTGTCGGGTATGTTGGACGAAATCAAGGCTTCTTGGTTGCAGGACACCCACCTCCAATAGCTGATTGCGACAAAGGAGGCCAATCCAGATGCCAAACCCAACTACAAACTGCGGCACGACATTCTCACCCGGAAGGGGCGGCTTGTGGTCGGCCAGGATGCTGCCCTCAAGCTGAAACTGTTACAGCTTTTCCATGACGGGGCGGTTGGGGGCCACTCCGGCATCACGACGACATTTCAAAGGCTCAAGCGGATGCTCTATTGGAAGCGAATGAAGCCGGAGATCTATGCGTACATTAGACAATGTGACGTATGCCAACGGTGTAAAGCCGACCATCAAAAACCAGCGGGCTTGTAACAACCACTGCCCATACCTGAGCGGATTTGGCAGGACATCTCGCTTGACTTCATTGACGGGTTACCGAAAAGCAACGGAAAGTCCACCATCCTCGTGGTCGTGGATCAGTTGAGCAAGCAAGCTCATTTTATCGCCGTCACTCATCCCTATACGGCCGAGTCCATCGCCCAAGCCTTCTTGGATTCGATCGTCCGACTTCATGGCTTGCCGACATCCATTATAAGCGATCGTGACACGGTGTTTCTAATCAAATTTTGGCAAGAATTGTTTCGTCTTTTGCAGGTGCAACTGAACCTTTCCACTGCATATCATCCACAAACGGAGGTGGTCAATCGATGCTTGGAAGGGTATTTGCGGTGCATGTGCTTCGAACGTCCGAAAAAGTGGACGAAGTGGCTAGCTCTAGCGGAGTGCTGGTACAACAACACATTCCATAACGCCTCCAAGATGACTCCTTACGAAGTGGTGTACGGGCAAGAACCTCTACTACACACACCATACATAGAAGGAACCGCTGTCATGGAAGAGGTTGATCTCTCATTGGAAGCACGGGAGCGAGTTATTACCCTCCTGGAGTTCAACTTGGCCCAAGCTCAGAACAGGATGCGGGTTATTGCCAATCACAAGAGGAGGGAGCGGTCACTCGAGGTGGGCTCGTGGGCCTATATCCGCATTCAGCCGTACAAGCAGACGAGTTTACGGACCCATGCCTGTCACAAGCTTGCCCCTAAATTCTTCGGGCCGTTTCAAGTAAGGGAGAAAATTGGCACGGTGGCCTATGGATTGGAGCTTCCCCCGATGCCAAAATCCACCATACCTTCCATATTTCCCAACTACGGGAGCACTTGGGCGCTCATCCACCCCAATTTCTTCTGCTACCAACATCTGTGACACCCGAGGAAAATTTGCAGGTTGAGCCCATGCGGGTTCTCGAGCGAAGGGTCGTTCCTAAGGGTGGCCGACCCGTCACTCAGCTCCTCATTCAGTGGCATAACGGCACGGCCAAGGAAGCAACATGTGAAGACTTATGGTTTCTACAACAACACTATCCACAATTCCCGTTCCTTGCGGACAAGGAACCATTGATGGGGGAGGCAATGATACGATCTTGCGGGCCGGAACAACGCGAGGCAGCGGTTGGGGGGCAACAGGCGTAATTTCTGAAGTTGGGAAGGGTAGTTTTGTCTTTTTTAGGCTTTATATTATGTGGGTTGCCCTAGGGATGTTTTATGTTTTCTGAAGTTGTAAGTTGTGAGCGGCTTGAGTGGGAGTGTCCCCTCTTGCATTGTACCCATGGGTTCTTGCTGTTCTTGTGCTTTCCCTTTTGATTTCCAGGACTTTTATGTGCTTAAAGTTGAATGTTTGGTAAGTGGTAAATATATTTCCATTGGCCTTCTTCTATTTCTGCATATTTGGAATTTGCTTGCATCAGTAGCTGAAGATCCAGGCGAGTTCGATGCTTTCTCTCTTTCTTCCCTTCGATCGAGTGGCTGAGCAGCACAGGTAGAAGAGAAAGAAACTCTCCTCTCATGATCTGAGCGGCGACGGAAAAATGAGAACTGGGTATCGAAGCACACTAGTGGAGTCACGCGAAAAACGGGAGTGGGAACCCTAGCGAAAATGTACCTTGAGAGTGTTTGGGTTTGGCTCGTTCAAGATAATCTACAATAGTTCATCAAGTTTGAAGTAGTTATTTATAGTATCTGAGCCTAGCTTTAGGATGCCACAAAACTCATTAGATCACTCTGAGTCGGTCTCGACACACACAGACATATAATTAAGGGTGCTGTTACTAGCAAACCCAGTTTGGTTTCTAGCAAACCATTACTATTAGCAAACCCTCATTTTTCAAAGTGGCTATTTGAAAACCATTTTGTTACTAGCAAACCAACGTAATTTTTTTAAAAAAAAATATTAATTTTTGTTTAAAACATTCATTCTTTCAAAATAACCCGCTGTATATAATTATATTCAAAATAACCCGCTGTATTCATTCAACCACCTATGTTAGCATTATAGATGAGTCAAAATGGCGCAAATGTTTAGTATGTCCAAAACTATTTTTTCAACAAAATATCATTATCTGCAACAAAACCTTTAAGCAAAATATCGGTCGGTTTAGAAATATATTTGATTTCTAATTCCTATAAGGATGTGTTGTATATACGAGTAAAATGTATATAAGAATATATACATCACTTTGAACTGCGTCTTATACGTACAATTTCATGAGAAGTGTTCAACATGAAAGTTGTAGATCTCGACGAGATCTACAATTTTCATGTTGAACACTTTTTGATTTGAAACACTTTAGACCCCCGATTTAGCCCCTGAAAAAAGTTACGTCGTACATATGTGCGGACGCCCGGGATCGGCGTGACTTTTTTAGGGGGCCAAATCGGGGGTATAAACGGCTTCAAATCAAAAAATGTTCAACATGAAAGTTGTAGATCTCGTCGAGATCTACAACTTTCATGTTGAACATATTTTTATTTGAAGTAGTTTAGACACCCGATTTGGGCCCCGAAAAAAATTACGCCGAAAATCTGTACGTTCCGTGCATGTCTTTTTAGGGCCCAAATTGGAGGCCTAAACGGCTTCAAATCAAAAAATGATCAACATGAAAGTTGTAGATCTCATCTTTCATGTTAATCACTTTTTCAAATGAGAAATATTTAGGGCTCAAAGTTCAAAAATACAAAAATTATCAAAAAGCAAGACTGATTTGACAGTAGTAATTTTTAGGAAGAGAAAAAAAATGCAAAAAATGACTGAATCTGTTTTTTTTTGTTTGCTAGAAACGAAAATGAATTTGCTAATAACAACACCCATAATTAAATATCCAACGTATTCGACTTAATTTAATATTTTTTACTTTTTATCTCCCTCTCTCTCTCTCTGAAATATGTAAAATAAAAAGAAAAGGTGCACAAAATTCTTAGAAGGCAATATGTTGGTCTCAACTCTCAAGTTGGGGAATTTTTTTTTGTACGTTAATTTCACTCATGCGCATCAGCACATGCAATCACTATGTGTTTAACGCTATTGACTGTCGGTTCTGCAAAAAAAAAATCGTGATTGAACGAAATATGATCGTATATCAGAAAGTATGATCATATTTCAATACACCGTATTTTTGTTAAAATATACTCCGCCGTAGGATCACAGATCAGATGACTATACGAGTAACGCGCCGTTAAAATGGATCTAATGGTGTATCACTCATACCTAAATATTTGTCCTTAAGTTGGGCTTCTGTTCGATCATCGCTATCACATGCTAGATCCCGTGACTCTAATTACCTTCTCAATCAGTTTCAATTTCCCGGTCACTCTGCCAACTACATCTTCTTCACATCTCTCTTACACGCCAGCCACCACCTAGTCCAACCACTTCCGATAACTACCTTTCCCGACCGCTTCGTCGTGCTTGAACGGCCTAGGATCGCCGCTTGGATGCCCGAGTCCCTCTCCTCCCAAGACTTACGGATGTAAATGAATGCGTTAATCCGTGAGATGAAGTGACCAAACCGGTCATTTTATGCCTGTATATTGGTATGTATGCATGTGTGTGTGTGCGCGCGTATACACTATAAGCTCGTTTGTGCACGCCCTAAGAGTCAAGTATAGCTATAACAAGACATTAAGGCTCCGTTTGGCACGGTGATGGCAGTCAAAAACGCATTGATTAAACCGGCATTCGTTAAGGATCACCTATCAAACATCATCCCTTTGAACGTAAACATGGATGAGTTTCTTAAGTGGACGTTAACTAATGACAATTTAAACCTCATGATCATGACCGCCACCACCCTGCCAAACGGAGCCTAAGGGCCTGTTTGGGAGGGCTTTCTAGCTCCTTATCGTTTTCTAGAAAACGTCACCGCACATAATAAACTGTTTGGAATGTCTACCGGTGGGAAAAACTATCACCAAAAACTCATTTTTCTCCTCTATTTGAAAAGTCACTAGCCTCCTACTTTTCAACTTTTCGAAAAGTAATTTCTCATCCCGATACACAGTTGATGCTATGAAAACATTTTACTCCTCTGGATCTAGTTCGAAACCGCTGTGAAAGCACTAGCCTTTCTCTAGATGAATATTTCGCTCGGGCGCGATTTTTTCGCACGGGGTGATTTTTTCGCCCGGGCGCAAATTTTTTAGCCCGGGCACGGAATTTTTCGCCCGTGCGCGATTTTTTCTCCCGGGCGCAAATTTTTCGCGCAGACGCGAATTTTTTGTCCGGGCGCGAATTTTTGGCCCGATCACGAATTTTACGCCCGGACGCGAATTTTTCGCCCAGGAGCAAATTTTTCGCCCGGGCGCGGAATTTTTCGCCCGGGCGACACTCTTTCGCTCTTGCGCGAATTTTCCACCCAGTCGCAAATTTTTTCACTCGGGCGCGAATATTTTCTCCCGGGGCGAATTTTTCGCCCGAGCGCGAATTTTTTGTCGGGGAGCGAATTTTTTGGCCCGGTCGCGAATATTTCGCCCGGACGCAAATATTTCGCCCGTGCGCAAAATTTTCGCCCAGGCGCGGAATTTTTCGCCCGGGCGGCATTCTTTCGCCCGGGCACGAATTTTCCACCCTGGCGAAAAAATTTTTCACCCGGGCGCGAATTTTTTCTCCTGACGCGAATTATTCGCCCTGACGCGAATTTTTCGCCCAGACGCGAATTTTTTCGCCCGAGCGCGAATTTTTTCGCCCGAGCGCTAATTTTTCGCCCAGGCGCTGTTTTTTCGCCTGATTGTGCATTTTTGCCCGGGAGCAGTTTTTTCCCCGGGAGCGATTTTTTCGCCCGAGAGCGGTTTTTTTCCTCCAGACGCAGTTTTTTCGCCCGAGCACAGTTTTTTCGCCCGATCGCAATTTTTTCACCAGTGCACGATGTTTTCGCTCTGGCGCGAAATTATTGCCCGGGCGCGAAATTATCGCCCGGGCGCGAAATTTTCGCCCGAGCGCTAAATTTTCGCCCGGGCGCGAATATTTCGCTCGGGCTCGATTATTTCGCTCGGGCGCGAATATTTCGCCCCGACGCGAATATTTTTTCCCGGGCGCGCAGTTTTTGAGCGATGTTTTCGCGCCGATGCGAAATTTTTGACCGGGCGCGAAATTTTCGTCCGTCCGGAAAATTCACGCTCGGGCGAAAAATGTGCGTAATTTTAATAAAAAAGTCACTGCAACGGAGATTTGCCAAACAGTTTTTAAAATGCTCTTTTTTGAAAATCTTTGCAAAAGAAGTTCACCTAAACGGATCTCCTTTTGCAATATACATTTTCCAAAAACTCATTTTCCCACATTGATTTTGCTACCACTCTTTTTTCTTTCCGAAAAACTCTCTCAAAAAGAGTCTAAGGAGTCATCCTTAATTCAAAATGCTCGGACGGTGGGAGAACACGACATAAGTCAAATAGTCCTACAAATAACGAAATATTCGACCAGCCGGCCCATATTTTGGCTCGCACAATTCGCACATCCATTGGCGCGTTATTATTTCGGCCAAATTTTTTTTAAAAAACTAAAAATAGTTAAAAAAAACAAAACAAGGAGGGAGCATTAAGAGCTTATCATGTGCCAGCAGCGCACGCTATAATTTAAGGATATATATATAAATAAAAAATGGCCGGTGGGCCACCCATACCCCACAACTCCCACGTTAGGGTGTTCCATCATCATGTGACCATTAGATTCTCCGCAGAGGAGCACATGCCCCCCGGCACTTTCTTTCATTTGCCCTCGAAATGTGCTAAATCTTCGCCCGCCGGCCCCACGCCACGTGATGCACTTATCCCCTCAAATTGTATCCGCCAGGAACACCATCCATGTTCTTTCTTATTTCCAAATTGCCATTGCTCTTTTAAAGTATTGATTCTACTTTATATAGTGATTTTTTTTTTTAGGTAATTGTTATTCACAATTTTATTTTGAATAAGTGCAAATTAATTTTTAAAATAAAAAATTTTCAACAATTATTTTAAATGTTTCATTAAAATTGATAGGGGCAAATCATTTCTCCATCATGTCGATATGAGCGAGTCATACGCGACGATACCGCCATCCTCGCTTCTGATCATTGCGGTAGCTCCAGATTTATTTGTGTCGGACATTCTTGTTCATCTTCAGCTCCTAAGATCTGAAATAAGTCAACATTTCTTTTCGTTTTTCTCATTTTCATCATTTGTTTTCGTATTTCTCCAGCGAAAAAAAGAACGTCGAAAAGTTGCACTCACCATTAAAAGAAAATTTATATGTTGAATTTAAAACTTTTGTAATACCTTAAATTTTATAATATTGTTACTAAATTATTTATTTATATTTTACTAAATAATTTTTTTAAAAAAAATTATTGATTTGCACGTAACAATTTGATTTGCACATATAAATTTTTCATTTGTCCGAAAAATTATTTTGCACCTATCCGAAATTGAATTGCCCATATCAATCTTCAAATTTTTATTAAAATTAAAATAGAAAAGAATGAGAGTTGTGAATTTGGGGATGGGCTCAGAATCTCAGAATTAGGATTTTAACTTCCTCCTTTTAGGCACAATAAAATTTAATATTCTCATCTTAAGAATAAACTCTATTGCAAAGACCCATCTCATAATAAAATAAAAAAATTACGGTGCTGATATTAGTTCCGTATTTTTAACTATCCGTATTAAATTTTTAATTTTTTAGATTTTTAAAATTCATATTAGCATCGCACTCATTTAGCCACACCACATTGCTGATTTTTTCATCGCATGGATGCACTACCATCTCCCTGTATCAGCAGACGTAGATGACGCAAACCTCCAAATTCTCAACCGCCGCCTACATCCGCGTATCGGTGCTTCACCGCCGGAGGCAGGGGCGGATCCAAGGGGGGCAAGGTGGGGCTCGAGCCCCCCAATTTTTTTTATTAATTCATTTACCTGATGGCGCACACCCCAACCAAAATCCAGACATCATTTTTGCGCAGTCGGCCCCCGTAAGTCTGCAATCCCGGCGACACGGCGAGGGTTTCACTGTCCGTTCCTGCCCGGCGCTCGCAACCCCGCACATCAGGACCTTCCTTCCTCCACCCGCAGGCTCCAGCCTCGTCCACCGGAACATCGCCTCTTCGGCTCTTTTGCTCTTCGACAAGTCTCGATTTCACAGGGTTTAGGCCTTCGATCCACGGTTTCTTATTTTCTCTTCACTATTCTGTTAGATTTCTGATCTCCTATTTACTTTTTAGTTTGATTTCTGATTTCCTTTCCACTGAACTTCGATCCACTCATTCACAGGGTTTGATTTCTAATTTCACCAAGACACCAACACTCAAAGTATCCAACAGGTAATAGTCAACAGATTTTCGGAAAGCCTTCCCCTTCTTTTAATGTTCAGTAGTGTGACAAATCTGTGACAGTCAGTTCTCTTCTTCGAGAGTGAGTGTTTATGCATATTTGCATTTGCACTAGCTTTGAAAGATTAAGTTTTGTAAGCATATAAAATTTTCAATAAGAAAATCCTGGTTGTAGAAGAATTCATTAATGTCGTATTTGATGAGACGAGTATGCTTCATAGCAGCTCTTCTAGTATTTTTGTTAAAAATGTAGGTTTGCAGCTAAAAGAGCTAAGTTTAGAAGAAGCACTTAAAGAAGATGTCTCAAGTTCCATCAAAGTAAATTCTCCAATTTTGGTTGAAGAAGAAGAGCATCAGGATGAATAACGTGCACTAGAAGTAGCAGAAATTCCTAGTGGAGATGCAAGGAATTTAGTGATCAGACACTTAAGAGATCACCTTGCTGATCTGATCATTAGAGATCCTAGTGATGGAATTAGAACAAGAAGAGGTACAACTAACAAAGCCTTGCATTTAAGTTTTCTTTCTCGGATTGAGCCGAAGAAATTTGAAGAAGCAAATAAGGATGCTTCATGGATCATCGCAATGCAAGAAAAGCTCAATCAGTTTAAAAGATGCAAGGTATGCGAGTTAGTACCAAGACCAAAAGGTCAAAATGTTATTGGGACGAAATGGGTCTTCAAAAACAAGCTGGACGAGAATGAAGTTATCATAAAGAACAAAACCAGAATTGTAGCTCATGGTTACCGACAAGAAGAAGGGATCAACTTCGATCAGACTTTTGCTCTGGTGGCTAGACTCGAAGCGATCAGATTTTTTCTAGCATATGCTGCTCACAAAGGTTTTAAAGTCTATCAAATGGATGTTAAGTCATTCTTCTTTAATAGTAATTTAAAGAAAGAAGTATACGTGAAACAACCCTCAGGTTTTGTTGATTTATCTCTAACTGATTATGTTTATTTTCTACATAAAGCTTTATATAGATTGAAACAAGCGCCTAGAGCGTGGTGTGAGACGCTATCTAGCTTTCTTCTTGAAAATAAATTTTCAAGAGCAAAAATAGATAAGATATTATTTCTTAGGGAAGTAAAAAGCAAGTTCTTGCTAGTACAAATATACGTCGTTGATATTATTTTTGAATCTACGGATGATCACTTTGAAAAAAGTTTTCCAACTTGATGCAAGAGAAATTTGAAATGAGTAGTATGAGTGAGCTGAAATATTTATTAAGGCTTTAGGTGAAGCAATCTAAAGATGGAATTTTCATCTCTCAGAGGAAGTTCACCAAAGAGTTACTTAAAAAATTCGGAATGGAGAATGCAATCTCTATGAGAACTCCAATGAGTTCAACTATGTCTCTGGACAAGGATAAGAAATGGAAACCTTTTGATGAAACCAAGTACATAAGCATAATTGGATCCTTGCTCTACCTCACTGTCAGTAGACCAAGTATAATGTTTTCAACATATGGTTGTGCTAAATTTCAGGTGAACTCTAAGGAATCTCATTACTCCGCTGCAAAGAGGATTTTGAGATATCTTAAAGGCAGACTGAATCTTGTCTTATGGTACCCAAGGAGTAATGACTGCGAGCTAATTGATTTTTATGATGCTGATTTTGTGGGAAGCATGGATGACAGAAAAAGCACTTTCGGGACGTGCCAATTTCTTGGAAGAAGGCTTGTTTCTTGGAGCAACAAAAATCAAAATTGTGTGATAATTTCAACTGCTGAGTTAGAGAATATCTATACGGGCAGTTGTTGTGCACAACTTCTATGGATAAGAAATAAACTAGAAGACTAAAACTTGAACATGAGGAAGATTCCAATATTTTGCGAATCATCAAGTACAATAGCCATAACTAACAATCCAGTTTCTCACAGCCAGACAAAGCATATCGAGATACGTTATTATTTCATCCGGGAGCATGTGAAGAACAAGGACATCAACCTTTACTACGTGTCAACAGACAAGAAAATTACAGATATTTTCACGAAGCTACTTGATGAAGCCAAGTTCACCTTTTTCAAAACTGAACTTGGAATGCTCAACAAGGAATCTTTAAGTGGTCAAAGAATTTAAAGAAATCTGCCCAAGTGAAGAAGTTCAAAGTCATCAAGTCATCACACAAGTTCTCGTGAAATCAATCGAGAGATCTCAAGTTAAGTCGACGAATCAGTCAAATTTCACAAGTGTTTTCAACGAATTTCACAAGTGTTTTCAACGAATTTCACAAGTGTTTTTGTCGAATTTGTCGAGTATATATGATTCATCTCGATGAATTATACAAGTTATCTCGTGAGATTTCGACGAATTAGCTGAGATTTCGACGAATTAGTTCAAATTTTGACGAATTGGACTTGTGCAGATCTCAAGTTATCACGTGAGATTTCGATGAATTAGACTTGTGCAGAATTTTAATTCTATTTTTAATTATTGGATCTGAAGACTTAAATTGAATTTTCCAAATAAGGTACCCGCCTCTTGATTTCCCTAAAAAACTTTAATATTATATATAAGGTCTTAAGCGCATCACGATATCTCACACAAACTTCACGAGTTCTCCCGCCAGCTTGCAAAAATATTTTCTCTCTTCTTCGTATGTTCATCTCCACCAACTTGCAGAAATCCTTTGTTTCGCCTCAAATCAAGGATGGCTTGCAAAGGTGCTGGTAATATCTAAGTAGGAGGAGAACTGATTCGTACATGCTTTTCCAGTGCTTCTGAAAAATTCAGAAACATAATCCTTATGCTTGAAACCGCCGGTTTGTCGTTCATTCTGGAGAAGGAATGCAAAGTTCTAGATAGAGAGGTCATAGAGTGTTTCAGAAATGTAGAGCTAAGGAATGAAGGCTCTCTAATCAAAAGCAGTGTTTGAAACATTGTGGTAGGGATGAAGCCCAGTTTCCTTAACCAATTTCTGGGATTGCCAGAAGTCGAGGAAGATGATTTGTTGGATGATAGTGATTACAGAAGGGCTCTTTCCTTCTATAATTTGGATAGAAAATCTACCTCAATCAGAAGAAAAGAAATGAATGATGAAATAAAGCTTCTTACAGATATTCTCGGGAAGGTTCTGCTTTAAAAGATAGGGTCTCATGACTACGTCTCAGGGGACATGTTTTGTTTGATCACAAAAATCATCTACACAAAACGAGTTAACTAGGGCACTGTGTTGTTTGACAGAATCAAGGCTAGTGTGCAGACACCCAACTTTGGAAGGATTATCTCTCTTTATCTTAATCAGCTAGATGAAAATCAATTCGATGTCTTCTAGAATGTTTATTCATCATCTTAAAAAGATAGATGCATCCATTTTTAGCAGATGGGAAAGAAGGATTCCCAGGCAAGGTAAAATGAGAGAAGTTGAAGATGATTATGATGAGCACATGAAGAATTCTCCAAACCCTCACGTAGCTCTAGAGATTCAGAGTGCAACTACTGAAGGGGAGAGCCTGCTTTTAGATGCTACTATTGTTCCACCTGTGCAAGTTGATTCTTAACCTCAAGTTCAAGATGTTCAGACTTACGTAGAGCCAGATTTTCAGACTTTTGTAGAGCCAACTATTCTAGAAGAAGTACAAGCAGTTTTGGGATCCAAATCTGGAGGAGTTTCAGATTTGGAGGAATATCCTGCTGAGAAAGAACTCCCAACAGAGTCTTAGGGGGAGTCTTTAGTTGATGACTCACTCCAAGAGGACCTTAATGCTGAAAGAGCTTATGGTGAGGGGGAGGATTTGGTAGTACATTCTGAAGAAGTCAAAGAGGTTGTGGTAAAGCCTCCTATCTAAGAACCACTCTTGCTCAAGGAACACTTAGGGGGAGAAATTTCTAGTAGTATTAAAACTAATGCTGACAATCTTGAAGCTCCCAGATCTCAGGATGTTATTGCCTCTCCTTCAGAAAGTTCTTTGTTAAAGTCTATAGAAGCGATGCTACTAAAGCAGAAAGAACACTTGACTTCTCCTTGAAACAAGTTTTTGGCAGAGTGGCTGAAGTAGAAAAGAATCTGAACAATGGGTTAGCTAAAATGAAGCACAACATGGACAAGTTTAAGACCTCTTTGACTGAATGGTTGACTCAAGGTGGGAAAGCTATAGATCATACAATTCTGGGCATTTGTCATATTTACAACAAGGCAGCTCACCTATCTAAAGGACATGATGCTATGATACAATCTCATGATGCAAGCATGGATCATATTGATAGAAAAATGGGAGAGTACAGGGAGGAAATTATCCAAACCCTTATTGAAGAAGTCAGAAAGGGGGGAGGAAAAGTTAAAGAGAAAAATGGATAAGCTGAATAGAGATGTGTGTAACCAAGGGCACAGTGCAAATGTTTATTGCTATGCGAATATAAAGTGGCTACATGAGAAGATAACAGGGTCTTCTCCAACTCTATTTCCAGTGCAATTCTTACCTTCAGAGCTACATTCTATTGGTTCAAAGCCTGTATATCAACTTTTTAAGAATCAGAGTTGTATGCACCTCCCATGCAATACACTCAGGTTTGGTCTGATTCTGCTGATGTAGAGATCACTAAAGAATCTTCTGAACCACCTCTTTAGAAGAGAAGAAGATATGAAGAATGCCCATCAGCTAGTAGATATGATCCCAGTCAAGTAAGAGAACCTGGTGAAGTTTGGAGTCTTTTCTCCAAAGATGTTATTCTAGACACTTTCAGTTTGGTTGATTGATCAAATGAGGAACCGATGAAATATTACAACAGATAAGAATAGAATAAGCACAAAGTTTCAAATGTGAAAGGGAGGCTCTTCTTCAGAAAGCATGACAGAACCAATCCTGATGCTCCTCCTCCTCCACCAAGATATTATCCCAAGCCTAATGCATATTTTGACAGACAATATGAGAAAAGTAAGGGGCAATCTTAGATTTGTTATCACTCTTATTCTGATGTGTAGTGAGAATTGTGAAAGCCCATAAGAAACACTTATGTAAATGTTAATGTTTTGTTGATCTATTTTTTTACTTCATTTTATTATAATTGTTCTATTTTTCCTTTCTTTATACCTTATATAATCTTACTTCTTCAAATAGGGGAAGATTGTTGGGTATTGTATCCACAATAGCCATGATTTGAAGAAGTTCCCCTTGAACTAAGGTGAATTGAGGGTGTATTTGATATTATATTTAGTTATGTATGTTTCAAGACATTTTAAGTTCTAAGTACAAACCATTGTCAGATTATAATGTGTCACCAAACACAGGTCTATGCAATGTAATTCCTCATTATATAGAACATCGAGTTGACTCATGTGTAATCTCTCAAATGGGGTGTACTTCACTCAATGCAATAGAAAAATCAAGTTGTTGTCTTTGTTGTGCAGAAATTATGAAATTTTTCTCAGTACATTCGTAGAGTAAATACGTGAGTACTCGTTATATTCATTGAGTCTTTATGTGTGCACTTGAGAAATTCTTCAAATGTACTCGGGAGTTCTCAAGAGTTCTCGAAGATCTGGTTTCAGATTTTGGCTAAGTTAAAAGCAGTTATATTAACGTGAGCACTCGACTAATGCATTGAGAGTACTCGAGTTGACTCGATCAATTCGTCGAGTACTTCTGATAGTTCTCGTGATTTCTGATTCAAGTATTCGTGAAGTTCAGTAGGTCTTATTCGTCGAGTGAATTCATCGTAATATCTTGAGAAGTCTTGTATGGTCTCAACGAATGGACTTGTACAGTTTTTATTTTCAAATCCAGACGACTTTCTAGAATTAGACCTAGCACCATATTTAGTACACGTGGAGGTTTCACTAAGTTTTAAATCTAGCTGTTAGAGAGTAATCGCCTATATATATTCAAGGGTTATTTTCCAAAAACCCTAATCGCCCATTGCAATAATTTTTCGGGATTTAAAAATTGTTTTGCAAAGAATTCCAACAGAGACAAAATTTCTCGATCAACGATTCCTCTTGCAAACAAAGCTTCGATTGATCTCCTGTTCTTAGATTCTTTCAGTAATACTTTCAGAGATTCATTTGACGCTTGGTTTAGATCGATTTTCAAAGCAAGCTGATCCTTCCTCTTCAAGATTCAAGTTAAATCTTTCACTCAAGGAAGAAGGGTTGATTTCATATCTGAATAAATTATAAAATCTTTTTATACCTTGTAGGAAGTTGTTTGCTTCAATTTGTAGATCCTACTTGAGAAGATCGAGTGTAGGAGACATTGCTCTCTGAGTTTGTAGGAGCAGAAGACTCCGAATTGTAAGATGATTTTTTATCTAAGTTGTGGTGAAGTAGCTGAGTCTAGACCAAAGTGCTAGATAGGCGAGGTGGGACAGTGATGTACCCATTATGGGTAACCACTCTAAATCCTTATGTTTGTGTTGTGCTTGCTCTCTTGTTCTATGTGCTTAATTTTTACTAGATTTTTATTCCGCTATAAGCCACAGAAGTCACCTATTCACCCCCTTCTAGGTGATTTAGGTTGACAACTAGATACTTTTAGTGAAGGTATGGGGTAGGAAACTTGTGTTTCCTGAGTTATAAGATCTAGGGATCTGAGGAAAAGTTTAGTGAAGTTTGGCCTAAGATAGCTCTCTGCTAGATATGTGATGGGGAAAATGGATGTACCCATTCTTGGGAAATCCCTATAAATATCTGCGTGCTGTGGTTTAATTGCTTTGATTTACTTTCTTACTGTGCTCAAAAGAACACATCAAGAAAATCAAAATTAAACAAAACACTTATTCACCCCTCCTCTAGGTGAGTAGCAACCCTTGACTTTCAAGTGATATCATAGGGAGGTTTTCAAAAAGGCTTAACAACTGAATAAGATCTCAAAGGTTGAAAGATATACAACACAATGGGCTCTAAAAAAGTTACAAAAACTAAGCTCTATGAAACTTCCTATCTGTAGGAAAGAAAATTTTGGAATTTGGAAACAAAAAGTTAAACACTTTATAGAGGCTTCTGATCATAATATATACATCACAGTTAAGGAAGGTCCATATGTCCCAATGAATGTCTGACCTATCGATGTTAATCTTAAAGTTCCTAAGAAACTCTCAGAGATGACCAAGGATGAAGTTATCTTGGCCACCATGGACAAAGAGCAAAGAATATTATTATCAGTGTCATAAATGACTCCATATTTCAAAATCTCATTCACTATTAGACTGCCAAAGAAATGTGAGAGACCTTGATTGTGTATATAGAAGGGATAGAAGAGGTCAGAGATGATATAAAATCAACAATGAATCAAAAATATGAAGTTTTCAGATAGAAGGACACTATAGCTGACTACTATGAAAAATTCTTCAAGATAGTCAATGTGCTGAAGAATTAAGGAAGGGCCTTCACAAACTATGAGATGAATGACAAGTTCATGAGATCCCTGAATAAGGAATGATATATTAAGATTTATGTCATAAGGGAGATGGGAAATCTGGGCAATATCCAGCCCTAAAACTTATATGGAAAGCTATTGTCTCATGAACTCCACCTAAACACCAGGAGGAGTGAGGAAGGATGCAACAAGGATAAGCCTATTAATCTAAAAGCTAAAATTTCTAGAAGAGGCAAAGAAAGGACTTCTCCTTCTCTTAACAAGCCAGCTGAATTAGAGGAATCAGAACCCAACACCTCTAGAGAAGATCTATATGATGGAGACATGGCCTTATTTACAAGCTAATTTAAGAAAATGCTGAGAAGGAGGAAGCAATGGAACCATAACAAATCCTCTTCCTCCTCTAACCACAGGAAGCATCGTAATGACTCAGAAAAATCCAGAAAGAACCCCAACATGGACAGGTATGATTCTATGCAGAACAAATTTAATTCAAATGATACTATCTACTTTGGATGTAGGAAAGCAGGTCATATGATAGCTGATTGTCCTTCCAAAAGGAAGAATAACAAGAAATCTTAAGAGAAGAAACATAACTCTGGGAAGAAGTCTGAAAAGACCTTCCTGTATAAAAAGGAAAAGACAAGGAGTGATAGTGAGTCAAACTCCATTGACTCTGAAGAGAAAGAAGCCTATCTAGGGTTGACTACATTATCTGAAGAATCAACTCATGCTGCCACCCAAATGACATCAGAGCTCCACTGTCAACCTCTGTCAGTGACTCAGAAGAAGAAGAAAGTTATGGACTAATGACAATGAATGAAGGGGAAGATCAGGATGACTCTCATTCTGATGAGGTAAAACTTAACATTACTTTGTCTATTTTTGATTATAATACTGGTGCTAATTTAGAGGCAAACTCATAATCAAATGATCATTATGAATCTGAACCAGATAATTACCTTGAGGAAATGATTGAAAAGTATGGTGCCCTCCTGAAGGCATTGGGAAAAAGTAAGAAGCTTGCTAAAAAGCAGGCTGGAGAATTTGAACTCCTCAAACCTCTCAAAGCTGAGCTTGAAGAGAAGACTTACAAAGTATATCAACCGAACTCTCAAAATATTGAACTCAATCAAATAATTGATGAGCAAGCTGAACTGTTGATTCAAAAAGAGAGAATCATCAAGAAAACTGGAAGTGGAAATATCTACTATTTAAATTTTCTATGAATCATCTCTAATTCTTTTATATGTATTATAGTTGAGAAAAAAATATCTATATGTATGCAATGACATAAGAGGCTAGTCCATATCAACTATAAGACCATCAACAAGCTCCTTTCAGAAAATCTAGTCAGAGCTGGTCCCAAGTGGAAGTGTGTCCAGGAAAGCCTTTATCATGTATGTCAAATGAGCAAGCAAACAATAGGCTCATTCAAACCTATTGGGGTTAAATATTCCACTAGGTGTTTAAATCTACTACATATAGAATTGTTTGGTCCAATGCCAATTTACAACTTAGGAGTAAAATTCTACTCTTTTGTGATTATTGATGATTACTCTAGGTTCACTTGGGTGTTCTTCCTTGAACAAAAGTCAAATACCCTAGAAATATTCACTAGTTTTGTCGAGCAGATTCAAAATGAAATAGGCAGTTCTGTGGCAAAGATCAGAAGTGATCATGGAACTAAATTTTAATTTGGGGTCATGACCAAATTATGTGAAAACCTAGGTATCTTTCAGGAGTTTTTCTCTCGAAGAACTCCACAAAAAAATGGAGTTGCAGAGAGAAGGAATAGAACCATGATTGAAGTTGGTAAAATAATGTTGAGTGACTCCTCACTCCCAAAATATTTCTGGGCTGAGGCTATCAACACAGCTTGCCATATTCATAATAGGGACTTAATCAACAAAACTCGTAATAACTCTATATGAGCTTGTGAAAGGCAGAAAACTAACCTTGTCCTACTTCAAAATTTTTGGGAGTAAGTGCTATGTGTTAAATAATGACAAGCATTATCTGACTAAATTTGTTGAAAGAGATTATGAAGGGTTTTTTGTTGGGTACATCTCTCATAGTAGAGCCTACAAAATATTCAACAAAAAGACCAAAGTAGTAGAAAAGTCAATTCATGTTGTATTTGATGAGACCAGCCTGATTTATAAGGGTTGATCTAGTTCTTTTAGCATTCCAAGTATTGAGCAAAGCATGGAAAAGACATCCATTAATGAACAAATGAAGAAGGGTGATCTGACCTCACCTGATGAACTAATCAAAGATGGAAGTACCTTCAAAGAAAATACAAGTGAAGCTGCTAAAAGGATAGAGCAAGCTGAAGTCCCACCTGATCTTGAAGTATAGGAGAATGCAGAAAGGTTTCCAACAACAACAAGACATTTAAGGGACCACTCTCAAGCTCAAATCATTGGTGATCTGGATCAAGGAGTTCAAACTAGAAGAAGTACAGTGATTGAGGTGCTCCATCTGAGCTTCTTTCTCAGGTTGAGCCAATGAAGTTTAAGGAAGCCGACTTAGATCCATCCCGGATCTTGGCAATGCAAGAGGAACTAGACCAATTCAAAAGATGCAAGGCCTAAAAGCTGGTCCCTAGGCCCATTAACAACAATATCATTAGGACAAAGTGGGTATTCAGAAATAAGCTGGATGAGAAAGGAGTCATAATAAAGAACACAACAAGACTGGTTGTAAAAGGCTACAGACAAGAAGAGGAAATAAAATTTGATCAAACCTTTGCACCAATGACCAGATTGGAAGCTATAAGGTTGCTTCTAGCACATAAAGCTTACAAAGGGTTCAAGGTTTACCAAATGGATGTGAAGTCTGCATTCTTAAATGGAGACTTGAAAGAGGAAGTATATGTAGAACACCACCACCCCAAGTTTTGTAGATTCCTCTCATCCTGACCATGTATATTACTTAAGAAAAGCATTGTATGGTCTTAAACAGGAACCTAAAGCCTGATATGATACCCTGTCTAATTTCCTCTTTGAAATTAAAGTTTCAAAGGGGAAGATAAACAATACATTATTCCTAAGTGAAGTTAAATGCAATATTTTGCTAGTTCAAATCTATGTAGATGACAACATCTTTAGATCTATAGATAAAAACCTCTACAAAAAGTTTGCTAAAATTATGCAAGAGAAGTTTGAAATGAGCAGCATGGGAGAGCTAAAATACTTCTTAGGGCTACAAGTGAAGTAATATGAAGTTACGATCTTCATCTCTCAGACCAAGTTCACAAAAGAGCTTATCAAGAAGTTTGGAATGGAGAGTGCAACCTCTATGAGGACTCCAATGGTCTCCAATGTATCTCTAAAAAGGGATGAAAAGGGAAACCTTTTAATGAAACTATGTATAGATGTATAATTGGGTCCCTGCTCTACCTAACTATCAGTAGACCATACATTATGTTTTCCACATATGTTTATGCTAGATATCAAGTTAATCCTGAAAAATCTCATTATACCCATGTCAAGAGGATTTTAAGATACCTTAAGGATACACATAATCTTGGCTTATGATACCCTAAGAGTAATGATTGTGAGCTGATAGGATTTTTAGATATAGATTTTATAGGAAGTAAGGAAGACAAAAAATGCACTTCAGGGACATGTCGATTCCTTGGAAGAAGGCTACTTTCCTGAAGTAGTAAGAAGCAGACCAGTATGGACTTATCAACAGAGTCAGAATATATTTCAACTGGAGGTTGTTGTGCTAAATTGCTTTGGATAAAGCATCAACTACAAGATTACAAAATCTAGCTAAGTAAAGCTCCTTTATTTTTTGACTCATCTAGTGCAATCTCAATTGCCAAAAATCTTTTGTCTTATAGAAGGACAAAGAACATTGAGATAAGATATCACTTTATCAAAGAGCATGTAGAAAAAAGAAATATCTGTCTTGAGTTTGTCCCTACTGACAAGTAAGTGACAGACATCTTTACAAAGCCTCTAAATGAAGAGAAGTTCAATTATTTTAAAACTGAACTATGCATGTTGAATCTTGAATGAATTTGATACCTAGCCTCTCCACTAGATAATCTGTCATAGTATTTCTTTTATAATTATTTGTTTTGCTAGTAGAATCTAGGGTCTTAACAAAGATGCAGGCACACAGAGTGCATAAGGAAGTATTTCAACTACATTGGAAACAATAAAAGAATTACAATTTCTTATCAGCACAATTTATCTATACAGTTTTAATTCCATAAACAGGTATGCGTTGTTTGGAATTCATTTTATATTAATAAAATTAGAAATAGCGGGAACATTAGGTTAAATAAGTGATACAACCCCAAACGTCGGCACCCAAGTTCTCACACTCCTACTCTTGATTTGACAAAGAAAATCCTCTTCTTTCAACCCTAGCTTCATCAATGGAGCCCAAAGAAAGTTTGTTGGATAAGATCAACACTGACAGTAAAGTCATCAAAGGCGGCTTCAGAACCTGTTCCGAAGAGTTTCAGAACGTCATTTTCCTCTTAAGCGCAACAGGCTTGGAGGTAATTCTATCAGAACCAACTAGAATAGTCTCAACATCAATGGAGGAATTTTCTAGAATGTTAAAGTGAGCAGTTTCAGATCAAATATCAAAATCTCTGTGCTCAATCACCGACTCAGAATCACGACAAGAAGCATATGCCGTCTCCTAGAGCTACCTACACTTCAAGAAGGTGAAGAGGAAGAAGAAATAACCAGATAATACCATATTATAGCCCTGGAGTGGTGCAATTACTTTGGTGAGGATATGGATCTTTGGAGAAGAGTGTTTTGAATCCTCCTGGAAAACTCTTAGTTGACATCATATGGAGAGCTCTGTTATGCAAGCTTGGATCTTATGATAGAATTTCCATGGAGATGTTCAGAATAATGACTACTATAATTCTTACCAAGTCTGACTGGAGTAATCTAGTTCTAAAAAAGATGCAAGCATGCCTGGCTGCCCCCAACATGGGGAGAATAATATCCCTGTACATATCTAAAAGCCTAGGAGATAGCCTGAATGAGGATCCTAAAGTTCCACTACACTATTTAAATAAGATGGATTACAGAACCCTAGAAAGGTGGTACAAACTTTTTACCAAACTTGAAAAGGGAGGAACAAGGTCCAATCTCTCCCAAGGAGAAGACAAGAAGAAATAGAAGGAGAAAGATGAGGCCAGTCCCAAAGGGAAGGTGGCTACCAAGAGAAGAAGATCGAAGAAGGTATAACCAAATGGAAGCTTTATTCCCTCTCCCAGTCATGTTGAGGGGGAGCATACAGGGGACCATCACCTTACAATCTCTGCACCCATGATTCTAGAAGATCTTTAGATCACAGCCTCTATGGAGGCATCCAAGGGTGTGATTGATCAGGAAGGATTGAGATGGGATAAGTTCATTAAGAACTTGCTGCCCAAGAAATTGCTTAATTTAACCAAGGAGAAGTTTATGAGTAACTTGCTCCTCAATACACTGCCACAAAAATTCAGTAAGCATCCACACTTCACACTGAAGTAGTGGAAAAGGAAAGCCATCCTAATATCACTGCCCTGGATACAGTTGAAGGAGAGCCTACTTTTGAGGACTCTACCCGACAAACTGAAGTTTTTGAATCTACTGAAGAGGTTCAGGGAGAGGTTATCATGGAAGAAGTGGAGATGGTAATATGTAAAGTGACAGCCTTCACAACCACAGTCCCTCATATTGAAGAAACATCTACAGAATTTATCCTAACTAGCACTGAGATAGTATTGTTGAAAGAGAAAAGTGTACTAGAAGATCCGGACACTAACAAGGGAACCTTACAACAGTCAACCCCTGACTATTTGTATGAAGATTATGAGGGTCCTGTAGGTACTTCCCAAAGAGATGCTTAAGGAGAGCCACAAGTCCCAACTCCCCAACCTATAGAAGAACTTAGTTCATTCTTGGCTCAACTACAGCTAATGATAGACAATCAGAGAAGAAGAATAAAAAACTTTGTGGAAAAGATAGTACTAGGATTGAGGGAAAAGATAGATGAGAAACTATTAGAGGTGGAAAGAGAAATGCATCATCTAAATACTCAAGCATTCCAGTTAAACATGAAAGCAGCCACTGATGTAGACTTCACAACAAGACAAAATGACATGATAAATCAAGGAATTCAGGCTGTCATAGACAACTAAGATGCTACTGTGCAAAACTCATATCAAGCATTCCTAGCAAAAACATTAGAATGGCTAATAATAGAATGACAATCCTGAAAATGATAGATCATTGTAACCAGCTACTAGATAGACACCTCTTGCAAACAAAGAACACCATAATAGATGGAGTCAACATGCTGAAAGACAGAATTGATGAAGCCCAAGGGGCAATCTGTAAGGAGATATTGAAGAAATCAGAAAGGGGGAGAAGTAAATAACCCATCACTCTGTCCAGTAGGCTATCTAGACCTCTAACACAATTAGAGAATCCTTGGAGCTGAATCCCATAAATTGTTCCCCTCTGCCTACCATCCCTGAATCTGACCCAACTACAGATTATGATTACCTCACTCCATAGGACTTTGAAAAATCTTGGGAAGGATATGATCTCACTCCTCCAACTGAGCAAGGAGAATCATCATCTAGGAAGAGGAGAGCTGATCAGATCCATGATGAGATCATAGAGGCAAGACAAAAAAAAAGATTGAAATTCAAAATATGCCAAGATATGAGGTTTGGAGTCCTACATCCAGTAATATCATTCTCTACACATAGAACAACTTTGGCAAGCATGAGATTAACATCTCCAGATACTACTTTTTTGTGGAATGGAAGAAGCATGAAGATCAAGAGACATGGATGAGAATTTATAGAAGAAATAACACACATAGAGCTCCTCCTCCTCCCAGATACATTCCAAAGCCACTGAGATACTTTGAAAGACAGAAGAGAAAGGCTCGAGGAGAAGATTTCTAAAGTACTGAGAACTTTGGGCTGACCTAACTTATAATTTTGGATTGTTTTAACTTGTCTAATTCAAATGTAGTTCCCACTATGTTACTCTTATTAGTATAAAGTGGAATGTTTCATTGTCAAAATTTGTCTTTAATTCATTTTTGTGTATCAATAGTTATTGTCATATAAGGTTTTGACTTCTTCAAAAGGGGGAGATTGTTGGAAATATTGTCCTCAAGATTCCAGATTTGAAGAAGACCTCAAGGTGATAATAAATATCTTATATTTGATGAGTTGTTTGAGTTTTAGTGTGACAGGTTAAACTAAAGTGCAAGGCTAATGTATAATTAGGCTCATGGTCACCCAAATAGGATATTACCCGTGTAATCTCTCAAGGAGGAAAACTCATGTTGACCTCTATCCTAATCATATATTAGACATGCCACTATTATGGGAAAGACATTAAAGTTAAAAGAAGTCAGAGGAAGAAACCAAAATTTGTCCAAGAAAACATTCGGCTACATTGACTTCATGCCTTAGGAAAAGTTCGACTACATCGACTTCATGGATAAGGAAAAGTTTGACTACATTGACTTCATTACTAAGGAAAAGTTCAACTGCATCAACTTCATGGCTAAGGAAAAGTTCGACTGCAATGAGTTCAAGCTGAAGTATTTTATTGACTACATCGACTGCATCGCTGAGAAGTTTATCAAATGCATCGACTACATCGTTGAGAACTTTGTTGACTACATCGACAGCACTGTGAAAGAAATTTTTCTATAGACTTGAAATAGCAAAGTGTCAGGTGTTTCTATATAAGTCTTTAGTGTGTTCTGGCCTAAAGGCATACAAATCATTAGGGCTAAAATAGGAGAATAATTGTTAAATACCTTAGAGTTTTCTCTAAAGAGGGTGAATAGAGATTAAAATTTTGTTTCAAATACTAAGATTAATTCACAAAATTTTCATGTACATCAGCTATCAATCAAAAATAGGTACAGATAAATAAAATCATAGCACAACAACAAGATAAACACAGATAAATGCAAAGTCACAGAAGACACAAAAATTATAGTGGTTCCCAAAATATGAGTACATCTACTCTTCTACCCCCTTTGGTAGGAATCCACTATCATAGTGCCTGAATATTTTGATCAAGAGACTCTTAAAACCAAACAACAGATCTTTTGATAAGGAGATCTTAAACCAATATAAACTAAGCCTTTTCTCAATGAGACTTATAGAACATCTAACTAAATCCTTTGAAGAGGAATTCTCAAAACTCTATTCACAAACTAAAAATGATAATTAAATCAGAAAATTATTGAAGATTTGTGGATATAATGATCTTCTTGATAAGTCATCTCAATAAAATTCTGGGGACTGTATGGTACTGAGTGAATTCGAAATATATAATTTGATGAATCTTTAAATAAAAAATCTTAAAGATTATAAGCCCTTAATCTAGACTTCTTTTTAATCTCCACTAAATCTGATGTAGTAAGTGATTTGCTCTTGAGAAGAAGAACTGATTCTCTACAGATTTAATAACAAGATAATGATCGACTAATCCAAGGAAGAATTTATTATTCAGATGATAATCTTCCTATCTTTCTCTATCGAAATATATCTCTCAAAAATTCAATTTGATATGAATATAATGATCGTTGTTATTCCACAATATTCATGTGTATCTCTCTCTATATAGCTGAGAAGCAATCTCATCCAACGTCTCCAAGAATAAGTTATAACAACCAAACCTTTCTTAAAACAATTCTGATTTAATCCTCAAAATAATTCTTGTTTAGAAGATTAATCGACATAGAGTCTTAAATGGGAGTATAATTGCTACATTTCTTAGAGTTTTCTCTAGAGGGGGGGGGGGGTGAATAGAGATTAAAAATTATCTTAAAATACTTAAGTCTAATCACAGAATTTGTATTCACATAAACAATTATGCTGAATCAGATGCAGTAAAGTAAAATCACAACACAATACCAAAGAAAATAAGATAAAAACAAAATCACAGAAGACACAAGTATTATGTGGTTCCCCCTCAAACTGGGTACACCCGCTCTTCTAACCCCTTGGTAGGAATTCACTATAATAGTGTTTGAGTCTTTTGATTAGGAGACTCTTAGAACCACAACAGATCTTTTGATAAGGAGATCTTGAACTAATTACAATCTAAGTCTTTTCTCTAGTAGACTCATAGAATCTCTCACAGAATCCTTTGATGAGGGATTCACAAAACTCTTTTATTCAATACAAAAAGTAAAATAAGTGATGATTTTAGTTAAAATGATTCTTCTCTTTGTGTCCTATCTTCAGATTTCTGAGGACAAATAATGATGATCTATGGAACTTTTGATGAATCTCCGAATATCAAAATATCAAAGACTATAAGCTCAATCTCCAAATGATCTTTTAAAATTTTCTCTGAATCTGATGCAATTTCCTCTCAAGAATAAGAAGTACTAATTCTCTAATCAGACTCATCAACAATCAAACCAACCGACTGATATTAGAAGAGATTCAATTGATAATGATGATCTTCCAAACTTTCTCAGTCGAATTAAATCTTCCCACAATCTGATATATATTTTCTTGATCATCTACTGATTAATAATTAACTTGCTAAACCGTGAAAAATCTATTATCATGTGTATTTGTTTCTTTGTAACTCATCATATATATAGATCGACAACCTTTAACGTCTCTAAGAATTTGTTATGTAAACCCCTTGTGGATTTAAATTAGATTGAAGTTACAAAACATATTTTGTTAAGAAATCCAGTTGATGTAACGCCTAGTTCTATTCAAAGCAACATTGATTTCTGACTGTCTGTATAAAAATCTCTATATTCGACATTCCGTCGATATCATGCGTCAATCTAGTCTTTAAGTGTCGTCGAATTATCTAGATTAAGTTGCTCAAAATTCTATTCAAAGTAACGTCGAATTCCAGTCAACATTGCACCGAGATCTAGTCGACACATATTGGCAATTCATGATTTTTCTCTTCAATTCTGTATGCCTTGTATATGTTGTAATTCCCCAAAGTTTCTGAAAATGGGAAGGAGTTGGTTTCTGGAAGTTACCGCCAGGTGGTAGTGTTAACTCCGGCAGTATCCAGATGAATTAATTCAACCTTCATTTCGGGTAGGTACTATGTGGCAGTAGAAATTTAACGCGCGGCGGTACCACTCGACACACTCGACGAATTGTTGAGATGCCTACCGCATGGCGGTAGAAAGGTATCGCGTGGTGATACCACTCAATGCACTCGACGCATTCGAGGAAGCATCGAGAACTTACCGCGGGGCGGTAGTGATCTATCGTGTGGTGGTAGTTGGCCACGTGTAAGTAAGGCTGAAGCGGTTTTGATTGGCAGAGCGATGCCGATTGGGCTAAGAGGCTACCTCCTATGATACCGCGCGACGGTAGTGGATACCGCACAGTGGTAGATTCCTGATAAAGGCTATAGATGAGATTATGTTCTCATTCTCTCATTCTCTCTCTCTCTCTTAATCCTGAAGGAAGGAGAAAGGGAAGCTAGGAATAAAGAGCAAGGGTGTTCTATCCCTATAGAGGAGACGTTTGTGTGATCGAATTTGCGAGTCAAAGTCAGATCCGTGGAGAGGAAACTGTGGTGATCAGCTCCATCCAGATCAAAAGCAAGAGCATGGCTCCTAAGCGATCAGCAAGTGTAATGACTTTCTTTTGGACAAATGAAGTCCTCAATTTGCATACGTGCATGGAACCCCTCACCAAAAGGTGAAGAAAAGGGTGGCTTCTAGCTGGTAGATCGTTGTGATCCCCGATAGAAATTGTATATAGAATTTGAAATCGAAGTACGGAATAGGCATGCTATGTGAAGCCCATTTGGACAGGTTGGTCTGGATTGGTGATGACTTGTTTTTCATGTCGGATAAGACTCTGTGGATAAATGTGTAAAATTCGGGGTCATGGGGTGTACAGGATGCTGCAATAAAAGTAATGAAATTGATTTCTGGGAAAACACCCAAAATTTGGGGGAAGAAATGACTTTTGTCCCCTACCGCGCGGCGGTAGTGCTACTGCCGGCGATAGCTCCCAGTGAGCTATGAGAGGCCTGTCTCTTGGAGACCTAGGGGCCATTATTTGAAGCTGAGAGCCTTGCAAGCCCAGCTAAGGTGGCCATGCGAGCCAACCTGATTGTGGTTGCGAAGCCTATGCCCACGAGACAAGGTGCATAGTGAGAAGTTGTGATCCTGGAGAGCCCAACTATTGGTCGTGAGAGACATTGTGATCATTGCAGGCTCAGGCCCTTGGGAAAATGTGAGCGACAATTGATGCTGAGAGCCTGAAGTGCCCAGCAAAAAGGCCAGAGAGCTAAACGGGCAAGGGGAGGCTGACTCGTGTCTTGTCGATCGCCATGATGGTTGTGACCGTTGGCATTGGCATGATGATTTGAGCAATGAGCGGTGGTTAACCGTACCTGCGTTATGTCGTTCGGGCTAGATCGCCTAAAGTAACTGGCTTTCATCGTTGGAATAATGAGAGTCTTAGGCCCTGAGCCGGAAAGACTAGAATGCTCAATTGAACCATCAAGCCTGGGACTGTGGATGTCGTTGGTGGGACCTAGAGAAGTCTGGTACATCGAGAATGTGCCCTGTGTGCATGAGGCGTGTGGCCGATCGAGCCTACGTCTGTGGCGAATGGTACTTAAATTATACGTTCTATTTGCCAAGATATATATATATATTGTTGCTTGTAGGGAAGGAGAATTGCCGCCCCAAGTGAGAGGTGGGGTCATTATAATTTGGTCAGCTAATGTTAACTGCTGCTTTGTTATGCCATATTTTGGTGGGCCGTATTATGCAGGTGCTGGAGAACCAAGTGAAAAGTAGCGGGTTGAAGTCCCTTATGCTGCGATTGGCTGGCCCTTGAAGGCCCAAAAGCGAATGTTTATTGTTTTCATGTGTGTTTGGCCTGCGTACCGATGTATGAAGACACATTTTGTAAAGAAAGTAGTTGTAAGGACTTAAGGCGAGGACATGTTGTATGTTTATATGCATTCCTATGTTTATAATGAACATTCCTGGCATGTGGGTTCTACAAGGAATTTAAATTGCTTCCGCTAGAATGCACTCTGAGTTAGGATGCGTAAGATAGTATGGTTTCAATAAGTAACTCCGCTGACTATCTGTGGAATATGGAGTGGGGCCACAGCTGGACCCTCTATTATATTTTATGTGACGGATAGGGGTGTTACAATTTAGTATCAACTTTTGGTGTCTGTCTTTCTTATTCGAATTCGTGGTCGAATTCATTTAAGGAGTGGTGAGCATGTGTATGCGCGTTAACGTTATAATAGGAATGAACCCATGAATGTTCACTTATGAATGAAAAACACATGTTTATGGAACCTACGTGTTCCTATAATTACTTTTTGTAATAGTATTAGTTTCTTAATTATGTGTTTCACATTTATAGGCGACTAGGAGTAGTGCAGGGCAACATGAACCCTAGTGCTCGGCAGAGAGTAGTGCATAAACTAAGGTGCCAACCCCTCCTCCTTCCGCAGAAACGATACAGTTGGTTGCTAAAGTCATGTTCGCATTAATCAATGCGCAACCAGGAGGATGAGCAAAACCTCCTACCCCTGCGGTGTTCTAAGAACTGGTTATCATAGTTTAGCATGTGGCGGTGAGACAAGTGTTCGTTGAACCAGTGGCCGCAAGACGAGCGACAGAAAAGCAATTGAAACACGTGATGAGTTTCAATCCTCTTATGTTTACGGGTACTGGAACCCCAACACAAGTTGAAGACTAGCTCTCAAGGATAAATAGAACCATGAAAGCAATGGAAACGAGGAGTGGTAGAAAGTCACTGTAGCTACCTTCTTGTTAGATGGAGAGGCGAGGCAATGGTGGGATGAGTTGGAGCTGCACCATTTTGCTGGTCGGCCGTTGGTTGAGATCTCGATGGAGTAATTCTCGAGACTGTTTCTTGTAAGATATCTTCCATCTGCACAGTGGATTACAATGTAAAATTAGTTCCAAAGGTTAAATCAAGGCGAGAGTTCTGTGGATAGCTACTTGCATGAGTTTACGAGGTTGGGATGTTATGCAGGCTTTGTGGTTGCAGACGAGGAATGGAAAACAAATCGATTTTATGAAGGACTGAGAGATGACCTGAGGTTGCTTCTCTCAGGACTGGTGACGCAAGGTTTTCTAACCTTGGTCAATACGGCTCGTTTGCTCGAACAAGATATGAAACGCGTGCAGCATAAGAATGACTTGGTAGTGAAGAAGCCAAAGTTCAAAGTACCTAGCTCGGCAAAGTTTGTGTATAGAAAGTGGAAGAAGAAGGCTCAGTCTTTGGGACCAACTTCTTCTAATAAACCTAAAGTGATGACAGGGAGAGGTCCGTTCACTTGTTACACATGTGGCAAGGTGGGACATATGGACCGATACTGTCAAAGTGGACCTCAAAATACAGAGAAAAAGACGGGTGCAACATATGCTGAAAAAGGAAAGACAGTGGTGGAATCGACTACATCCCAAGCACAACCCCGAGTTTTAAATCTTGGCCAACAGGAGACCTGTAATGCCCCTGATTTTTTGATGTTTAATTTAATTCTTTGATTGGCGTAAAATTGATGTCAGGGCATTACGTTGAACCTTAGTTGGTGGTTAACATTGACGGAGCATGATTTTTGCTCGTTGGTATCCAAGGTTTTGGTTTAGGAGTATTGGCTTGGCTAATTTCTCCTGTGTTTTGATATTCTCTTGAGAGCCGGGGTTTATTTTGGAACACGGTGGAGTCTTTTTGGGAATGATGATATTTTGACTTCGAGAGATTTTTTGCCCGAGTTTGGTTTGTCGGATTTTAATTCTGACTTCGCCATTGGATTCGTAGCGTCGACATTTAGCTACGGTGCGATTTTCGTTGAATTCCATATTGGTGCCAATTTTGAGTCGTTTGAACGATTAAATAATGATAAATTATTATTATAATACTTATATCTATATGTATAAATAACCTTGCGATAAGACGGAAATCCTATTCATCGTCTTCTTCTTGAAACCGTCGGCCTGTTTGCGTAAGAGAGACAGAGGCGGTCTTTGGGGAGCCTTCGACCGTCGATTGTAGGAGCTCCGGTGTACGAAATCATCGTCGGAGAGTAGATGTGGATAGCTCTCATCTAGATCTACGTTTCAACAGTAAGTTTTTTCCCGTTTCATGGATTTTTAGAGGTTTAGGTTGCGGTTTTGACCTTCATTCCTCTCGAAAAGTTTCAGGTTTTTCTGCTTAGGAGTTTTTGTGGCCAGATCTGTAAAAATAAGGAGTGCTGGTGTTGCCAAAGTTCGGTAAGGTTTGAGGCAAGTGGTGGTTTTGCCCCTTGATTGTTCTTTGTTTCTTATTGTCTTGATTTTCCTTCCTATACAGAAATTGGAATAAGAGTAGGAATTTCCTCCTTGTCAAATTTTCTTTCTGTAGATTTTTGGTGCAAGTGGTGGTTTTCACCCTTGCTTGCTCTTTATTTTTCCTCTTGCTGGATCCTTTCCTGTACATAAATTAGGATTAGGGTAGAGTATGTCCATCACGATCTATTGGGCAGTAGAGGCTTTTCCGGCCAAGTTTAACCTAGTTGACCTGTAGAAGATAATTGAGAAAACTTAGTTGATTATGGAATTGATCTGGTTAGGGTAATCTCATCGGGCTTGACATTTCGGTTAAGTTAAATGTCTCTTATATGGCTGATTAAGCTAAGTCAGAAATTAATCCTTGATGGTAGTAGGATAATTTGTCGAACTGAGCCTTAGACTTAAGCAATTTTGTCAGGTAGGTTAGGCGTTGAGTGTAATCCTAGCATTGAAGTTCAATTTTTAGTCTAAGGCAAAAGCGTTGAGTGTGCTGCACACACTCAACGCCAGCGGGTAATTTTTAGAGGCTGTATTAAAGCGTTGAGTGTTCTGAATACACTCAACGCCATCGAATATTTCCATAGGCTAAGTCAAAAGCATTGAGTGTTCTCTATACACTCAATGCGGCGTTGAGTGAGCTGAATACACTCAACGCCATCTTTTAAATTCCGAGTCTAAGGCAAAAGCGTTGAATGTGCTCTATACACTCAACACGACGTTGAGTGTGCTGAATACACTCAACGCCATCGTTTAAATATGAAGCCATGTTAAAAGCATTGAGTGTGCTGACTACACTCAACGCGGTGTTGAGTGTGTTGAATACACTCAACGCCATCAGCTTATTCTAGAGTCCAAGTATAAAAGCATTGAGTGTGTTGAATACACTCAACACCATCGATTTATTTTGAGCTTTAGTGTAAAAGCGTTGAGTGGGCTGACTACACTCAACGCGGCGTTGAGTGTGTTGAATACACTCAACGCCATCGGTTAAAATTTAAATTCTAAGTATAAAAGCGTTGAGTGAGTGTTATACACCCAACGCGGCATTGAGTGAGCTGAATGCACTCAACACCATCCTGTTTTCTTGTTGGCGTCGAGAGCGTGGACTGCACTCGATGTGGCGTCGAGTATACTCGATGCTTTTCTATGACTTAGTTTTATTTTTGCTGACTCGTGGTATACCACCAGTAGGCTAGTTTTACTAAATAAAATTAGTCTAGTGCCTGTTATTTTTGTCAAGTTTAGTCTTAGGCCAATTTTTTTTGGGGATTTATTCCTGCATTTTTTGTGGGATAAGTCCAATGCTTGGTTATGGGTTTTTCTGTGTCTTGGATATGATTGTCGGTATGTTGGCAGATCTTTTGACCCTGATGGGTTTATGACTGTGGGTCTGCTGGTGGAGGTGTCTCCCCCACAGGTGCCGGTTTTTACTCGGTTTGGGAGTGTTAAGATATAAGACCTCCTTTCCCTGGGCCCTTGTGAAGTTTTATTATGGGTGTGTCGGCGGAGATGTCTCCCCCCACATGTACCAGATTTTGTCGGTGAGTTTGCTCACTAATATTGAGCCGACCTATTTCTTACTTTTATATACTTGTATATGCATCTTATAAAGCTTAGTTCTTTATTGCACCTTGTGCAAGTACCTTACCCTTGGACTTGCTAAGTTTATCGTTTACCACGATTTTTATTTCTTGATTTGTTTAAGGTTTTGTCAGCTAATCTTGAATTTGGGGTTGGTAACCATTTTTCCTCCTTGTTTATTGCTTTCACTGACCTTCCTATCACCACTTGTATATTTTTACTGAGGTATTCTTTTCTTTTGAATGCCTCAGGATTGGAGTAGTAGCCAGTTGAGCGGCTAAGAGTTTTGGATTTACGTTGGTGTTTTGCAGCTATCTATTCCTCACCGGTTGTGAGGTAGTTATTGTTGTTTTCTTTTCCTTTAGTTCAGACATATATTGTTTTGTTTGGTTCGTGTCAGGTTGTTGACGTTCACATGATTTTGTTTAAGGTTAAGTACTTGCTAGCTGCTAAGTCACTTTTGTAGTATTTATTGTTTCCTACTTGCTCTTTGGGAGGTTTTATGCTATGTTGCATGTTAGATATTTTAAAATTATAAAAGTATCATTTCTATTACCACATTCATTTCATCTCTTAAATCTAATGTCCCTTTAGTTCAGACATATATTGTTTTGTTTGGTTCATGTCAGGTTGTTGACGTTCACATGATTTTGTTTAAGGTTAAGTACTTGCTAGCTGCTAAGTCACTTTTGTAGGATTTATTGTTTCCTACTTGCTCTTTGGGAGGTTTTATGCTATGTTGCATGTTAGATATTTTAAAATTATAAAAGTATCATTTCTATTACCACATTCATTTCATCTCTTAAATCTAATGTCACCATATTTTAACTAGTGTACAAACTATTTCTATACTTATATTTAAAACTTAGAGGTATGCATTTCATGAGTTGACCTTTGGGATGTTTATGCTCATGTAGGGTGCTAACCATTGTAAATAAACTATTTTTCCGCAGCGTATAATTATGTCTTTACTTGTGGAATAGTGAGCCACTGAGCCGAGGGATACAGCTAATTAATTTAACTTAACTGAATTTCTTCATAAATACTTATGAATTTCATATAAAATGTAGAATTGGAGTCTTGCCTAAGCTTCTGCAGTTATCCCCTATATAACGTGGCATCACGACACATGTTTTCTCTTACTCTGATGTACACTTAAATTCGGAGAAAATGCGGGTTGTGACAAGACCATAAAACAAAGTGATGGTGTACTAGGTAAGAGTTAAGATACAGTTTTTACTGCTTTCTATACTTGGTACCTTGTTTGTTGCTTGTGTATAATTTGTTTGAATTAGGCTTTGTCCTGATATTGGAATATCCAGCGAGAACACTGTTTGATTTAGGAGCTTCTCATTCCTTTATGTCTGAGTACTTTGTGGTGCGTATCAGAGTGCCTTCGTTTGTACCGACAGATTGAGTGAATGTGTTGCTGTCTAATGGGTGCTTGATGCACGTGGATAGAGCTTATTGTGTTGAGGTGTGGATAGGAAGTCATGATTTTGGCTTAGAAGCATCTGTGTTGCTGATATCTAAATTTGATGTAATCTTTGGTATGGACTAGCTCTCGGAGCAGTGTGCCTATATCGATTGCAACTCTAAGGAAGTCATATTGGGGAAAAACACTGAACGCGAGACTAAGTTCGCGGGTATGCGAGGATCGAGCAAGATATTGATGTCTGCTCTCCAAGTAGTCAAGGCGGTTCGGAAGTGTGCGAAATTGTTTTTCACGTTATTAGAGGTTGTAAAGTCGAAGCCTAGTTTGAGTGATGTTCTTGTTGTATCGGAGTTTGCAGATGTTTTTCCTAAGGATCTTCCGGGGCTTCCACCCCAGCAAGAGATCGACATCGCTATTGAGTTGGTGCCAGCTGCAAAACCTGTGTCACACTCACTGTACTGAGTGGAGCCAAAAGAAATGGCAGAATTGAAAGTTCAATTGCAAGAATTGCTAGAGCAAGGCTATATATGTCCGAGTATGTCACCATCGAGTGCACCGGTTCTCTTTATGAAGAAGAAGGACGGGGTCTTGCGTCTATGCATTGATTATCATGAACTAAACAAGCTAACAGAAAAGAACAAGTAACTGATTCCGCAAATCGATGATTTGTTTGATCAGCTGGTTGGATCAATTGTCTACTCAAAGTTGGATTTGAAGTCCGGCTACTGGCAGTTGAGAATTCGGGAAAGTGATATTCCCAAGACAACATTTGGTAAATGTTATGGGCATTATGAGTTTACTGTGATGCCTTTTGGACTCACTAATATGCCATCAGTTTTCATGGATTTGATGCACATGACTTTTCAAGAGTATTTGGACCTGTTTATGATTGTCTCTATTGACGACATACTGGTATACTCTCAGTCTGAAGAGGAGCATGCGAAACATTTAAGGTTGGTTTTGCATACGCTGAGAAGAGATCGTTTATATGCCAAATTCTCTAAGTGTGAGTTTTGGCTATCGTCGATGGCTTTTCTTGATCATGTCATAAGTGGAGACGATATTTTTGTGGATCTGGCAAAGATGGTTGTGATATAAGAGTGGCATGTACTTACTTCGGTATAGGAAGTCAGGACTTTCCTAGGACTTCCCGGCTATTATAGGCGCTTCGTAAAGAGCTTTTCAAGTATTGCTTTACCTATCACGGCATTGATAAGGAGGAATCAGAAGTTCGTTTGGACGCTAGAGTGCGCGCGAGATTTTGAGGAGTTGAAGAGTCGTCTGACCATGAAGCCTGTGTTGTGTTCGCCATGTGGGATAAAAGGCTTTGAAATTTATAGTGATGTATCAGGGAGCGGCTTAGGCTGCGTTCTTTTGTAATTTGGGCATATGATCGCATATGGTTCTCGCCAAATAAAAGTGCATGATAAAAATTATTCGGTTAACGACCTAGAATTGGCGGCCGTGATATTCACACTTAAGCTATGACGACACTACTTGTATGACATGAAGATTGATATCTTTACGGATCATCAGAGCCTGAAATATTTATTGCATTAGAAGGATCTGAATATGCGACAACGAAGGTGGATGGAGTTCCTTGGGGAATACATCTTTGAGATTCATTACACTCATGCGAAGGAAAATGTCGTCGCAGATGTGCTGAGTCGCAAGGCTCCAACATGAGCAAATTGGTTATACATGCATGATGAGCGTCTGATTCGTGAGTTGGAGGCTTTAGATATCTCTTGTGTTGACAAGAGAATGACACGGAAGCATGCTTAAACTGGACAAAGGTCCAATGTGACCTCACGGACAGAATTCGACGACCATTGGAGCTTGACGAAAGCATGAAGCACTATATGGCGGAGATAGTGGATGGGTCAAATTCCCAATTCTCGCTGAATGACGGTCTTTTGTGGAAAGATGGTTGGTTGTGCGTCCTGAATGTTGGCAAATTATGGGAGGAGTTGATATACGAGGCACATTTTACTAAGTACTCAATCCACCCGGGGAGCACAAAAATGTACAAGGACATGAAGAAATTGTTCTGGTGGTCAGGATTGAAAAAGGACATCGCACTTTATGTGGCGAAGTGATAGACTTGCGCCCTAGTAAAGGCTGAGTATCAAAGACCTGGTGGTTTCCTGAAAACATTGCCAATACCGTAATAGAATTTTGATGATATATTGATGGATTTCGTGCATGATTTGCCGAAATCACAACACGGGAACGATTCCATTTAGGCAATCGTAGACCGGTTGACCAAAGTAGCACACTTCATTCTGAATCATAGGGATGATTCATAGGAAAAATTAGCTAAACTTTATGTTGAGCAGATTGTACAATTGCACGGTGTGCCCCGTAGCATTGTTAGCGATCGAGACGGGAGTTTCACATCGAATGATTGGAAGCTTATTCATCAATTGATGGGTACCAAACTGAAATTCATTACGACCTTTAATCCTCAAACGGATGGACAGACCGAGAGGGTAAACAGAACGATGGAAGATATGCTTTGCATGTGCGCCCTAGATTTTGGGAAGAGGTGGGAAAATCATATTTATATGATCGAGTTTTCCTATAATAATATCTACCAAACGAGTATACAAATGACAGATTTCGAGGCCTTGTATGGTAGTCAGTGATGTACTCCATTGGCTTGGGTAGAATCAGATTAATCGAAACTGTATAAACATAAGGACGTTGAAGATTCGACTTCAACGATATGTTTGATTCGAGAAAGATTGTTGATTGTGCAAGATAGGAAAGCAAAATACTACAATGCCAAGCACCAAAACGTGGAGTTTGCGGCTGGTGATTGGGTTTATCTAAAAATTAAACCGTTAAAGGGTGTATCGAGGATCCGACGCTTGAAAAAGCTGAGTCTGAGATACCTTAGGACGTTTGAAATTATTGAGTGGATTGGAGAAGCTGCCTATCGGGTGAAGCTTCCAACTGAACTCAGTGGTTTGCACGAAGTGTTTCACATATCGGTGTTGCAAAAGGCTGCGTAATAGCCTACACAAGTGGTTGTTATGGAGCAAATTCCAGTATATAGTGGGTTGACGACGAAGGTTGAGCCCATTAGTATCGAGGACGCGGAAGTGAAGCGACTTCAGAACAAAGAGATTCAAATGGTCAAAGTTCGATTGGATAACTGTGGCCGTGAGGAGCTGTCATGGGAGCGTGAGCAGACCATGCGAGAAGAGTTCCTTGAACTGTTTCGTTGAGGTACATTTGATAAGTTGTGTACTTCTATTTGTTGTATATTTTGGGACGAAATCTCTTAAAGGCGGGGAGAATTGTTATGCCCCAAAGTTCCTGAAAATGGGAAGGAGTTGGATTTTAGAAGATACCGCCAAGCGGTAGTGTAAATGACAGAGGTATCCAGATGAATTAATTCAACCTTCGTTTCGGGTAGGTACCGCATGACGATAGAAAGTTAACGCGTGACGGTACTAAAGGTTATTACTTCAAGGTTAGCTAGTCACCTAGAGGGGGGGGGGTGAATAAGTGTTTTAAACTTTCTTAGATCTTTTTACTAATTTCTTATTAAATGATCTAGAGCTTGTCCTTAATACCTGCAATACAAGAGAGAAACAAGCAACACGGCAAGCACACAAATATTTATAGTGGTTCTCCAATTGGGTACATCCACTTTCCCTCCCACCTATCCAACTGATTTGTTGGACTAGGCACAAACTCCACCAATATGCTCCTCAGAGCTTACACCTCAGGCCCTCAGCCTTACACACAGATTCTTTTCAGAATCCAAACTCAGAACCACAAGGGTTCCTACCTCAGAGCCCTCTAGTGCTCCTACAGCTCAATGGTCCACTGACCACCTACCTCAGCCTTATTTCTAAGGCCTACCGCTCAGGCTTCTCATCCCTACAACTTTAGGCACACAACCCTACTCTCAGAGTGTTGTAGCACTCCTACAACTCAGTACCCTTTCAGGTACCTATCCTAGTACCCTTCTAGGCACCTACAGCTCAGCCTCCTCCAAGGCCTACAACTCAGTGACACACTTGTCATCTACAGCTCAGTGACCCAACAATCACCTACCTCAGGAAATAGGCCCTACATTGAGGCTGGGAGGACAGCCCTACCTAAGATCCACACTTGGATCCTACCTCAGAGAGAATCACTCTCCTACCTCAGGCAATTAAGCCCTACAGCTCAGATCCACACTTGGATCCTACCTTAGTGACTAATTTGTCACCTACCACTCAGGCACAAAGTGCCCTACACTCAGATTCAGATAAACTGAATCCTACAGGAAAGTAATCAATAAAATTGAAATACTGACTCAGAGATAAATCTCTGAGTCTAACTTGCTGAACTGAGTAGATATTAGTCTAGCCCACTAGCTGTAGAAGGAATTAGTCTTCTTCTACAACTACCGATTTCTCTATTGTACTGAAGATAGCTAACTACTGTTGAAGGCTTACAACCCTTCACACATGTAACACCCCTATCTGTCACATAGCATATAATAGTAGGTCTGGCCGGGGCCCGACTCCATATACTACGGACAGACCGGTTGGTTACTTATTGAGTCCATTCAACCAATCACAACGTCTTACACAGAGCACCTAGCGGAAGCAAATTATTAAGTTGCAAGGATAAAAGAACCCAACCAAGCATGAATGTCCACTACAATAAACACATAGGAATGTATAATACACCAAAAATGGCCTTATGGCCTTATAAGAGTTTGCTTAATAAAAGCGACTTCCAAATCTCAGCATGAAGGCCGGTCACACATGAGTACATAAGAAAAACACTCAAAAATTGGCCTTCGAGGGCCGGCACAGCAACTTGGGCTTTAGCCCGCTATTTTCCACTCGGCTCCGCAGCACCTGCAAGCAACAATCCACCGCACGGTGGTAAACAAAAACAACGGTCAGCTATGCTGACCAAATTATAACGACCCCGCCCCCAACTCGGGGCGGCGATGCTCTTCCCTGCATTTTGTTAGCATAAACAAGCGGTATAGTGTAAACACACACTAAATCACAGGTGCAGGCAGGCACGGCCACACACATTGTGCACTCAGGGCACATTCACGGCGAACCGGCCAACGTCACGTCAATTTAAGCCATAGACGTTCCCATCTCACCACCGTCTCTTGGACGGCCAACCATATGAGCATTTTGTCATCCTGGCATTGGTCACGTCAATTTAAGCCATAGACCACCGAAGACCCTCATCTATGCCAACGGTTCCGCCGAATGACATAGATCGGGTACGGTTCCACCTGACCTGAGCTCATACCGCAATGACAATTTAAGCGATATGCGCAGGTCAAGACTCCCCGAGTCCCATTTCCATCACACAATTCACATAACCCGGTTATGTTCAAGTTTGCTCCTCGGCCACCATGTTGGCAACATCCCGTATTTGCCCAGTTTTTCGGGTGCACCTTGGAGTTAGTCCCCAAGGCTCCATGTTGTAATCTACCTCGTAGAAAACCCGAAAAACAAACATTCACACGGAGTCTTCTCAGGTTATTATGCAATGCAACATCACCGATCCAGACCAACTTGTCCGGATAGGCTTCATACATCATGCCTATGTCCGTTTTCGCATACGGACTCTACACAAGGGGGAATTCACATATCTACCCCAAGGAACGCCTCAACTCATCGCACACTCGCGTGAGAGGGCTTCCTATGCAAAGGAAAAGAGGACTTCACATGTCCTAGGATGAGAATCGTTACCCTAGAGTTTCTTCTTGGCGCCATGGAAATCTATACGGATGGAAAGCACCGCAATCTCCTTGCCTCCGCGAATCCGAAGTTGGCTCGCGATTTGGAGCTCCGAAGCTCCGCTGGTGACCGGATTTAGCTCTTCTTCCTCCTCCTTGCTCTCCCTCTCTCTAGGTTTTAGAGAGATAACCCAAATGAAATGAGGGTTTTTAAACCCTATTTCTGGTTTAAACTCATCAGGAATAGCCCCCAGCCATTGGATCCAAAACCAAGGAAACGGACGGCTACAATTTAGCCTCAAAATAGAAATCCTAGGCCAAACACCGGTTGCAACACGGCCGTGTGCATGGCCGTGTCACTCATTCACCGTCACCAGGAATTCCCGACCAAAACACGGCCTCTGACACAGCCACCGACATGCCCGTTTCACATGTGACACGTCCGTGTTAGGGCCCGTGTCACGTCCCGTGTGTAAAATCCACGATTCTCCCGAGAAGGACACGGCCATGTGACACGCCCGTGTCACATGCCGTGTGCTAGGCACGCTTTGGGACACGCCTGTGTCCCAGGCCGTGTAATCTCCTTAGCACAAAACCACAACCTGCCCGAGCAGGACACGCCCTGGGACACGCTCGTGTCCCAGGCTGTGTGCCTACACTCGACTATCGCTAATCGCCAAAACGTCGACCACGCGACCCGTGGCCAAACACGCCCGTGACACGCCCTGGGACACGCTCGTGTCCCAGACCGTGCCACCTACTCCAAGTCCCAGACTTGGCTTAAAACGCTGCCCGTTGCTCTTTTGAGTTTTGAGACGTTACAACTCTCTCCCTCTTAAAAGAATTTCGCCCACGAAATTACTAAAGGAAAGAAAATAGAAAACTTTAAGCGGTACCTGAGTGCAAAAACTCCGGGTACTCCTCCAGCATGGTTTGCTCCCGTTCCCAAGTGAGCTCCTCCCGACCGCAATTGTCCCACCGGACCTTGACCATCCGGATCTCCTTGTTACGGAGTTGCTTAACTTCAAATTCCTCAATACGAAAGGGCTTGACCTTAGTCGTCAACCCTTCGTCCACCGGCACTTGATCCACTGCGATCACCTGCGAAGGCTCTTGCACCGCCTTCCGCAACACTGAGATGTGAAATACATCGTGTAGTCTACTCAACTCCACCAATAGCATCAAAAGATAAGCCGCTTCGCCGACCCACTCCAGAATCTCAAAGGGTCCAAGATATCTTGGGATCAGCTTCTTCAAGCGTCTCACCTGCGAAACACCCTTGAACGGCTTTATCTTCAAGTACACCCAATCGCCGACCGCGAACTCCACGTTCCGGTGCTTGGCATTGTAGTACTTAGCTTGCCTGTCTTGAGCGACCAACAAACGCTCTCGAATGATACCCACCAAAGATGTAGCATTCTCCACCTCCTGCTTCTTGTACAACCTTGCCTCACCCGTTTCTAGCCACGATAACGGCGTGCGACACTTCCTACCATACAGGGCCTCGAAGGGCGCCATTTGAATACTCGCCTGGTAGATTTTGTACGCAAACTCCACCAAATATAGGTGGTCTTCCCAATGCTTCCCGAAGTCTAGAACACACATGCGGAGCATGTCCTCCATAGCTCTGTTGACCCTCTCGGTCTGCCCATCCGTCTGCGGATGGAAGGTTGTGCTGAACTTCAATTTAGTCCCCAGCATCTGTTACACCAACCTACAATCATTGGACGTAAAACGCCCATCGCGATCACTCACGATGCTGCGAGGCACACCGTGCAGTCTGAATATATTATCCATATATAGTTTCGCCAGTCTCTCCACTAAATCATCCTTCCTATGCAGAATAAAGTGTGACACCTTAGTTAACTGGTCTACGATCACCCAGATGGCATCGTTCCCCTTCTGCGACCATGGCAAGCCATGCACAAAATCCGTCGATATGTCGTCGAACTTCCATTCCGGAATAGGCAAGGATTTCAAGATTCCTCCAGGCTTTTGGCACTCCGCCTTTACCAAGGCACAGGTTTGACACTTAGCCACAAATAGTGCCACATCCTTCGTGAGCCCTTGCAATTAAAACAGCTTCTTTAGGTCCCGGTACATCTTCGTGCTCCCTGGGTGGATTGAGTACTTGGTGTTATGAGCCTCGTTGTTGGGTACATTGGAAAATGTGTACCTGATTTGAAGAAGCCCAACCTAGCTCAATGATATACATCATGTTGTATTTGATGTTGTTTTGAGTTGACATGTGCAGGTAAAGAATTGTTAAAGTTTACAGGAAAAAATTCTAAGTCCAAGTGTCGACACAAAGGAACATGTGTCGTCACATAGAAGAAAGTTGTCGACACAACACTGGGAAAAAGTGTCGACACAGAAGAAGTAAGTCGACACAACACTGGGAAAAAGTGTCGACTCAGAAGAAGTAAGTCGACACAACACTGGGAAATTGTGTCGACACAGAAGAAAAACGTCGACCTCAACATTGGGAGAATGTGTCGACACTGAAGAGTATAGTCGATCTCCAGTTTGTCGACATCATCTGAATATGTCGACACAGAAGAAAATAGTCGACACCTGAAGGCCAAGTCAACACTTACTAAAGTTATGATTCTACAACAACTGTGTCGACACACAGGACTTGTGTCGACACACTGCAGAGTCAAAGACCAAGTTAGTTTCAGAAGAAGATGTGTCGACACAAAGGCAATTTAGTCGACATCACTGAAGGCAGTGTCGACACCAAAGTCAATTGTGTCGACACAAATAGACAGATGGTCTCGACACTTTCTGACAGACTGTTTCAACACTAAGGCACAGGACTTGTTTGAAGACTTGACAGCTGTGGGTTATCACCAGTTAACTGAAGTTGTCAGACTTGTCAGAAAACGGTTAGAAACCGGATCAGCCGGTTACCATGAAGAATGTCTATAAATAGACAGAATCAGAAGGAGAAAAGGACACTGAACTACATATAGAACTGATCCTTTAAAATACATTGGATCAGAAAGTAGAGAGGGATTACATTCTACTCATTTCAAGAAAGTGCTAGGCACTTAAGAAGATCTTCTCCGGGAGATCTAAGAAGACTATCTAAGGATAGATCTAAGAAGAGTTCTAATCAGAATTCAGAAGAATCATTCAAAGTTCTGGATAGAGAGAGATCAAGTCAGAATTTGAAGAAGAAGAAGGAATCCACCAGTGGATTCTCAAGAAGCTGTTTGGAATCAACTCAGCTAAGTACATTTTCAAGAAGCTTTGAAGAAGGCTAAGAAACAGTTGATTGCATCAGCTGATTAAGATTTGTCATTGCCTTTTCTCTCTCAACCTGGCAAGACAATTTAAACTATCTTTTCTATATTTCTGTAGGATCTGTTTATACAGATCTGAGTTGTAAGCCTATGTTATAAAGGCTGAGTGTAGGAGTGTTGAACTCTGAGTGGTAGGGCTGATTGCCTGAGTGTAGGAGAAGGATATTCTCTGAGTTGTAGGCCTTGGGGCAAGGCTGAGGTAGGGCAGTTGTGCCTGAGTTGTAGGAACCTGTTGGTTTCTGAGTTGTAAGATCTATTGATCTGAGATAAGTGGAAGTTTGGCCGAATCTAGCATACAGCTAGATAGGTGAAGGGGGAAAGTGGATGTACCCAGACCTTGGGGAACCACTATAAATCATAGTGCAATCTGTGATGTTTTGTTTTCTGTGATTGCTGTGTTTTCATATTAGTTAATAAATTGAATTCTGTCTAGAAGTTTTAGAAAGAGAAGCAGAACCTATTCACCCCCCCCCCCTCTAGGTGTTTAGGCTGCCTTGAAAGTTAAACTATCAAGTGGTATCAGAGGGAGGTTCCTCAAAAAGGACTTAACAGTCTGAGGTAGATCTGATAGGCAGATTCAAGAATCAAGAAGATGGGTTCTGGAGAGAATCATAAGGAGCTAGGGTCAATGAAATTACCCATATGCAAGAAGGAAATCTTTGGGATCTGGAAAGAAAGAGTCAGATTGTTTATGGAAGCATCTGACCCAAGGATTTACATCACAGTACAGGAAGGCCCCTTCATACCAATGAAGATATCTGTTCTTGATGCAAATATCCAAACACCAAAGACTTATTCTGAAATGACCAAGGATGAAATCATCTTGGCAACCATGGACAAAAGGGCACAGAACATCATTGTCAGTACCATAGATGATTCAACATTTCAGAATCTGATTCACTGCAAGACCTCCAAGGAGATGTGGGACACATTGATTGTCTACATGGAGGGATCAGAAGAAGTAAGGCTGGACAGAAAATCTATGCTAAATCAGGAGTATGAAAGTTTTAGACAAGGAAAATCTGATAGCATAACTGAGTGCTATAAGAAATTCTATAGAATTGTGAATGAGCTAATTTCCTATGGAAGAGTCTTCAGTACCTATGAACTGAATGACAAATTCTTAAGATCCTTATCAAAGGATTGGGATACAAAGATCTGTGCCATAAGAGAAGTGGCAAAATTGGCAGAGATATCTCCTCCAACTCTGTTTGGAAAGTTGCTATCCTATGAAATGCAACTTATGGTAAGGAAGGAGGAGGAAAGAAACTCAAGAGGAGAGCATAGAGAAAAGACTGTGGCATTTAATGCTGAAGCCACCAGAAAGAATAGGAGGAAATCACCATCTCCTCCTAAGGAAGTTGAAGAAGGTAGTTCTGAAAATTCAGATAAGGGTTCAGTCAGCAGTGATTCAGATGCAGACTTTGCTGCATTCACTAGGCAATTTCAAAGGTTCTTGAAAAAGAAGCAATGGAAGTCTAGGCCTTCCTCATCACAGCAAGTAGATGACTATTATCAGAAAAGAAGGTCATCTAGGAAAGAGAAAAGCAGGTCAAAGCCCAGCAAAGCCACTACTTCAAAGATTGTCTGCTATTGTTGCAATAGGCCTGGACATGTAGTGGCTGATTGTCCTGACAAAAGGAAGGAATCTTCAGAAAAGAAGAAGACTTATCAGAAAGGCAAGAAGGAGAAATCCTTTGTAGCAAAGAAAGATAAAAGTCTGTCAGACCAGTCAACTTCAGAATCAGGATCTGAAGCTGAAGCATATATTGGATTATATGCTGCATCTGAGGAAGAGGAGTTTATGCAGTTGCTAGACTCCATCAATGAACATCAATGCATGGGTTTGATGACTAGATCAGAAGAGGACCTATGCCAGAATCAGTCTGGTCCTAATGAGGTAAACTGTCCTTCCAGTACATATGTTTGTAGTACAAGTGAAGAATCAGCTACATCTGCATCAAGTGATGAAGATGCATCTGAATCTGAAGGAGATGTCTATCAATTGATAGACAAGTATGGGGACTTGTTGCAGGCCCTTAAGAAAAGCAAGAACCTGGTTAAATCACAGGCTCAGGAAATTGCTGATCTAAGGGTTGCAACAACTGAGTTAGAAAAAGTCCTTGATCAAAAGTTAGCTGAAATTGCCAAGCTGAAGAATATAACTATTATTCAGATGGGCACAATTAACTATACTAATGATCAAGTAAAGAGTCTGGAGGACAGACTTAGAATTGAAAGGGATTTAGTGGCTAGTTACTCTAAGCCAAAATCTGTCTTACCCTTGATAGATGAATTTGTCACTCAGAAGGGTAAGGCTGGATTAGGATTTAAGGGTAACTCCAGGGCTGGCAGATTCAAGAGGAAAGGCAAAGCCCCTATTCAGCCACTAAACCTTTCAGTCCCCATAAGGTTTGGTAAGGAGAAAGTGTCTTCTAACATATATGATCATGAAGACATTCAGGATCATATCAAGACAAATGTTCTGAAGAACAAGGGTGTTAAGGCAAGCAGGCCAACCTATGGTCATAAGCCCTATGGCTTTAAGAAACCAGTAGGAGAAGTTGCAACAGCACCAGCAATGAACAGAAATGCTTCTGACAAGGATGTATCTAGATCTAGATACAATAAGTTTGAATGTTGGTGCTGTGGCAAGAGGGGTCATTTTGCATTGGACTGCTGGTATAACACAAGTGTTATAAAGAATAAGAGTCTACCTGTTAGAAGAGGTTATGATAACTTTATTAAGGCTAACCTGAACCAAGGACCCAAGACTTACTTGGGTTCTAAGGGTAAGTAATTCTGTATTGCAGGTGAATCCAAGTTACCATGCCCCTATATGGTACTTGGATAGTGGTTGTTCCAGGCACATGACTGGAACAAAGGGGCTGCTGAAGGAGTATTCATCTGTCAAAGATGGACATAAAGTGATCTTTGGTGGATCTGAAAAAGGAGTCATCAAAGGATTTGGTAACATCTCTTCAAACCTAATTACTATCACCCAAGTGGCCTATGTAAAAGGTTTGAAACATAATCTAATAAGCATAAGCCAGCTGAGTGATCTAGGATATGACATTTCATTTGGTAAGGATGGATGTCATATCAAAAGGTCAAGTGATCAAGAGATCATATTGACTGGGTATAGGAAGAGAAATGTGTATTGCCTTAATTTTGAATGTGAGAATAAGGCATCCCCCATTTGTCTTGTAGCTGATGACAATGCTTCTCATTGTGTTAAGTGGCACAAGAGATTGGCTCATCTAAACTACAAGACAATTGGCCAACTCTTTAGTAAAGAACTAGTGAGGAATGGGCCTCAAGTTAAGTGTATAAAGGAAGGGGTATGCTCAGCTTGTCAAAAGGGCAAGCAGACAAAAACCTCATTTCAAAGCCTTGAAAACAAGGATTCTGTGAGGTGCTTATACCTCTTGCATATGGATCTTTTTGGTCCTATGCCAGTTCACAGTCTAGGTAGGAAGGTCTACACACTAGTGGTTGTAGATGACTATTCTAGATTTACATGGGTGTTCTTTCTGAGACAAAAATCTGAAACCCCAAGTGTATTATTCAAGTTTGTAAAGCAAATTCAGAATGAACTGAACAGTACAGTGGTCAAAATCAGAAGTGACCATGGTACTGAGTTTCAATCTGAAAGCATGACAAACTTGTGTATAGACTTTGGGATTTTCCAAGAGTTCTCCTCACCTAGAACACCTCAGCAAAATGGAATTGCTGAAAGAAAGAATAGATCATTAATTGAAGCTGGTAGAACTCTATTGAGTGACACCTCTCTCCCAGAATATTTTTGGGCTGAGGCAGTTAACACTGCTTGTCATGTCATCAATAGGGCTTCTATCACCAAAAGCCACAGGAAGACTCCCTATGAGATTGTGAAAGGCAGAAAACCAAATCTATCCTATTTTAGGATCTTTGGCTGCAAGTGCTTTATACTTAACAATGGTAAGTCTTATTTGACTAAGTTTGCTGCCAAATCCCAGGATGGGATATTTGTTGGGTACAGCACAAATAGTAAGGCCTATAGAGTCTTCAACTTAACTACTCAAGTTGTTGAAGAATCTGTGCATATTGTATTTGATGAAACAAGATTAATCAATTGTGAATTGTCTTGTAGATCAAATGACTCAACAGGTATAAGCAAGAAGATGGACAAGCTCTCCATTGCTGAAGCTTCAAAGAAAGAGGGAGCATTGGAAAATGAAGGCTGCTGTCCAGGGGGAATACAAGAGATAATGGAAGCTGATGAAAACCAAGAGGAACAGCAGAATGAAGAAGCTGGAGATGCTCAACCTGAAGGGAATCTACCTCCAGCTATAAGATATCTAAGAGATCATCCTACTGATCAGATAATTGGTGATCCAAGACAAGGAGTGCAAACTAGAAGCAGAAATCAAAGCACAGTTTTGCATTCTAGTTTCTTGTCTCAAATGGAACCTAAGAAGTTTGAAGAAGCTATCCAAGACCAGCACTGGATTGATGCTATGCAAGAGGAGCTGAATCAGTTCAGAAGGTGCAAGGTCTGGGAGCTTGTTCCTAAACCAAGAGGCCACAACACAATTGGGACTAAGTGGATCTATAGGAACAAGCTAGATGAAAGTGGAATAATAATAAAGAATAAAGCAAGATTGGTTGCAAAAGGATACAGGCAGGAAGAAGGGATTGACTTTGATCAAACCTTTGCTCCAGTAGCAAGGCTGGAGGCAATCAGAATGTTCCTTGCCTATGCAGCCTACCAAGACTTCAAAGTATACCAGATGGATGTAAAGTCAGCATTTCTGAATGGTGATCTTAAAGAAGAAGTATATGTAGAGCAGCCATCAGGTTTTGTAGATCCTCTTAAACCTGATTCTGTGTACAAGCTTAGGAAAGCTTTGTATGGGTTAAAACAAGCTCCAAGGGCTTGGTATGAAACCCTGTCTACCTTCCTCATTGAGAATAAATTCTCAAGAGGAAAGATAGACAAAACTCTATTCCTTAGGGAATCCAAAGGAAAGATCATCTTAGTCCAGATCTATGTTGATGACATAATCTTTGGATCTACTGAAAACAACCTTTGTAAAAAGTTTGCCAAACTTATGCAAGGGAAGTTTGAGATGAGCAGTATGGGAGAACTTAAGTTCTTCTTGGGACTCCAAGTAAGACAGACTGATGATGGATTGTCCATATCCCAGTCTAAGTTCACCAAGGAATTAATTAAAAAATATGGTATGGAGTCATCCTCCTCCATGAGAACTCCTATGGGCACAAGTATGCCAATATGCAAAGATGAGGCAGGTAAACCTGTTGATGAATCATTGTATAGAGGAATAGTTGGGTCACTACTATATCTCACTGCTAGTAGACCTGACATTATGTATGCAACATGTGTCTGTGCTAGGTACCAAGCCTGCCCTAAAGAATCTCATTATACTGCAGTAAAAAGGATTCTGAGATATCTAAAGGGCACTCCTACTCTAGGTCTTTGGTACCCTAGGAATAGAGATTTTCAACTAACAGGCTATTCAGATGCAGATTTTGCAGGATGTAGAGAGGATAGAAAGAGTACTACAGGTACTTGTCAATTCCTGGGAGGAAGACTAATATCTTGGAGTAGTAAAAAACAGACTAGTGTGGCAATTTCCACAGCTGAGTCAGAGTATATTGCTGCAGGAAGCTGCTGTGCACAGCTATTATGGATGCAGCATCAGCTTAAAGATTATGGTATTCAGGTAAGTAGAACACCCCTTTTATGTGATTCTAAGAGTGCTATTTCTATTGCTAATAATCCAGTTTCTCATAGTAGAACTAAGCATATAGAAATCAAATATCATTTTCTTAGAGAACATGTAGAAAAAGGTGACATCTCATTGGAATTTGTAAAAACAGATTATCAAATAGCAGATGTATTTACTAAGCCTTTAGATGAAACCAAATTCAATAAATTCAAAATTGAATTAGGTATGTTAACCATTGATTAATGTATTAAACAAAATCATTAACAATGCTATTGAAATGGTTAATAAGTAAGTAAAAGTAGTAACAACAATAATCAAGTGTTAAAAAGGACACATTGAAGTTACAGAAATTGGCTAAGTAAGAATGTGTCGACACATTCAGTAATAATGTGTCGACTCAGAGAAATTATGTCGACAAGTCAGAAATATTGTGTCGACACAGAGAATATGTGTCGACACTTAAGAGTTTTATTGTCGACTTAACCAGGAATGTAATGTCGACTCAACCAGAATTATGGTGTCGACACTTACAAAATATGTGTCGACACTTGTCCTTAGTGTCGACACAGAATTTCTGTCTTTCTACTATATATCCAAGGTGTCGACATAACCACAAATTGGTGTCGACACATAGTAGACTGAAGAAATGTCGAGTTAATAGAAGCTTGTGTCGACACATTCCGTCTGTGTCGACACATTTAGACTGTCTTTGGCGCCTTTTGAACTTCTTTCAACAGAAGCTATAAATAGGTCAAAAAGCTCTTTGTGTCGACACGCTTTCAAGGTTTTCGAAACTCAAACCCTGTGTCGACAGTCTTTCTTTCTCTCTTCTCTCAAGCTTTCTCGACACAACGATGGCGCCAAGGATTGAAGACAATGTTAATGAAGGGTATGAGTTGGTGCGCCAGGCGTTTGCAGAGGCGCCGCCTGATGTTCAAGGAGTTATCACCCTTCTCTCTGCATCAGGGTTAGAATTTCTTGTCTCAGAACCATCCAAGATCTGGAAGAAGGAGGTGCATGAGTTCTTTATCTCAGCATCAGTCCATTCTACTGAACTCAAGATCAAGTCCATTGTTCACGGGACTAAGATTAAGATTACTCAAAGAGGTTTGAGAAAGTTTTTGCAATTACATGTGGTTGAAAATGAAGAAGAGGTTCCTAGTTCTAAGACAAGGGAAGCCCTTCTATGGTGTGGTTTGGATTCAAACATGAAGATTGGAGCTGCATTCAATAGGAAAGGTATGAATCAGCAAGGAAAGTTCTTGTCTGAAATAGTTGGGAAAGTAATTCTCTGCAAGACAGGTGGACATGATAGGATTTCTGCCTATATGTTCAACCTGATGACCAGGATTGCCTTTACAATTCCTACTGATTGGTCAGTAATCCTATTTGACAAGATTAAAGAAGGGATCAAGAAGCCTAACATGGCTAGGATCATAAGTCTTTATCTCAATGGAGCAATTCCTGAAGTGATGCAGCAACTGCCAGGATCTAAAATCAATCATATGAGAAGGATGGACATGAGACTATTCTCCAGGTGGGAAAGGGTGCTGTCTAAGGATGTGCCTGAAGAGAGCAGGCCAGACACCCCTGTAAGATCCCCTTCTCCAGCTCACGAGACTGAGCAACAACAAGAGGACCCACTTAGGATACAGAGTGAAGAACAACCTGCCTCCACTATAGTTCATCAAGTAGATACATCTGCACAGATGCAGGGGGAGCCAGTTCAATCTCCTGCTCAAAATGTATCTACCCCTGCTCAGGTACAAGTGGTACAGGTGTAGGGGGAGCAAATGTATTTTACTATAAAAGACTTTCTAAAAGTTTTTTTTTTGTCTGCACAGGTTCAGGGGGAGCATGTGTCTTCTCCTACTCCAGATATGCAGCTGCCTGAGAATGTGCACAAGGATGCACCTAATGACTTATCTTCAGATGCTCCAGTTCAAAAAGAATACACTCTGGATGAGTTATTTCCTAATGATGACATAGCTACTGATAGAATAGAAGAGAACCAAGATGTTGAGCAGCCTCTTGACATAGAGCTAGAACAAGAAGTGGAGAAAGTTCAAGAGATTGAAAAAGTTCAAGAAATAGAGGAGGAGCAAAGAATTGAGGGGGAGCCAGTACATGTTGAAACTGAGCAACATGGCACTGAAGCAGATAGAGTTCACATTGAGAGTACTTCTGAATCTGAGACTGAAGAAGCCAGGTTGGCTAAGAGAAGAAAACTGGTTGTATTTAAAAGAAGAAGCAAAACTTATAAGCAGGCTTTACAGACAACACCTCCACCTCCACCTCCTGAAGTTGATTATAACAAGTTCTTGGTGGATTTACAGGTGAAATTGGATGACCACAGGGTGGCCATTGAGAAATATGTTGATGAAAGAAACAAAACTCTGCAGTTTGACTTAGCCCAAGATATCAAATCTATCCAATTTCAAGTCAACTTGAATAAAACTGAAATGACAGATTGCTTCCACAAGGGTGGCAATGCTGTAGTTTATCTGGCTAAACAACAGCAGGCTATCTCTACAAAGGTGGATGATATTGCTTTGAAGCAAGGTTATGTTCTGGAAAATCAAATAAGAATGAATGACAATTTAACTGAATCACATAATGAGATCATTCTAGAGGTGCAGAAGATTGTTCCAGGGATGCCTGCAGATAGAGCCAAAGAAATGGCAGAGTTTTATAAGAATTTTCAGGCTGCAATTGCATCTGTTAAGACTGCCATCACAACCTCTCAACAGGAAATATCTGAAAAGCTTCAAAAGTTAAGACCATTTTTCAAGGAGGGAGTGAATTATTTGGATGGCCAAATTCGATTCCAGAAAGAAGATCTTAGAGATCATGTCTCAAGAGAAGCCATAAAGGGGGAGAGGATGCTAATTCATGCAGGCTCTGAGCATGCCAAATGGGTGACCAATAGTATAAGAGCCACATTGGGATATCCACCATTGTGTGATGATAACATGGTGGCTGAGTCTGGTCTACAAACAGGACTACTTGAAGGTGACCAACCTGAGGTTGCCCAAGTCATATACCCCCCTCCAGATTTTGATATATTGGATCAGCAAGTGCAATATATGTATAGTCCTTCAAAGGAAGTTGTAAATGTTATCTTTGGAAAGGTTGATAAGCCTGAGGTAAATTTGCAAGAACAGCAAGATGCTCTACTGTCAAAGAAAAGATTTAGAGAGCAGGCTGAGCTGAAGCCAGATTTTGAGCAGTGGAGTCCTACTTCCAGAAATATAATACTCACTGCATGGAAAGCTGTCAAAGATCAAGTTCATGAAAGGGGCAAGTGGTACAATGAGCAGGAATGGCAGAAGTATGAGACAAGACAAGAAGCCATTGTACAATTCAGAAGGAAAGCTAAGCTGGGAAGACTTCCACCTGATGCTTTGGAGCCAAGCAAATACTTCCCAAAGCCTTTTCACTATTTTGAAAGGCAAAGGCTCAAGGAAGAAGCTAAGAAGAAAGCTGATCTTAAAGGAAAAAAGATGGCTGAAGAATCAGAAGCTCCTGTGACAGCTAAAATTAAATCTGGCCAAGGGATTGTTATTAGAGAGCCTAATCAATCCTGATAATGTTTAGTTCTTTCATAATGTTTTGTAATGATGTAATGTGATCAGTCAAAGAAAAACCATGTAATCAAACATTACCCAGTAATAAACAAAATATTGTTAAATCTGTGATAGATTGTTTTATCCATGATGTTCTTATTATTTTGTTTATAATTAAGTATCCCTGTGTATTGTCATATATCATCATTTTATACTATTTCTAAATGGTGTATATCATTGGCTATAAGGGTTATGACTTCTCCAAATAGGGGGAGATTGTTGGGTACATTGGAAAATGTGTACCTGATTTGAAGAAGCCCAACCTAGCTCAATGATATACATCATGTTGTATTTGATGTTGTTTTGAGTTGACATGTGCAGGTAAAGAATTGTTAAAGTTTACAGGAAAAAATTCTAAGTCCAAGTGTCGACACAAAGGAACATGTGTCGTCACATAGAAGAAAGTTGTCGACACAACACTGGGAAAAAGTGTCGACACAGAAGAAGTAAGTCGACACAACACTGGGAAAAAGTGTCGACTCAGAAGAAGTAAGTCGACACAACACTGGGAAATTGTGTCGACACAGAAGAAAAACGTCGACCTCAACATTGGGAGAATGTGTCGACACTGAAGAGTATAGTCGATCTCCAGTTTGTCGACATCATCTGAATATGTCGACACAGAAGAAAATAGTCGACACCTGAAGGCCAAGTCAACACTTACTAAAGTTATGATTCTACAACAACTGTGTCGACACACAGGACTTGTGTCGACACACTGCAGAGTCAAAGACCAAGTTAGTTTCAGAAGAAGATGTGTCGACACAAAGGCAATTTAGTCGACATCACTGAAGGCAGTGTCGACACCAAAGTCAATTGTGTCGACACAAATAGACAGATGGTCTCGACACTTTCTGACAGACTGTTTCAACACTAAGGCACAGGACTTGTTTGAAGACTTGACAGCTGTGGGTTATCACCAGTTAACTGAAGTTGTCAGACTTGTCAGAAAACGGTTAGAAACCGGATCAGCCGGTTACCATGAAGAATGTCTATAAATAGACAGAATCAGAAGGAGAAAAGGACACTGAACTACATATAGAACTGATCCTTTAAAATACATTGGATCAGAAAGTAGAGAGGGATTACATTCTACTCATTTCAAGAAAGTGCTAGGCACTTAAGAAGATCTTCTCCGGGAGATCTAAGAAGACTATCTAAGGATAGATCTAAGAAGAGTTCTAATCAGAATTCAGAAGAATCATTCAAAGTTCTGGATAGAGAGAGATCAAGTCAGAATTTGAAGAAGAAGAAGGAATCCACCAGTGGATTCTCAAGAAGCTGTTTGGAATCAACTCAGCTAAGTACATTTTCAAGAAGCTTTGAAGAAGGCTAAGAAACAGTTGATTGCATCAGCTGATTAAGATTTGTCATTGCCTTTTCTCTCTCAACCTGGCAAGACAATTTAAACTATCTTTTCTATATTTCTGTAGGATCTGTTTATACAGATCTGAGTTGTAAGCCTATGTTATAAAGACTGAGTGTAGGAGTGTTGAACTCTGAGTGGTAGGGCTGATTGCCTGAGTGTAGGAGAAGGATATTCTCTGAGTTGTAGGCCTTGGGGCAAGGCTGAGGTAGGGCAGTTGTGCCTGAGTTGTAGGAACCTGTTGGGTTCTGAGTTGTAAGATCTATTGATCTGAGATAAGTGGAAGTTTGGCCGAATCTAGCATACAGCTAGATAGGTGAAGGGGGAAAGTGGATGTACCCAGACCTTGGGGAACCACTATAAATCATAGTGCAATCTGTGATGTTTTGTTTTCTGTGATTGCTGTGTTTTCATATTAGTTAATAAATTGAATTCTGTCTAGAAGTTTTAGAAAGAGAAGCAGAACCTATTCACCCCCCCCCCCTCTAGGTGTTTAGGCTGCCTTGAAAGTTAAACTATCACTCGTACATCAACTTCGCCCGTAGATTTCCCCTGCTTGGGATGCACAAATGATGGTCCTTCCTTAACAACTCATCCTCAACTGAAAAATGGGAATTTGACCCATCCAATGCTGCATCCATAAGCTCCTTCATACTACCATCCAACTCCAATGCCTGCCGAACGCGATCAGCCAGGTCATACTGAACTTCCGTCCAGTTCAACAATGCTTTGGCGCTAGTCTGCTTGTCCACGCAACAGATCTCCAAGGCCTCCAACTCCCGAATTAGCCTCTCATCATGCACCGACAACCAGTTGTCTTGGGCAGGAGCCCTGCGACACAACGCATCCGCAACTGCATTGCCCTTGTCGGGTACATAATGAATCTTGAACGTATAGTCCCCCAAGAACTTCATCCATCTCCGCTGCCTCATGTTGAGATCCTTCTGATCCAACATGTACTTCAGGCTCTTATGGTCGGTATAAATATCGACCTTTATGCCGTACAAGTAGTGTCTCCACAGCTTAAGCGCAAATATCACGGCCACCAACTACAAGTCGTGGACCGGATAATTCCTTTCGTGCACTTTTAGTTGACGCGATCCATACGCTATAACATTTCCATACTGCAGCAGTACGCAACCCAAACCACTACCTGAGGCATCACTATAAATCTCGAAGCCCTCGGTCCCGCTCGGCGAACTTAGCACTGGCGCCGTGGTCAACCGTCCCTTCAGCTCCTCAAACGCTTGCACGCACTCCTGCATCCACAAGAACTTCTGATCCTTACTTGTCAACTTCGTGAGAGGTAACGCTATCCGCGAGAAGTTCTCTACGAAGCGCCTGTAATAGCCAGCAAGCCCAAGAAAACTACGGACTTCCGCTACCGAAGACAACACAGGCCACTCCCGTATCGCAACAATCTTCGCCGGATCTACCGCTATACCTTCCCCACTGACAATATGACCAAGGAATGCTACTGAGGGTAGTCAGAACTCGCATTTGGAGAATTTTGCATAGAATTCATTCCTTCTCAGCGTCTCCAAGACTAGATGCAGATGCTTGAAGTGATCTTCTTCGCACTGCGAGTACACCAATATGTCATCAATAAAGACGATCACAAAACGGTCTAGGTACTCTCGGAACGTCCTATTCATCAAATCCATAAACACCGATGGCGCATTCGTCAGTCCAAACGGCATGACCGTGAACTTGAAGTGCCCGTACCCTGTGCTGAATGCCGTCTTCGGGATATCACACTCCCTTATCCTTAGTTGATAATACCCAGACTTTAGATCCAACTTGGAATATACCGACGATCCGACTAACTGATCGAAGAAATCATCAATCCTTGGGATCGGGCATTTATTCTTCTCCGTTAGCTTGTTCAACTCCCTGTAGTCGATATATAGCCGCAAGCTCTCGTCCTTCTTCTTAACAAAGAGGACCGGTGCGCTCCTAGGCGACGAGCTTGGACGCACATACCCTTGATCCATCAACTCCTCTAGTTGAACATTCAACTCCGCCATCTCCTTAGGTGCCAACCTATAAGGAGAACGTGACACAGGTTTGGTACCTGGCACTAGCTCGATAGTGAAATCAATTTCTCGCTGCGGTGGGGCTCCGAGAAGATCGCTCGGGAACACGTCAGGGTACTCACATACCACTAGGATACTATCCAAAGTGGCCTTAGGCTTTACAGCCTCCACTAATGTGAAGAACAGCTCTGCTCTAGCACGAACCTCCTTCACCACCTAAAGAGAAGACATCAGCGTCTTGCTCGACCCCTTCAGTCCCGCAAACGTCGTCTCCTGCCCAACACCCAGCTTGACCTCCTTACGGTTGCAATCGATACAAGCCTTCTGCTCCGAAAGCCAATCCATACCAAAGATGACGTCAAACTCTGCTAGTGGCAGCAACGACGCTAGCAAGTCGAACTCTTGGCTTCCAATATGAACCTTTACGGCGCATATTCTGTCCGCACGCATCGAACACTCATTCGGTAGCAACACATCTAATTTGTCCTTCGCCATCGAAGAAGGGACTCTGATGCGTGTTATGAAACTTTCGGACAAAAAGGAGTGTGAAGCTCCCGTATCAAAAAGTGCTCGTGCCGGATTACCGCCAATCAGAACAAAACCTATACAACAGTATTAAGCTAACAAGCACTGGGTAACAGTATTTAAAGCTAACTTGCTATAAATTAAACCATACATGTCATCACGTCGACCTGTTTGATGGCCTCCTCTGGCCCAAGTTATAGACTCTCGATTGAGTCGGAGCATAGTGGGACGCGGTTGACTCTACCGCCTTGCCCTTCTCTTCATAAGTAGCTCCTTGTTTTCTCTCGGACTTCAGACGTCCGCTCCAACAATCGCGGGCAAAATTCCCCGTCTTTCCACAAGTATAACAAGCGCCCAGGGTTCGGTTGGTAGATGCCCCCGAGGCACCTGAAGAAGGGGCTGGACCTGACATCTTAGCTTTCTTGTAGAACCTGCGATATCCAGACTTCGAAGTAGTCGGCACTTTAAACTCCGATTTCTTGCCACCGGATTCCTTCTTCGCTTGAACATTCTTCATGTCCTTTTCCAAGGACCGGGCAGAGTTGACTAAGGTCATGAAACCCTGCGCCATAGGCCTCGAAAGTAGCAACCTCAAATCATTTCTTAACCCTTCATAGAAACGGTTCGTCTTGCGCTCCTCATCGGCAAAGGTAGCGCTTGTGTATCGTCCCAAACGAGTGAACTCGTGGAGATGCTCGTCCACAATGCTATCTCCTTACACCAACTTTTGAAACTCGTTTTCCAACGCGATCCTCTGAGCTGAGGGAAGGTATCGGGCCATAAACAACCTCGAAAATTCCTCCATAGAGACATCAGCCAACTGCCTTCCCCTCAGGTGGTGTAGCTCCAGCCCTTCCCACCATAACCTCGCGTCCCCATCCAACAAGAACGTCGCAATCGTGGTCTTCTGCCACTCTTCTGTTTCCGTTGCTGTTAGCACTCTCTTGACTCTTGATAGCCAATCCTCTGCCTGAGTTAAGGTTCCCATTCCCGAGAACACTGGCGGATGGAAACCCATCACATGCTTAAGTTGTTTCTCAGTTGCTCTCCGAGGCAACTCCGGCTCCACCATCACCTGTTCCACCCTCCTAGGCTCTGCCGCTTGGAGCGGTACTTTCTCCATAGCAGGAACAGGCTGCTGCACCTGCCTCGCAGGCTGCGCCTTGATCATTGCAAGTACAGCTTCCGCCACCAATCTAATGGTCTCGGCTGAAGGAGGTATTGCAGGCGCATCATTCGGTGCGCTGCTTGCCTCAGAACTTGGCCGTTCCGATGGTCCAGCACCCCTTCTAGTCACCTATAATCGTGCAAAACACCGATAAGTGACCAAACAATATTGCAAACAGCAATTATAGGAACACGCAGGTTCCTCAAACATGTGTATTTTCATTCCTAAGTGGACACTCATGGGTTCTTTTCATGTTATAATGATGACGCACACACATGTGCTCACCACCCCTTAAAGTGAATTCGCCCACGAATTCATTTAAGCTTGACCGAAACCGATAGTCTGATACCAAATTGTAACACCCCTATCCGTCACATAGCATATAATAGTAGGTCCGGCCGGGGCCCGACGCCATATACTACGGACAGACCAGTTGGTTACTTATTGAGTCCATTCAACCAATCACAATGTCCTACACAGAGCACCTAGTGGAAGCAAATTATTAAGTTGCAAGGATAAAAGAACCCAGCCAAGCATGAATGTCCACTACAATAAACACATAGGAATGTATAATACACCAAAAATGGCCTTATGGCCTTACAAGAGTTTGCTTAATAAAAGCGTCTTCCAAACCTCGGCACGCAGGCCGGTCACACATGAGTACATAAGAAAAACACTCAAAAATTGGCCTTCGAGGGCCGGCACAACAACTTGGGCTTTAGCCCGCTATTTGCCACTCGGCTCCGCAACACCTATAAGCAACAATCCACTGCACGGTGGTAAACAAAAGACAACGGTCAGCTATGCTGACCAAATTATAACGACCCTACCCCCAACTCGGGGCGGCGATGCTCTTCCCTGCATTTTGTTAGCATAAACAAGCAGTATAGTGTAAACACACACTATATCACAGGTGCAGGCACGCACGGCCACACACCCCGTGCACTCAGGGAACATTCACGGCAAACCGGCCAACGCCACGTCAATTTAAGCTATAGACATTCCCGTCTCACCACCGTCCCTTGGACGGCCAACCATATTAGTATTTTGTCTTCTTGGCATTGGTCACGTCAATTTAAGCCATAGACCGCTGAAGACCCTCATCAATGACAACGGTTCCGCCGAACGACATAGATCGGGTACGGTTCCGCCTGACCCGTGCTCATACCACAACGACAATTTAAGCCATATGCGCAGGTCAAGACTCCTTGAGTCCCGTTTCCATCACACTGTGAAAGTAGCGAACAAACAACTAAAAACCAAGCCGGAACTTTGAATAATTGAAAGTTTTATTATCCAAAAAGATATCTATTACAAAGGTATGTCCTCCCTTATATAGAATGGAGGAGAGATGAGAGAATACAAATAAGCGATGTGGGACTAAAAATTTACAGGACTATACAGAAACAACCCGCATAAGCCGCGCGGTTAGACAAGAGGGATAACCGCTCGGCTACCACCAGAGAGAGAGAGAGATCGCCAAGTGAGACCGCTAGACCTCCCGGTCTCCAAGTCGACTGAGACAAACTGCCAGACCGCGCGGTCTTCAACCCGCCAAGACAGACCGCCCGGTCACCAACTTCAACACTCCCCCTCAAGCTGGAGCATATATATCGATCATGTCCAGCTTGTCACAAATATGAAGAAACGAGGCGGATACTGGCTTTGTGAAGATGTCAGCCAGCTCTTTACCAGAAGTGACGAAGGGAGTGCAAATTTGTTCCTTCAAGATCTCTTCACGAATGAAATGACAGTCGACCTCAATGTGTTTGGTTCTTTCATGGAAGACTGGATTTTTGGAGATGTATATGGAAGCCTTGTTATCACAGAACATAGGTAGAGGATGGTTGTAGACCTCTCCTAAATCTAGCATGACAGCCCGTAGACATTTTAACTCACAAGTGGTCGATGCCATACTACGATACTCTGCTTCAGCACTGGACCCGGAAATAACAGACTGCTTCTTGCTCTTACAGCTCACCAGATTTCCCCCAACAAAGGTGCAAAAACCCGAGGTTGACTTGCCATCCCCTTTGTCATCAGCATAACTTGCATCTGAGTATGCTTCAACCCTTAGATGACCATTCTTCTGAAAAAGTAATCCTTTCTTAGGCGCTGCTTTGACATACTCCAAGATCCGCAAGGCGGACTGTAGATGGAACTCCCTAGGTGCTTGCATGAATTGACTCACCTTGCCCACAACATAGGAAATGTCGGGCCTGGTCACTGTGAGATATATGAGCTTACCAACCAGACGCCTGTAGCGCGTACTATCTGAAAGAGGAGGCGAATCATCTGTCCAGGTTTTTTCTTCTCCAGTTGCCATGGGGCATCGGGCAGGTTTTTCTCCAGTCAATCCTGTCTCTTTTAAAAGATCAAGGGCATACTTACGCTGGGAGAGAACTAAGGAGTTCGGCTTCCGAGATATTTTGATCCCCAGAAAGTACTTTGGAGATCCTATATCCTTCGTGACAAGATGTTGACGAAGATGTCGCTTTGTCAGGTCTACCCCTTCCTGGTCATCGCCAGTGAGAAGAATATCATCGACGTACACAGCAAGAACAACCAGTCCCGAGGGGGTTTTGCGAATAAATAGCGAGTGATCGGCAGAGCTTCGCGCAAAACCAACGGCCGCCACGATGCCACTGAACTTGTCAAACCAAGCTCGAGGGCTCTGCTTGAGGCCATAGATTGCCTTCTTCAGCCGACATACTCGTGTCTCCCCTTGAGCAACATACCCAGGAGGTTGCTCCATATAGACGGCCTCCTGAAGATCACCATAAAGGAAGACATTCTTGACATCCAACTGGGAAATTGGCCAATCTCTATTTACCGCCACAGATAGTAGGACCCGGATAGTGCTTAGACGAGCCACAGGAGAGAAGGTGTCAAAGTAATCAACCACATAGGTCTGAGTAAAGCCCTTAGCAACAAGGCGAGCCTTATAACGATCCACAGTACCGTCTGGGCCAAATTTGACCACAAAGACCCAGCGACAGCCAACAACATCAGTGCCGAAGGGAGGAGGAACGAGAGTCCAGGTACCCCGCTCAGTTAGGTTCGCCATTTCCTTATCCATGGCCATCTTCTAATGAGGAATAACATGGGCCTCCTGGTAGGAGCGGGGTGTGGCAGTGGAAGAGATAGCCAGTGCAAAGGCCCTGCGAGAAGAGGTAAGTGAGAGCACTAAGTTGTCAACCTAAATCACCTAGAGGGGGGTGAATAGGTGAATTTCGTGTCAAATGCGGAATAAAAAAATAACACATCACAGATCCGTAATCAAGCAATCACACAGACGACAAGAGATTTATAGTGGTTCCCCAATCTTAGGTACGCCCACTTTTCTCACCGATCTAGCAAATCACTAGACTCGGCTACTCCACTATCTCGGATTGCAAAAACAACCCTACACCTCGGAACCACGTTCCTACAAAACTCGATCCCAAATGGATCTACACTCGGAAGATAAAACTTCCTACCACTCGGAGAAAGATCTCCTACAAAGAAATTTGTTTAAAAAAATTTACAACAAGAATATCACAGATCTGGATCTTTGACGTAATCTTCTTCTTGAGAGCTTTTCGGCTTGAACAGAATTAGTTGAAGAAGACTTTCACTGAGATCCACGATTCTGAGATCTGGAATCACCACGATCAAGAAAGTAAACCAGAGACGATGAAGCACGGAGAGATCGGATGATTCTTCTTGAGTCTGGATCGCTAGAAAAACTGAGATCGATAGCAGCGGCGTGAGAACGACGATCCAGAGCTTCTCCCGAAAACGGTAATGGCGGCGGACAGAAAGATTAGGGTTTTCGGGATTTTCTCTTTCTTAAAATATAATCTCTGTAAACGCGTATTTAGTCAAATCTGAAAGGACCTATTTATAGGCTAACTCCAACGGTCATAATCGTAATTAAGATTGACACGTGGACCAATCAGAAAAAGGTTAATTTCAAATCTCCGTCAATTCTGGACTTAACGATTTCTGGAATTCTGAGCCAACATACTCGGGTTAGATAAGATACTCGAGTATAAAGGTCTGCTACTCGAGTAGATAAGAGAAACATGTACTCGAGTAAAAGAAATGACTACTCAAGTGCCTTGGAAGAACTACCCGAGTTACTCTAGATAGATTACTCGAGTAAGTAGAAACATCTACTCGAGTATAAGAAAAGTCTACTCGAGTGCTAAGCCAGTCTACTTGAGTATAAGAAGGATCTACTCGAGTGCTAAGACAGTCTACTCAAGTATATGAGCGAAGTTACTCAAGTATGTGGACTTAGAAATATTTAGACTGAACAGCTAGCCCTACTCGAGTATAACTAAGAGACTACTCGAGTATGACTAAGACTCTACTCGAGTACACAAACACCTACTCGAGTAAGGAAAAGAGGTACTCGAGTATATGAATAGATTTACTCGAGTATATGGACTTAGAAACTTTCTGAGATGAGTAAGTCCAGATCAACTCGAGTACGATCAGAACACTTACTCAAGTAACTTGAGAACTACTCGAGTATGTAATCCAATCTACTCGAGTACTAAGTCACTTACTCGAGTATATAGAAGATACTACTCGAGTATGTGGACTTAGAAAAAAAATTTCTTCTGAGAAAGTCTTCAATACTCCAGAGTCCAGTAGTCCAAGTGCATGGAAACAAAGTGTACCCTAATAGAGAGGCTATACATGAGTCAACACCTTGGATCACACAATGAGGAATTACATTGTATGGTCCTGTGTTTGATGACCCACTATAGACTGACATTGGTTTACACTTGGCAATAGAGTCCTGCATGCACAACTTAAACACAACATCAAATACAACTTAATTCATTTTAGTTTCAGGTCTGACATCCCACAAATCTGGGGTATTGTGAAGACAATTCCCAACAGTAAGGAGATCATATGAAACAACAGCAGCAAGGGGGTGTAGGGTACACGTCTGCACCCCTTTGCGAAGAGCTATAGGAAGATCCAGGTCAGCGGGTCCCTCGACATCCGGAGCATCCGTGGCAGAGAGAGCTGGCCCGGGAGTAGAGAGCGATGACGACAGAGATGAGGGAGACGTTAGCGGAGAAGAGGGAGAGATCATAGTAGGAGACGAGAGAACGAATGGAATAGTAGGAGAATCAGAAGCTAGGGGAAGAGGAGAGGAGTCATCCGAGAAGTAGGAGGTATTCTCGAAGAAGGTGACGTCAGCAGAGACAAACTGCTTACGAAGAACGGGATCAAAGCAACAATATCCTTTCTGAGTGGTGGAGTACCCCAGAAAGACACATTTTGTTGAGCGAGGGGAGAGCTTATCATGGGTGGCAGATGGGGCATGCACAAAGGCAGTGCACCCAAAGATTTGGAGAGGGAGAGGAAAAGGCTCCTTTCCCGGATACAGAATGGAGAATGGGGTTTTTCCGTGGAGAACTGTAGAGGAAATGCGATTGATAAGATAACAGACAAGGAGAACAGCATAGCCCCAATAGGAGCGAGGAACATGCATCCGGGTCATCAAGGTGCGAGCGACATCGAGGAGGTGACGGTTTTTGCGTTCTGCCACACCATTTTGTTGTGAAGTATAGACACAACTAGTTTGATGAATAATCCTATTTTGCATGCAGAAGGTAGAAAAGTCATGACTGATATATTCTTTGGCATTATCAGATCGAAAAACTTTAATAGAAACATTAAACTTAGTTTTGATCATGAGATAGAAGGACGTCCATACAGAGAATAATTCGGAGCGATCTTTTAACAGATACACCCACATACAGCGAGAGAAATCATCAATAAACGTGACAAAATATGAACTACCCCGACCAACGATAAGGGTAGGAGAAGGAACCCAAACATCAGAGTGGATGAGATCAAACGGACGGGTAGATCCACAAACGTGCTTTGGAGGGAAGGAGGAGCGGTGATGTTTGCCAAGCTGACAGGCATCACAATTGAGGGGAGGACTTTGTGGAGGAAGTTGGGGCAGAAGTTGACGAAGAAGACGTGGAGGAGCATTACCAAGGCGGAGATACCATTGGAGAAGATCTGTGGAGGTGGAGGAGAAGGTGGACAAAGCGGAAACGTTATCAAGGAAGTATAGGCCGCCACTCTCAGTCCCAGTAGCAATCGTCCGTTGGGAGTCCGAATTCTGAAAAGAATAAGAAGTAGAAGTAAATGTGACGGAACACTGTAATTGCTTGCATTGAGAGGTAACAGATAATAAGTTGCACAGGAACTTGGGCATGTAGAGAGTATCCGCCAAGCGAAGAGACGGAGTGACATGAACCATTCCCGTCCCATTGACCGATGATTAATAACCGTCAGCGAAAATAACCGGGGGCAACCGATCATGTGTTTCTAGGAGAGAAAAACAATGGAGATTGCCAGTCATATGATTGGTAGCACCGGTGTCGATCAGCCATTTTCCTTGAGTAACAACGTGGGCACTACCAGAAGACGTGACCACCGAGGCGAACGGCTTTGAGGAGGATGTGAAAGCCATGAAGGGAGGAAAAGAAACCGCGCGAGAAGAAACAACAAGCCGCGCGGACAATAGGAAGACGTGCGACAAGGAAGTCCGCAACCAAGAAGCAGAGCAAGGCAAAGGGGGAGCTGCACAAAGGAGCAGGTCGTGGCGACTTAGATACAGGTCGTAGGGATAAGAGAGATAGAGCGGCTAAGGAAGAAGGGTAGAGAGGCCGCCTATACAAGGAAGAAACCGCACGAACAGGGAGAAATCACAATGGTTAGGAGAAAGAGATCTGCAGCGGTCACGATGATAGACACCAGCGGCCAGAAAAGCCACGACCAAGCCGCAGAACCAAGCAGAGGGAAAGAAGTCGAGCGGCTAGAAATCAGCCCACGCGAACAGTAGAAAGAGAAGACTAAAGAAGAGGAGCGAACAGGGCGCAAGCAGGCGCGGCGACTAAGGCGAAGAAGGCAAACAGTTCGCAGCAACAGGCCACGACGACTAAAGAAGAGTAGCAGCAAGAAAGGAGGGCGCGACGACTAAACACAGGTCACGGCAAGAAGAATGGAGAAACAAAGAGGTCGCACACACAAAGGGAACCAACAAGGAGAGAAAGAAGCCGCGCGAATAGGGCGCAAGCAGGCGGAAGAAACAAGAAGCGCGCACAGGTCGCGAGAAGAAGAAGAAGCAAGCCGCGCGGATAGGTCGCGCGGTCAGAGAGGGTGCACAAAATCAGGAGGAGAAAATCGAGCCCTCTAATACCATGTGAAAGTAGCGAACAAACAACTAAAAACCAAGCTGGAACTTTGAATAATTGAAAGTTTTATTATCAAAAGATATCTATTATAAATGTATGTCCTCCCTTATATAGAATGGAGGAGAGATAAGAGAATACAAATAAGCGATGTGGGACTAAAAATTTATAGGACTATACAGAAACAACCTTCATAAGCCTCGCGGTTAGACAGGAGGGCTAGTCGCTCAGCTAACACCAGAGAGAGAGAGATCGTCAAGGGAGACCGCTAGACCTCCCAGTCTCCAAGTCGACTGAGACAAACCGCCAGACCGTGCGGTCTTCAACCCGCCAAGACAGACCGCCAGACCGCCCGGTCACCAACTTCAACACACACAATTCACATAACCCGGTTATGTTCAAGTTGGCTCCCCGACCACCATGTTGGCAACATCCCGCATTTGCCCAGTTTTCCGGGTGCATCTTGGAGTTAGTCCCCAAGGCTTCCCTTTGCAATCTACCTCGTAGAAAAACCGAAAAACAAACATTCACACGGAGTCTTCTCCGGTTATTATGCAATGCAACATCACCGATCCAGACCAACTTGTCCGGATAGGCTTCACACATCATGCCTATGTCCGTTTTCGCATACAGACTCTACACAAGGGGGACTTCACATATCTACCCCAAGAAATGCCTCAACTCATCGCACACTCGTGTGAGAGGGCTTCCTATGCAAAGTAAAAAAGGACTTCACATGTCCTAGGATGAGAATCGTTACCCTAGCGTTTCTTATTGGCGCCATGGAAATCTATACAAATGGAAAGGACCGCAATCTCCTTGCCTCCGCAGATCCGAAGTCGGCTTGCGATTTTGAGCTTCGAAGCTCCGCCGGTGACTGGATCTAGCTCTTCTTCCTCCTCCTTGCTCTCCCTTCTCTCTAGGTTTTAGAGAGAGATAACCCAAATGAAATGAGGGTTTTCAAACCCTATTTCCGGTTTAAACTCATTAGGAATATTCCCCAGCCATTGGATCCCAAACCAAGGAAACGGATGGCTATGATTTAGCCTCAAAATAGAAATCCTGGGACGAACACGAGCTACAACACGGTCGTGTGCATGGCCGTGTCACTCATTCGTCGTCACCAGGAATTCCCGACCAGAACACGTCCTCTGACACGGCCACCGACACGCCCGTGTCACATATGGCACGCCCGTGTCAGGGCTCGTGTCACGGCCCGTGTGCAAAATCCACGATTCCCCCGATAAGGACACGACCATGTGACACGCCCGTGTCACATGCTGTGTGCTAGACACGCCCTGGGACACGCCTGTGTCATAGGCCGTGTAATCTCCTTAGCACAAAACCACAACCTGCCCGAGCAGGACACGCCCTGGGACACGCCCGTATCCCATGCCGTGTGCCTACACTCGACGATCGCTGATCGCCAAAACGTAGACCACGCGACCCGTGGTCGAACACGCCCGTGACACGCCCTGGGACACGCCCGTGTCCGAGGCCGTGTCACCTACTCCAAGTCCCAGACTTGGCTTAAAACGCTGCCCGTTGCTCTTTTGAGTTTTGGGGTGTTACAACACAGCTATCTCCTCTTGCTGATAGATTGAATCAACCACCATGTTCTTCACGGATCACTCTTGCTGAACTGGAAGAAGCTTCAGCTATCTTTGCCTTCTGGTTTTCACTGCTGGACTTTTCTTTCAAGCTTCTCGAAGAAGATGAAGTCCAACCGCCTCTTTTTCATTTTCTACTTTCATTCTCATTTTTTGTTAACCCTAATCTTCTTTTCTTCTCTTCCTTTTATGTATGTTGATTTGAATCAACATCATAATTTGAATGTGTGCCCAATCAAGTATGGTGAGCGCCATCTCCCTAAGAAGAAGATAAACAGTAGCTTCCGGCGCTACTGTAGCTTTCCCGCAACGGCATGAAGTACTTGGACTGAGCTCGACGATCATCGAGCTGAGATCGACGAACTCTGTGTTGAGCTCGACGAATTTAAGAATCTCCAACTTTATATTTAGCTCGACGAAATGTGAGCTTTGCTCGACGAACTCTGAATCTTCAAACTTTAACTTGAGCTCGACAAAAGGCGGGTTCAACTCGACGAACTTTGAATCTTCAAACCTTAACTTGAGCTCAACGAAAGGTGAGCTCAGCTCGATGAACTCTGAATCTTCAACCTTTAACTTGATCTCGACGATCTGTGAGCTAAGCTCGACGAACTCTGAACTCAGTTCGACGAACTTCACTTTCTGGACTTAGAAAATTTCTGTTGGCTTTGTCTCAGTGGTTCCTTCTCAACTTTCTCAGTGGTTTCTTCTTCACAACTTAGACTCTTCTGTCTCAGCGGTTTCTTCTCAACTGTCTCAGCGGCTTCTTCTTCACAGCTGATACTGTCTTCTGTCTCAGCAGTTTAGCTGAGACCAACACTTCTCTCAACATTTTGTGTTGAGCTTCTCAGCTGTCTCAGCGGTTCTGCTGAGACATTCTTCTTAGCTGTCTCAGCTGTCTCAGCAGTTATGCCTTAGTCAAATTGTCTGACTTCCAGCTTCCTCTTTTTATTCACCTGTCCAATCAAGGACAACCCGTTTGCAAGAACTCAAGCACACATCAAATACTTTATGCCCTTTGGCATGATTGGTGATGCCTCTTCAAATCCTGAGGAACATTGTAGGGCATAATTCCAAACAATCTCTCCTTATTTGAAGAAGGCAGAACACCCATCCTTGCTAAGGTGCATCAACACAAAAAATATCATGATAGGCCTGATGAAACATTATCATGACAACTAGCCATCCCAGTATAGGAAAAACTCCCCCTAGATGAGATGGCTTAACACTATGATTGAATAACCAATGGTACTAGTGAATTGTCAATCATTAACAAGGTAAACATTATGATTAAGATATACTTAATCATTAACTAATCCAAACAATAGTAACAAACTCGTGATTATAGGATATCTATGAAAGAACATCATATTTATTAATCACAAATATATAGATGATAATTGCATGCACAGTTATCACATCAATATAGTCAGGGCCAACTTATATTAATTTCATTGATAAAGATTTGGTGTTGCTACACTGTTGATATTCATTACAAGACATTGATTACATAATTAAAGCACCCTAAGTCTTGTTGTCTCATCTCAACTCTTCTTTGATGAAATTGAATCAGCATCCTTGGTAGCAGCTGTCTTCTTCAAGTTTTCAGCTTTGTTCTCCTGCCTCTTGAAGTAAAGGAATGGCTTTGGAATATATCTGTGAGGCATTTTCTTAGGATTGCTCTTCCTTACCAGATTTTCTTTGAATACTCTTTCCCTTAGGGAATTTCTTTCCAAATGCTTGATCCATTCCTTAGAAGGATAAACACTATCAATATTCTTTAAGATTTTTCCATGGCTTATCCAAGCATTAATAATGATGGATTTAGAGACATCACTTAGTTATTCATGATCTGGATCATCTCTGTTCTAAGCTCTCCTCTTTGCCATGAACTCTTCCACCATCTGAGTTCCTTCCCTCTTTCTTCTGGCAGCAAGTTGTGCATCCTATGCAGCTCTAGCTTGTGTTGGGAAGTCTAGGTCCTCTGGCCTCTTTCTATCCAGGAGGGACAGGTGTAGTGCCACCATGGTGCCTTGAATTACCTTGAAGGCTTGTTCTTCAATGAGTGGTCTTATCTTAGCATGGCTGCTCTCCCCCTTTCTGCCTTCTTCACAGATGGTATTTTGCAGTAGGGTGGCGTTGGCTTCATATTTGCTTGATATGGATTGGAGTATTCTCTCATTGTCAGTAAGAAACTCATTTTTCAGAAGTATTGCCTCCTTCATAGAGTGGAAAGAAACATTGGTGACATGCTGATTTACATGATCTATTGCACCCTTGATCACTTCATCAATTGCACTCACATAATTCTTGACATATCCTATGTCAGCTGCGGAGAATTTTTGGCTTGTGTCCAAGGATTTCATGAGGGTGGTGAGTTTTATGCCAGTAGTTCCAGCCCTATCAAACTAAGTGATGACCTGTTTATTTAAGTGAGAGATTTCTTCTTTATTTTCCTTGACTTTGGTTGACAATTCATCCCTCAGCTTGGCAACTGATTGGTCAACATACTCCTTGAGGGTTTTGGTCTGAGCATCAATGAGTGCTTTGATTTGGTTTACTAATTCCTCATTTGAGATAGGGGTAGATGATGTATGGCTCATAGGAGGAGGGACATCATCCTGAGTAGGGACCTGAGAATGCCCCCCTCAACTATAGCACCTATAGAAGGAAACATTTCCTTAGTTAAAGCTATATTAACACTACTAATTAAGAGGGTATGGGTATTACCTGTATTGGGTGCAGACTCAACTATTTTGTTGACAACTTGATCCAAGTTTGTCAAATCCATCTGATCATGCTCCCCCTCAGACTAAGCATCCTTCTTTGGGCTTGACCTATCAAGATAAGTATCTAATGCCTCAGAAGGCTCATGGTTATCTTCTATAGTAGGGATATCATCAATTGTCGGTACATCATCAGTATCTGCCATATCTGTCTCATCTTCTGCAACAACCTCTTCTTCAGTGGCATTCTTTTACACTTGTCCTGACTTAGGGATGGCATGGATTTTATCAACGTGCACAATAGTATCCTTGTGTTAAATGTTTGCAGAGGATTGACTCAGTGATAAGTTAACTTGCAGACCAACATCAGCTGGAGAGGAGGTTCCAAGCTCTGGTTCAGAGTTGGCAGTTCTTTCCTCCTCAGCAGGTTTTTTCCTTGTGTCCCTATAGGAGTTCTTTATTGTTGAAGGTTGGCTCATTGGTAAGACCCTAGTGAATCTGTCCAAAGTTTTTATGTCCATTCTTTTGAGGTAGTGAAACTTCACTCCTTGCTCCTGCTTGAATATATCAGGGTAGGTATTCACTAGGTATAAGGAAAGAATTCTGCCCATGTTTGGAGTGTGTAGGCAGTCTACTATTCTCTGGTAGATGATTGATGACCAAGAGGTCTTCCTATTGAAGATTATCCTAGTCATCACATCAAACATTGACCTAGAGATTGTGTCATGTGATCCAGGTTTGCAAATAAGGGCTTTCCCGACAATATCTGCTAGCAGTTTACCTCTCTGATTGAAGAATTTCCTCTTAATAGACCCAGGTTTAGCATCACTATATTCACACCATCTGAGAGCTCTGTCTCTGTCCGTGATAGTGGATTCTTCTTCCTCGCTAGGGGTGACAGAGGGTAGTCGAAGGGCTTTGCCTAGTCTCTTAGGGTTTACCTTGATCTTGATGTCTTCAATCTTAGATTTATGTGAGTTTTGAGAAGACGACACTTTAGCATTGGAGAAGAATTCAACTACCTCTTCTCTAAGAATGGTTGAGGGTTCAGAAAGGGTGTAATCCAAACCCGTGGTCTCAATCATCCTTAACACTTCCTTAATCTCTGGCGAGGAATGAATGAATCCATTCCTCACAATTTCATAGCCCTCCTGGAGCTCCTTTGTGATCTTCGGTGCCACCGAGTCAGTGCGACAAGACGCTGAGAAGGTTTCAGTCTCGACGACTAGGGTTAAAACTTCTAAGAGTGATGTGGCTTTTTGTTTATTGTTGCCATTATATATATAATGAAAAAGGTTAAATGCCTTATCATTAGATTAACCAATTAAATATTTTTAGACTTAAGTTAATACATATAGGCTTTACGGCTTGCTCTACGCTTCCTGTTATGATACACGGCACTTAGTGCTTCTATTATACCTCTCAGCTCTTCTTTTATTCACTTAATCCCAGATTAATTTATAGCTTCCCTCACTGTCTGGTTGTACATTCTATTTTTCACATTATTATGGAAATATTTTATCACTTCTAGGTATAATGGAGACATAACATGTTAATAAGCCAGTTTTATTAGCAACCTTATTTTGCACTAGTTTACATGTTATTTGGGCTTAAGAGAAAAGACTACATAAGTTAACAATGCAGATAATTATGAAGGATAGTTTAATCAGTGTTATCAACTGGTGTGCTTGATTAGATTCATCCTAAGCACATCTAACTTAATTCATGAATTTGCAAACTTAGTCTATATACAAGAAAGAGAGACTTACCTTAAGGCTTGCTGCCTCTAGTTTTTTAGGATTACACACTTAACACCATCAACCTTTGTTTATGTCTTTACATGGAGCATATTCCTTGAGCAATCATCCTGTCCCAGACATTTTCCTGGAACATCCATTGCCCAAGTACCAAGTCTTATTTAGACAGGTACTTGGACTATCCTGCAAAAAAGAATTCATTTACCCTTAGACACCCAACAATAGTTGGGTCCTAGGTTCTTGTTAGGATTTAAAAAATTTTGCCCAACTCTCTGCCAGGACTGAGTACCTTTCTGTCCACTAGCCACATTCAGGTTGTGTCAACAATCAATGGCAAAGTGGCCCACCTTCCCACAATACCAACATTTATGAATGTTGTATCTTCTCTTCAGGACAACACAGAATTGCTGTCCATGAGAGATGTGAGCAGCTCCAGATTTTGCTGGAAAAGCATTGCATGATGCTGTTTCCTTCTTTCTGAATGAAGGTGCTGAGGAACTAAATACAGTTGGTCCTGGATGGGCCAATTGTATTTTTGGAGCCTGTTATCTAGTGGTCTCTCTCATCTCTTTAGATACAGGATATTTGGATACAAATCTAAAAAGCTTATCCTGAGCTTTATGGCTAGAGTGTACAGAAACACTCCTTCTAAGATCTTGTGTCTTTAACCCACTGGTAGAGCACATAATTGATTGATCCTCAAGGGGAGGTGCAAACTTGTCAGTTTTAGAAGGTAAAATCACCTTTTGAAACACTGTCCTCTTATCAGGGAATTCAGATTTAAAATGATGATTAATGTGATTAATACTCAGCTTCTCAGAGACTTGGCAAGTTGCAGCTTTTGACCACTGACCCTGTGACTGAGAAAGGTTAATCACAATCCCCAACTTCTCTGTGAACTTTTGTTCCAGATATCTAGTATGTTTTTTCTTCTCTTCTAGAAGCATGGTCTAACACTCAAGACATTCCTTGAGTTCAGACACCTCATGACTTTTCTTATAAAACTCAATAGATTTATTATTATAAAGAGTTTTATAAGGCTTCGGGACTTCAATCTCCTTGCCTTGCCTTTTGAAAAGAATTCTTCTCTTCTTTAGAGCATTTAGGAGCATTCCATACTTGTCAATCAATTGATTGACATCAATCTCAGATTCTGAGCGATCTTTATCATAGGATGAAGATGCACCAGTATCTGGACTAGTTTCATAGTCAGAGGAAGATGAAGGAATGGAGAGAGATTGTACCTTGATTGATTCTGAATCTGCCTGACTTCTTTCTTCTTCAATTATGGCCATGACCCCTGTTATCCACAGTCTTTTTCATCCTCCTCATTGTCACTGTCAAAGTGTGACAGAGGGGCTCTTATCCCTATCCTGGCAGCAGGATATTCCTCTTCTTCTTATGGATCTGCAGCAACAGATATCAACCCTATATAGGCTTCTTCCTCTTCATCTTCAGATTCTGAGGAAGAATCTGTCCAGCTTTTCTCCTTCTTAGCCACCACTACTAGAAAACTGACTTTTAGCCACGACAGATTGCCGTGGCTAAAAGTCCAAAATCGTGGCTAAAGACTTTTAGCCACGGTCTACCCACGGAAAATGGGCGTGGGCAATGCGAGCGTGGCTAAAAGTCCAAACCATGGCTAAAAGTCCAAAACCGTGGCTAATACGGGACATTTAGCCACGGTTTGATTGTCGTGGCTAAAAGTCAATACTGGACTTTTAGCCACGGTTTAATTGTCGTGGTTAAAGGGCCACTCATAACATAAAAAATTCAGGCCGCCCGCCGCCGGCCGGCCTGCCGCCGTCGCCGCCGCCATCGCCCGGCCGTCGCCGCCGCCCGGCCGCCGCCGCCGCCCGGCCGCCGCCGCCGCCCGGCCGCCGCCGCCGCCATATTTATTTCAAATACTAATTGAAATAAATTCCTTATAAATCCAAAATTTCATTTTGTTTTGGCAGTGTGGGACTAAATGTAGCCACGACCTTTTGCCACGGTTCAGGCAAACCGTGGCTAATACTAGACTTTTAGCCACAGTTCAGGTAAACCGTGGCTAAAAGTCCAGTATTAGCCACGGATTAGTCAACCGTGGCTAATACTAGACTTTTAGCCACGGAATAAAAACCGTGGCTAATACTCACTATTAGCCACGATTTTTCCCCCGTGGCAAAAGAAACCGTAGCTAAAAACCATTTTTCTAGTAGTGCACAAAGGAATTCTCCTTCTTCCCATCCTTGTGGTGATGGTGATGATTCTTCTTATTCTTCTCATCCTAGTCCTTGTTCTTGACTGGGCAGTCAACAATGACATGTCCAGCCTTGCTGCAAAAATAACAGATGACTTTAGATGAAATCTATTTATTGGATTTAGTGATATACCTGCCCTTCTTGGAGGACCTCCTGTGATGGGATGATGATGATGGTCTGTTATCCCAGTGCTTATTCTTCATGAACTTCTGAAGCTTCCTGGAGAAGACTGCAAACTCTTCATCAGACATTTGGTTGTCTGAGGAACTATTCTCAGAAATTCTGAGCTACTCTCAGCTTCTCTCCTTGGTGGAGAAGGAGTCTATCTTCTGCTTCTTCTTGGGGCTTCTACCTTGAGGGCCACTATCTTATCCTTGGTCTTGGATTGACTTTCCTTCTCCTCCTCTTGTCTAGCAGCCAGCTGCATTTAATAGGACAACAGCTTTCCAAAGAGTGTTGGTGGAGGAGTTTCTGCCAGCTTAGTCATTTCCCTAATGACACAAATCTTGGTGTCTCAGTCTCTAGTTAGAGATCTAAAGAACTTTTCATTCAGCTCATAGTTGTTGAAGACCCTACCATAGGTTCTTAGTTCATTAACAGTCCTAAAGAATCTTTCAAAACAGTCAGCTGCTTTTTCAGATTTACTTTGCCTGAAAGCCTTGTACTCTTGATTGAGCATGGACTTCCTATCATCTCTAACTTACTCAGAGCCTTCCATGTAGACCACAAGGGTGTCCCACATTTCCTTAGAAGTCTTACAGTGTACAAGATTTTGGAAGGTTGAGTCATCAATGATACTGGCTATAATATTTTGTGCCCTTTTGTCCATGGTAGACAGAAACACCTCATCTCTATCCATCTTTATGTATGCCTTAGGCACTCTCACAGTTGGATCTATGGTGGAAGCCTTTGTTGGGACAAAAGGACCTTCCACTACTATTACATAGATCCTAGGGTTAGATTCTTCCATGAATAGTCTGACCCTTTGCTTCCAGAGGCCAAATCCTTCCTTCCTGCAGATTGGTAGTTTCATGGCCCCTAGCTCCTTATAGTTCATTCCTGACCCCATACTTATATCTTATAGCTAACCTTGGAGATATACTTAGATTGTTAAATCCTTTTTGAGTAACCTCCCTCTGATACCACTTGAAAGTTATTACTTTACGGTTAGCTAGTCACCTAGAGGAGTGGGGGAGGGGTGAATAGGTGTTTTAAACTTTCTTAGATCTTTTTGTTGTTTTCTTATTAAATGATCTAGAGCTTGTCCTTAATACCTGCAATATAAGAGATAAACAAGCAACACAGCAAGCACACAAATATTTATAGTGGTTCCCCAATTGGGTACATCCACTTTCCCTCCCACCTATCCAACTAATTTATTGGACTAGAAACAAACTCCACCAATATGCTACTCAGAGCTTACACATCAGGCCCTCAGCCTTACACACAGATTCTTTTTAGAATCCTAACTCAAAACCACAAGGTTTCCTACCTCAGAGCCCTATAGTGCTCCTATAGCTCTGTGGTCCACTAACCACCTACCTAAGCCTTTTTTCTAAGGCCTACAACTCAGGCTTCTCAGCCATACAACTTCAGGCACACAACCCTACTCTCAGAGTGCTGCAACACTCCTACAAATAGGTACCCTTCCAGGTACCTACCTCTGTGCCCTACCAGGAACCTACAACTTTGCCTCCTCCAAGGCCTACAACTCAGTGACAAACTTGTCACTTACAGCTCAGTAACCCAATGTAAAAATAGAGAAGAACGACTAGAAAAAACATTCCGGAAGCTTGAATAACTGAAATTTTTATTATCCAAAAGAATATATTTTACAAAGGTATGGCCTCCCTTTTATAGAATGGAGGAGATAGAGGAGAGTACAAACTAACAATGTGGGACTAAATAAATGTACAAAGACTGGGCGGTTTGACATGTACAGACCGCACAGTCCGCGCGGTTAGATAACAGGCTAACCGCCCGGACAGACCAGAAGAAGATGCCGTAGGAGACCGCAAGACTGCCAGACCGCCAGACCGCCAGACCGCCAGATGTACAAGTCGCTGGCGACAACCCGCAAGACCGCCGAACCATAGCCGCCACCAACTGGATATTCAGCCTGTCAGCCCCAGACCGCTAGACCGCGCGGTCTCCAGACTGCCATATTCAGACCGCCAGACCGCCTACTTTAACACTCCCCCTCAAGCTGGAGCATAGATATCGATCATGCCCAGCTTGTCACAAATGTGGAAGAATGAAGTAGACACAGGCTTGGTAAAGATATCTGCCAACTCTTTGTCGGAGGTGACGAACGGAGTGCAAATCTGTTTCTTCAAGATTTCTTCCCGGATGAAATGGCAGTCGACTTCAATATGTTTGGTTCTCTCATGGAAGACCGGATTTTTGGATATATATATAGCGGCCTTGTTGTCACAGAACATAGGAAGAGGATAGTCGTAGACCTCTCCTAGATCAAGCATGAGAGCCCGCACCCATTTTAGTTCGCAAGTGGTGGACGCCATGCTCCGATATTCAGCTTCAGCACTAGACCTTGAAACTACAGACTGCTTCTTGCTCTTCCAGCTCACAAGATTACCTCCAACAAATGTGCAGAAACCAGATGTAGATTTGCGGTCATCTTTATCATCAGCATAGCTAGAATCTGAGTAGGCTTCAACTCTCAAATGACCATTCTTCTGAAAGAGTAGTCCTTTGCCCGGTGCTGCTTTAACATACTCTAATATCTTCAAGGCAGACTGAAGATGGCACTCCCTGGGAGCTTGCATGAACTGACTTACCTTGCCAACAGCATAGGCAATGTCAGGTCTGGTCACCGTGAGATAAATGAGTTTACCCACCAGACGTCTATACTTTGTGGCATCAGACATAAGAGGAGAATCATCTGTCCACGTTTTGTCTTCTCCAGTAGCCATGGGATACCGTGCCGGTTTGGCACCGGTCAATCCTGCATCCCGTAGAAGATCAAGTGCATACTTCCGTTGGGAGAGAACTAGAGAGTCGGGCTTCCGACAGATCTCTATCCCCAAAAAGTATTTCGGGGAGCCCATATCCTTTGTGATAAGATGTTGACGGAGGTGCTTCTTTGTCAAGTCCACCCCAGCTTGATCATCACCGGTAAGAAGAATGTCGTCAACATAAACTGCCAAAACTACAAGGCCCGATGCGGTTTTGCGAATAAACAGGGAATGATCAGCCGTACTTCTTGTAAAGCCAACAGCAGCCACAATGCTGCTGAACTTGTCGAACCATGCCCGAGGGCTCTGCTTGAGGCCATAGATAGCCTTCTTTAGCTTGCATACACGGGTCTCCCCCTGAGCAACATACCCCGGAGGTTGCTCCATGTAAATGTCCTCATGAAGATCCCCATAAAGAAAGGCATTCTTGACATCAAGCTGGGAGATAGTCCAATTGCGGTTGACAGCCACAGAGAGAATAACCCGGATGGTGCTGAGACGAGCAACCGGGGAGAAAGTATCAAAGTAGTCAACCCCATAAGTCTGAGTGAAGCCTTTGGCCACTAGTCGGGCTTTGTAGCGGTCCACAGTCCCGTCTGGGCGAAACTTCACAACAAACACCCATCGACAGCCAACCACATCAGTACCCACTGGAGGAGAAACAAGGGTCCAGGTGCCCCGTTCAGTAAGAGTAGCGATTTCCTCATCCATGGCAGACTTCCAATGAGGAATCACAAGGGCCTCCTGGTAGGTACGGGGAGTAGTAGTAGCTGAAATAGCTAAAGCAAAATGCCGGCGAGAAGAGGTAAGCCGATCATAGGACACAACTGCCGCAAGCGGGTGTTGAGTGCATGCCCGCACCCCTTTGCGAAGAGCAATGGGGAGATCCAGGTCGTCGGGGGGTTCAGGGACCGGAGCGTCCGTAGCGGAGAAAGTTGGCCCGGGACTAGAGAGAGACGGCTCCGGAGACGGGGGGGAAGAGAGGGGAGAGGAATAGACGGAGGATGGGATGAGGAGGAGGGAGGAGAAACGTGGATAGGCGGAGAGGGAACAGACAGGGAGGGTGAGGAGTCAGGAATAGGAGGAAGAAGGGGTGGAGAGGAGAAGTAGGCTGCATTTTCGAAGAAGGTGACATCTGCAGAAACAAACTGTTTTCGCAGAACGGGGTCAAAGCAACAGTAGCCTTTCTGAGTGACCGAGTAGCCCAAAAAGACACATTTGGTGGCACGGGGAGAAAGTTTGTCACGGGTAGCAGACGGGGCATGCACAAAGGCTGTACAGCCAAAGATTCGAAGAGGGAGGGGAAAAGGTTCCTTACCGGGGTAGAGAATGGAGAAGGGAGTCTTACCCTGAAGAACAGTAGAAGGAATACGATTGATGAGATAACAGGCGAGGAGAACAGCATAGCCCCAATAAGAGCGAGGCACATGCATCTGCGTTAGGAGAGTGCGAGCGACATCGAGGAGATGACGGTTTTTACGTTCCGCCACCCCATTCTGCTGGGAGGTGTAAACGCAGGTGGTCTGATGAATAAGACCATGTTGCATACAGAAAGATGAAAAATCACGACTAAGATATTCTTTAGCATTATCAGAGCGAAGACATTTAATAGAGACATGAAACTGAGTTTTAATCATATTATAAAAGCATTCCCAAACAGAGAAGAGTTCAGAGCGATCTCGTAACAGATACACCCAGGTACAACGAGAAAAGTCATCAATAAAAGTTACAAAATACAAACTACCCCGACCAATGGTTGGAGTAGGAGCCGGACCCCATACATCAGAATGGATGAGATCAAACGGGCTAGAGGAACTGCGAGCATGCTTGGGCGGGAAGGAGGAGCGGTGATGTTTGCCAAGTTGGCAGGCATCACAGTTGAGCGGAGGACTGGTTGGCGGTAAGTGGGGCAGAAGCTGTCGAAGAATGCGAGCAGGAGGATGTCCAAGGCGAAGATGCCATTGAAGCAGATCAGTAGAGGTGGAAGTGAAAGCGGACAGAGCGGAAACATTGTCGAGGAAGTAGAGGCCGCCGCTCTCAGTCCCAGTAGCAATCGTCCGTTGGGTTCTCGGGTCCTGAAAGCAACAAGAAGTAGGAGTGAATACAACGGAGCACTGAAGTTGCTTGCATAAAGTAGTAACAGATAGAAGGTTGCAAGGAAACTTCGGGACATAGAGAGTGTCCACCAAGCGCAGCGATGGGGTGACTTGAACCATGCCTGTCCCACGAACCGGGGAAGGAGAACCATCCGCAATAAGGACAGGAGGCAACCGATCATGCGTTTCGAGAAGCGAAAAACATTGAGGATTGCCTGTCATATGATTTGTAGCACCAGAATCAATCAACCATTTACCTTGGATAGCGACATGAGCACTACCTGAGGTCGTTGCCACCGAAGCAGACGACCGAGAGGAGGGGTTCGGGGAGGTCGAAGTATCACCAGATGGGCGCAGATGAGGATGTTTCTGCCAACAGCGGTCAATGGTATGACCGGTACGACCACAGTGAGAACAGAGGAACCTGGACGGACCGCGCGCCCCAGAGTGGCTGCGGCCACTGTTGCTGCCGCGCTGAGTGTACTGAGCATAAGAGTCCTGCGGAGGAGGGGAGGATAACAGAGGGCGCTGGAGCAGAGAAGTAACGGCGGCTACGCGAGCGGCGGTGGCATCCAAGGTGGGAGACTCAGCTTCACCCAAGATCTGCTGGCGGATGAGATCAAAAGACTCGGGAAGTCGCAGAAGATAACAAACAACCAGGAGTTCCTGGAAGTGTTTGTGTTGCTGAGCCAAGTCTGCAGAGAAGGGGCGATTCTGGAGGATCTCAGCGCCAAGAGCCTGAACTTGCTGATAGGCTGCAGCGGGAGTCATGGACGAACGGGCAAAGAGATCCGCATAAAGAGTATAAATCCGGGAGGTCTGCGTCCCCTTGGAGTAAAGAGCAGCCAGATGAAGCCACGCAGCCTTTACCGTCTCATCATGACGGATGACGGGAAGGCACTCATCAGAGAGGCTATTAGCCAGCCATGTGCGGACAAGCGCATCACTCGCATCCCATTCGTCAAAGAGAGGAGAATTAGGAGGAGGCGGATCATCGGTAAGATGATGACGTTTGCGCTGAGAACGAAGGAGGAAAGTGAAAGAGACGCTCCAATCCGGATAGTTGGAGCCAACGAGCTTGGAAACAGTGCCCAGATTTCCGGAAGGAGTAGGGATAGAAGGCGGAGCCGGAGTGGCTGCAGGAGTGGTGGCAGTGGAATTGTCAGAGATATCCATAGAAGAAGACCGAAACCGCGCGGTTAGGAATCAAGCCGGCGGTTAAGAGAGAAGGGAAAAACTGCAGCGGTCACGATGTCAGACACCAGCGGCTAGAGAAGCCACGACCAAGCCGCAGAGCCAAAACAGAGGGAAAGAGGTCGGGCGGTTGGAAGACAGACCGCACGAACGGGAGAGAAAAAGGAATCCGGCAAACAGGCCGGGGCGATAAGAAAGAGAAGAAGGAAGGCTGCGACAAGAACAGATCGCAAGTAGACAAGGAGAAGCAGGCCGCGCAGACAGGGCGCAGGCAAACAAGACAGGCCGCGGGAAGAAGAAGCAGGTCGCACGGCTAGAAAGGAGCACCGAATCAGAAGGCAGAGATCGAGTCCTCTGATACCATGTAAAAATAGAGAAGAACGACTAGAAAAAACATTCCGGAAGCTTGAATAACTGAAATTTTTATTATCCAAAAGAATATATTTTACAAAGGTATGGCCTCCCTTTTATAGAATGGAGGAGATAGAGGAGAGTACAAACTAACAATGTGGGACTAAATAAATGTACAAAGACTGGGCGGTTTGACATGTACAGACCGCACAGTCCGCGCGGTTAGATAACAGGCTAACCGCCCGGACAGACCAGAAGAAGATGTCGTAGGAGACCGCAAGACTGCCAGACCGCCAGACCGCCAGATGTACAAGTCGCTGGCGACAACCCGCAAGACCGCCGAACCATAGCCGCCACCAACTGGATATTCAGCCTGTCAGCCCCAGACCGCTAGACCGCGCGGTCTCCAGACCGCCATATTCAGACCGCCAGACCGCCTACTTTAACACCCAACAATCACCTACCTTAAGCACTAGGCCCTACACTCAGGCTGGGAGGACAGCCCTACCTCAGATCCACACTTGGATCCTACCTCAGAGAGCAGCACTCTCCTACCTCAGGCAATTAATCCCTACAACTCAGATCTATACTTGGATCCTACCTCAGAGAGTATCACTTTCTACCTCAGGAAATTAAGCCCTACAGCTCAGATCCACACTTGGATCCTACCTCAGTACCCCAGCAGGGCACCTACCTCAGTGACTAATTAGTCACCTACCACTTAGGCACAAAGTGCCCTACACTCAGATTCAGATAAACTGAATCCTACAGGAAAGTAATAAGTAAATTGAAATACTGACTCGGAGATAAATCTCTGAGTCTAACTTGCTGGACTGAGCAGATATCAGTCCAGCCCACTTATTGTAGAAGGAATTAGTCTTCTTATACAGATACCAATTTCTCTGCTGTACTGAAGACAGCTAACTGCTGTTGATGGCTTACAGCCCTTCACACAACTATCTCCTCTTGCTGATAGATTGAATAAACCTACTTGTTCTTCAAGGAACACTCTTGCTGAACTGGAAGAAGGTTCAGCTATCTTTGCCTTCTAGCTTTCACTGATGAACTTTGCTTTCAAACTTGTCGAAGAAGATGAAGTCCAACCACCTCTTTTTCGTTTTCTAATTTCGTTCATTTTTTCGTTAACCCTAATCTTCTTTTCTTCTCTTCCTTTTATATATGTTGATTTGAATCAACGACACAATTTGAATATAGGCCCAGTCAAGTATGGTGAGCGCCATCTCCCTCAGAAGAAGACAAACAGTAGCTTTTGGCGCTACTGTAGCTTTCCCTCAACGACATGAAGTAATTGGATTGAGATCGACGATCGTCGAGCTGAGATCGACGAAATCTGTGCTGAGCTCGACGAATTTCAGAATCTCCAACTTTACATTTAGCTCGATGAAATGTGAGCTCTGCTCGACGAACTCTGAATCTTCAAACTTTAACTTGAGCTCGACGAAAGACGGGCTCAGCTCGATGAACTTTGAATCTTCAAACCTTAACTTGAGCTCAACAAAAGGTGAGCTCAGCTCGATGAACTCTGAATATTCAACCTTTAAATTGAGCTCGATGATCTGTGAGCTGAGCTCGACGAACTCTGAACTCTGCTCGACAAACTCCACTTTCTGGACTTAGAAAATTTCTGCTGGCTTTGTCTCAGCGGTTCCTTCTCAACTGTCTCAGCGATTTCTTCTTCACAACTGAGACTCTTCTATCTCAGCAGTTTCTTCTCAACTATCTCAGCGGTTTCTTCTTCACAGCTGAGACTGTCTTCTGTCTCAGAGGTTTAGCTGAGACCAACACTTCTCTTAACATTTTGTGTTAAGCTTCTCAGCTGTCACAGCGATTCTGCTGAGACATTCTTCTCAGCTGTCTCAGCTGTCTCAGTGGTTATGCCTTAGTCAAATTGTCTGACTTACAGCTTCCTCTTTCTATTCACCTGTCCAATCAAGGACAACCTGCATGCAATAACTCAAGCACACATCAAATACTTTATGCCCTTATCATGATTGGTGATGCCTCTTCAAATCCTGAGGAACATTGTAGGGCACAATTCCCAACAGGTACCACTCGTTGCACTCGACGAATCGTTGAGAAGCCTGTCTGATAGTTTTACTTTCAAGACAACCTAAACACCTAGAGGGGGGGGGGGGTGAATAGGTTCTAATTTCTTGTCTATAAATCTAGGCAGAATTCAATTATAATTTAAAACATCTAGCACAGCATTCACAGACAACTAAGCATCACAGATTGCACAATGTTTTATAGTGGTTCCCCAAGGTCTGGGTACATCCACTTTCCCCCTTCACCTATCTAGCAATATGCTAGATTCGGCCAAACTTCCACTATACTCAGATCCTCAGATCCTACAGCTCAGAACCAGGATAGGTTCCTACAACTCAGGCTCAACAGCCCTACCTCAGCCTTGCCTCAAGGCCTACCACTCAGAGAATAACTTTCTCCTACACTCAGGCAAATAGCCCTACCACTCAGAGATCACCTCTCTTACACTCAGCCTTTATAACATAGGCTTACAACTCAGATCTGTGTAAACAGATCCTACAGAAATTTAGAAAAAGATATTTTGATGTCTTGCCTTTGTTGAGAGAGAAGAGGACAAGACACTTCTTGATCAGCTGATGAAATCAACTGAATCTTAGCTTTCTTCAAAGCTTCTTGAATCTGAACTTAGCTGAGTTGATTTCCAAACAGCTTCTTGAGAAACCACTGATGGCTTCCTTCTTCTTCTTCAAGATGACTGGATCTCCCTCTATCCAACACCTTTACTGAAACTTCAGACTTCTTCTTCTTAGACCTTCTGATGAAGATCTTCTTTTTCACTTTCTTGAATTGAAACTTCAACAGGATCGTAATCCTTCTGTTTCTTCTTCTTAGATCTTCTTTTATTATTTTTCTTAGCTTAGCTACTTTTAATTCCTTCTGAATGTGTCTATTTATAGACTTTCTTCATGGTAACCGGCTGATCCAGTTTCTAACTATTTTCTGACAGGTCTGACAGCTTCAGTTAAACTGTGGCAACCCACAGCTGTCAAGTCTTCAAACAGTTCTTGTACCTTAGCCTTGGACAGCAAAATGTCGAGACAGTCTGTTAGAAAGTGTCGAGACCAATCTGTCTATCTGTGTCGACACAAGTGACTTTGGTGTCGACACAGTCTTTGATGATGTCGACTGAGTTGCCTTTAAGTCGACACAGCTTCTTCAGAAAATAACTTGGTCTAGACTCTGCAGTGTGTCGACACAAGTCCTGTGTGTCGACACAGTTGTTGTAGATTCAGAACTCAGCATGTGCCGACTCAGCCTTCAGGTGTCGACACAGCAATCTTCAATCCTGCCAAAATGTGTCGACTCAGTCTTCTGGTGTCGACACAAACATAGTCTACTTCTGCCAATATGTGTCGACACAGTCTTCTGGTGTCGACACATCCACCCAGTGTCGACACAGTTGTGGTCGACTATCTTCTTCTGTGAGTCGACTATCTTTCTCTAGTCGACTATCTTTCACTAGTCGACTATCTTTCACGGTGTCGACTAACCTTCTCTGGTCGACTATCTTTCACGGTGTCGACTAACCTTCTCTGGTCGACTATCTTTCACGGTGTCGACACTGCTTCCCAGTGCTGAGGTCGACGATTTTCTTTATGTGTCGACACTGCTTCCCAGTGTCGACATAAATGTGGTCGACTATCATTCTCTGTGTCGACACAGATATTCTGAAGTGTCGACACAAATATTCTGAAGTGTCGACACAATTTCTTCAGGTGTCGACATGTGGACTTAGAATATTTTTCTGCATTTTTTAATACTTCTTCACCTGCACATGTCAACTCAAAACAACATCAAATACACCTTGATGTATATCATTGAGCTAAGTTGGGCTTCTTCAAATCAGGTACACATTTTCCAATGTACCCAACAATCTCCCCCTATTTGGAGAAGTCATAACCCTATAGCCAATGATATACACCATTTATAAAAAGTATAAACTGATGATATATGACATAACAGGAATACTTAATATAAACAAAACATAAAAACAATCCATCACAGAATGAACATTATATGATGTCAAACAACATTTTGTTTATAACTTGATAATGTTTGAATACAGAGAATTACATTTAATGATTTAATCAAAACATTACAAAATACTTTGAAAGAACTAAAAAATTAAGACTGATCAGGCTCTTTAATGACAATCCCTTTGCCAGATAGAACTTGAGCCTTCACAGGAGCTTCAGAATCTTCAGCTGGCTTCTTGCCTTTTAGATCAGCCTTCTTCTTTGCTTCTTCCTTGAGCCTTTGCCTTTCAAAATAATGAAAGGGCTTTGGGAAATACTTGCTTGGCTCCTGAGCATCTGTAGGCAGCCTACCCAGCTTGGCTTTTCTTCTAAACTGTACAATGGCCTCTTGCCTGGCTTCATACTTCTGCCATTCCATCTCATTGTACCACTTGCCTCTTTCCTGCACTTGGTCTTTGACAGCCTTCCATGCAGTGAGTATTATATTTCTGGAAGTAGGACTCCACTGCTCAAAGTCTGGCTTAAGTTCATCCTGCTCTCTAAACCTTTTCTTAGATAGAAGAGCATCTTGTTGGTCTTTCAAAATAGCCTCAGGCTTATCAACCTTCCCAATAACAATATTAGTAACCTCCTTTGGAGGACTATACATTCCTTGAACCTGCTGATCAATCATGTCAAAATCTGGAGGGGGTAAATGACTTGGGCAACCTCAGGTTGATTGCCTTCAAGTAGACTTTTTTGTATTCCTGACTCAGCCACCATAGCATCATCACACAATGGGGGATATCCCAATGTGGCTCGAATACTGTTGGTCACCCATTTGGTGTGCTCTGAGCCTGCATGAACTAGCATCCTCTCCCCCTTTATGGCTTCTCTAGAAACATGATCTCTGAGATCTTCCTTTTGAAATCTGATTTGGCCATCCAGATAATTCACACCCTCTTTAAAAATGGTTTTAACTTTTGAAGCTTGTCAGATATTTCTTTTTGAGAGGTAGTGATTGCAGTCTTAACAGAAGCAATAGCAGCTTGAAAGTTCTTATCAAATTCTTCCATTTCTTTTGTTCTATCTGCAGGCAGGCCTGGAACAATCTTTTTCAATTCCTCTATTATCTCATGATGAGATTCAGTTAAATTATCATTCATTCTTAACTGATTTTCCAAGACATAGCTTTGCTTTAAAGCAATGTCATCCACCTTAGGGATGATAGTCTGTTGTTGTTTTGCCAGATATACCACAGCATTACCTCCCTTATGGAAGCAATCTGTCATTTCCTTCTTATGCATATTGACCTCAAACCTAATTGATTTTATATCTTGAGCTAAGTCAAACTGCAGAGACTTGTTGTTCTCATCAACATATTTTTCAATGGCTACCCTGTGTTCATCCAATTTCACTTGCAAATCTACCAAGAACTTGTTATAATCAAAATCAGAAGGAGTGTGATGTGCTGTAGACTGTAGAGCCTGCTTATAGCTCTTGCTCCTTCTCTGAAAGACCATAAGTTTTCTCTTTTTAGCCACCCTGGCTTCTTCAGTCTCTGAATCAGAAGTACTATCAATTTGAACTCTTTCTTTGGGAGGAGGAGAAACAGCTGCTTCAGTGCCATGTTGTACAGTCTCAACATGCACTGGCTCCCCCTCAATTTCTTGCTCCACTTCCAGACTATCAGTAATTATTTCATCATTTGGAAATAACTCCTCCAGAGTATATTCCTCCTGGGCTTGGTCATGTGCAGTATTCAAATTTGGAGATTGATGAATTGGAGCATCTTCTAGCACTTGCTCCCCCTGGACCTGTGCAGAAATAGAAATATTAGAAATCTCTTTTGTAGGAAAATACACCAGCTCCCCCTGCACCTGTACCTGGTCATGAGTAGATACAGTTTGTGTAGGTGAATAAACTTGCTGAGCTGGTATACTTACTTCTTCTTCTTGAACTGCAGGTATTGTGGCATCCTGAACTTGTGTAGATGCAGGCTGATCTTCAACCTCTAGTCTTACTTGCTCTTCTTGTGGATGCCCAGTACTGGTAGCATGACCTGGGGATTTCTCAGGTGAATCCTGCCTTTCCACTTCAGGCATTTCTTTGGTCAGCACCCTATCCTATCTGGAGAACAATCTCATGTCCATCCTTCTCATGTGATTAATTTTAGTTCCAGGTTGATGTTGCATAACCTCAGGAATCTCCTTACTTAGGTATATACTCATTATCCTAGCCAGATTTGGCTTCTTGATCCCTTCCTTAATCTTTTCAAAAATTACAGATGACCAATCCGTTGGAATTGTAAACACAATCCTGGTCATTAGGCTGAACATATAGGCAGAAATCCTATCATGTCCACCTGACTTGCACAGAATAACTTTTCCAACTACTTCTGATAGAAACTTGCCTTGTTGATTCATTTCTTTCCGATTGAACGCAGCTCCAATTTTCATGGTGGATTCCAATCCACACTATTGAAGAGCCTCCCTAGATTTAGAAGCAGGGACATCCTCTTCATTCTCAATTGTAGATAATTGCAGAATTGTTCTTATCTTTCTTGGTGTAATCTCCACAGGTGTCCCATGTACTGTTGATTTTATCTGATGACTTTCAGAGTTCACAGATGCAGAGGTAAAGAACTCGTGCACCTCCTTCTTCCATATCTTTGATGGTTTGGAGACCAGAAATTCTAAACCAGAGTCGGAGAGGAGAGAGATAACCCCAAGAACATCTGGAGGGGCAGCTGCAAAGGCCTGGCGCACCAACTCATATCCTTCATTCACATTGTCTTCAATCTTCGGCGCCATTGATCAGTCGAGAAAGCTTGAAAGATGAGAGAAAGAGAGAGAGAGAGGGAGAATGTCGACACAGGGTTTCGAAAACCTTGTAAGCGTGTCGACAGAATGAGTTTTTGACCTATTTATACCTTCTGTTTAAAGAAGATCAAAAGTCGCCAAAAACAGACTATAAGTGTCGACACAGATGGATTGTGTCGACACAAGCTTCTATTGTCTCGACTATAAGTTCGTCTACTATGTGTCGACACCAATTTGCGGTTATGTCGACACTAGGGATATATAGTAGAGCATCAGAAATTCTGTGTCGACTCTTAGTATAAGTGTCGACACAAAATCTGTAAGTGTCGACACCACTATCCTGGTGAAGTCGACACTACATTCCTGGATAAGTCGACAATAAGATTCTTAAGTGTAGACACATATTTTCTGTGTGGATACAATATCTCTGACTTGTCAACATTACTACCCTGAGTCGACACATTATTACTGAATGTGTCGACACCATCTTACTTAGCCAATTTCTGTTTGTTCAATTCAACTTATAAGTACTACAAAGTACTTTATACTACTTCAATGTGTCTTAATATCACTTGAATGTCTTGTTACCACTTCAACTTCATTGTTGATGATTTTGTGATTACACTAATCAATGGTTAACATACCTAATTCAATTTTGAATTTATTGAATTTGGTCTCATCTAGGGGCTTAGTAAATACATCTGCTATTTGATAATCTGTTTTCACAAATTCCAATGAGATGTCTTCTTTTTCTACATGTTCTCTAAGAAAATGGTATTTTATTTCTATATGCTTAGTTCTACTATGAGAAACAGGATTATTAGCAATAGAAATTGCACTCTTAGAATCACACAAAAGAGGTGTTCTACTTACTTGAATACCATAATCCTTTAGCTGATGCTGCATCCATAATAGTTGTGCACAGCAGCTTCCAGCAGCAACATACTCAGACTCAGCTGTGGAAATTGCCACACTGGTCTGCTTCTTACTACTCCATGATATTAGTCTTCCTCCCAGGAATTGACAAGTACCTGTAGTACTCTTTCTATCCTCTCTACATCCTGCAAAATCTGCATCTGAATAGCCTGTTAGTTGAAAATCTCTATTCCTAGGGTACCAAAGACCTAGATTAGGTGTGCCCTTAAGATATCTCAGAATCCTTTTGACTGCAGTATACTGAGATTCTTTAGGGCAGGCTTGGTACCTAGCACAGACACATGTAGCATACATAATATCTGATCTACTAGCAGTGAGATATAGTAGTGAGCCAACTATTCCTCTATACAAAGTCTCATCAACAGGTTTACCTGCATCATCTTTGCATATAGGCATACTTGTTCCCATAGGAGTTCTCATGGTGGAGGATGACTCCATACCATATTTCTTAATCAATTCTTTGGTGAACTTAGACTGTGATATGGACAAGCCATCATCAGTCTGTCTTACTTGGAGTCCCAAGAAGAATTTCAGTTCCCCCATACTGCTCATCTCAAACTTCCTTGCATAAGTTTGGCAAACTTTTTACAAAGGTTGTTTTCAGTAGATCCAAAGATTATGTCATCAACATAGATCTGTACTAAGATGATCTTGCCTTTGGATTCCCTAAGGAATAGAGTTTTGTCAATTTTTCCTCTTGAGAATTTGTTCTCAATAAGGAAAGTAGACAGGGTTTCATACCAAGCCCTTGGGGCTTGCTTTAACCCATACAGAGCTTTCCTATGCTTATAAACAAAATCAGGTTTAAGAGGATCTACAAAACCTGATGGTTGCTCTACATATACTTCTTCTTTAAGATCACCATTCAGAAATGTTGACTTCACATCCATCTGATATACTTTGAAGTCTTGATAGGCTGCATAGGCAAGGAATATTCTGATTGCCTCCAGCCTTGCTACTGGAGCAAAGGTTTGATCAAAGTCAATCCCTTCTTCCTGCCTGTATCCTTTTGCAACCAATCTTGCTTTATTCTTTACTATTATTCCACTTTCATCTAGCTTGTTCCTATAGATCCATTTTGTGCCAATTATATTGTGGCCTCTTGGTTTAGGAACAAGCTCCCAGACATTGCACCTTCTGAATTGATTCAGCTCCTCTTGCATAACATCAATCCAGTGCTGGTCTTGGATAGCTTCTTCAAACTTCTTAGGCTCCAATTGTGACAGAAAACTTGAATGTAGAACTGTGTTTTGATTTCTGCTTCTAGTTTGCACCCCTTGTCTTGGATCACCTATTATCTGATCAGTTGGATGATCTCTTAAATGTCTTGTAGCTGGAGGAAGATTTCCTTCTGGTTGAACATCTCCAGCTCCTTCATTTAACTGATTCTCTTGATTTTCATCAGCTTCTATAGTGTCTTGTTCTCCCCCTGGACTGAAGCCTTCATTTTCCAATGCCCCATCTTCCTTTGATACTTCAGTAATGGAAAGCTTGTCCATACTTTTGCTTATACCTGTTGAGTCATTTGATCTACAAGACAACTCACAGTTGATTAATCTTGTTTCATCAAACACAACATGCACAGATTCTTCAACAACTTGTGTGGTCAAGTTGAAGACTCTATAGGCCTTACTATTTGTACTGTACCTAACAAATATCCCATCCTGGGATTTGGCAGCAAACTTAGTCAAATAGGACTTGCCATTGTTAAGTATATAACACTTGCAACCAAAGATCCTAAAGTAAGATAGATTTGGTTTTCTACCTTTCACAATCTCATAGGGAGTCATTTTGTGGCTTTTGGTGATAGTAGCCCTATTGATTACATGACAAGCAGTGTTAACTGCCTCAGCCCAAAAATATTCTGGGAGAGAGGTATCACTCAATAGAGTTCTACCAGCTTCAATTAATGTTCTATTCTTTCTTTCAGCAATTCCATTTTGCTGAGGTGTTCTTGGTGAGGAGAACTCTTGGAAAATCCCAAAGTCTTTACACAAGTTTGTTATGCTTTTAGATTGAAACTCAGTACCATGGTCACTTCTGATTTTGACCACTGTACTATTCAGTTCATTCTGAATTTGCTTTACAAAATTAAGTAATACACTTGGGGTTTCAGATTTTTGTCTCAGAAAGAACACCCATGTAAATCTAGAATAGTCATCTACAACCACAAAAGTGTAGACCTTCCTACCTAGACTATGAACTGGCATAGGACCAAAAAGATCCATATGCAAGAGGTATAAGCACCTCACAGAATCCTTGTTTTCAAGGCTTTGAAAGGAGGATTTTCTCTGCTTGCCCTTTTGACAAGCTGAGCATATCCCTTCCTTTATACACTTAATTTGAGGTCCATTCCTCACTAACTCTTTGCTAAAGAGTTAGCCAATTGTCTTGTAGTTTAGATGAGCCAATCTCTTGTGCCACTTAACACAATGAGAAGCATTGTCATCAGCTACAAGACAGATGGGAGAAGCCTTATTCTCACATTCAAAATTAAGACAATATACATTTCTCTTCCTATACCCAGTCAATATGATCTTTTGATCACTTGACCTCTTGATATGACATCCATTTTTAACAAATGAAATGTCATATCCTAAATCACTTAGCTGACTTATGCTTATTAGATTATGTTTCAAACCTTTTACATAAGCCACTTGAGTGATAGTAATTAGGTTAGAAGAAATGTTACCAAACCCTTTGATGACTCCTTTTTCAGATCCACCAAAGATCACTTTAGGTCCATCTTTGACAGATGAATACTCCTTCAGCAGCCCCTTTGTTCCAGTCATGTGCCTGGAACAACCACTATCCAAGTACCATATAGGGGCATGGTTACTTGGATACACCTGCAACACAGAATTACTTACCCTTAGAACCCAAGTAAGTCTTGGGTCCTTGGTTCAGGTTAGCATAAATAAAGCTACCATAACCTCTTCTAACAGGTAGACTATTGTTCTTTATAACACTTGGGTTATACCAGCAGTCTAGTGCAAAATGTCCTCTCTTGCCACAACACCAACATTCAAACTTATTGTATCTAGATCTAGATACATCCTTGTCAGAAGAATTTCTGTTCATTGTTGGTGCTTCAGCAACTTCACCTACTGATTTCTTAAAACCATTGGGTTTATGACCATAGGTAGGCCTTCTTGCATTTACACCCTTGTTCTTCAGAACATTAGTCTTAATATGACCTTGAATATCTTCATGATCATATTTGTTAGAAGGCACTTTCACCTTACTAAACTTTATGGGGACTGAAAGGTTTAGTGGCTGAGTAGGAGCTTTGCCTTTCCTCTTGAATCTGCCAGCCCTGAAGTTATCTTTGAATCCTAATCCAGCCTTACCCTTTTGAGTGACAAATTCATCTATCAAGGGTAAGACAGATTTTGGCTTAGAGTAACTAGCCACTAAATCCCTTTCAATTCTAAGTCTGGCCTCCAGACTCTTTACTTGATCATTAGTATAATTAATTGTGCCCATCTGAATAATAGTTATATTCTTCAGCTTGGCAATTTCATTTAATTTTTGATCAATAACTTTTTCTAACTCAGTTGTAGCAACCCTTAGTTCAGCAATTTCCTGAGCCTGAGATTTAACCAGGTTCTTGCTTTTCTTAAGGGCCTGCAATAGGTCCCCATACTTGTCTATCAATTGATAGACATCTCCTTCAGATTCAGATGCATCTACATCTGTTGATGCAGATGTAGCTGATTCTTCACTTGTACAACAAACAGATGTAATAGAAGGACATTGTACCATATTTTGACCAGACTGATTCTGGCATATGTCCTCTTCTGATCCTGCCATCAGCCCCATACACTGATGATCCTTTTGTTCATTGATGGAGTCTAGCAACTGCAGAAACTCCTCTTCTTCAGATGCAGCATATAGTCAAATATATGCTTCAGCTTCAGATTCTGACTCTGAAGTTGACTGGTCTGTTAGACTCTTATCTTTCTTTGCAACAAAGGATTTCTCCTTCTTGCCTTTCTGATAAGTCTTCTTTTTGTCTGAAGATTCCTTTCTCTTATCAGGACAGTCAGCCACTACATGTCCAGGCCTATTGCAACAATAGCAGACAATCTTTGAAGTAGTGGCTTTGCTGGGCTTTGATCTGCTCTTCTCTTTCCTTGATGACATTTTCTTCTGATAATAGTCATCAACTTGCTGTGATGTGGAAGGCCTAGACTTCCATTGCTTCTTTTTCAAGAACCTCTGGAATTGCCTTGTGAATGCAGCAAAGTCTGCATCTGAATCACAGCTTTCTGAACCCTTATCTGAATTTTCAGAACTATCTTCTGCAACTTCCTTAGGAGGAGATGGTGATTTCCTCCTATTCTTTCTAGTGGCTTCTGCATTGAATGCCACAGTCTTTTCTCTATGCTCTCCTCTTGAATTCTTTTCCTCCTCCTTCCTCACCATAAGTTGCATTTCATAGGATAGCAACTTTCCAAACAAGGTGGGAGGAGATATCTCTGCCAATTTAGCCACTTCTCTTATGGCACAGATCTTTGTGTCCCAATCCTTTGTTAAGGATCTCAAGAATTTGTCATTCAGTTCATAAGTACTGAAGACTCTTCCATAGGATATAAGCTCATTCACAATTCTATAGAATTTCTTGTAGCACTCAGTTATGCTATCAGATTTTCCTTGTCTAAAACTTTCATACTCCTGATTGAGCATAGATTTCCTGTCCTGCCTCACTTCTTCAGATCCCTCCATGTAGACAATCAATGTGTCGCACATATCTTTGGAGGTCTTGCAGTGAATCAGATTCTGAAATGTTGAATCATCTATGGCACTAACAATAATGTTCTGAGCTCTTTTATCCATGGTTGCCAAGATGATTTCATCCTTGGTCATTTCTGAATAACTCTTTGGAGTTTGGATATTTGCATCAAGAACTGATACCTTCATTGGAGTGAAGGGGCCTTCCTGTATTGTGATGTAAATCCTTGGGTCAGATGCTTCCATAAACAGTCTGACTCTTTCTTTCCAAATTCCAAAAATTTCTTTCTTGCATATGGGTAATTTCATAGACCCTAGCTCCTTATGATTCTCACCAGAACCCATCTTTTTGAATCTTGATTCTGCCTATCAGATCTACCTCAGACTGTTAAGTCCTTTTTGAGGAACCTCCCTCTGATACCACTTGATAGTTTTACTTTCAAGACAACCTAAACACCTAGAGGGGGGGGGGTGAATAGGTTCTAATTTCTTGTCTATAAATCTAGGCAGAATTCAATTATAATTTAAAACATCTAGCACAGCATTCACAGACAACTAAGCATCACATATTGCACAATGTTTTATAGTGGTTCCCCAAGGTCTGGGTACATCCACTTTCCCCCTTCACCTATCTAGCAATATGCTAGATTCGGCCAAACTTCCACTATACTCAGATCCTCAGATCCTACAGCTCAGAACCAGGATAGGTTCCTACAACTCAGGCTCAACAGCCCTACCTCAGCCTTGCCTCAAGGCCTACCACTCAGAGAATAACTTTCTCCTACACTCAGGCAAATAGCCCTACCACTCAGAGATCACCTCTCTTACACTCAGCCTTTATAACATAGGCTTACAACTCAGATCTGTGTAAACAGATCCTACAGAAATTTAGAAAAAGATATTTTGATGTCTTGCCTTTGTTGAGAGAGAAGAGGACAAGACACTTCTTGATCAGCTGATGAAATCAACTGAATCTTAGCTTTCTTCAAAGCTTCTTGAATCTGAACTTAGCTGAGTTGATTTCCAAACAGCTTCTTGAGAAACCACTGATGGCTTCCTTCTTCTTCTTCAAGATGACTGGATCTCCCTCTATCCAACACCTTTACTGAAACTTCAGACTTCTTCTTCTTAGACCTTCTGATGAAGATCTTCTTTTTCACTTTCTTGAATTGAAACTTCAACAGGATCGTAATCCTTCTGTTTCTTCTTCTTAGATCTTCTTTTATTATTTTTCTTAGCTTAGCTACTTTTAATTCCTTCTGAATGTGTCTATTTATAGACTTTCTTCATGGTAACCGGCTGATCCGGTTTCTAACTGTTTTCTGACAGGTCTGACAGCTTCAGTTAAACTGTGGCAACCCACAGCTGTCAAGTCTTCAAACAGTTCTTGTATCTTAGCCTTGGACAGCAAAATGTCGAGACAGTCTGTTAGAAAGTGTCGAGACCAATCTGTCTATCTGTGTCGACACAAGTGACTTTGGTGTTGACACAGTCTTTGATGATGTCGACTGAGTTGCCTTTAAGTCGACACAGCTTCTTCAGAAAATAACTTGGTCTAGACTCTGTAGTGTGTCGACACAAGTCCTGTGTGTCGACACAGTTGTTGTAGATTCAGAACTCAGCATGTGCCGACTCAGCCTTCAGGTGTCGACACAGCAATCTTCAATCCTGCCAAAATGTGTCGACTCAGTCTTCTGGTGTCGACACAAACATAGTCTACTTCTGCCAATATGTGTCGACACAGTCTTCTGGTGTCGACACATCCACCCAGTGTCGACACAGTTGTGGTCGACTATCTTCTTCTGTGAGTCGACTATCTTTCTCTAGTCGACTATCTTTCACTAGTCGACTATCTTTCACGGTGTCGACTAACCTTCTCTGGTCGACTATCTTTCACGGTGTCGACTAACCTTCTCTGGTCGACTATCTTTCACGGTGTCGACACTGCTTCCCAGTGCTGAGGTCGACGATTTTCTTTATGTGTCGACACTGCTTCCCAGTGTCGACATAAATGTGGTCGACTATCATTCTCTGTGTCGACACAGATATTCTGAAGTGTCGACACAAATATTCTGAAGTGTCGACACAATTTCTTCAGGTGTCGACATGTGGACTTAGAATATTTTTCTGCATTCTTTAATACTTCTTCACCTGCAGATGTCAACTCAAAACAACATCAAATACACCTTGATGTATATCATTGAGCTAAGTTGGGCTTCTTCAAATCAGGTACACATTTTCCAATATACCCAACACTGTCGCGTGGCAGTAGAAAGGTATCTCACGGCAATACCACTCAACGCACTCGATACACTCGAAGCATTCGACAAAGCGTCAATAACCTACCGCGAGGCGGTAGTGATCTATCGCGTGGCGGTAGCGGACACATGTTAGTAAGGCTGAAGCGGTTTTGAGCGGCAGAGTGATGCCGATTGGGCTAATCGGCTACCGCCTATGATACCGAGCGACGGTAGTAGATACTGCGTGGTGATAGCTTCCTGATAAAGGCTATAGATGAGATTATGTTCTCATTCTCTCATTCACTCTCTCACTCGCTCTTGATTCTGGAGGAAGGAGAAAGGGAAGGCTAGGAAGCAAGAGCAAGGGTGTTTTATCCTTATAGGGGAGACATTCATATGATCAAATTTGGGAGTCGAAGTCAGATCCGCAGAGAGGAAACTGTGGTGATCAGTTCCATCCGGATCAAAAGCAAGAGCATGGCTCCTAAGCGATCAACAAGGTTAACGACTTTCTCTTTGGACAAGTGAAGTCCTTAATTTGCATGCATGCATGGAACCCCTCCCCAAAAGGTAAAGAAAATGGTGGTTTCTAGCGGGTAGATCATTGTGATCCCCGGTAGAAATTGTGTATAGAATTTGGAATCAAAGCACGGAATAGGGATGCTGTGTGAAGCCCATCTGGACAGGTTGGTATGGATTTGTGATGACTTGTTTTGCGTGTCGGAGAAGACTCAGTGGATAAACAAGTAGATAAACGTGTAAAATCTGGGGTCATGGGGTGTGCAGTATGCTGCAGTGAAAGTACTGGAATTGATTTCTGGTAAAACACCCAAAAGTTGGGGGAAGAAACAACTTGTGTCCCATACTACGCGGCGGTAGTGCTACTGCTGACGATAGCCCCCAGTGAGCTATGAGAGGCCTATCTCTTGGATACCTGGGGGCCATTGAGAGCCTTACGAGCCCAGCTAAGATGGCCATGCGGGCAAGCCTGATTACGGTTGTGAAGCATGTGTCTGCGAGACAAGGTGCATAACATGAGAAGATGTGATCCTAGAGATCCCTGCTATTGGTCGTAAGAGCCATTGTGATCATTGCAGGCTCAGGTCCTGGGGACAATGTGAGCGACAATTGATGTTGAGAGCCTAAAGTGCCCAACAAAAAGGCCAGAGAGCCGAACTGGCAAGGAGAGGCTGACCTACGTCTTATTGTTTGCCATAATGGCTATGACCGTCGGCGTTTGCATGGCGATTTGAGCAATGGACTGTGACTGAACCGTACTCGCATTATGTCGTTCGGACTAGAACGTCTAAAGTAACTGGCTTTCATCATTGGCATAATGAGAGTCTTAGGCCCCGAGCCGGAAAGACTAGAATGCTCAAGTGAACCATCAAGTCTGTAACTGTGGATGGTGGTGGGACCCGGAGAAGTCCGGTATATCGAGAATGTGCCCTGAGTGCACGAGGCATGTGACCGATCAAGCCTACGTCTGTGGAGAATGGTGCTTAAATTGCACGTTCGGTTTGCCAAGATATATATATATATATATATATATATATATTATTGCTTGCAGGGAAGGAGAACCGCCGCCTCGAGTGAGGGGTGGGGTCATTATAATTTGGCCAGCTAATGTTGACCGTTGCTTTGTTGCCACATTTTGGTGGGCCGTTTTATGTAGGTGCTGGAGAGCCAAGTGGAAAGTAGCGGGCTGAAGTCCCTTATGCTGCGATTGGCTAGCCCTTGAAGGCCCAAAGGCGAACGTTTACTGTTTTCTTGTGTAGCCGGTCTACATGCTGATGTATGAAGACACATTTTGTAAAGGAAACAGTTGTAAGGCCTTAAGGCCAGAACATGTTGTATGTTTATACACATTCCTATGTTTATAGTGGACATTTCTGGCATGTGGGTTCTACAAGTAATTTAAATTGCTTCCGCTAGAATGCACTCTGAGTTAGGATGTGTAAGATAGTATGGTTTCAATGAAAAACTCCGCTGACTATCTGTGGAATATGGCGTGGGGCCCCGGCCGGACCCTCTGTTATATTTTATGTGACGGATGGGGGTGTTACATATGTCCTTTATATCAATGACACCCTAAGACTTCTAAGACCAAATTACCTTCTCTATACATCATGGGTAATAGACATGGGATGTAAAATAACTAAATATAATTTGTTAAGCTAAATCATAAAGATTTTTCCCAGCATTCTCTCCCTATTTAACTTAACAAATTTTATAAAACTTCAAAAGTAATTTTACAAATGTACATCAATAAAAATTACAAAAATTGACTGAGTATGTACTTATGATAGATAAGAATAATAAATGACATAAATTTAAGGCAACTGAATAAATGAGACTTCCATAGAATTTCTCAAAGCATGCCAACATAGTTTTCAAATTTTGTACCTTTAGAGTATACATGTCTACGAATGATTTTTCCTTTTTCTAGTGACAACGTGTACATTCTTACTGATCTTTTTAACGATTCGGTATCAATACTAAATCCTGAATTTGTCTTGGTTGCCATGATAATCCCTGCAAAATTATAAGAGAGAATGGAGAGAAAAGATAAAGAGAAAATAAAGCGGGGAAGATGAAGAGTTTGGAATGAAATACAAAGTCTTATAGAAATAGACGAAAATTCGACAAATTAGGGTAGAAATAGATTAGCGCCTAACTGCAGTCGATGTTACATCAAATATATATATATATATATATATATATATATATATATATATATATATATATATATATATATATATATATATATATATATATATATATATATATATATATATATATATATATATATATATATATATATATATATATATATATATATATATATATATATATATATATATATATATATATATATATATATATATATATATAATCGACGTGCGTCGATATGATTTAGAACTCACCATAGTCTTAGCTCTTAGACATTATATTGAATAGAAATTAATGTTACGTCGATTTCTACTCAACGTTCCGTCAAATACAGACTTGTATTTTAAGTCTTTTGTTAGTTTTTCCCAGCAATACTTCCAATAAAAATATGTAATTGTGTAGTGGTATAATTTTTTTTTTGAGCTTTATCAAGCATGCCCAAGGTATTGATAAAGTGATTGTACTTTAATTCATCAAGAGGCTTTGTGAAAATATTTGCCCTCTGATTTTCAAAAGTCACATATTCTATGATAATCTTTTTTTTTCAACATTATCTCTGAGAAAGTAGTGTCTAATGTCTGTGTTTTGTCCTACTATGCAAGACGGGATTTGATGCAATTGAGATAGCATTTGAAATATCACAAAATATTGTGGAGTTAGACAAATTTAAATTATAATCAAGTAATTGATTCTACATCTATAAAATTTACGAACAATAGCTTCCAACATCAATATATTTTATAGAGACCGATGTTCGCTTCTTACTGAACAAAGATATCAGTCTACTACCCAGGAATTGACAAGTTCCTGAAGTACTTTTTCTATCCAATCTATATCCAGCATAATCAGCATCTGAGTAACCATATTGTTCAAATTCTAATTTTGTTGGTGAAAGTCTTTAATTCAAGGATAGCTAAATCACCTAGAGGGGGGGTGAATAGGTTATTGGTCTCTTTTTCAGTTCTTTTATGTTTCTTCTTTAAGAGCTTTGGCTTTTAGTTATTTAATGCTTTCAAGATGTACATAACCTACATAAGGAAAACAACATAGAAAAGCACACAGTGATTTTATAGTGGTTCCAATATTGGGTACATCCACTTTCCCTCCCACCTATCAAACTATCTTGTTGGACTAGGCACTTCTCCAAAACTTTCTCCAAAGAGCTTACACCTCAGATCTCTCAGGATCTCTAAGTCTCCTCCAAGACTTACTCCTCAGCCACAAAGGCCTATAACTCAATGGTTAGCAAACCACCTACCTTAGGCTGTTAAGCCCTACACTGAGGCTGGGAGGACAACCCTACCTCAGATCCACAAAGGATCCTACCTCAGATCTCTGCAGTGCTCCTACACTCAGTGACCCTCAAGCCACCTACCTCAACCTTATCTCTAAGGCCTACAACTCAGGCTTTTCAGCCCTATAACTTCAGGCAGAAGGCCCTACTCTCAGAGTGCTGCAGCACTCCTACAGCTCAGTACCCAACAGGTACCTACCTCAGGCCAAAAAGGCCCTACACTAAGAGCCACACAGGGATCCTACCTCAGAGAGCAACACTCTCCTATCTCAGGTAACTAAGCCCTACATCTCAGATCCACACTTGGATCCTACAGGATGAATGTGGCTTAGAGTCATGATTGGACATGGGAGAAATTTCTTTGTCCCAATCTACCTTGACTGAGTTAGACTCATCCCAACTTTGACTCCAGGAAAGTATTTTCTGAGTCTACCTTACTTGAACTGAGATATACTCAGTCCTAACTTCTCCTTCACAACATCAGGAACTTTTCCTACTGGAGGTGTGAAGAGACTGCAGCATATAGCTGCTACCTGAGCTGAGGAAGTCTCAACTCAACTTCTTCACAACAATAAGTATCCTTGTGCTGGAAGCAACTTGCAGAACCCTATTTTGCCCTTCTCTCTTTCCTGGGCTGAGGTGATTCATCCCCAACTTTGACTCCTAAGGAATAGTCTCCTGAGCCTTCTTTCAGATCACTGCTTCTTCAAGCTTTCTTCTCTTCACAGCTTCCAGACAATGATCTTCAGGTGCTTGTATTGCTAGAACTGTGAAGAACCTGCAACAAGGGTCGGCCCTTGGCTGCTACCTTATGCTCAGAGAAAATACTCTGAACAAGCTTGCTGGAGCAGGTGAGAATGGCACCAGCTATCTTATTATTGAAGATGTTGATTTCAACAGCTATCTTGCCCTCTATCTTGTAGACTTGAGCTTCCTGTTCTTCAGCTCCACAACAATGGTGGAGAAGAAGAACTTCCCCTGATTCTCTTTCCTCAAAAAGCTATCTTTCTCTATAAAGGCCTTTTCCTTTTATTAAATTTGTCCCAACGGCTCTTGAGCAGTGGGCCCCACATCATTAATGGCCAGCATCAACTTTGCTTTAATGTCAACTGTCGTACAGTAGGTCTGTGACAACATTTGTCGCATACTGTAGCCATCCCGCCACTAATTTGAAATATGTTGACTTGTTGACTTGCTGACATCATCAGTTGTGGAATTAGCCAAAAATCAAATAACATTAGCATAGGCGTTGAGTGAGTAAGCATCACTCAATGCCAAAACACTTGGACAGATTTACTGACTCTTGGTGTTGAGTGAGTAACCTTCACTCAACGCCAAACTACTTAGAATATAAATCTGATTCTAAGTGTTGAGTGATTCAGCTCCACTCAATGCCAACTTGCTTTATCAGCTATCCGCTGCTTGGCGTTGAGTGTGTGAGCATCACTCAATGCCAAACACCTTAGACAAAATTCTGTCTTCACTAGGCGTTGACAGTGTTGAGTGAGCAATCTCCACTCAACGCTTTTTGCCTTAACCATATTTTTGCCTCTGCAGTATCTTAGGCTTTGAGAGCATTGAGTGTGTCTTCATCACTCAACGCCTTTTGCCTTAGCCAATTTTTTGCTTCTTCAACAACATAAGCATTGAGAGCATTGAGTGAGCAAGCCTCACTCAACGCTTTATGCCTTAGCCAATTTCCTGTGTTTAAAATCACTGGGCTAAAACTGACTTTCTGAGTTCGATGATTGGTGAGCTGATCTCGACGAACTCTGAACTCAGTTCGACGAATTTGAACATGGTTCAACTAGTTCAACTTACAGTCTTTTTGTTGTATGGCGTTGAGTGTGTCTTCATCACTCAACGCCAAACTACTTAGCCATATTTCTGCCTTTAGCAGCATGACATTGAGTGAGTTGACTTCACTCAACGCCTGTGGACTTGACCACATTTCAGCTCATTCCAACTTTCTTCCTTACCTCCGGCATTGAGTGAGCTTGCTCCACTCAACACCTTTGGACTTAGCTGCATTTTCAATTACTCCTTGACTTCTGGCATTGAGTGAGCTTACCTCACTCAACGCATATGGACTTAGGCAAATTCCTGCCTTTCCAGCATCTTCACTTTGTGACCACCTATCACATCACTTAAACAATCTATCTAAACTTATTCCATGGAACATCCTGCATATGATGAGCTTAAACAACATCAAATACAACTATGATCTTAGTGTTGTTGGTGATGCCTCTTCAAATCCACTGTTAGAAACGAACTAAAACAAGCCGGAGAGAGTATAACTGAAACTTTATTATCAGAAAAAAGTAACTATTACAAAGGTATGCCCTCCCTTATATAGAATGGAGGAGAGATGAGAGAATACAAATAAGAGATGTGGGACTAAAAATTTATAGGACTAAGCGGACTGTACAGAACAAACCGCACAAGCCGCGCGGTTAGACAGAAGGGCTAACCGCACGGCTATTACTAGAGAGAGAGAGACCGCAAGGGGAGACCGCCTGAGAGCTCGGCAACCAGACAACAACAGCACAGCAATCAAACCGCTGAAGGGAAACCGCCAGACCGCGCGGTCTCTAACCCGCCAAGACAGACCGCCAGACCGCCCGGTCTCTAACTTCAACACTCCACCTCAAGCTGGAGCATATATATCGATCATGCCCAGCTTGTCACAAATATGATGAAACGAGGCGGAAACTGGCTTGGTGAAGATGTCAGCCAGCTCTTTATCAGAAGTGACAAAGGGAGTGCAAATTTGTTCCTTTAAGATCTCTTCACGAATGAAATGACAGTCGACTTCAATGTGCTTGGTTCTTTCATGGAAGACCGGATTTTTGGAGATGTATATGGCAGCCTTGTTATCACAGAACATAGGTAGTGGATGGTTGTAGACCTCTCCTAAATCCAGCATTAGAGCCCGTAGCCATTTTAGCTCACAAGTGGTCGACGCCATACTCCGATACTCTGCTTCAGCACTGGATCTGGAAACAACAGACTGCTTCTTGCTCTTCCAGCTTACCAGATTACCCCCAACAAAGGTGCAGAAACCGGAGGTAGACTTGCGATCCCCTTTGTCATCAGCGTAACTCGCATCTGAGTAAGCTTCAACCCTCAGATGACAATTCTTCTGGAAAAGCAATCCTTTCCCAGGTGCGGCTTTGACGTACTCCAAGATCCGTAAGGCGGACTGCAGATGACACTCCCTGGGAGCTTGCATGAATTGACTCACCTTGCCAACAGCATAGGAAATGTCGGGTCTGGTCACTATGAGATATATGAGCTTACCAACAAGACGTCTGTACCTCGTAGTATCTGAAAGAAGAGGCGAATCATCTGTCCAGGTTTTGTCTTCTCCAACAGCCATGGGACATCGAGCAGGTTTGGCCCCAGTCAATCCTACATCTTTTAAAAGATCAAGGGCATACTTATGCTGGGAGAGGACTAAGGAATTGGGCTTCCGAGAGATTTCGATCCCCAAAAAGTACTTTGGAGAGCCCATATCTTTCGTGACCAGATGTTGACGAAGAAGCCGCTTTGTCAAGGCTACCCCTTCCTGGTCATCGCCAGTGAGAAGAATATCATCAACATACACTGCAAGAACCACCAGTACCGAGGAGGTTTTGCGAGTAAATAGAGAGTGATCGGCAGAGCTGCGCACAAAACCAACGGCCGCCACGATGCCGCTGAACTTGTCAAACCAAGCTCGAGGGCTCTGCTTAAGGCCATAAATTGCCTTCTTTAGCCGGCATACTCGGGGCGTGGCAGTGGCGGAGATAGCTAGAGCAAAGGCCCTGCTAGAAGGGGTGAGACGATCATATGAAACAACAACAGTAAGAGGGTATAGGGTACACGTCCGCACCCCTTTGCGAAGAGCTATAGGAAGATCCAGGTCAGCAGGTTCCTCGGCATCCGGAGCATCCGTGGCAGAGAGAGCTGGCCCGGGAGTAGAGAGCGACGGCGGCGGAGATGCGGGAGATGGGAGTGGAGAAGAGGGAGAGAGGGGTGGAAGAAGAGGAGTGGACGGGGCGGAGTAGGGGTGAATATCGTAGTGGGAGACGAGAGAATAAAGGGAACAGTAGGAGAATCAGAGGCTGGGAGAAGAGGAGGGGAGTCATCCGAGAAGTAGGAGGTATTCTCGAAGAAAGTGATGTCAGCAGAAACGAACTGCTTACGAAGGATGGGATCAAAACAACAATAACCTTTCTGAGTGGTGGAGTACCCCAGAAAGATACATTTGGTGGAGCGAGGAGATAACTTATCACGGGTGGCAGACGGGGCATGCACAAAGGCAGTGCATCCAAATATTTGGAGAGGGAGAGGAAACGGCTCCTTGCCCGGATACATAATGGAGAAAGGGGTTTTTCCGTGGAGAACGGTGGAGGGAATGTGATTGATGAGGTAACAGGCAAGGAGAATAGCATAGCCCCAATAGGAGCGAGGAGCATGCATCTGGGTCATCAAGGAGCGAGCGACATCCAGAAGGTGACGGTTTTTGCGTTCTGCCACACCATTTTGTTGTGAGGTATAGACACAACTCGTTTGATGAATAATCCCATTTTGCATGCAGAAGGCAGAAAAGTCATGACTGATATATTCTTGGGCATTATCAGATCGAAGAACTTTAATAGAAACATCAAACTGAGCTTTGATCATGAGATAGAAGGACGTCCATACAGAGAATAATTCGGAGCGATCTTTTAACAGATACACCCACGTACAGCGAGAAAAATCATCAATGAATGTGACAAAATATGAACTACTCCGACCAACCGTAAGAGTAGGAGAAGGACCCCAAATATCGGAGTGGATGAGATCAAACGGACGGGTGGATCCACGAACGTGCTTTGGAGGGAAGGAGGAGCGGTGATGTTTGCCAAGCTGACAGGCTTCACAGTTGAGCGGAGGACTTTGGGGAGGAAGGTGGGGCAGAAGTTGTCGAAGAAGATGAGGAGGAGCATGACCAAGGCGGAGATGCCATTGGAGAAGATCTGTGGAGGTGGAGGAGAAGGTGGAGAAAGCGGAAATGTTGTCCAGGAAGTATAGGCCGCCACTCTCAGTCCCAGTAGCAATCGTCCGTTGGGAGTCCGGATCCTGAAAAGAGCAAGTAGTAGAAGTAAAAGTAACAGAACAGTGTAATTGCTTGCATAGAGAGGTAACAGATAATAAGTTGCACGGGAACTTGGGCACGTAGAGAGTATCCTCCAAGCGAAGAGACGGAGTGACATGAACTATCCCCGTCCCATGAACCGATGATGAGGAGCCGTCAGCGAGAGTAACCGGGGGCAACCGACCATGTGTTTATAGGAGAGAAAAACACTGGAGATTGCCGGTCATATGATTAGTAGCACCGGTGTCGATCAACCATTTTCCTTGAGTAACAACGTGGGCACTACCAGAAGACGTGACCACCGAGACGAACGGCTTTAAGGAGTATATGGAAGCCATGAAGGGAGGAACAAAAGAACTGCAGCGGTCACGGTGACAGCACACCAGCGGCAAGAAGGGCCACGACCAAGATGCAGAGCAAGGCAAAAGGGGACGAAGAGGGAAGCACAAGCCGCGCGACTCAACAGGAGGTCACGGTGACTAACAAGCAGGAGCGGCTAAAGGAAGAGCCGCATAGAGGAGAACAAGCCGCTGCGACTTAGAGATAGGTCGCGGGGACAAGAGAGAGAGCGACGAAGGAAGAAGGGTAGAGAGGCCGCCTAAACAAGGAAGAACCCGCGCGAACAGAAAGAAATCGCAGCGGTTAGGAGAAAGAGATCTGCCGCGCAAACAACAGGAAGCCACGCGGTTAGAACACTATCCGTGCGGATAGGAAGAAGAAGATCAGAATCAGGAGCCAAAGATCGAATGCTCTGATACCATGTTAGAAACGAACTAAAACAAGCCGGAGAGAGTATAACTGAAACTTTATTATCAGAAAAAGGTAACTATTATAAAGGTATGCCCTCCCTTATATAGAATGGAGGAGAGATGAGAGAATACAAATAAGAGATGTGAGACTAAAAATTTACAGGACTAAGCGGACTGTACAGAACAAACCGCACAAGCCGCGCGGTTAGACAGAAGGGCTAACCGCACGGCTACCACTAGAGAGAGAGAGACCGCAAGGGGAGACCGCCTGAGAGCTCGGCAACCAGACAGCAACAGCGCAGCAATCAAACCGCTGAAGGGAAACCGCCAGACCGCGCGGTCTCTAACCCGCCAAGACAGACCGCCAGACCGCCCGGTCTCTAACTTCAACATCCACTTTAGGGAACATTGTGGGAAACAGACCCAACAATCTCCCCATATTTGAAGAAGGCAGAACACCCAGCAATACTAAGAGGCATTAACATAACAGGTAGAATAAATCCATGCAGCTGTGGATTATAATCTGCTACAACTGCTAACTTATGCTATATTAATTCAATGTTCTCCAATTAATTGTATTGACACAATAAGTTAAGTCAATGCATCCGAATACTACTTGAGCAATTGCTCAAGTAATATGCACTCTCCTTTATACCACTTAATATTTAAATGGAGCACCACTAGAAGCACTTACCTCAAAATATGCACTGACACAATCATGGATTAACATGTAGTCAGTCATTGCATTTCTCATACTACTAAAATCTTTTCCAGTAATATGAACCTACTCAACATGACCTAGTCATATCAAGTATTGCTTAACATAACAGGTAGAATAAATCCATGCAACTGTGGATTATAATCTGCTACAACTGCTAGCTTATGCTATATTAATTCAATGTGCTCCAATTAATTGTATTGACTCAATAAGTTAAGTCAATGCATCCTCATACTACTTGAGTAATTGCTCAAGTAATATGCACTCTCATTTATACCACATAATATTTAAATGGAGCACCACTAGAAGCACGTACCTCAAAATATGCACTGACACAATCATGGCTTAACATGTAGTCAGTCATTGCATTTCTCATACTACTACAATCTTTTCCAGTAATATGAACCGACTCAACATGACTTGGTCATGTCAAGTATTGCTTTTATATCTCCCCCTTATATATTGCCACACATCTCCTCCTTTCTGTCTTCTTCAATAGGTATATCAATTGAGGGAGAAGAAAGGATCATGGGAGAGATTATCTCTTTATCCTAGTCAAAGTTCTATGTTGATAACACTAAAGAAAATTTTCCTAGTGATTAATCTACTAGATCAAGAGTCATACCTTTTGTGTTGATACATTTAAACAACACAGCACTGCATCACTTGAACTTGTTACACGCATAGTTCCACTTTTGTGTTGATACATTTAAACAACACAACACTGCATCACTTGAACTTGTTGTAAATATAGTTCCACTTGCTGATGTTGTATCTACAGAATCAGCATCCACTTGTGGTGATATCATTGATACACCACATCACTACAACCCCCTTGGCACTTGAGTGACCCAGGGATCCACTTGAACTGGCTGCTAGCTCTTACTCTTCTCATAATCTCCCCCTTGGTCTGTGTCTTGTTCTTAAGACAAACTGATCAGCTGTAGTGACAGCTGATCTACTGTAGCAGCTACCTGCTCCTTCCCAATAGGAGGTTGATCCTGTTTCAGCAACTATTGGACATGCTCCCCCTTTATAAGGTGCTTAGCTTGCTCCCCCTCAATAGGAGCATCCTTGTCATTCCCTCTGCTGGACACTTGAGTCCATCTAAGTCTTGATATCACTTAATGGTCTTTATATCCTTGATGTCACATCAAGAAATTATCTACCTGCAAGAGAAATGAATCAAGCAACACAAGTATGACATGGAGCAACTGAAGCTATACCAAGTTCAACATACCCAATCTTAATCTAGATGGTGTTGAATCTTGACTTCATCTAGTGGCATGATAAACTTGTCAGCCACTTGTCAGTGAGGACAAACTCAGGATTGAGATCTTCCTTATGCTCCCAAACTTATTGATACTTAATCTATATATGCATAGTCCTGCTATGACAGATAGGATTCCTAGCAACTTAGATTACACAAGTAGAATATAAAAAAAATTCTACTTATCTAGAGGTTATGGATCTGGTGACATGGAGCTGATGTTGGATTTATAACAACTGTGCACAATAAATCCTTTGCACCTTGTACAGTCTGAAAGAAAAGGGGATAGATACTACTCTAGAGGGGGGTGAATAGAGTAATCAAAAATTGCACTAGCAAAGTTGACTGTCTACTCAACTCCCTTAGAGTTAATTGTGGAATGAAAGTTATAGATATTTGAGATTAAACCTTAAAGCCTAACACAAGTGATGTGCTCAAAAGGCAGCCAACTGTAATTACAGTTAAGGCTAGGAATCCTAAACAGCAACTAGCAGACCTAGTTAAAATCTAATCACAGCCACAATGCAAGTAATTAAATAAAGCAATCCAGACGACACAAGGAATTTATAGTGGTTCCCCAAACAACTTGGGTACGTCCACTCTTCTACCAACAAGGTAGGAATCCACTCAGGTTTTTGATCAGGTGCCCTGCCACCAATAAGATCTGCTTCAGGTAGATCCAGAAACCCTTTAGAATTTTGATCAGGTGTCTAAAAACCAACACAGGTTTTTGATCAGGTGCCCTGCCACCAAGGGATACTTTTGAAGGGAGTAATAACCCTTTACAGGAGGGTGAAAGGAGGTTAAGGTGTCTTCTCTATTTTACAATAGATTAGAGAAGCACAATAACTTGCACTGAGCTAGAAAGCTCTAAAAGAATCAAGGCTCCCCCTGGCTAAAAGAAAGTCCAGGTGAAGTCTTGCTTCAGTGCAGAAACACTTCAGAAAATACTGAAGGAAAAAGCTACAAGAAGATAAATAATATTAAATAAAATTTCTTCTTCAGGCAGCTATCTTCTTCTTCTTCTTCTTCTTCAAAAGGCTCTGAGTGAAGATCTTCCTGTAAGCAGGAGAACTCAGGTTGAAGAAGAGTGAAGAACTAGAACTTCTTCTCAGTTAGATGTGAATGTGCTGAGAGCAGTTGGAAACTGTAAGTTCTTAAGCTTGAATGCTGCTGATCGCTTTTTGGTATATGAGAGCTAGCTGATTTCTTTCTTCAAAGAAGTCTTTATATAGCAGCAGCAACAACGGCTCTTAACTTGAGTTTGAATCTTGTCTTCTTCTGAACTCTGCAAGCTGGGCTGCAAAAAACATAAAGCAAAACAAAAATACTGCAGACAGATATCCTATAAAAGGATAAAGCTTTCTAAGAAGCTGCAAATAATTCTGATGAAATAATTTAAGAGAAAGTCACATCAGAAGAGACTCTTTACAGCCAAGGAAGACTTTTTGAGTCTAACAGCTATAAAAGACAGCCTGGCAGATAAAGCAGAAATCATATCTCAGCTATAAGACAAACAACTTTGTCAGAAAAGATTAGCTCATGCATAAGGAATAGAATAGATATTGCATGAAAATGTTATCACAATTTATTCATATAATCTTTTATAAAATGTGCCAAAATAATTATGAAATTAATCACATCACAGAAGACGACAAAACTATTTAAAACATATAGCAAAACGTCGAACGACCCTCGAAGATCGTCGACCGAAGCACGGAGATCGTCGACCTATCGGACAGATAGTCGAACGATCCAGATAGTCGAACTATCAAAGAAGATAGTCGAACTACCTCAGCAGATAGTCGACCTATCAGAACAGATAGTCGAGCTATCAGATAGTCGATCTATCCGGACAGATAGTCGAACTACCAAACAAAACAGATAGTCGACCTATCAAGCAGATAGTCGACCTATCACAGAAAACAGATAGTCAACCTATCAACAGATAGTCGACCTATCAAAACAAAACAGATAGTCGACCTATCAACAGATAGTCGAACTATCAGATAGTTGAACTATCCAAGCAGATAGTCGAACTATCAAAGCAAAACAGATAGTCGACCTATCAAACAGATAGTCGACATATCACAGAAAGCAGATAGTCGACCTATCAACAGATAGTCGAGCTATCAGATAGTTGAGCTATCCAAGCAGATAGTCGAACTATCAAAGACAACAGATAGTCGACCTATCAACAGATAGTCGAGCTATCAGATAGTTGAACTATCAGGACAGATAGTCGAACTACCAAAGCAAACAGATAGTCGAACTATCAACAGATAGTCGAGCTATCAACGCAGACAGAACGTCGACCAACTGATATACGATCGTCGATCAGCCGATAGACGATAGTCGAGCGGCGTTCGACCATAGTCGAACGAAAAAACTACTTAACCAAATATTCATCTGGAAAAGCAATTCTACACAACTAGAGAATCTATCCTATCAACTAACCTTTGACCATAGATAAATCTTGGGTCAAGAGACAGAAAGAGAAGACTAAACTCAAATCAAAACCTAGGGTTCCAACACAGTCTCTTCTTGCTGATCCAGATCTTCTCCTTTTCGTTATCACCATGCTTGTCTTAGGCTTCAACTTTATGATCTGTAGCACAATAGTGGTCAGACCACTTAGTACTATCTTGATCATTACATTGATCTGCACACCATTTGTGCAGCTATCAGCTTTCTCTTCTTATGAGGTTGAGTGTTCTCCTGCAGCTACTGGGCTTTAAGATCACTTGAGCCTTGAATGATCTTCCCATGAATCATCCTTTCATTATGATACCAAGTCCTTCTTTACACTGCTATTCCAATAGGAATGAGCTGACTTGTATCAACAAAAGCTGGAACAATCCAGCTATTCTAATAAACTGATCAGCTTTCCTTCTTCCAGCAGGAGACATCACTTGGGTAGTTTCCCTCTTAGCTTCTGCAATGTCCAAGGGGGAAAGCTGATCCTCAGCAGTAATGCTGATCTATTCTGTGTTGGGGAACTTTGGTAAGATTCAAGCTTGTCCAGTAATCATTATTGAACATGCTCCCCATCAGCATTTACACAGTTCCTGTCCATAAAGCCCACTAATTTGGACATACCTTGATGCAGGTTCAGATTGTATTGAATCTTGAGCATACATTTCTCTTCATGTTTTCTCTAAAGAATCTAATAGCTGATGATACCACTTGAGAACCTTTTCAGCTGAGCATTATGTGCTCCTTCCTTGCTGATCTCAGAGGAGCTACCTGTGCTTTCCTAAGAGATGATACATCCCATTTTTCCTTTCCAGATTTGCTGGTGTGGCAGCAAGACTTTGTCCAACCAGACATTCCTGCTGGCTGGATCCAGCTGACTTTCATCCATGAGTGTGCACTTGTCCTTCTTCGCTCAATATTCTCTTCCTTTGGGCAGTAAGAGTAATATCCTAGATAGTCAATATCCATCACCAACTATTTATCTTAGGTCTGTTACTCGCTGGAGTATGATCCATAAGACAACAATCTTGTTCCAGTCCGAGTTCTGGAACATCTTTTATCCAAGTGCCACATGGGGGATGGGCACTAAGACTAACCTACAAAATAGAATTACCTTACCTTAGGACTCAATATGTATTGGGTCCTAGGTTCCTGTTAGCCTGAAATTTTACTTGCCTTCCTGCAGAATTTCTGACAGGTAGGCTTACTCTTGCTCTAGACACAGAAGGATTGTGCTAGCAATCTAGGGCAAAATGCTCCACCTTACCACAACACCAACACTCATGAATATTATATCTTCTTTTCTGAGCAGGTCTTGTAGTGTGGTTAACTGCTGACTGAATAGAAGAAAGAGGAGCAACAACTTTCTTCAGTTTTCTTTCAGCAAGGATCTTACTGAAGGTTATTCTTCCAGCAGGCTTCCTTTGCTTGCCCTGAGTGGTATTTATAGCTGTCTTCTTTGCAGATGACATGCTATTTATATCATCCGAACTAGCCAAGTTAGGCTTACTAGTAGACTGACCCTTGGTCTGAGTCCTTGCTGGATGGGCTTGAGTGAAAGCCACTGCCTTATCCTTGTGAGTTGGGGTTGAGGCACCAAATATAATTGGTCCAGCATGGTCCATTTGTACTTTTTCATGGGGAGCCATAAAGGCATTCATTCCCCTACCCTTTCTTCTCCCATTGTAAGATACTGGTATTCTTACAAAAGGAATTCCCATTCTCCCAGTGACCATGCATGCAGCCTTGGTCATACCTATGAGAAGGGAGAATTACCTTATGAAAGGTTGACTGAGGCACAATAGGAGCTTTGCCTCTCCTTTGAGATTGGATAAATTTTGTAATCCACTCATATTCAGATTTTCTCTTGATAGCATCTATCTTAGAGAAATTGGCCACTATCCTCTTCTTCCTTTCAAGTTTCTCTTCAAAAACCTTGATCTTTGAGTCCTTATGTTTGATGGACTCAATATGGACATATACCATGATCTTCAGATGAGCTAATTCCCTCTCTTTTAGAGATAATAAGGATGAGGTCTCATCTTGTTGGGAATCAGCTGACTGGAGGGAGGCAATTTTCTCTACTTGTTTCTTAACAAGCAAATTGCTTTCCTTAAAAGCTTTTAGAAGTGAAGCTTGATTCTCAATCAATTGATTGATATCATCTTCTGATAGAGGACTCTCATCACCACTTGATGAGGAAGAATCAGAGTCTGAGCTGGATTCATAACCTGAACAATAAGAAGAATTAGACAGAGATTGTACCTGATCTAGACCAGGCAGATCCTGGCTGAATTCTTCTTCTTCTGGTGTAGCAATCAGCCCATAGCATCTGCATTCACCTTCCTCAGCTTCATCCACCTCTGAGTCACTATCTGAGTGTGACAGAGGGGCCCTGATCTCCATTCTTGCATATGCATAGACATCATCATCTACAAGAGCTACCAATAGTCTAATGTGGTCCTTGCTCTCACTACAGACTTGAAACTTCATTGAGCTCCACTCCATATGGTTCTCTTTTGAACCCATCAATGCAAACCTTTTAGCTATCCTTTGAGGTCTACTCAGATTGTTAGATCCTTTTTGAGTAACCTCCCTCTGATACCACTTGAAAGTCTTTAATTCAAGAATAGCTAAATCACCTAGTGGGGGGTGAATAGGTTATTGGTCTCTTTTTAAGATCTTTTATGTTTCTTCTTTAAGAGGTTTGGCTTTTAGTTATTTTATGCTTTCAAGATGAACATAACCTGCATAAGGAAAACAACACAAAAAACACACAGTGATTTTATAGTGGTTACCCAATTGGGTACATCCACTTTCCCTCCCACCTATCCAACTATCTTGTTGGACTAACTTGCTCCAAAGAGCTTACACCTCATATCTCTCAGGATCTCTAAGTCTCCTCCAAGACTTCCTTCTCAGCCATAAAGGCCTACAACTCAGTGGTTAGCAAACCACCTACCTCAGGCTATTAAGCCCTACACTCAGGCTGGGAGACATCCCTACCTCAGATCCACAAAGGATCTTACCTCAGAGCTCTGCAGTGCTCCTACACTCAATGACCCTCAAGCCACCTACCTCAGGATTATCTCTAAGGCCCACAGCCCAGGCTTTTCTGCCCTTCAACTTCAGGCACAAGGCCCTACTCTCAGAGTATTGCAGCACACCTACAGCCCAGTACCCAACATGTACTTACCTCAGGCCAAAAAGGACCTACACTCAGATCCACACTTGGATCCTACCTCAGAGAGCATCACTCTCCTACCTCAGATAATTAAGCCCTACAGCTCAGATCCACACATGGATCCTACAGGATGAATGTGGGTTAGAGTCTTGATTGGACACAGGAGAAATTTCTCTGTCCCAATCTACCTTGACTGAGTTAGACTCAGCCCAACTTTGAATCCAGGAAAGTATTTCCTGAGTCTATCTTACTTGAACTGAGATATACTCAGTCCTAACTTCTCCTTTACAACACCAGGGATTTTTCCTACTGGAGGTGTGAAGAGACTGCAGCATATAGCTGCTATCTGAGCTGAGGAAGTCTCAGCTCAACTTCTTCACAGCAACAAGTATCCTTGTGTTGGAAGAAACTTGCAGAACCCTGTTCTGCCCTTCTCTCTTTCTTGGGCTGAGGTGCTTCAGCCCTAACTTTGACTCCTGAGGAATAGTCCCCTGAGCCTTCTTTGAGATCTCTGCTTCTTCAAGCTTTCTTCTCTTCACAACTTCCAGACAAAGATCTTCAGGTGCTTGTGTTGCTGGAACTGTGAAGAACCTGCAGCAAGGGTGGGCCCTTAGCTGCTACCTTATGCTCAGATAAAATACTCTGAACAAGCTTGTTGTTGCAGGTGAGAATGGCACTAGCTATCTTGTTGTTGAAGATATTGATTCCAACAGTTATGTTGCTCTCTATCTTGTAGACTTGAGCTTCATGTTCTTCAGCTCCACAACAATGGCAGAGAAGAAGAACTTCCCCTGATTCTCTTTCCTCAAAAAGCCATCTTTCTCTATAAAGGCCTTTTCCTTTTATTGAATTTGTCCCAACGGCTCTTGATTAGTGAGCCCAACATCATTAATGGCTAGCAACCACTTTGCTTTAACATCAACTGTCGTACAGTAGGTCTGCGGCAACATTTGTCGCGTACTGTAGCCATCCCGCCACTAATTTAAAATATGTTGACTTGTTGACTTGTTGACATCATCAGTTGTGGACTTAGCCAAAAATCAAACAACATTAGCATAGGCGTTGAGTGAGTAAGCATCACTCAACGCCAAAACACTTGGATAGATTTACTATCTCTTGGCGTTGAGTGAGTAACCTTCACTCAACGCCAAACTACTTAGAATATAAATCTGATTCTAGGCGTTGAGTGATTCAGCTCCACTCAACGCCAACTTGCTTTATCATCTATCTACTGCTTGGCATTGAGTGTGTGCGCATCACTCAACGCCAAACACTTTAGATAAAATTCTGTCTTCACTAGGCGTTGAGTGAGCAATCTCCACTCAACGTTTTTTGCCTTAACCATGTTTCTGCCTCTACAGTATCTTAGGCGTTGAGTGTGTCTTCATCACTCAACGCTTTTTGTCTTAGCCACTTTTCTGTGTCTTCAATTACATAAGCGTTGAGTGAGAAAGCCTCACTCAACGTTTTTTTTCCTTAGCCAATTTTCTGTGTTTCAAATCACTTGGCTAAGACTGACTTTCTGAGTTCGACGATTGGTGAGCTGAGCTCGACAAACTCTGAACTCAGTTCGACGAATTTGACCATGGTTCAACTAGTTCAACTTACAGCCTTTTTGTTGTATGTCGTTGAGTGTGTCTTCATCACTCAACGCCAAACTACTTAGCCATATTTCTGCCTTTAGCAGCATGGCATTTAGTGAGTTGACTTCACTCAATGCCTATGGACTTGGCCACATTTCAGCTCATTCCAACTTTCTTCCTTACCTGTGGCATTGAGTGAGCTTGCTCCACTCAACGCATGTTGACTTAGATGTATTTTCAATTGCTCCTTGACTTCTGGTGTTGAGTGAGCTTACCTCACTCAACGCCTATAGACTTAGGCAAATTCCTGCCTTTCCAGCATCTTCACTTTGTGACCACCTGTCACATCACTTAGACAATTTGTCTAGACTTGTTCCATGGAACATCCTACGTATGATGAGCTTAAACAACATCAAATACAACTATGATCTTTGTGTTGCTGGTGATGCCTCTGCAAAGCCACTTTAGGAAACATTGTGGGCAATGGACTCAATAGTTGGATACCATAATCCCATTTCAATTGCACCCTGAAGATATCTCAAAATTCTTTTTACAGAACTTAGATGTGATTCCTTAGGATCTACCTAAAATCTAGCACAGACACTTGTGACAAACATTATATCTGGTCTACTATCTAGAAGATAAAGAAGAGAGTCAATCATTGATCTATATATTTTTCTGATCTACAGATTTACCAAATTCATCCTTATTTAACAAAATATTAGTAGCTATGAGAGTTTTCATGATAGATGCAGTTTCCATGCCAATTTTTTTAATCAATTCCTTGGTGTATTTAGATTGAGAAATGAAGATACCTTCATTGCTTTGTTTTACTTGTAAACCAAGGAAGAAAGATAATTCTTTCATGCTACTCATTTCAAGCCTAGATTGTATTAAGTAAGCAAACTTTTTGCATAATCCATAGTTTGTTGGCCCAAATATGATATCATCCACATTAATCTGGACAATAAGCAACTTATCCATATGTGTTTTAGTGAAAAGTGTTTTAACCACCTTTCCTCTTGTGAATGAGTGATCTAAGAGGAATGTGGATAAGATATCATACCAGGCTCTTGGATCTTATTTTAGACCATAAAGTGCTTTATTTAATTTATAAACATAAGAGGGGTATGTTGTATTAACAAAATCTGAAGTTTGTTCTACATAAATCTCTTCTTGTAGGAATCCATTAAGGAAGGCACATTTCACATCCATCTGATAAACTTTAATCCTTTTAAAACCTATATAAGCTATAAATAGTCTGATAGATTCTAGCCTTGCTACTGGTGCAAAGGTATGATTGTAATCAATTTCTTTCCCCTGTCTGTATCCTTGAGCAACCAGTCAAGCTTTATTTCTCACAATCACTCCATTTGTATATAATTTGTTTATGAAAACCCATTTAGTTTCTATGACTGGATAGTTCTTTAGTATTTCCACCAATTCCTATACTTTATTTCTTTCAAATTGTTCAAATTCTTCTTGCATAACTACTATCTAGTGTGAATCATTATTAGCTTCTTCAAATTTCTTTGGTTCAAATTATGATAAGAAGCACTACAACATTTCTCATGTTGATAGTTATCTATTAGTCTTTACTTCTTCATTTACATTGCCAATGACTTGAGAAGAAGGATGATCCCTCAGAATTGACCTATTTGGATCAATTCTTGTTTAATCAATTGGATCATGGTCTATTTGTTCTTCTTCATGTTGTAATTCAGTTTCCTGAGCAATAACTTGTTCCATAACTATTGGATTAATATGTTATACGGCAGGGACTTCATCTTCTGAGCTCTCAATATCATCTTCTTTTTTTATGATTATTTTTTCCAGAAGAGTTTTTTGTATTCACCCCAATTTTTAATTATTTGAATTTTTCATCCATTGCTACTTGTTCCTATTTTCCCAATTGGCAAGCTCTACATTGATTATCTGTTTGTATTTACCTTTTGGTAATCCTCTTACTAGCTCATCTTTTGATAGCCTTGCTATGATCTTGTGATTCAGATGACTAAGCCTTATATGTCATTGCTCATTCCTGTCTATTTCTGTATTGCATAGACATAAATCATTATTAGTGAAATAAAAATTAATAATATATATGTTACCTTTTCTAGAACCTGTTATCATAGTTTTATTTATTCTAGAGTTTATTATTTGGAAAATATTATTAGTGAATACAACCTTGTATTCACAATCACACAATTGGCTAATGCTAATTAGATTATGTTGAAGCCCTTCAACATAAGCTACTTTAGCAACGATGATATCTCCAATTTTGATCATACCATATCTCTTAGTCCACAGAAATTAGAATCACCAAAAACTATCTTTGGACCATTTTTGGCCTTGAAATTTATAAGCATATCTCTTTGTCCAGTCATATGCCTAGAGCATTCACTGTCCAAATATCACTGCTGATTTGTAGAAGGACAACCTTTTTCCTGCACATGAATTTAAACATTAGTTGGGATCTAGGTTACCTTGGACCCATTACTTCTTTTTTCCATTATAGGAAGTAATGAAAGTTTATGATGGTCTTTTATAATATCCCTTAGGCTAAAAGAGTGTTGGTCTATTAAACCAACAACTTCCAGTTGCATGACCTTTGATATAACAAACTTTGCATACATCATTCATAGAATTACATTGATAAGAATAATTGTTATTCAGGGATATGCGTTGAGTTGAAGTCGACACAATATTTGGAATACGTCGATTTGAAGTCAACGTTTCACAAGAGTTGTGTCGATATGAAGTCGACACATGCTCCTGATTTATTAAAACTATTGACTTCTATTTCTTATCCATCAATGATTGTTTATTTGGAATACTTTTTCCTTTGATTTCTCTCTTATCATTATCAGAATTTGAATAATTATTATGGACAATTGTAAATGATACTTGCTTTCCTTAATGAAAGATACAGGATTTTTCCATGTGGGTTTATTATCAATTACTACAATCCAGTTAGGTTTTGATCCTAAGCCCAAATCATCAAACCTTTTCTCAAGTGAATGAGTTTAGTTGTCTACCTAAATCACCTAGAGGGGGTGACTAGGTGAGTTGTGCGTCTTTTTGAGGAATAAAAATTTAGCGACTATGCACACAAATCAACCAAGCAATCACATAAGACAAAAGATTTATAGTGTTTCCCCAACCTTGGGTACATCCACTTTCCCTCACCGATCTAGCAAACCACTAGACTCGACTACTCCACTATCTCGGATTGAAAACCAATCCTACGCCTCGGAACCAAGTTCCTACAATCTCGATCCAAACAAATCTACACTCGGAAGACAAAACTTCCTACAACTCAGAGAGAAATCTCCTACAAGAATTGAATAGAGATAAATTGAAAATACAAACAAATGATCTTCAAATCATGAAATAATCTGGCTGGATCTTCTTCTTTATAAATTGCGGCTCTGTCAGATTTGTTGAAGAAGAAATCTCGGCAAGAAAGAGATCTGAAGACTTCTTTTGATTTCACCCGATCAGAACGATGATGGAGAACGAACAACAATCATGATCTGGAAATCAATCTTGGTCTGAATCCTTTGAATCGAAAACCCTAGCTCTTATATGATGAAGATCGGCGGCATCGGCGGCTTTCATTTTTGGAGAGAGAGAGAAAGATTCAGAGAGCTTAGAAAAATTATGACGGCATGAAAATACTTCTTGTTAGGGTTAGTCGGTTGACAAGACCTTATATAAGATCTCCATAACGGTCATAATTAATCTTAATGACGTACACATGGACCAATCACATCATGTGATTTGAAAATCCCGTCAATTCTGGACTTAACAGAAATTCTGCAAAACTGAACTCCATTTCTCGAGTGAAGAAGTATTTCTCGAGAAGTAAAGTTTATTACTCGAGAAGAGGAATGAAGATTACTCGAGTAAAGAATTTCTGAAATTACTCGAGAAGAAGAATGTATTACTCGAGTACAAGATGGGTTCTCGAGAAGTCAATTGAATTACTCGAGAAGAAATCTAACAGAAAGTATTCGAGGCAGAAGAATTATTTCTCGAGTACAAAGGAATTACTCGAGAACTAAAAATCTACTCGAGAAGTAGAATGATACTTCTCGAGAACAAAGGCTTAGAAAAATATTTCTGATTCTGGAAGAAAGTTACTCGAGAACAAGAAATGATTTCTCGAGAGAAAAGGAACTTCTCGAGAACAAGGTATATGATTTCTCGAGAGAAAAGGAACTTCTTGAGAACTATACTTAGAAATTTTCTGAGATAAAAATCTGAATACTCGAGAGGTAGAGATAAAGTCTACTCGAGTGCTAAACCTAGTTACTCGAGAACGAAAGTAATACTACTCGAGAACTAAATTTTGTACTCGAGTAATAAGACTAATTACTCGATAACTTTAACGTATACTACTCGAGAACTAACAATTTACTCGAGTAATGGACTTAGAGAACTTCTGCCTTCCAGAAAGTTTTCCTTCTTGAATCCAAACATCACCAACACTTCATCCATTGATCCAAATGATCTTTCAAAATCTTCTCTGAATCTGATGCAATTTTCTCGCAAGAAGTACTAATTCTCTAATCATTCTCATCAACTATCAAACCAATCGACTGATATTTGAAGAGATTCAATTGATAATGATGATCTTCCAAGCTTTCTCTATCGAATTCAATCTTCCCACAATCTGATATATATTTTCTTAATCATCTGCTGATTGATAATCAATTTGCTAAACTGTGATAGATCTCATATCTATGTGTGTTTATTTCTTTGTAACTCATCATATATATAGTTCGACTACCTCTAACATCTCCAAGAATCTATTATGTAAACCCCTTGTGGATTTAAATCAGATTGAAGTCACAAAACAAATTTTGTTAAGAAATCCAGTCGATGTAACGTCTAGTTCTAGTCGAAGCAACATCGATTTCTGACTGTCTATATGAAAATCTCTATAATCGACGTTCCGTCGATATCATGTCGAAGCATACATTAATTTAATCTTTAAATGTCGTCGACTTATCCAGATTAAGTTGCTTTAACTTCAATTCAAAGTAACGTCGAATTTTAATCGATATTGCATCGAGATCTAGTCGACGCATATTGGAAATTCATCATTTTTCTGTAAAATCACTAAATATAATTTGTTAAGCTAAATCATAAGAGTTTTCCCAATAGGGTCAAGTTCATATAGACGTAACATCAAATTCTGGTTTCATTCAGACAATCTATCAATTAAGTTCTATAATCGATGTTGCGTCGATTTCATATTAGAGTATGTGCCGACTTGATCCTTTAGTTAACATTGACTTATCATATTTAGTTACTCTGACGTACATGTACTCAAAGTAGAGTCGACTTCTAGTCAGAATTGCGTTGACTTTTAGTCGAAGTTGGTATTTCATGACTTCCCTCTTAAATTCAGTGTGACTTTCTCACGTTCTTTATACCAATGACACCCAAGGACTTCTAAGAACATATTACACTCTATATACATTATGAGTAATAAACCTAGGATGTAAAATCACTTAAAGTAATTTGTTAAGGTAAATCATAAGAGTTTTTCCCAACAAGGTCTATAAGTCTTGTCTATGACATCACGTTAAAGTCACTTCGAAAAGTTTTCACCAGCCTGACACGTTGCACAACGGCTATGTCCCTAAATCTAGGCTTCAGATTGCATAGAGAATTTGAATAAATTTGAAAGTCGGGATTTGCTGCATAATTCCCAGGGATTGCCAAAGGGAAAGAATATTCTCATTCATTGGAGAATTATTCCTTATTTCAATTTCTTCCTTAGACATAAATTGCTAATCGTTTGAAGATTCCATTTTTAAATTATTGCCTAAGGAGTTTGCTAGCTGTTGAAGAATTCTATATCACACTCAAAGCTCTCCGCTGTCCAAGTCCACTATAAAAAGAGTGTAATGCCCCAATTTTATGAAAGCAGTAAATGTCTTCTGGAAGTTATCGCCCGACGGTAGATAGTTACCGCGCAGCGGTAGCTCCAGGGTTAGCGTTGAGTCAGGCGAGGTGACTCAACGCCTACTCTACAATATGGTGGTAGGTTATTACTGTGTGGCGGTAGATGGGAAATTAAACTGGCAGAGCTCTCGGGAAGCTATCGTCTGATGATAGTGATACCACTAGAGATAGCTAGGTCAATTAAATTGACGAGGCTCTAGGGATCCTACCGCGTGGCAGAAGTAGATAGCGCGCGGCGATAGCAGAGAGTGTCGTGTTGTAACTGACGATGACTATCGTGCGAAGTTCGCATCCTATCGTGCAGTGATAGTGAAACCGTAACGGCGTGGCCACGTGTCGGCCAGTGATTTGAGGGCCTTGACGGTTACACGTAAAACGAGGCGGTACCGCGCGGCGGTAGCTAGTTACCACATGGTGGTAGCTCTGTTTTTATATTTGGTTCGGCCGTTTTCTCTTCATTATTCTGGAATTGGAGAGTTTGGCCTAGTTTTCTAGAGGAGTAGCAGCGCCGAAATAGGTAAGATCTCGTCGTCGTTCGTGTTTCGGGTCTCGTATTCGCAAGGCGAGTTCGGATTTATGGAGGCAAAGTTGGAGAGTTCATTTCCAACCGTCTAGATTTCTCCCATGGCACCAAAGCGTACATCAAGGGTAATGATCCTCTTCCTTGGACATGTGAAGTCCTTTCTTTTGTCATTAGAGGGTAGACACTCCACGAAAACATGGATGTGGTTCTCCTGACGAGTAGATATGTGTATTCCCGTTAGTTTGCATTTAGATCCGGAATCGAAGTACGGAATAGGCATACTGTGTGAAGTCTATCCGGACGGGTTGGTCTAGATTGGTGATTTTTGTATGTTTGTATGTCGGAGAAGACTCTGTGGTAGTCACGTAGATTTTCGGAGTCATGGGTTATGCAGATGACTGCGTTGAGAGTACTGGGGGTAGTCTCTAGGAAACACCCGAAAAAGGGGAAGAACCGATAGTCTGTCCCCTACCGCACGATAGTAGTTCTATCGCTGGCGATAGCTTCCAATAGGCTATGTATTGTTTGTGAAGCCTGTCTCTTGGAGACCCGAGGGCTATAATTTGATTGAGCGTGAGCTTAAATTGCTCAGCTTTGGTAGCCATGAGTGCTATCCTAGGATCCTTATAGGGTTATGGATCATGCAAAAAAGGGAAAGGGATTGCTGACCTACGTCAGTCTTGCGAGATGGACGATTTGAGCACGGGATATGGCTGAACTGTACCCTCCCCTATGTCAGTCGACTTGGAGTGGTCACGTGCACATCACATGACTTATCATAGCACTAGGGCATTGTCTCTGGCCTTGGCCTTTGTGAGACTAAATGCTCAAACATTGTTAACCGTCACAAAGAACGGTGGTGCGACCCTTGAGGTCCTGTGCACCAAGAGTGTGCCTGAGAGAACGGGGATTTGGGCATTTGCGCCAACATCTATTGCTAACGGTGCTTAAGTTGCACATTTTGATTGCCAATACGAGTTTATACTAATGCCTGCAGGGAAGGAGAACCTCCACCCCGAGTGAGGGGTGAGGTCATTATAATTTGGTCAGCTAATGCTGACATTTCTTTGTTTGCAACTGTACAGTGGAATGTTGTGTGTAGGTGTTGTTGAGCCAAGTGGGAAGTAGCAGGCCGGAGCCCAGAAATGTTGTGCTGGACCTTGAAGGCTAAAGAGTATACTTGTGTTATTTTATCGTTCATGTGTGGCCAGCATGCATGCCGAAGTATGCAACACATTTAATTCAAGCTGAACATTGTGTTTTTGTTTTATATTCCTAGTTGTGGTAGTGGACATTCATGTTGTTGTTGGATTCTATTTATAACCTTTAAATTACTTCCATTAGATTGCACTTAGTGTTAGGATGGAAAATATTGGATTATGGTTTCAATTTAGTAACTCCTTGGTTTGTCCATAGTATATGGCGTCGAGCCTCGGCCGGACCTTCTGTTATATGCTACGTGATGGATGGGGGTATTATAAATTGGTATCAAAGGGAGGTGTCGGTCTTCCTTATTTGAAATCGTGGGCGAATTCTTTTAAGGGGTGGTGAGAACATGTATGTGTGTTACCGTTATAACATAAAAAAACCCATGAATGTCCACTTAGGAATGAAAATACACATATTTGAGGAACCTGAGTGTTCCAATGATTGCGTTTTGGCAATCTATTTGTCATCTAATCGAGTGTTTTTACAACTATAGGTGATTAGGAGTGGTGCGTGGTAGTCGCATCAACAGCACCCCATGGAGAGTAGTGTGTTTAACGACGCGTCTGCACCCCCTCTTTCTACAGAAACCATACGAATGGTAGAGGAAGCGATGTTTGCTATGATTAATACCCATCATGTGAAGCATGTATGCCCCCTTGTCCCTGGGATGGTGTCAAAGCCTGTTGGAACTATGGAGCAAACTGCAATAGGAAGAGCATCAGATCAGCAATTGAACATGCATCTGGTGCAGGGAGCGCACTCAGTTGATGAGTATTTACATGCGTTTGTCATGATAAGGCGTTATGCAGAGTATGTGTTGGAGGATACGCAGACTATAGTTAATAGATTTTATAACAGTCTGCATGATGATTTACGACTTCTTTTGGTAGGACCGAATTTATTAGGATTCCGAGCATTGGTCGAGTCGGCTAGATCGTTAGAAGTAGATTTGGGAAAAGTCCACCAGTCGCCAATGTGCAGGGTACCGAACTCTGCAGTTTCTGCAAAGTCTGAATACCACAAGAGGTGGCATAAGAGTTCTAGAACATCTACAGGTCAAGCTCCATATGCTTTTCATACTTGTGGCAAGTCAAGACACCTTGCTCACAATTGTCGTGCTGATTCCCCGAAGACAACGAAAGCTAAGTCAGGAGCTGTTACAGAGCAAGTTCCACTTACTTGCTATACGTGTGGCAAGATAGTACATATTACCAGAGAATGTCGGAGTGGTACTCCAGTGACCCAGGAGACTAGATCTAGAGCAACCGTTGGGTGAGACCCAACGATATGTTATACTTATGGTAAGCCGGGTCATATAGCCTGTAATTGTTGGAGTGGGCTTCCAAAGATAAAGGAAAAGGCAGGAGGCCATGAGCAAAGCGACGAGGTGACAAGTACGAGTTAGCTTATAGCTTTTGTACCTATGACATGATTAGTTACTGGCTCATGACTTGTGTAAGTAGGCTTTGTTCCACTTTTGGAGGTGGAGAGTATTATTCGTTGCAGGGCTTCTCGCTCCTTAACATCTAAGGTTTTCATTTGGTTCGTCCTAGTGCTTCCTATTGTATTGATTATGTGTATACAAACCAAACGGAAACATTTTCATTAAATATCATAGGTAGTTTGACCTTAGGCATGGACTGACTCTCAGAGCAACATAGGTTGGCTACAACCCTGAGGGTTCACACTGGGGAAAAATACCGAACGCGAGATTAAGTTAGAAATTCTTGAGGGTGCGGAGTTGTTATTAACTCTATTAGAGACTAAGAACCCCAAACCGGGTTTGGTTGGTGTTTCGGTGGTGTCAGAGTTTGCCGTGGTTTTCCTTGTAGATCTCCCTGGAGCTCTACCTCAGAGAGAGATTGATTTCACCATCGAGTTGGTGTTAGGTGCCAAACCTGTGTCACGGTATCCTTACCGCTTAGCACCAAGGGAAATGGCAGAGTTGAAAGCGCAGCTTCAAGAATTGATAGAGAAGGGTATCTGCGTCCAATTTCGTCACCTTGGAATGCCCCGGTCTTCTCTGTGAAGAAGAAGGACGGAAGTCTGCGACTTTATATTGATTATCGGGAACTGAACAAGTTAACAGAGAAGAATATGTACCTGATTCTAAGGATCAATGATTTGTTCGATCAGCTAGTTGGATCGACGGTGTATTCGAAGCTGGATTTGAAGTCTGGTTACTATCAGCTAAGAATCAGGGAAAGTGATATTTCCAAGACAACGTTCAGTACATGATATGGACATTATGAGTTCACGGTCATGCCTTTTGGCCTGACGAATGCACCATCAGTGTTTATGAATCTAATGAATAGGACTTTCAAGGAGTTTTTGGATCTATTCGTGATAGTGTTCATCGATGATATCCTGGTATACTCCCAATCCGAGAATGATCATGCAAAGCACTTGAATATTGTTATAGAGACCTTGAGAAATAATCAGTTGTATGTCAAGTTCTCTAAGTGTGAATTTTAGGTATCTTCTGTAGCATTCCTTGGTCATATTGTTAGTGGTGAGGGTATCATGGTGGATCCGACAAAGGTTATGGATATTCGGGAGTGGCCTGTGTTGTCTTCTATGGCGGAAGTCCGGAGTTTTCTGGGGCTTATCGGCTACTACAGGACCTTCGTGGAGAATTTCTCGTGGATGGCATTACCTCTCATGACCATGGAGAGGAAGGATTGGAAATTTGTTTGGTCGCCAGCATGTGCTCAAGCTTTCGAAGAATTGAAAAGTCGTCTGACCAAGGCGTCTATTCTTTGCTCACCATGTGGGACAGAAGGCTTTGAGATCTATAGCGACGCTTCAGGCAGTAGCTTAGACTGTGTTTTGTTACAGAGTGGAAAGTAATAGCTTATGATTCGCTCCAGCTGAAGGTGCATGAGAGGAATTATCCAGTCCATGATTTGGAGTTGGCAGCTATTCGCGCTGAAGATCTGGAGGCACTATTTGTACGGCGTGAAGGTCGACATTTACACCGACCATAAGAGCTTTAAGTACCTATTGGATCAAAAGGATTTGAACATGCGTCAGCGAAGGTGGACGGAGTTCATTGGGGACTACACATTCCAGATACACTATGTACCTGGCAAAGGTAATGAGGTTGTAGATGCGTTAAGTCGCAGAGCTCCCTCGCAGGCAAATTGGTTAATGATGCATGATGAGCGTCTCGTTCGAGATTTGGAGGCCATAGAGATCTCTTGTGTTTAGGGGTGAGCACAAAAAACCACAAACTGTAAGAACCGCCCGCACCGCAAAAACCGCACTGAATTTTAAACCGCACCGCGTAGTGTAGATGCAGTGCGGTTTTGAAATTTTGTAAACTGTGTGCGGTGCGGTTTTTAAATCTTAAAAACTGCAAACACCGCACCGATAATTTGGGTATTTGAAATTTTTTTACAATTTGAGTGGCCGCACTTATTAAACATTTTGAGTGGCCGCACCTATTTAGCAATTTACAACTCAAATACTGTTCAGGCAACTTTCGCTTACAACCGGCCGCACCTAAAAGCCCTACATTATATTTTTCTATTCAAAATCAACTTTTATCTTTTCGATAAAATGGTCTAAATGCTCCCTTTTCCAATTTACCCTAGCACCCAGCATCCCTCTCTCAGTCTCTCTTCTTCTCACCGCAGTCGTGGACTCCGCAAACTTCATAACCCACCGCCGTCGCCTCCAGAAACTACATCGTCTGTCGCCTACCGCTTCAGTTCGATCTTCCGCCCAATTTTACTGAGCAAGTTATAATTGTTTTACAGTTATTGTAATTGAGTCAATACAAGCTTGAAGCTTGCGATCATGGCTTCTAATAATGCTAAAGGAAAAGAGAAAGCAGTACAAATTGATCTCTTAGACTTTTGTTAGTACTAATTTTTGCTAGATTTCAAATATGTTTTACTAATTTCAATGCCTAAATAAAACATAAAATAAACAATGCCTAAACCACACCGAAACCGCAACCGCACTGCAAAAAACCGCACCAAACCGAAACTGCACCGCTTAATTTCGGTGCGGTGCGGTTTTGCTTGGGCCAAAACCGCACCCTTACGGTGCGGTTGCGGTTTGGGCCAAAACCGCACTGCGCACACCCCTACTTGTGTTGGTAGGAGATCGAGTGCTGAAGCACATTTGATTTGGATTGAGGTACAGTATGACCCGGCTGATCGGATTCGACAGGCTTTGGAGTTGGATGACAGCATGAAGCGGTTCAAGGCTGAGTCTTTGGATTGTTCAAATTCCCAATTTATTGTCGATGATGGGATGTTATGGAAGGACAGCCGTTTGTGCATTCCATGTGTGGGTAAACTACGGGAAGAATTGATGTACGAGGCTCATCATACTAAGTACTCAAATCACCCGGGGAGCACAAAGATGTACAAAGATATGAAAAATCTGTTCTGGTGGTCGGGACTGAGGAAGGACATAGCGCTTTATGCGGCAAAGTGTCAAACGTGCGCCTTGGTGAAGGCGGAGTGCCAAAAGCCTGAAGGATTCTTGAAGCCTTTACCTACACCGGAATGTAAGTTCGATGATATATTCATGGATTTCGTGCACGGTTTGCCGAGATCGCAGAAGGGAAACGACGCCATTTGGGTGATCGTAGATCGTTTGACGAAAGTGTTGCACTTCATCCCGAATAGGAAGGCTATTTCGATGGATAAGCTAGCAAATCTTTATGTGGAGAATATTATTCGTCTACACGGTGTGCCCCGTATCATCGTGAGTGACCAGAATGGGTGTTAATGACTGGAGGTTAGTACATCAGCTGTTGGGGACCAAGCTAAAGTTCAGTACGGCCTTTCATCCACAAACGCATGGTCGGACCGAGAGAGTCAGCAGGGCGATAGAGGACATACTTCACATGTGTGCCTTGGATTTCGGAAAAAGGTGGGAGGATCACCTATAAATGATTGAGTTCGCGTACAATAATAGCTACCAGACGAGTATTCAAATTGCGCCCTTTGAGTCCCTTTATGGTAGGAAGTGTCGTACTCCGTTGTCATGGTTGGAGACTGGTGAGTCCAAGTTGTACAAATGGAAGGAAGTTAAGGATGCGACTTCAATTGTTCGGATAATCCAGGAGCGATTGTTGATTGCTCGGGATAGGCAGACCAAATACTATAACGCCAAGCACAGGAACGTTGAATTTGCCGTAGGCGATTGGCTATATTTCAAGATTGAGCCTTTCAAGGGTGTCTCAAGGGTTCGACGCTTGAAAAAATTGAGTCTGAGATATCTTGGGCCGTTTGAGATACTGGATCATATTGGAGAAGTTGTCTATCGGTTAAAGTTATCAACAGAGTTGAGTGGTCTACACGATGTATTCCACATATCGGTGTTGCGAAAGGCGGTGCAAGAGCCTACGCAAGTGATCACTACAGATCAAGTACTAGTTCATAGTGGGTTGACAACGAAGGTCAAGCCCATTCGTATTGAGGATGTAGAAGTCAAACGACTTCGTAATAAAGAGATCAGGATAGTCAAGGTCTTATGGGACAACTGTGGCTGAGAGGAGCTTTCATGGGAGCGGGAGCAAACTATGAAGTCAGAATTCCCCGAGCTATTCAATTGAGGTACACAGTTTAATGTTGATTAAATTCTTTAGTTTCCTGCATGACTTAATTTCGGGACGAAATTCTTTAAGTGGAGGAGATTTGTAACGCCTCAATTTTCTTAAAGTAGGAAATGGCTTCTGGAAGTTATCGCCCGGCGGTAGCTAGTTACAGCAAGACGGTAGCTCCACGATTAGCGTCGAGAGCATTGAGTGAGGAGAGGTGACTCAATGCCTACTCTACCGGGCGGCAGTAGGTTATTACCGCACAGCGGTAGCTGGTAAATTAAACTAGCAGAGCTCTCGGGAAGCTATCGCCCGATGATAGTGATACCGCTGGCGATAGCTAGGTCAATTAAATTGATGAGGCTCTCGGGATCCTACCGCGTGGCGGTAGTAGATAGCGCGCGGCGATAGCAGAGGGTGTCGTGTTGTAACCGACGATGACTATCGCGTGACGTTAGCATCCTATCACGCGACGATAGTGAAACCGTAACGATGTGGCCATGTGTCGACCTGTGATTTGAGGGCCTGGGCGGTTACACGTGAAACGAGGCGGTACCGCACGGCGGTAGCTAGTTACCGCGCGAAAGTAGCTCTGTTTTTATATCTGGTTCGGCCGTTTTCTCTTCATTATTCTGGAATTGTAGAGTTTGGCTTGGTTTTTTAGAGGAGTAGTAGCGCCGAAAGAGGTAAGATCTTGCCGCCATTCGTGTTTCGGTTCTCGGATTCGCAAGGCGAGTTCGGATTTGGGGAGGCAAAGTCGGAGAGGTCATTTCCAACCGTCTAAATTTCTCCCATGGTGCCAAAGCGTACATCAAGTGTAACGATCCTCTTCCTTGGACATGTGAAGTCCTTTATTCTGGCATTAGAGGGTAGATACTCCACGAAAACATGGATGTGGTTCTTCCGACGGGTAGATCTGTGTATCCTCGTTAGTTTTCATTTAGATCCGGAATCGAAGTACGGAATAGGCATACTGTGTGAAGCTCATCCGGACGGGTTTGTCTGGATTGGTGATGTTTATATGTTTGTATGTATGTATGTATGCCGGAGAAGACTCTGTGGTAGTCGCATAGATTTTCGGAGTCACGAGGTGTGCAGATGACTGCTTTGAGAGTACTGGGGGTAGTCTCCAGGAAAACACCCAAAAAAGAGGAAGAACTGATAGTCTATCACCTACCGCATGGCGGTAGTTCTGCCGCCGATGATAGCTTCCAGTAGGCTATATATTGTTTGTGAAGACTGTCTCTGGGAGACCTAAGGGCTATAATTTGATTGAGCGTTGGCTTAAATTGCTCAGCTTTGGTAGCCATGAGTGCTATCCTAGGATCCTTACAGGGTTATGGATCATGCAGAAAAGGGAAAGGGAATGCTGACCCGCGTCAGGCCTGCAAGCTGGACGATTTAAGCATGTGATATGGCGGAACTGTACCCTCCCCTATGCCGTTCGACTTGGAGTGGTCACGTGTACATCACTGACTTGTCGTAACATTGGGGTGTTGTCTCTGGCCTTGGACTTTGTGAGACTAAAAACTCAAACATTGTTAACCGTCATAGAGAATGGTGGTGCGACCCTTAGGTCATGTGCACTAAGAGTGTGCCTGAGAACACGGGGCATTGGGCGTTTGCGCCAACGTCTGTGGCTAACGGTGCTTAAGTTGCACGTTTTGATTGCCAATATGAGTTTATACTAATGCCTGCAATAAAGGAGCACCGTCACCCCGAGTGAGGGGTGGGGTCGTTATAATTTGGTCAGCTAATGCTGACTGTTGCTTTTTTTGCCACAGTGTGATGGAATGTTGTGTGCAGGTGCTGTTGAGCCAAGCGGGAAGTAGCGGGTTGGAGCCCAGAAATGATGTGCTGGCCCATGAAGGCCAAAGTGTATACTTGTGTTATTTTATCGTTCATGTGTGGTCGGCCCGCGTGCCAAAATATGTAACACATTTAATTCAAGTTGAACATTGTAAGGTCAAGACCCTATTTGTGTATTTATTTTATATTCCTAGTTGTGGTAGTGGACATTCATGTTGTTGTTGGGTTCTATTTATAACCTTTAAATTACTTCCACTAGATTGCACTCTGTGTTAGGATGTGAAACATTGGATTGTGGTTTCAATTTAGTAACTCCTTGGTCTGTCCGTAGTATATGGCGTTGGGCCCCAACCGGACCTTCTATTATATGCTACATGACGGATGGAGGTGTTATAAAGAGGACTTAAAAGAATGAGAAAACACACATATATATCTCACAGAAATCATTCATGCATTTTCAACTCCCAAGTTTTTTGTGAAAAATTTTAAGCAGTGATCAAACATTAAAAGAGGCATCATTCTCCACTCATAGCAAGCATCAGAAAGAGATTCTTACAAGAACCTGCCCTGCAATATTTTTTTAAAGAACATTCCTTCTATCAAGGTTCCTGATCAAGACTTCAACACACTCAAGCCAACTCTTTCAAGTGTTGATCAAGGAAGAGAAGAAGAAGGAAGCATGTCCAGTGCTTCTTACTAAAGACTCAATTCTTGTTTAATTGAGCCATAACTTTGCAAATCTTTTTACTTGTAGGATCTTTTAGATTTGAGTTGTGGGGTTTGTATTAAGCTGAGATGTAGGGCTTGTGTGAAGTCTGAGTTATAGGGCTTGTGTTAAGCCTGAGTTGTAGGATCTATGAGGGATCTGAGCTATAGAATCTTGGGATTGAAGATATGAGTGGTAGGACCTGTGTGAAGGTCTAAGATAGGGAACTTGTGTTCCTGAGTTGTAAGATCTGAGGATCCGAGAAAAAGTTTGGTGAAGTTTGGCCAAAGCTAGCTCTCTGCTAGATAGATGAAGGGGGAAAGTGGATGTACTTATTCTTGTGAAACCACTATAAATCTTTATATGTTGTTGTTTAATTGTTTTAGTTTACTTTATTACCGTGCTCTTAAAAGAAAACATCAAGAAAATCAAAATCAAGTAAAATACTTATTCACCCCCCTCTAGATGAGTAGCAACCCTTGACTTTCGATATCTATATTTAATAAAGTAATACTTATTTTGGTATATATATACTTAACTAAAAAGCTGGTACTTATCTTTGTATGGGTGATCTGTTAACTTGGGTCTTTGTATAAAGTTCCATTGTTGTAAAAACAAACATTGAAATACATAGTGTAAAAAGTTATATCTAGTAGTATTTGTGTGATGCTGTCCTACTATAAATTTTCCCCTCAGTTTTCATTTCATCAATTCATGGCACAAATAGCTTGTTCGGGTATGAATATATTCATTAAATTATAAATATCAATGAGTTACAAATAGTTGCTTGTGGGTACAAATAACAACACCTTTTTTTGTTCCGAGACGATCACAGGAAAGATATATTGAAGTCTTAGGCCTAGCCTGATAAAATTGTTTTAGTTCGGGCCCTGGATATTGATCTAGGATTGGGGCCGTGCGATTTTGATAGGCGGTATAGGCAGTATATCGTTACATCCCTATTTTCTCCAATATTCTTCTTCCTGGGGCAAAATTTTCCTCTATCTCCTCCTCAACAATAACCTTAAATGCGATCATTGTAAAATCAATGTGTTATGAAAAGGAGAAATCATTCCTCGTAATGTAGAGATTTTGGTTAGGATATTTGTTACATAATGAAATTATTTTTCAATAATTCTGTTGCATTGGAGAGAACTTCATTGTATTCGAGATAATTCTATTTTTTTATCTAAGAGACTTTAGTTGTATTGGGAGATGCTAATTGTATCTAAGAGATTATGTGTATTTGAGAGTTTTTAATTGTATACAAAATTTTGCCCCAGGAAATATGCGAGATATTCTAATTTTATCTCAGATATTATAAAAAAGCTCTGAGATATTCGAGTTTTATCTAAAATTTAAAGGGAATAGCCGAGATATTCAAATTTTTTACCAGATTAAAAAAAGCAGAGAAATCACATCTATTCCAAAAAAATTCTGAGATACGTATGTTAATATTTTTCTTCACCAAACCTAGTTGCTCTGAGGTAAAATGGAAGAGAAGGGCTTTGAAGTATAATCTGAGAGTCTTTCCAAAGCAAAATACTTCGAAGGGAAAATGGAGGAAGATGTAAAAAAAATCCTATGCCCATCTCCCAATTAGAGGATGCATCGACTTCAATATCACCTTGTCAGAGTATGCGTCGACTTCTCCTGAACCAAAACAGAGTGGACTATGCATATTACATATATATATACTCGTGAAGATGCTCAAACGACTCCTTAGACAGAGGCTTCGTGAAAATGTCATCAACATTGTCTTGACTTTGAACATACTCCACGACAAGACATCCATCAAGTACTTCTTCCCAAATAAAATGGTGTTCGATCTCGATGTGCTATGTCCGCAAGTGACAAACATGATTTGTAAAAAGCTTAAGCGAACTTTTGCGTTGTCATCGTGGAGCAAAGGTGGACTGCGAACCTTTTCATAAACATCCTCCACTAACCTTCACAACTAAATGTATTCCGGAGCCACCAAAGAAGACGTCTTGTACTCCGCCTCAGTGGTGGAGATAGATACTGAGTCCTACTTCTTACTACACCACGAGATCGTCGATGAACCACACATAAAGATGTACCCGGATGTCGACTTCAGATCGTCAGCATCCCCACCGTAGTCGGCATCTGTGAAACAATGTAAACTGAAGTTGGTGTCTCTTCCAAACAACAAACCCATGTCTGATGTTGATTTAACATATTTAAAAATCCCCTTCGCCGCCTCCAGATGAGTCTTCCTAGGCTCTTGCACATATCGGCTCATTCGTCCAACCGCAAATGAGATATTCGACCATGTAATTGTCAAATAAATCAGACTTCCCATCAGAGACTGGAAGGGATTAGAATTTGGTAAGATCCTTCCTTCACCCTGACGAATCTTCACTCCAACTTCAAGTGGTGTAGAGCAGCGCTTCCTATCCTCCATGCTGAATTTCTCCACAATCCGCTCTGCCTAGGCCTTTTGAGAAATCAGCACCCAACTCTTTTTTCTCTCCACTTCAATACCAAGGAAATGACGTAGCTCCCTCAAATCCTTCATTTTGAATAGGATTGATAGCTCCACCTAAGCATTGTCACATCTTCATCGTCATTTTTTGTCATGATCATGTTGTCAACATATAACAATACAAGCACATGAAGTCCATTCTTCTTCTTCACGAATAGACTCGAGTTGGAATCTGATGCATAATACCTACAAAATAACAAGTATTCCGCTATCTTCCCAAACCAAGCTCAAGGCATCTGTTTCAAGTCATAAAGAATCTTCTTAAGCTTACAGACATGCTCCAGATGTGACTTGGACACATATCCCGGTTGTTGCTCCATTAAAATATCTTTGTCAATCCGACCGTAAAGAAAGGTATTCTTCGCGTGAAGTTACTACAACTTCCAATCATAGGTCGCCTCCAACACAATCACCATCCGCACCGAGTCATCTTTACCACTGGGTTGAATGTCTCCTCATAATATTCTTCGTACTACTGTGAGAATTCCTGATCAACAAGACAAGCCTTAAATCGCTCTATACTGTCATCTGCCTTCTTCTTGACCTTGTATACCCACTTGCAATTGACAGTAGTATTACCATCAACTTTGGACACAAGGTCCTAAGTTTAATTTTTGTTGAGGGCTTCCATCTCCTCATCTATGGCCTTCTCCCACTCCTTCACTCCAGTGACTTACTCAAAACATGATATCTCCCGCTCCTCAAGAGGCTCTACAAAGAAGTACAAACACATGCTAATAAGATTACCTTCTTTATAGTGAGTCAGTGGGACGATAATCCTCTTTGACCTTCACAAAGTCGGACCACTGACCACCCCTCCAACAATATCATCATCATCAACTCCCCCGCCAGTTTAAATTGAAGCATCGCTCCTCCTGCTTCAAAAACCCAAAGCACATGAACTAGAGCCTGATGAAATAGGAGCACCTGGAGACAAAGACAACCCCACCAAAGAGCTATCAATAACTCTTTCTTCCCTTCTTTCTCCTAAACTCTCCTCCAAGGCTATTGTAGAAGCACCTTGATATGAAACCAACTCATCAAACACCACATCATGAGAAACAATGAACTGACATGTAGGCAATTCCATGCACTTCCACCCCCTTCTTCCACTCATCATAGCCAACAAATATGAACTTTCGTGCCTTCACATCCAACTTGGTTCTGAGAGCATCTGAAACGTGTACAAAGCAAGTAACTCCAAACACCTGCAAATGCTTCACACTTGGCTTCTCTCCAAATATCATTTCGTGTGGCGATTTCAGCTCAATCGGACTTTGCGGCAACCTATTGATGGCATACGTGGTGCAAGCCATTCTATCTACCCATAAGGCTTTGGGTATTCCCTTCACATGCAACCAACAGGTGCATGTTTTCTCCAGGTGCTGAATCTTCCTTTTTGCCACTCTATTTTTATGTGGATTGTGAGCCCAAGATAACTACATCCTAATACCACGCTTCCTGCACAAAGTAGAGAACTCGTTAGAAGTAAACTCCCCTCCGTTGTTCATTCTCAGCTTTTTGATCCGCAGTTTCATCACCCCTTCTACTCTCTCCTTGAACTCCACAAATTTCTAGAAGACCTCTGACTTCTCCTTCATAAAGTATGCTCACGTGTATGGAAAAAAGTTATCCACAAGCACAAGCATGTATTGGGTTCCTAAATATGTGGGTGTGGTTCATGGTTCGATTAAGTCACAATGAATACACTCTAATGACACCTTGCTCCTAAAAAGAGACCAGTCAAATGGGAGACTATGTGCTTTCCCAAATTGACATCCTTCACAAACATTACTGTCACTAAATAAAGATAATTTAGACAAGCCTTTCACAAGGCCTCTTGTCATCATAGCCTTCAACTTGTTCATTCCCGCATGACCCAACCTCTCATTCCAAATCACTGCATTATCATTGGTTTTCATCTTGTTCACATAGGAGTTTGTAGATAGCACAAAAAAAATCTTTCATACGCTGTCTGGTGTGAGTGATATCTGCCTTCACCGAAGAGAAGTTTCATAAGAACTTTTCCTCTCTTGACCCAAATAGAATATGGTAGCCTACATCTACCGCATTTATCACTGAGAAGAGGTTCTTCTTTATCCATGTCACAAGATAAACAATCTTCATCTTGAGTACACTTCCGTCACAAGATAACTGGTCTTATTTTCTCCAGTTAGCCTTCGTTCTTCTTCCTCTCTCCACTGACTTTGCCTGATCCTTCCCAGAGCGTCTTCCTATTAGTCATCATCGCTAATGAATGGTATCGGTTTTGTGTTGCGGGACATTGCAAAAACACAACGATTGGTGGAGACCATCGTTCATCACAGCCTTGAAATTCTGCCAGAATTGATTCTGACCCGAACACTGCCATTTTATTCGCCAGCATTCGACCACCCAACTAGTGAGTCGTGCGTTTGTGGAAAGCAATCTGGCATGTTGAACAAGATTTAGGAGAATTGGATCAAGATCCAACTGAAACTGATTGAGGATGGCATGCGGCCTCCTATTTGAATCGATCCGCTTGTGCAACTGTGGAGCAAGCATCCCGACCTGAATGCGTATCTGTTGAAACCGTTGTTCATGATCAATCTGGAACGGTAGTACAGTGTCAACGTGACAGTTGGTGCATGTCTGTCTTGCAACAAAGTTGTCTTTCTTTTCCGCAAGCAATTCAGTGCCCCACAAATCATCGATTGCATCGACACCACCGCATTTGCTCTCTGTGCTCGATACGTGTGCAAGAAGTTAAAGAGCTCGGGCGGCTGTGGTGCCACGTTCTATGTCATGGACAAGGCCAAAACCGAGAAGTTGATCCTGACGCCCATCATCCTTAACTATCCAATGCAAATGTTCAAACAGAGCGCTCACGACGTCGGTCTTGTTCAAATGGCATACGACGTGTACACGTCCCATTATGGTAGTGTTGATGCCTCCTTGGTGATTCGTTGTGCCCGAACGACTTGATACATGCATCAAGCCGCGCTATATCGTGGTCAAGTGTCGTATTATTTGGAAATGCGCGCTCGGGATGCCACACTCCGGCAATCGTCATCGCCTCAGGATCCGACGGTGTTTCCCGATTTTCCATCATTCTTTTAGAATTGCAACAGGTATAATGGCACTCTCGGACCAGTGGAATCAAAGCTGGCAGGCCTGGTCAACGACTGCATTGCTCGCTAACTCCCGTTTTCAACCAAATGAAAGGTGTCATCACTCGAACTCATCTCTCGGTCGACCATCATCACAACGTGCCGGGACACATGAAATTGACGGATGAGTTCAACGGCAGGAAATTCGCCCCAATTAATGGATTGCACTCCATCATGAATGAGCGTCAACAAATCCTCTCCCATCAATTCACAACAACGACGAGCACTGCAGAACGCTGCTATTGGTCGGGGTTTGCTGAAACGTTACAACGCTTACAGTATTGATACGTCGCTGCTCATCATGTACCTAGACAAGTGTTGTGATGATCAGGAATGGCTCAAAGAGTTCGAGAACATAATTGTTCTCCTCAACAATCACCACCTGATCACAAGATACCAGGACAATTCAAACGGCACAGATCGTGCTCGGTACAAAAAAATGCATGCATGTCGTGGCCGAAATCATTATTGGCACTGGATAAGCTCCAATGCGGGAAGGCTCCATCATTGAGGCTAAATTGGATGTATTGTTGGATCACATTGAAAAGTGGGAAATCGAGAATGATGTGCCCCATCCAAGCGCATAGTGACGAGCAAAACTTCTCGCTTGTCATGGGATGTAAAAAAAGCACATTAGAAATTACTTAACGTCGACCATATTTGCGTCGACTACCGTCGTTAATCGCTTCTTTCGTTCGATAAGGCATCGTGGATCAGGGAAGAACAAAAACTTGTGGCACCTTGGACGAGCCATTTGCCTGGAGACTATATCCCTGGAAGGAGGGAACTTGCTGCTCCATGCCGTTGTCGCTCAAATCAACTTTCGAGGCAAACTCCAATTCGATCCTCACTGGGCGTATTTTCCAATCTCTGGGATGCATATCATTCTCACTCAGTATCTCGCACTGTTTCCGACCGATGACATCACTTTCTCGCTTACGTCTCTATCGATGATGTTTCACCTATTGCCTCTCTCGATTGATTATTGTGACGACGAATTTGGATTGACGGTAGCGTTTGGACAATCCCTTCCTCAACTGCCCTAAATTCCTGCAGGGCAACTGAAATCGCTTGGAATGGTCGCAGAATCAATCACCGATAATGCAATTTGGTCGAGTCACACGTTCGATGCATTTGTGTATGATGCCCTTGATGTTGCCGCAGCTGTTATCGAGCGGGCTCACGATGATCATCGCATCATTGAAGAAGATGATGTTGCACTGTAGGACGATAGTGATCTGAACCATGTCGGCGATGCCGATCCGTTGATTGGCGCCGAACCTGGCATCAAAGTCAGCAACGCGCGCCATTCCATTCAGTCCAATCGCAAGCGCCGCAAACCAGGACCAACATGGTATGAGTGCAGCTCTTCATCGAGTCACAATAAAAAACCTCGCAGCCTCAACGCATCGTGCAATGAACGTCAATCGATATTACAAGGGCTTAATCTCTAGGAAGCTATCATGAGCACTTCACCAATGATCAACCCCTTGGAGCGCCGCTTGCTCCAAACGATTGCTCTCAAATTTCTTCTGCCCGATGAACTCCAAGATCTGAAGGATTTCCCCATTGAATCCTTACATCTTCCACAATTGCATTGAATTTGGTACGTTCTTGTCTCGGCTTTGCGTAGCACTAATTTCGCTTTCAAACAGTTTATTCGGCCGAAATCAGAACAGGTCCTGAAATAGTACCTGGAGGTTATGGTTGCCCAAGCCCGATTCAAATTGCCCATTCAACGAGTAGCACCCAAGCGCATCATCATTACTGTCCTGAATCAAGCCACATTAGTGATTGTTCCATTGCAGTCGCCCCTTGTTGTCAGTTTCAACATGATGTAGTTGGAAGAGATCGTGACGACAACTACAACCCGAATCGTCATATTGGCAACTTGAGTCAATTACAGTTCATGTCAACCCCATGCATCGTATCTGCATTCTGCGCCCAAACAACTCATTAAAGGATCATCAGACGATATCATTGATCGGTTGGTTCAGCAAGAGATTGATGTCGGGCATGCTAGCAACAGTCATTGGACCAAAGGGGTTGCCCCCGCGTACACCCGCATTGCTTCTCGTTGCGAGGATCTGCTCGAGATGACCCACACAGAGATCAAGAATTGTCGGGAGAATCTTGCGCGCCTCAAGAAGCGTGCGACATCAACCACATCGGCATGACCAGGTCATCATTCCCATTTGCAATCGCATTCGGAGGCGGCCCACCAGCACAGCGATCCAGGCTCCCTCGACATTCCGCTATTGTCGCAGGCCGAACCATCAGTTCCAACCGCATCTCCGACCATCCCAAATTCAAATCAATCGGTCTCTTCTGCATTCATCACGACGACGGAGGAACCTGGTATGGCCAACACGTCCATTGTCATCGAGATTGATTCGCTTCCACCATTCATGGTCGATCAACAGTTGCCTAGTTTGAATCAAATATTGATGGCCACCGTCCCCGCCCCATCTGCAGGGGAGTCGTTTTCCCAAGCGGAGAAGGAACTGCTCAATTACTTGTTGACCAGTCCAGCAGAGCGCTCTCATGTGAAATCGGCGACTGGTGATCAAACGTCTTGGAAAAGGTTGGCCAAGCATTTATTTTACTGGGCGTGAGTCGCGTGGGTATTGGGGATGAACCAGTTTCGGGCCCGATCCAATGGACAGTTCAAGTAAAAGGACAAGATGATAACAAGAAAAAGAGTTTGCAACACTCTTTGTGAACTGCGTACAGGTAAAAATATTTGACTTTCTCTGTTAGTGCTCAGCTTCATTTTAGGTTTGTTAGTTTTGGCAATTAAACCTTTTAATTTTAGCATTTTCATCTTTTTTATCACTCAACCCCTAATTTACAAAATGCTTACCTATTTTACACCAAATTTTTTTCACAAATCTGGGTTGTGTTTAGGATCACTCTATTACCTGAATAATTTCTTAAGTGCTTACGATTACTTAGTTCTCTGTTATCCTATTTTTAAAATGTTTTCTTCAGGTTTCTTTAAGAATTAGGAAGGAGACATGGTATGGATACAAATTATCAAAATTCCATCACTCAACAAAAACAATCTGGAATTTATTTGATCATCATACAGTTTAAATTGTTTTACTAATATGTAATATTGCAAATGGAGGAGTTCAGTGCTCGAGGATGAAAAAATGCAGCAACAATAACATACATATTTGAACTATAATCTATTTTGTAAGATAGCCATGAAATCTGCTTCAACTTACTTTTTGGCAGTAATTAGTTAAGTTGTTGCTCATTTATCTTCTTTTTTTTGCAAAATGGCTACTAATCTCTACTTCAAAGTGCATTAATGATGAGTTTGAGTTTAGGCTCTTTAAGAAATGGTGGATTTCATTTGCTCCGAAAAGCGAATGTATGGGCAACCATTTTGATGGCCATAATTTACTTTGCTTTTTATTGTATTTATCCATCCATTGAACCTTAATAGATGCCTTGTTTTTTATCCCCTTGCTGCACTTTTTAAAATAATAGTATTGAGTGTATTATCTAAAGAAGTTATACAATCTTTACATGATTTGTATGCATTATTGGCATCTTGATGTTTTTGATAGATTGTTTCATTGAGTCAAAGGTTTAATAAGCAAGAAATCTTATGTAATTAATATCAGTGAAGACATTTATGCAGGTATTTGTAGAAAATATTACAATTTTCTCTTATTTTATTGATGGTATCGAGCTAATTCATATTGTAAAGTGTAAGAGAATATTTTTACATTCCACATTTATGTCATATTGTTTTTACATGCATTTTTTATAATATTATTGTTGAGTGTATTACCCGTGATCCCTTATGGCACTCCTATTTTCAATAATTATAACACTCCATATTCTTTTCGATGAATTTGTTTTCTTCTATTACACTTTTTGCGATAATATTGGTAACATGCCCCCACTGACAAAAGTATTGTGGGTTGAATAACCACAACTCAAACCCTCATATTGAGATCCACTGACAAATGTTATGCATTTTGCAATTTTTAAAGAATATCTTTAATTCTATAAAATTAGCTCCTTTTTCATAAACATGAATCTTTTATGTTTTAATTTAACCTTTGATATTTTCTTTCATCCAAATTATTATTCACTTGCGCTTATGCAATCTCAAATCAGATATACCCTGGTGAAATGTGATATTTGATCTAAATTTTTCTGATAGTTGGTGAATTTGCATTGAATTTGGAATTTTATAGAGGATTTGAGGAATTTGAGATGACTGAGGGGTCTTAGAATGGATGCAAGTGTGGATCCAACTGCACCTGTGATTCCTGCACCTGCAAGTGAGATGAACTTGAAGGAAGAAGATGGAGTTTGACCTAGTGTTTTTGTTCCTGTGTGTGTTCTATGACTCTATGAAGAAAAAAATGTGTGCATGGTTGCTACAAGCATGCTTCTATGATGCAAGTAACTTATGTTTGTATTGTGTTGCCTTGGTGGGAACTATGTTGATGATGATATGAATGTGGCTCCATCTTTTTAATGTAATTTGGTTTCCAATGTCATTTTGTTAAACAAGTTATCATGTGTGGTCAATTATACAATTGAGTGTGCATTATAAAAAAAAGTGTGGCTCGGGGCTAGGCGTGGGTAGTTGTTCTACGTAAGAAATTTTAGAATAAAATAAAAGTTATTTTGATGTGCACATAGTCAATACTTCTAACATTCTCCTCCTCATCATTTTTCTTGGATGCACGCCAATCTCTCTCTCCTTTTCTCTCTCTCAGTCTCTTGAACTTTGTTTCCATGGCTGTGCGTGGGTCATATATGAGCTACTTCATGAACATACATATTAAGTTTAAAAAATATCATAAGACTAACTTCTCTTAAATTTTTAATCTTTAAAGGATGTGGTGGTGCTCGGAGCTGATGTGGTGTTCACGCAGATATTTTGTATTTAAATTTATTAAAAATTGAATAAAATGATTTAATATTATAATTTTATAGCTTGTATACTTTAGTTCTAGCCATAAAATAAAATTAATTATTTTTATCGTACGGCGTTGTCTTCCTTCCTCCCTTCCTTCATTTTTTTCTTCATTTCTCTCTTCTCTCTCTCCCTCTCCCCCTTTCCTTCTCCTCCCCCTCTTTTTCTTTCTCTTCCCTCCCCTTTCTTTCCCTTTCATACCAGAGAGGAACCCGACACCCCCCCCCCCCTTCCTCCTTTCTATAACTCATAATTCGATGTTGTTAATTCTTTCCCCTCTCCCCCCCCCCCCCGCTTCTTTCTATACTGCATAATTCGACGTGTTAATTCCTGTTAAAATTTCTCAAAAAATTGGGTGGAAATCGAAAGAGACTACAACGCAAGAAAAAATCAGTAGTAACAACAGCGCAAGAGTCTCCAATTGAAATTAACTTATTTACAGAGTGAGGAATACATTGCAAGACATGATTTACAATGTAAGTAAGAGAAACAGAAATCTGCAACAAGAAGTTAACCGCGCGGACAACAAGTTGTAACCGCACTAGTCGTTAATCCGCAAGCCGAGTCCGTCGAGACCACTGAAGTCACCTACCCGCGACTAGCCGCGCGGACTGCTTGAAGATGAAATGCTGAAGGAACTTGAACAGAACCTGTTGATAGACCGGCTGAACTGCTCTGCTTATCCGCAACACGGAGGAAGAGATCAAGTCGCAGAAACCGTGACCTACTACTAACCGCTGATTGACATCCGCGAACTGTTCCAGCTTCCACTTGTTGCTCATTCGTCTGATGTTAGCCACACAGCCTGCACAGAATCAACTTCCTTAGGTGCAGTTGTTAGAAAACCGTAACCGCAAAAACAAAGCACGAGCTAGTTCTCACTGTTCACTGTCTATTATGATGGGTCGAGGGCTCCTATTTATAGGTGTGAGGAGAAGTGTCGTCACCACCTATAGCGATAGGATAACCTATCTTCAGACCTGTAGGCTAACATCACATATCCACACAAGTGCGGATACAAGAACCAGTCTGCCGCTAAAGAAAGGCTATCCGCAAGAAGCGCAGATACCATGCTTTGTCCACAAGAACAACCAGATCGCCAAGCTCGCAGACACAACTTTAGTACATGCAAGACTCCGGCCCACGACAGCCATGCTGCCATCTTGTCGAGCTCGGCGAGCTCAAGAAGCAGTTTGCACCACATGTGATCTCGGCGAGCTAGGCCACAAGCTGGACTTGTTACACAAGACCAAGTCAATAACGAAAAGCTTCGCTGTCTCCAACCAAACCGCGCCACCGGAATAAGACCGCGCCTAAGCTGAACAACACCAGTCTGCCCACTTGTGGACTGCTCCATCAGATAGTGCAGCCTCCAGGCAAACTGTCCGAGCAACTGTGTCGACCTCCACGATCTAACAACCAGACCGCGGATAAAGAAACAAGCCGGACACCGAGGAGCTCCAGAAGAGTTCGCAACAACACTAATGACGGACTCGACGAACTCTAGATGAGTCCGCCACATCCGCTATTAGCCAAACCCTAACTTCCCGGATTACCAAGGATGCTAACTGAGCCAGACCGCAAGAGATAACTGACACCTGCCAAAGGCAGTCTGCCAAAACTGTCCACCAGGCCGCGGAGGACTCTGCAGTCTGTGCGATCTAGCCAGTCAAACCTCCCAACTCTACTTTCACTCTCACTTCAACAATTTCAAAACTCTCCCTTGAAGTGACAAGTAGAAACCAGCTCGAGAAATCCTCGCAACCGAAAAAAATGATCCATATGATAGTGGCTTCGTAAAGATGTCTGCGACATTGTCCTCGCTCCCCACATGCTCAACCATAAGAGACCCATCCAGCACCTTCTCCTGAACAAAGTGATGTTCAATCTCGATGTGCTTCATCCACGCGTGACAAACTGTATTGTTGACCAGTTTAAGAGCACTCTCATTGTCACCGCGAAGCAGAGTAGGACTTCGTACTTCCTCATGGATGTCATCCACTAATCTCCTAAGTCAGATGGCTTTCGGAGCAGTCAAGGCCGAAGCCTTGTATTTCGCTTCTGCAGTGGAGACGGGTACCGAATCCTGCTTATTACTGCACCAAGAAATAGATGTCATCTGTATCTCCTCCATAATCAATATCCATATAACTGTGCAGACTGAAGCTCGTGTCCCTCTTATAAAAGAGACTCTTCTCTAAGGTTGACTTGACATACTTAAGAATTCTTTTAGCTGCCATCAAATGAGGTTTACGTGGCTCCGTCATATACCTACTAGCTCGCCCCACCGCATAAGTAATATCTGACCTAGTAATTGTCAGATATATGAGACTCCCCACGAGAGCCCGGAATACCAAAGGGTCTGGAAAAACCCTTCCTTCATCCCGCCGAAGTTTCAGACCGACCTCTAGAGGAGTAGAACTTTTCTTCCCTTCCCGCATGCCGAATCGCTTGATGATTCTCTCCGCATAACCTTTCTGGGAAACGAGCATGTCATTCTTCTGCCTCTCCACCTCGAGTCCAAGGAAATGGTGGAGCTCACCCAGATCTTTCATCTCGAATCGAATAGCTAGCTCAACCCTAAGGCTAGCTACTTTCTCCTCTGAGTTCCCCGTGGAGACCATATCGTCAATATATAATAGAACGAAGACTTGAAGCTCCTGCTTTTCCTAACAAAAAAACTTGAATCTGAGTCAGAAGCAAAGTAGCAATAGAATTGGAGATATTATGCGATCTTCCCGTACCACGCCTGAGGCGCATGCTTCAGACCATATAAGCTTTCTTAAGCTTATAGACGTGTCCAGGATGATCTTTAGAGACATAACCAGGTGGCTGCACCATGAAGATATCATTGTTAATCTCGTTGTAAAGGAAAGCATTCTTTACGTCGAGTTGTCGAATCTTCCATCATTGGCAAGCCGCTCGGGAAATCACCACCCAAACTGTAGTCATCTTAGCCACCGGACTGGACGTCTCTTCATAGTCCTCCCCGTACTGCTGTGAGAACCCCCTGAGCTACAAGGCGAGCCTTATAACGCTCGATGCTATCTTCAGCCTTCTTCTTGAGTTTATAAACTCACTTGCATATAACAGGAGTGATGTCATCGATCTTGGGTACAAGATCCCAAGTCTCGTTCTTCCTAAGTGAGGTCATCTCTTCATCCTTAACATCTTCTCACTCCTTTATGTTAGTGGCGTTCTCAAAGCTCGACAACTCCCGTTCATCCAAGGGACTTGCGAAAAAACATGAGGCGAAACTCCATATTCCCGTCTCTATACCGAGCTGGTGGAATAATTGTTATCTCGGACCTCCGCATGGCTTGACCCTGATCCACCACTTCTGCTGCTTCTTCTGACCTAGCTCTGATCCAGGGTATCCCAGGAGCATCGCTCCCCCTACTTCCAAAACCAGAAGCCTCTGCTCCAGAGCTAGACGTCATCGGAGCACCTGGTGACATAGACAACTCTACCAAAAGATCCCGAGCAGTTTTTCCTTGTCCCCATTTTGACCTGCTCTCCTGTAGCTCCACAGATGAGCTACCTAGATATGATGTAAGTTTGTCGAAGACAACGTCTCTTGAGACGACAAACTTCTTTGTTGCAGGATTCATGCACTTCCATCCTTTTTTTCGCTCATCATAACCAACAAAGACTACCTTTTGTGCTTTTGCATCTAGCTTTGTCCTAAGAGCGTATGGAATGTGCACGTAACAGGTAGATCTGAACACCCGAAGATGTTCAACACTGGGCTTCTCTTTGAACATCAACTCATGAGGAGATTTCATGTTGTTCGGGCTGAGAGGCATTCTATTGATGATATACGCCGCACAAGTCATTCCCTCCGCCCAGAAGGCCTTGGGAATGCCTTTGGCGTGAAGTCAACACTTGCAGGTTTCCATCAAACGACGGATATTATGTTCTACAATTCCGTTCTATTGTTGAGTGTGAGCACAAGTAAGCTCTCTCTGAATGTCGAACTTTCTGCAGAAGTTAGAGAACTCAAGTGAAGTGAACTCTCCGCTATTATCAGTTCTCAATTTCTTTATCCGCAGACCGAACCGACTTTCCACAAGCTCCTTGAACTCCACAAATATCATGAACGCATCTGGCTTCTCTTTCAAGTATACCCAAATATACAAAGAAAACTCATCAACAAGAACAATCATATACATGCTACCACCGAAACTGGGAGTGATGGTAGGTCTCATTAGATCACCGTGGATGCATTCTGGCGGTGCTCTACATCTTGTATGTGATATGTCAAATGAAAGGCGATGTTCCTTTCCATACTGACAACCCTCACAGACATTACTGTCACCAAAAGACGAAAGACTAAGCAAGTCATGAACTAGACCTCTAACCGTCATAGCCTTCAGCTTATCCATCCCAACATACACAAGTTTCTCATGTCAAATGGCAGCGATGTCGTTAGCTCTCATCTTGTCAACATAGGAACTTGTCACCAACACGAACAAGTTCTTTTCTCTCCTACCAACATGAGTAACATCAGCTTTCACAACTGACACGTTCTTGAGAAACTTCACTTTTGTTGGGCCGAACAGAACGTGATACCCAGCGTCAAGGACATTGGTCATCGAGAAGAGTTATTTCTTCATCCTGGGCACGAGATACACACTCCTCAAAATGAGTGGCCCCCAATCACTGCTTAAATAAACTGATCCCTCCTTCTCTACCGCATGTACAGTATCATTAGCAGTAATAATGACATTATTACCATTATAATCCTGCAGAGAAGATAATTTTGACTCGTCCCCGGTGAGGTGATGACCACACCTCGAGTCCATAATTCAGTCCTCCTGATAGTTGATGGAGGAAAGTTCCCGAACACAAGTGCCCGTTATGAAGGCACTCCCCATCCTCCTTCCTCAAATTTAGACTCAGTCTCCTCCTTCCCTGCAGCATGCCCCGACTGAAAATTAACCATGCATCCCCTGCGGATGTGACCAATTTTGTTGCATCTGTAGCATCGAGGTCCTCCCCGCTTCTTCCCGTCATCAAGCTTAAGAGGTTTGCTCATTTCCTATTATGATGAAGAAGACGGACTATCGCTAGCATGTGTCTTCTTCTTCTTGTCTCATTTCTTCTTCTTACCAGAGAAGAGAGTTTAGCCATCTCTCCCTGAGACCGAGACTCCAGTCATTTGCTTTGCTAAGCTTTTTTGTGAAACCAACAGATTTTTCAGCTCAAGCAGTGATAATTGATTAGCCCAGCCTTGCACAGATGTCACAAAGGCAACATACTCCTTTCGCAAGCCGTATATGATGTGCCTCTGTAGCTTCGACTCTGACATCGGCTCTTCCAGATCCAACACAGTAATCTCAGAGTAGATGTTCTTCATTTTCAAGAAGAAAGAAGAAATAGACATATCACCTTGAGTGGCCTTTGCCAGCACATTTTCTAGGAACTGTAGTCAAGCTATATTCTTCTTGTTTAGTAGGTCATCCAAGCCCATCCAGATTTCAGCTGCTGACCGACATTCGATGATGTGGTCAAACAGCTCCGGTGAAACTGCACGCTTCAAAGCGAAGGATGCCTTCGCATTGGTTCACTTCCAAGCTTTCACCGCTTCAGCATTTTCACCAGCAGCAAGTACTTCTTGTCAGTTGTCACAACTGACAACTTCCCAGAGATCCTCGCCAAGAAGATAACTCTCCATGCAAGACCTCCATCTTTTGAAGTTGCTCTGCGTCAAGAGTTCAATTCCAATTCCTCTTACAAAATCGACTTCCATTGCAACCAACTGATTCACTTGATCTTCACAAAGGAATAACAACCTGAGATTGGTGAAATGCTAACTCTTCAACACTCATCTAATACCATGTTAAAATTTTATAAAAAATTGGGTGGAACCCGAAAGAGGTCGCATGAACACTCAACCACAATCAAAGACAAATAAAAAATAGTAGCAACAGCAGCACAAGAGTCTCCAATTGAAATTAACTTCTTTATAAAGCGAGGTATACATTGTAAGACATGATTTACAATGTAACCAATAGAAACAGAAATCTGCAATAAGAAGTTAACCGCGCAGACATCAAGCTGTAACCGCACTAGTCGCTAGTCCGCAAGTCGAGTCTGCCGAGAACGCTGAAGTCACCTACCCGTGACTAGCCGCACGGACTGCTTGAAGATAAAATGTTGAAGGAACTTGAACAGAACCCGCTGATAGACTGAGCGAACTGCTCTGCTTATCCGCAACCCGGGGAAGAGATCAAGTTGCAAAAACTGCGTCCTACTGCTAATCGCTGACTGTTATTCGCAAACTGTTCCTGACCAAGCTTCCACTAGTTGTCTAACTGTCTTATATTAGCCACACAGCCTGCACAGAATCAACTTCCTTAGTCGCAGCGATTAGAAAATCGTAACTGCAAAAACAAAGCGCGAGCTAGTTCTCACTGTTCACTGTTTATTATGATGGGCTGATGACTCCTATTTATAGGTGTGAGGAAGAATGTCGTCGCCACCTACAGCGATAGGATAACCGCTCGTCAAACTTGTAGGCTAACATCACATATTCGTACAAGTGTGGATACAAGAACCAGTCTGTCGCTAAAGAAAGTCTATTCGCAAGAAGTGCGAATACCATGCTTTGTCTGCAAGAACAACCAGATCGTCAAGCTTGCAGACACAACTTTAGTCCTCGCAAGACTCCGGCCCGTGACAACCATGTCGCCATCTTGCCGAGCTCGGCGACCTCAAGATGCAGTCTACACCACAGGCGATCGCGGCGAGCTAGACAACAAGCTGGACTTTGTCACACAAAATCAAGTCAATAACGACAAGCTTCGCGGTCTCCAACCAAACCGCGCCACCTGAACAAGATCGCGCCTAAGCTGAACAACATCAGTCCACCCACTTGCGGACTGCTCCATCAGACAGCACGGGCTCCTGGCAAACCAGTCCGATCAAATGTGCCGACCACCATGATCTAACAACCAGACCGCAGACACAGAAATAAGCTGGAAACCGCCGAGCTCCAGAAGAGTTCGCAACAATACTAATGTCGGACTTGGCGAACTCCAGATGAGTTCGTCACATCTGCGGTTAGCCAATCCTAACCGCTCGGATTACCAAGGATGTTAGCTGAGCCAGACCGCAAGAGATTACCGGCACCTGCCAAAGACAGTCCACCAAAATTGTCCGCCTGGCCGCGGCGGACTCTGCGCTCTGTGGGGTTTGCCTGAACCTTTTTTCTTTCTCTCTTTCCCATGTTCAAAAATCGTACGGCCCCGGACATAGATCTAAATCCAGACTCTGAACTGTAAAATTTCTCCTAGCCTGGACCTCCTTCCATCTATTTATACGCCTCCACTCCAACCCACGTTCTCAACACCACCATTATTCAGACCATTCATCATCCCTCTCTAAAAAAGCTCCCACTCTCTCGGTTTTGAGCAGCAATGGCCACTACAGTCAAGTTCCTTCTTCTCCTCGCTGTAGCTTGCTTCGCCATTTTAATGGCCGAATCCAGCTCCGCGGTGAGTCTTTTTAACCAAATTAAATCATTAAAAGTAAGATCTGATCTCGGTCTTTAGGGTTTGCTAGTCGGATTTATACTAAATCTGCCATTTCTCGCCCCACATTCTGTTGAAGATTTTGGCTAATAAGGCAAGCCATGAAGAGGACGCATATCGACAGAACAAGGTACGCTGCTTTAGATTTGCGCGAAAATGCTCAAATCTGCGGCTAATGACCTAATTTTGTTTTTCTTCTCTTTGCGATTTTTAGGCGAACTATGGACAAGGCAGCCTGAGGCGATACCGTGAGTATTTCTCCTTCAGCTTTCTTCCAATTTTCTCATGTTCCCTGTTCGGTTTATGAACTTGTGAATCTCTGTTCAATTTCTTTATTATCTTTTTTATATTAATGTCAGCTTAGTGCTGATTTGGGGAGATTCTCTAGCTCCGTTTGGGACAGTGGTGGCGGATCCTCCCCTCCGGCGATGTAAAATGGAGCTCACAATGAGTTTTTATTTTTGGGCCTTTCCCGCGGCACCGTGGCTCCAAAATGGATGCTAACACAGATTTCTCTGTTTGCATTACTATCCCAACGAAAGAGTTAACACACACAAACAAACAAAGCTATATATATAAAATAACTTAGAAAAAGTGAACATAAAAAAATTACATGATTAGTGAAAATTTGGTGATAAATAATTAAATAGCTTTTAATAATCCACTAATGGAATATTAGTACCTAAAATTAGTGAAACTATTGGTGGGCTAGTTAAAGGCCATGTGCAAAGTTTGCTTTATTTCAAGTGTAGTGATTTTTCAGGCTCATATCATATACTTATTTCAAGGGTCCTAATATATTGAACCAGTATTGTGAAATAGATAGTATTTGGTGGTTGTTATTAGCACTGCACTTTTGGATATTCGCACTTTTTTTACTCTTAATTTTCTGCGCCTTTTGAAAATACTCATTGTACATGCATTTTTATGAAAAGTGTTCAACACGAAAGTTGTAGATCTCGACGAGATCTAAAACTTTCGTGTTGAACACTTTTCCTAAAAATGCATGTATAAAGCGTATTTCTAGAAATACGCTCAGATTTCGCGCCTTTTGAAAATACTCCTTGTACATGCATTTTTAGGAAAAGTGTTCAACACAAAAGTTGTAGATCTCGACGAGATCTACAACTTTCGTGTTGAACACTTTTCCTAAAAATGCATGTACAAGGAGTATTTTCAAAAGACGCGAAAAATTAAGAGTAAAAAAAGTGCGAATATCCAAAAGTGCAGTGCTAATAACAATCACCTAGTATTTATGTAATGGTCAATATCTATTTTTGATTGATCCAACGGGTCACTAATCCGGATTAGGATTCTCTCGATTTGGAATCTCAAATAAAGATTAATTCATGATGTGGATGTTTTCTCACTTTATTTAATGGTGTAGAATTTTTTTGATCAACCTGAAATAGATCTCGATCGTTAAATGAATATTATTTATTTCACTTCAATGGAGAGGATACTAATCCTGTTCTTTTATATTTTTTGTTTAATCAAAAAATTATACACCATTAATGCTTTGTTTGGGGGGACTTATTTTCACCAGTCAAGCGGTTACGACCGCATGAACTCGACCAGTGAAAATAAGTCCCCACAAACGGAGCCTAAATCACGTGAGAAGGCATCTACGCTATGAAATGAACCTTCATTTGAGATCCTAAATAAAGAGAATCTCTCCTAATACAAACTTTTCAATATAGCCTTATGCAAGATCATAGAACTATGGTTTACATGAAACCAAAAATCAAGCAAGATTAAAAAAAAAAAACATCTTTCCCCTCATGCTAATGAGCTATCATTTCTTCCTTCTCCCAGAATGCCCCTCTCAGTGCAGTAGGAGATGCTCGCAGACTCAGTACAAGAAGCCATGCCTCTTCTTCTGCAACAAGTGCTGCAACACGTGCCTCTGCGTGCCCCCAGGATATTATGGGAACAAGGGGGTCTGTCCCTGCTACAACAACTGGAAGACCAAGAGGGGTAGCCCAAAATGCCCCTAGAGCTCATCATAACTCTCCCCTCATTACCCTCACCTAACCTATTTATATCCCTACTTTTGAATGTGAGCCTATTTTTTAATGTGACATGCACTCCTCCTACCAACTCTTCAATGCCCAACCAACCCTTCAAAGCGCTTTTATTTGGAGTATGATGTTTGGTGAGAGGCATTTTTAAGAAATTCTAAAGCTTTATTGGATCATTGTTCCCAATTTTATATTTGTAATGGGCTATATTATATTAATGAATTTCAGTAGTTGATTTTCTTAACCCATAATTAAACTGAGTATTGTAATGGGAAGGATCAATTCTATGCCTTTGAAGAATACCGAAAATTTTTAGGTACACGCGGGTATAGGGAGGATGGTGCCCGCGATGCATTGGGAGCCGTCCGATCAACAAAAACTTATGCCTATTTTTAAATATATTTTTCTCCCTTTAATGCTGACGGTCAGATCTCAAATCCAACGCCTAAAAGTGTATTGCACCTACCTCTATGTACCCACGGGTACCTAAAAATTACTCGAAGAATACTGTGTTTTACTGCATGTGAGGGTGTGTTAAATATTTATCTAATCACATATTATAGATCTCATTGATTTGATGTTGCGTGCTTGGGTTTTAATTGAAGAACAGGATTTCCTAGCAGCAAACCGTGAATAATTTTAGTTCACAGAATAGCCATGACAAGCAAGGTACTGTGGGTGCACATGTCAATCTGCTAGTATTATTATTAAAATTGAATTACTTCGATTTTACAACAACAAAAACACTATTGTCCGAGTGGGTCGCAAACTAGTCGATACAACCCGCTCGATGAGAAGTTTAGGCTCAGTTTGGCATGGTGGTGGCAGTCATGAACATGAGGGGTTAAATTATCATTTGTTATGTTGTCGTCTCTCCTAAACTTTCGTCAAACTCCTTTCTTGATCGGGGATATTTTTGGAGTCCACTTCAATTATGTAATCTTCAATATTCCGGTATTTATGGAGGATTTCTTTGAAGGGATATTTGATCACCTTCCATTGTTGCCGCCAACCCGTTTTGAAGACCGCTCTAAATTTGACATCTTCATTAATCTGTGATGATGGAGGACTTTAGGAAGGGATTGATCTTCTTTCATGATGGCCGCCATACCTATTTTGGGTTTCTTCCACCGCCTATATATAGTGGCGTGGCCGGCCATCCAAGAGTGCAGCGCAGCAGTCAAGTTTCGGCCGAAGATCGTCGGCTTCTCTTCGAAGCACCTACCGCCGACTTTCTCTTCATGTCGGCCGCCGAATCGGAGGTCCTTCTTTTTTTGTAGTCGACATTCGTCTCTAGTCGCCGTCTTGATTTCTCTCTAGTCGCCGTCTTGATTTCTCGTTGCAACGTCTACGGCCGGATCTTGGAGGGTTCGAGATTTTTTCATTTTTCTCATTCTATTTTCTCCCTCCATTTTAGCCGTATTGTATGTTTGAGGCAATTAATAATATTATTGATCTCTGTCTGCACAGTGGACGTACCTATTTGATTTTTTCGGAGAACCACTTAAATCTCGGCGTTCTTCTTTTTGTGGTGTTTATCATTTATTTTTTGCACATTATTATTATCTTTCGTAACAATAAATTTGACCGTTAAAAATTTCACTTGAACAGGAGAATTTTATCCGCACTCGGAGACCCGTTTTCATAACAATCATTCGTTAATGCCCACCTAAGAAACTTCATCCAATTTTATGTTCAAATGGATGATGTTTGTTAGGTGCTACTTAACGAATGACGGTTTAACCCATGAGTTTACTACCGCCACCATTGTGCCAAACGGAGCATTAATTATTTTAAATTTAAGTTATTTTAAATCAAAATAAAATCATGATGCATTTTTGCGTTTTTGAGGGCTGCTATAAGCAGTTCAAAAATGACTATTTACACTCCAAAAATAACATAAAGTTATTCATTTTATTCACAATTCAAAAATATGAGTCTCTTCGTGAAACTCATCTGCATTTTGAAATTTGTCATGCTTTAACTCTTCAAATGGTAGGATTCCCGCTTGTGGCAATGTCATCATGACGGTGTTAGGTTCACAAACTCGTAGTTTAAAGTAAACTCCGTTGGCGAAGTTGGATTGGGGTTTTTTTTTGAATTAACGATATCAATGGACTGTAAATAGTCAAAGTTGGACTGCTTATAATATTGTTCTTTTTAATGCAAATAAAATGTCAGACACTGACACTCAATAAGAAATTAGAAAAATGATTTAATTAAAATTATTAAATAATAAAAACATAATTCGGTATATGTTTACACAAAAAAATATTTAAAGTTAATAAATAATAGTATAAATATATAATACATTCATGAACATGTACATGCATGGGTGGAACTAGTCCTGGGCACGGTAGGGCACGTGCCCGACCGCTTTTTCCGCGATCTTAAACGGGGGAGAAGAAATCCCCCTAGCCTCAGTTCCCGCTGCTCCCGTGCCCTAGCTGTCCGGCTGCTCCCGCTGCTTCCGGCTGGTATTATCTTCTTCTTCTTCTTCACTGATTTCTTAACTGATTACCACTTAAAACCATTCATTTATGGACTGATTATCAGTCCAGAAATATGGAGATTTCTGGACTGAAATCAGTCCAGAATCTCCAGATTTCTGGACTAAAATCAGTCCAGAAATGAGCATTTCGCATTAATTTTTTTTTTTTGTAGTTGATTGGGAATACTCCTCTGGTGTATCTGAACAATATTACTAGCGGCTGTCATGCTCGGATTGTTGCTAAATTAGAGATGATGGAGTCATGCTCCAGCGTCAAGGATAGGTGATTTTCCTTCCTTTTATGGCAAAAAAAAATTTCAGGGCTGCTGCCCTCGAACCCCCGCTCAGGGCCGCTGCCCCCCAAATCCCTCGAATTGACAATAGTTAAATTGTGCCCGTGCGACTTCAAAATCCTAGTTCCGCCACTGTGTACATGCATGACTGACTTTGTGGCGGTTTAATAATTAAAATTATTAAATAATAAAAAACGTAATTTGGTATGTCTATATTCTATACTATAAATAAAGAATTATGGATGACGTTTAAAAGCCATATAATCAATCTCAGCATTTGAATCATGTTAATCGCGTCTGTAAATAAAGATTTCTCCAAAATTTGTCTTCTCTTGCTACAGGAAAATCCCGAGGCCCCCCATCGCAAACTCATGCTTCACCATGTTGTCGCCGGTGGAGCCACTAACGCTTTACTGAAGCCCACCTGCGAGCTCGTTGGGGTCTGATGAACCCGTCGGGGGTTGTCCGGTGACGAGCGAGCAGGACCACTACCGGTGGTGGTCCTGCCCGTGAGCCCCAGTTTTAGGGCTCACGGGCAGGGCCATCGCCGACAGTAGCCCTGCCAGTTCGCCGTCGGACAACCCCCGATGAGTTTGTCAGGTTCCGGTGAAAGTCTTGATTTCAAGATCAACTAAACACCTAGAGGAGGAGTGAATATGTCCAATTTAATTCTAGACTACTTAATAGTTAATGAAATCTGATTCTATATCTTTATTACTATCTCTGTCAGATAAGGCAAAAGAGATATTCAACAACTATAACTCAATCACAGTACAACAATCTCAGCACATAACACACAGATTTATAATGGTTCCACAATTGATGGGTACATCCACTTTCCCCCTTCGCCTATCTAGCAATATACTAGATTCGACCAAACACCTTTTTCTTTCTTTCTCAGATCCTCATATCTTACAGCTCAGAGCTCAACTGACTCTTACAACACAGACAATACAAGTCTTACCACTCAGATCACCAAGATACTACAGCTCAAGTTCTTCCCAAGAACTCTACCTCAGAGTGAATCCACACCCCTACACCTCAGGCAATCCTGCCCTACCTCAGAGTGATCTACAGTCCTACAACTCAGGCAACCCTTGCCCTACCTCAGCCTTTATAACACAGGCTTACAGCTCAGGTACTTAGTCTTACCACTCAGATTCAATAAGAATCCTACGCAAAATATCAAAGAATTGAATTACAGACACCAGAGAAAATTCTCTGTGTCTGTCTACCTGTACTGAGCAGATATCAGCCCTATCTTCGTCTTCACAGCAACAAGATGAGAAAGCAATCTTGAATTTTAGCCCGGCTTGTTCTGGAAGCGACTAGCAAAAACTTCTGCTTCTTCTTCTTCAGGAATCTATCCCGATCTGGACTGAGCAGATATAACCCCTTTCTACTTCTTCAAAGATTCAGCGAATGATCTTCAGATTCGGCATGGCTTGAATCGTGAAGATACTTTCAGCTAGGGCTCACCTAGACTGATTTGTCTCTCTCAGAGAAATACTCTGAACTTGCAGTAGCAGATGTTGAATGCCTCAGCGAACTCAGAACCCCTTCAGAATTTCTGATTGAAGTTCTTGGCTCTGCAATAATGGCGGATAAAGACGACAAACTCCGCCTCTCGTTTTTTTTGAATGAGTTAATTTTTAATCAAAAAAGCTCATTTCTTAATCTCGATCTCAGCTGCTATTTATAATCCTGTCAATTAACGAGATGATCGACACGTGTCCCAGATTAATCAGCGTTTAACACCTCAGCTTAATCAAATTGAGATTTACTGTAGACTTATGGCGACGTTAATGTCGATTTGCAACGAATCTGAAATTTGTTGACTTGTTGGCTTTACTGACGTCAACATCATTCTGGACTTAGCCAAAATCAACTATCTTTTCAGAAATTTTGCATTTGACAAACTCCAAGTTCAGTTCAGCGAACCCTGAGCTCAGCTCGACGAAATAGTGAAAGAGATGTAAGCTGAGTTCGACAAATTCTGGACTTCGTTCGATGAAAGCAAAGTTTAGCTCGACGAATAGTGGATAAGCTGAGTTCGACGATTCTGAAAGCTGAGTTTTTCTTACAGATGAAAGTTGAGTTCGACGAATTCTGAACTCTGTTCGACGAAAGCAAAGTTTTGCTCGACGAATAATGAATAAGCTGAGTTCGACGATTCTTGACTTAGAAAATTTCTTCAGCTCTGCTAGGCGTTGAGTGTGTTGACCTCACCAACCGCTATTTCCCGTTAGCCCATTCTTCAGCTATCTGTATGATGACATTGAGAGTGTTGAGTGTATAAGCTTCAATCAATGCTATTTGTCTTAGCCATATTCTTCTGCTTTCCTATCTGCTAAAAAGCGTTGAGAGCGTTGAGTGTATAAGTTTCACTCAACGTTTTTATACTTGGCCTGAATTCTGATTTCTTCACAGAACGACTGGACTTAAAGCTTTTAAACTTGGCGTTGAGTGATGAAGCTTCACTTAACGCTTTTGTACTTAGTCGATTTTTTTGTCTCCTTATACATTGACGTTGACAGACTTAGCATGACGTTCAGTGATGAAACTTAACTCAACGCTTTTGTACTTAGTCGATTTTCTAGCTTTCACTGCTTAGGTTTTGACAAGATAACCTTGACTCAACGATTCTGGTCATATGGCGTTGAGAGTGTTGAATGTATATGCCTCACTCAACACCCGTGGACTTAGCCATATTTCTATCTATGCAATACTGTAAGCGTTGACTGCCGCTTTCTCTTAGCACTATTAATTATATGGCGTTGAGTGAGCTTTCCTCACTCAACACTTCTGGACTTAGACATTTTTCTGAATTTCCAGTCTCACTTTGAGTCCACCTGTCATTATCCCTTGAACTATCTGTCCAATCATTGTGAAAAAGACCAACCTGTATACATGAACTTAAACATACATCAAATATAACTATGTCTATCTCATTGACCTATTTGACATCATCAAATCAAGGCCATTGGAATCAATGGACCCAACAATCTCCCCATATTTGAAGATATCAAAACCATTGATCAATTACCTTAGTCAATGAGATACACATCACATAGACAGTAAGGCAATAAAAACTTATTAAATTCAGTGAGATGAATTTTACCTACTCCCCCTGGATTGATGCAGGGTGAGTTGTACCTTAGATAATTACCTCTCACCTCCTTGGAGACTACTTGAATATGATCAATCTCTTCTATCTCTCCCCCTTTTTGACCTCTTCAGATAGGCAGGTAGGAGCATTAGTTTGTTCTCTCTTCTTATGTTCTTCCCCTAGCTGATGTAGATGAAATCAGTAGTGCAGCTGCCAGCTGACCCCCTTATACTGCCCTGTCTTGTATACCACTTGAATGTCTTTAGTTCTGCAGCTGCTAGACTCCCCCCTTAATAGGAGCATCTGCTCTCATCTTATTTTTCACTAGCTCTGCATCACCCGCAAGAAAAACAAGCTTGTACCAAACAACAATACTTTAGAGAGTACCTGAAGCTATTCTAAGTTCAACATACCTAATTCAATTTTGAAGGTGATGAACTTGGCTTCATCTAGTGGCTTAGTGAAGATATCAGCCACTTGCTTGTCAGTGGAGACAAACTCTAGGCAAATGTCTTCTTTCTCAACATGTTCCCTAATAAAATGATACTTAATTTCTCTGTGCTTAGTTCTGCTGTGTGAAATAGGATTCCTAGCAATAGAAATGGTACTTGTAGAATCACAATAAAGAGGAGTTCTACTTATCTTAATGTTATAGTCTTCAAGCTGATGTTGTATCCACAACAATTGAGCACAGCAGCTGCCTGCTGAAATGTACTCTAATTCTGCAGTTGAGATATCCACACTGGTTTGCTTCTTGTTGCTCCATGACATCAGTCTTCCACCTAGAAATTGACATGTACCAATAGTACTTTTCCTGTCTTGCATCCTGCAAAATTAGCATATGGAAATCTAGTTAGCTCAAAATCTCTATTCTTAGGGTACCATAGACCAAGATCTGGTGTGCTCTTAAGATACCTTAAAATTCTTTTTGTAGTAGAATAATGAGATTCTTTAGGCCAGACCTGATACCTAGCACAGACACATATAATGTCAGGCCTACTAACAGTCAAGTATAGAAGGGAGCCAATTATCCCTCTATACAAAGACTCATCAACAAGTTTCCCTGCCTTATCTTTTCCTATAAGCATACTTGATCCCATTGGAGTTCTCATGGTGGAGGCATTCTTCATACCATATTTCTTAATCAACTCTCTGGTGAACTTTGATTTGGATATGGACAAGCCATCAACAGTCTGTCTTACTTGGAGTCCAAGGAAGAACTTGAGTTCACTCATGCTGCTCATCTCAAACTTTCCTTGCATAAGTTTAACAAACATCCTGCAAAGGTTGTCCTCAGTAGATCCAAAGATAATGTCATCAACATATATCTGGACTAGGATGATCTTGCTCTTAAATTCCCTTACGAATAGGATCTTGTCTATTTTTCCCCTTGAGAATTTGCTCTCAATGAGGAAATTAGACAATGTTTCATACCATGCTCTACGGGATTGCTTCAACCCATATAAAGCTTTCCTAAGCCTATAAACAGAATCAGGAAGGTGATGGTATATAAAACCTGGTGGTTGATCCACATATACTTTATCTTTTAAGTCCCCATTCAGGAATGCTGACTTCACATCCATCTGGTAGAATTTGAATCCTTGATAGGCAACAAATGCAAGAAATAACTTTATCGTTTCCAGCCTGGCTACTAGGGCAAAAGTCTGGCCAAAGTCTATTCCTTCTTCTTGCATGTATCTTTTTGCCACCAATCTAACCTTGTTCTTGACAATAATACCATTCTCATCTAACTTGTTCCTGTAGATCCACTTAGTTCCTATGACATTATGTCCCTTAGGTCTGGAAACTAGCTTCCAAACACTACACCTTCTGAACTAGTTCAGCTCCTCCTACATTGCTCCAATCCAGAAAGGATCTTTGATAGACTCTTCAAGCTTCTTGGGCTCTATTTGAAATAGTAAGCATGAACAGAGAGCTGTGATGATGCTTTTGCTTCTGGTCTGGACTCCATGTCTTGCATCACCAATGATTTGGTGTGCTGGATGGTCCCTCAGATATTTCTCAGCAGGAGTAAATCTTGCTTCAGCTTACTGTTCTTCATTTTTCTCAGCTGCCTGCACTTCATTGTCTTCAGCTGGCTGTTCTTCATTGTCTTCAGTTAGCTATTCTTCATCCTCAACTTGTGAGTCTTGAGCTTCCCCTGGACAACAGCTATCTCCTGTCTTATCTAGAACTTCTAGATTATGATCCCTGATGGTAAGATTGTCCATCGCCTCCTTTAAACCTACAGAGCTAGAAGATGAACTAGACATCTCACAGTTAATCAGGTTTGACTCATCGAAGACAACATGGACTGATTCTTCTATAACTTGAGTAGTCAAGTTGTAGATCCTATATGCCCTACTATTATTGTTGTACCCAACAAAGATCCCTTCTTGGGACTTGACAGCAAACTTGGTCACATAGGACTTATCATTGATTAGTACATAGCACTTGCTACAAAAAAATCCTAAAATAGGATAAGTTTGGTTTTCTGCCTTTCAGAATCTCTTAGGGAGTTTTCTTGTGGCTTTTGGTGATGGAAGCCCTGTTGAGGACATGACATGCAGTGCTTACTGCCTCAGCCAAGAAATATTCTGGGAGAGATGTGTCACCTAATAAGGTCCTACCAGCCTCTATGAGGGTTTTGTTTTTCCTCTCAGCAATTCCATTTTGCTGGGGTGTTCTAGGAGAGGAGAACTCTTGATGAATCTCATGCTCTTCACGGAACTTTGTCATGCACTAAGACTGAAACTAAGTCTCATGGTCACTTCTGATTTTGACTACAGTATTGTTAAATTTATTCTGAATTTGCTTAACAAATGTCTGGAAGACATCAGGGGTTTCAGATTTCTTCCTTAGGAAGAACACCCAGGCAAATCTGGAACAATCATCAACAACCACAAGAATGTAGACTTTCCTACCTAGACTATGAACTGGCATAGGATCAAATAGATCCACATGCAGAAGGTATAAACACCTTATTAAGTCTTTGGTACCAAGACACTGGAAGGAGGTCTTGGTATGCTTTCCCTTTTGGCATGCAGAGCAGATACCCTCTTTGATGCACTTTATCTTAGGACCATTTCTCACTAACTCTCCACTAAAAAGTTTGCCTATGGTCTTGTAATTTAGGTGAGCTAGCCTCTTGTGTCATTGGACACAATGTGAGACTTTCTCATCTGCAACCGGGCATATAGGAGAGTCCTTACTCTCACAAAAAAAATTCAGACAATAAATATTTCCTCTCCTAATGCCTGTTAAGATGACCCCTTGGTCAATAGACCTCCTAATTTAGCACTCATCCTTGAGGAAAGAAATGTCATAGCCAAGATCACATAGTTGGCTTATACTTATTAGGTTGTGTTGCAAACCTTTCACATAAGCTACTTGTGTGATAATGATTATGTCATTTGATATCTTACCAAACTCTTTGGTTACTCCCTTTTCTGAACCACCAAAGATGACTTTGGGTCCATTCTCTACTAGAGTATATTCCTTCAGCATGCTCCTTGTTCCAGTCATGTTCCTGGAACATCCACTGTCCAAGTACCATATAGGGTTATGGTCACTTGGACTCACCTGCAACAAATAAATCATCTACACTTAGGACCCCAATTCTTATTGGGTCTCATATGAATGTTAGATTGGAAATGAACATGCCTGCATGCAGCTCTTCTGACACTATTATTGTGTCAGCAATCAATAACATAATGACCACTTTGCCACAGCACCAGCACTCATAAATGTTGTACCTTCTCTTAAGGGCTGGCTTATCAGCATTACTGTCAGCAGCTCTCAGTCCAGCTGGTACAACGGCAGCCTTTTTCCTATTTCTTTCAGCCACAACCTAATTTGAGATATATCTTGCAGTAGAGGTACTTGGGATATCTTGGACCCTATCAGCATCTGACTTCTGTTCAGAGTGCATGCTCCTGATGGCTTCAGATATGCCCAAGTCAGGTTTGCTGACAGACTTTTCCTTGGTCTGATTGTGGACAGACAGACTTTGAGAATGAGCTACAACTTTATTTTTGAGTGTTGGGGCTGGTACACCAAACACAAATTGTCTAGGATAGGCCATTTGGACTTTTCCATGGGCTGCCTTGTATGCACTAGCACCCTTGTCATCTATAACATCATACTCCCAGTGACCATATATGCTCTCATGATCATACCTATTAGATGGTAGCAACACTTTCCTGAAAGGAATTTGAGGCTTGGAGACTAGTGGCTTCACTGGAGCTTTTCACTTCCTTTTGGAATTTGCAGCTCTAGTTTTCCCTTTGAAGCCTAACCTCTTCTTATCCTTTTGGGAGGAAAAGAAATATATCAAGGGCAATACAGAACATGGCTTAGAAAACTTAGCCACTAACTCTTCCTTTTGGAGTTTACTTTCAAGATTCCTGATGTGGTCATTTTTGAAGGTGATTGTGCCCATCTGAATAACAATGATGTTTTTCAGCTTGCTGACTTCTTCCATCTTTAGATTCAGCATGTTTGCTGAGTCTGAAGCAGACAACTTCAAAGAGACAATCTCCTTTGCCTGCTTTTTGGTCAGGAGCCTGCTTCTCTTCAGTGCTCGCAGGAGTTTACCATAGTCATCAATCAATTGATTGACGTATCCTTCAGATTCGGAGCCATCTTCATCTCTTGATGTTGATGCCTCTGATTCTAGACTAGTCACATAATCTAACACAGAGGGAAGAGAGTGTACTTTGCTTGGACCAGGCTACTCCTGGCTGGGTCCTTCAGTCAGAGCCATTAGCCCAAGACAATGGCTGTCTTATTTTCTTTCTTTAAACCTGGCAACATTATTAGCATCTCCAACAATAGCATCCAACATCTCAAAGAAGTCCGTCTCTACAGATTCTTCTTCAGCAGCAAATAGCCCAATGTAGGCTTCATCTTCATCTTCCTTTTCTAACTCTAATGATGAGAAGTCAGTCCAGCTCTTTTGCTTCTTGACAATAAATGATTTCTCCTTCTTGCCCTTCTGCTGATGTTCCTTCTTTTCTTCAGCACCCTTCCTTTTGACAGAACAGTCTGCTATAACATGCTCTGGCTTGCTACAACAATAACAAACCAATTTAGAGGAAGCAAATTTATTTGGTTTAGAGCCATACCTGTCCTCTTTAGAGGATTTCTTCCCGCCCTTATAGTAATCTTCCTTAGGATAAGAAGAAGAGGATGGTTTGCTTCTCCAGTGCTTCTTCTTCATGAATTTCTGAAAGTGCTTGGAGAAGGCAGCAAAATCTTCATCATATATGTGTCAGTCTGATGTGCTGGTTTCTGAGCTTTTTGAATCAGATTCAACATCTCTTTTTGGTGGAGAAGGAGTCTTTCTCCTGATCCTCCTTGTGGCTTCAGCTTTGAAGGCCACTGACTTGTCCTTGACTGCAGACTTGCTGATTTTCTCCTCCTCCTTTCTGACAGTCAGCTGCATTTCATAAGACAACAGCTTTCCAAACAGGATTGGTGGTGGAGTGTCTGCAAGTTTTGTCACTTCTCTGATAGCACAGATTTTTGTGTCCCAGTCTTTAGTCAAAGACCTGAGAAACTTATCATTTAATTCATATGTGCTGAAAACTCTGTCATATGTTCTCAACTCATTCACAATCCTGAATAACTTTTCAAAGCACTCAGTTATGTCATATGTCTTGTTCTGCCTGAAGCTTTCATACTCTTGATTAAGCATGAACTTCTTGTCGTCTCTCACTTCTTTTGTTCCCTCCATGTAGACAACTAGTGTGTCACACATCTCCTTAGATGTCTTGCAGTGGAGAAGGTTTTGGAAGGTTGAGTCATCTATGACACTGACTATGATATTTTGTGCCCTCTTATCCAGTATAGCTAAGATGATTTCATCGTTAGTCATCTCAGTGTAGTTCTTTGGAGTCTTCAGATTTACATCAAGGACAGATGTCTTCATTGGGATAAAGGGTCCCTCTTGTACTATGATATAAATCATAAGATCAGATGCCTCCATAAACAATCTGACCATTTCCTTCCAGATGCCAAAAGTCTCCTTCCTATAGAGAGGAAGTTTCATGGATCCAAGTTCTTTGTGATTCTCTCCTGAATCCATCTTGACCTTCTGACAGCTGCCTTGGAGATCAACTCAGACTAGTTAAGTCCTTTCTTGAGCAACCTCCCTCTAATACCACTTGAAAGTCTTGATTTCAAGATCAACTAAACACCTAGAGGGGGTGAATATGTCCAATTTAATTCTAGGCTACTTAATAGTTAATGAAATCTGATTCTATATCTTTATTACTATTTCTGTCAAATAAGGCAAGAAAGCTATTCAGTAACTATAACTCAATTAGCACAGCAATCTCAGCACATAACACACAGATTTATAATGGTTCTCCAATTGATGGGTACATCAACTTTCCCCCTTCGCCTATCTAGCAATAGACTAGATTCAGCCAAACACCTTCTTCTTTCTTTCTCAGATCCTCAGATCTTACAGCTCAGAACCCAACTGACTTCTACAACTCAGACTCTACAAGTCTTACCACTCAGATCACCAAGATCCTACAGCTCAAGTTCTTCCCAAGAACTCTACCTCATAGTGAATTCACACCCCTACACCTCAGGCAATCCTACCCTACCTATGAGTGATCCACACTCCTACAACTCAGGCAACCCCTGCCCTACCTCAGCCTTTATAACACAGGCTTACAGCTAAGACACTTAGCCTTACCACTCAAATTCAATAAGAATCCTGCACAAAATGTCAAACAATTAAATTATAGACACCAGAGAAAATTCTCAGTGTCTGTTTACCTGGACTGAGCAGATATTGACCCTATCTTCGACTTCACAGCAACAAGATGAGAAAGCAATCTTGAATTTTAGCCCGGCTTGTTCTAGAAGCGACTAGCAGAAACTTCTGCTTCTTCTTCAGGAATCTATCCCGATCTAGACTGAGCAGATATCAGCCCTCTCTACTTCTTATTCAAAGATCTAGCGAATGATCTTCAGATTCGGCACGGCTTGGATCATGAAGATATTTCAGCTAGGGATCGCCTAGACTGATTCGTCTCTCTCAAAGAAATACTTTGAACTTGTTGTAGCAGATGTTGAATGCCTCAGCAAACTCAGAACCCCTTCAGAATTTCAGATTGAAGTTCTTGACTCTGCAACAATGGCGGATGAAGACGACGAACTCCGCCTCTTATTTTTTTTGAATGAGTTAATTTTAAATCAAAAAATCTACTTTCTTAATCTCGATCTCAACTGCTATTTATAATCCCGTCAATTAGCGAGATGATCGACACGTGTCCCAGATTAATCAGCGTTTAACACCTCAGCTTAATCAAATTGAGATTTACTGTAGACTTATGGCGATGTTAATGTCGATTTGCAACGAATCTGACATTTGTTGACTTTGCTGACGTCAACATCATTCTGGACTTAGCCAAAATCAACTATCTTTTCAGAAATTCTGCGTTCGACGAACACCAAGCTCAGTTCAATGAACCCTGAGCTCAACTCGACGAAATAGTGAAAGAGATGAAAGCTGAGTTCGATGAATTCTGAACTTCGTTCGACGAAAGCAAAGTTTAGCTCGACAAATAGTGGATAAGCTGAGTTCGACGATTCTGAAAGCTGAGTTTTTCTTACAGATGAAAGCTGAGTTCGACGAATTCTGAACTCCGTTCGACGAAAGCAAAGTTTTGCTCGACGAATAATGAATAAGCTGAGTTCAACGATTCTGGACTAAGAAAATTTCTGCAGCTCTGCTAGGCGTTGAGTGTGTTGACCTCACTCAACGTTATTTCCCGTTAGCCCATTCTTCAGCTATCTGTCTGATGGCGTTGAGAGCGTTGAGTGTATAAGCTTCACTCAACGCTATTTGCCGTAGTCATATTCTTATGTTTTCCTTTCTGCTAAAAAGCGTTGAGAGCATTGAGTGTATAAGATTCACTCAACGCTTTTATACTTGACCTAAATTCTGGATTTTCACAGAACGACTGGACTCAAAGCTTTTAAACTTGGTGTTGAGTGATGAAGCTTCACTTAACGCTTTTGTACTTAGTCGATTTTTCTGTCTCCTTATACAATGACGTTGACAGACTTAGCATGATGTTGAGTGATGAAGCTTCACTCAACGCTTTTGTACTTAGTCGATTTTCTGGCTTTCACTGCTTAGGCTTTGACAAGATAACCTTGACTCAACGATTCTGGCCATATGGTGTTGAGAGCATTGAGTGTATATGCGTCACTCAACGCATGTGGACTTAGCCATATTTCTGCCTTTGCAATACTATAAGCGTTGACTGCCCACCTTCTCTCAGAGCTATTAGCTGTATGGCGTTGAGTGAGCTTGCCTCACTCAATGCTTCTGGACTTAGACATTTTTCTAAATTTCTAGCCTCATCTTGATTCCACCTGTCATTATCCCTTGAACTATCTGTCCAATCATTGTGACAAAGACCAACCTGTATGCATGAACTTAAACATACATCAAATACAACTATGTCTATTTCATTGACCTGTTTGACATCATCAAATCAGGACCACTGGAATCAATGGACCCAACATCTGGTGAACCCGCCAGTCGGCTCCGGTAAGGTCGTCGACGGTGGAGATGAAATGGGGGACGGTGGATGCTGTTGAAACCATATCTTGGTCTCAGGAAGAGTTCAGACCCAAGAGGGTAACTTGCACCTACTTATCTCGAGTCTAGGCTCTTGTCTGGTGACTAAGAACTGACCCTGAGCTGCAATGAGAAGGTCCCACCACATATACAGAAGATCTAAGAGAGCTTCCCCTCCCAAACCAGTGCTGAAGCTAGACACCCTGGAGGGCTCTCGAATCCAACCAAAGCTGTCTAGAGGAGTACGAAGCTCCAGAAAAAAGAAATCCCCTCCAAAAGTGGCCTTAAGGGTCTATTTATAGTTTTCCAAGTCTGGTCTGCCAATAGTGCTATCCCGTCTTTTGGTTTTATTATACGCAGCCCAAAGTGGTCAGCCAACATCAAAACTCTGATGTTTGGAGAGGTTATTAGCAGGTCAAATTGAGGGTTACCGTAAAGAAGATGTTGCTGGGCGAGCTCATCCTCTCCTAAGGGGGTGAGTGCTTAGTGTAATTGCACTTGCCTCCCCCAAATAATCCTGGGGTGAGTGTGGGACAAAATATCCCACTCGCCCCCGTCTTCCCTCCGCCTCGAACCATGCGTGTGTGGGGCGAGATCCTTGCCACTCGCCCACTCAACTCGCCTTGACATGAATGGTCATTCCCAGCCGTGACATCATCACATGGGCCCACTTACCGAATACGAGGTTGTACACAATCCCTGCTATTTACGAGATTGTTACAAACTCGGAAAGAAAAGTCCAACCCCGGGTATTTGGTAAGTGCCAGTTGGTGGCTTAAGAGAATCTTTTTGGCGGGTCCCACAACATGCTATATATATGACCACCCCCCCCCCTCTCTCCTTGGGGGGGGGGGGGGGGCTGGAAACCTACCACCCTCTTACTTCTTTCCATCCTTTCGACCATCTTGCTGAGATGCCTCTTTACAAGGAACTTCAAGAGCGACTTGTTGCCGCCCGGGAGAAGAAGTCTTTCTCTCTCGTGATGAAGTCGTTGTTGCCGCCCAAACCTGCGGACTCCCCCTCCAAGCGAAAGGTGGCGGCCAAGAGAATGAAGCGTGATGTGGCCACAACGATCCCACCCCCACCATCTTGCTTGCTTCTGCATCTCAACAGGTTGTGCATTCTGATAGATCACAAGTTCTATCGATGAAACCCCTCACGCTTAGCCTTGTTGTTATACCGTAATTCTTTTAAGCACTCGCAGGAGGCCCGTCCTTAAGAAATCGTCCTCGAAGTCATCGCTGCGGATACCAACTAGCCTCCTTCTATAAGCGCGAGCCATCCAGAGGCTCGAGAGACCACTCCTACTGAAGTAGCGAGTCCCGGTGCAACACCGGGCGACCTTCGACAAATGCCTGGTGAGTAGCTTGCCCTGGTTTTGTCGCTTCTCACCTCCCTCTTTATCGTGCTAATTTTTTGCCTTCATTTTCTAGCACCACCCTTCGGGACTACTGGACTGGGGATGACGTCATCTAAGTCGCCAACTTGCGGGACCGGAGACGTTCCCGCCTCTACCGCTGCCCCTTAGTCTAAGGGCACCCTCGCCATTCAAAACCCTTCTGTCACGCAAATACGTGAGCAGATCTCCTTCCCTCCAGGTCTCGGAAAGTTTCTCTCGCTCCCCCACGATAATCCCTTTCAAGGGAGACCAAGCGCATCCCGTCGTCTCCTTGGGGGAGAAGTTTGTCCTTCACATGGTTAGTTATAGAACTCACTTCCGCTTTATGATGTGCCGACTCTGTCATTCGCTCCCTCCTCTCGCAGGAAGTCGGGATGTCTCGATGAATGAGTCTTCAGAAGCGGTTGCTTACTCATCGCCCCTCGCCTTCAGATATGGACATATTTCTTGGTGACGCGGGTGACCCCGAGGAGAAGAGTAGGTGGCTCATGGAGGTTTTTCAAAAACACGGACAAATGCTCCGTGAGATCTAGGCAGATCGATCCGTCAGCAAGCAGCGACTGAGCAACCTGGAGAGGGATTATGTACTGCTCGCGGAGGAGAAGAGGCAGGGGGCGAGGGGAGAGCCGACTTCTCCCCGGGTAAATATTAGGCGAATCGAGGAACACCTTAGCATTGTGCAATTGGAGCTTGACGCGGTTCGAGAGTACCATAATCCTTGCCACCGCGAGATGTCGGGTTCAACCACTCCTTCCTGCAGCAAGAAAAGGTCGGCACCCGCTAGCTATGACTCGTACCCCCCAGCTGTCCCGCCCAAACAAATGAAGAAAACAACGGTGTCCATGTTCAAGGGGCGGGGGGTGAGAGAGTCTCCAAAGAGAAGTCGACAAGGGGTGGGGATCCTGACCCTCCTGTCGAGTCGAAATAACCAGAGCAGGGAGAAAGGGTAGCCCGGCTCTCACCCGAACTTCGGGTTGGGTCAGAAAGTCAAAGACAGCTCCGACGAGTCTATAGTCCTTTGGGAGGAGAAGTCGGGCCGAGCCTCTATCTCCACCCTATTCCCTTCTTGGTCAGATCAAAGCCCCCTTAGCGGGCACACTTATGCCCTCTACTACGGGCTCTATGAGAAGCGGGGTGCGGCGAGATATCGTAAGCTCAACTCCCAAACTCTGGCCCGCGAGAGCTCGCGGGCTCAGCTGCAAGACCTTGAGCTCGCCCACATGAGATCGCGCCGCACCTTTCATCTCCATAAGGAGTTAGACAAAGTTGAAGCCGCGCTGGAGGCAGTGGTCGAAAAGGTGAAAGGCCTAATGCTCTGATTGGCGACTTCCGAGAAGCTCCTGGTAGAGAGTTCTGGTGGGGTGTTAAGTCCTAAACTCCTCAGGATCCTCGTACTGTCATTCCCTTATGCCATTCTAACCAGCCTCCGCTCGCTTTCCTCAGGACACCGCCACAGCAGATCGACTTCGTGTGCGCATCACTTGCTTGAAGGAGGAGAATAAAGACTTGAAGGTTGATGCATCTCGCTTGATGACCTACCTTCTCCCTCAAGAATGTGGCGAGCCATCACAAAAAGTCCCCCCCCCCCCACAACGAGAATGTTCTTCGAGAGGGAGATGGAAAAGAGGGCCAGGGGCACTGCACGAAAGGCTGTCGAACACACGCTCTTGATGATGCAGACCCTTGGCGTGTTAAAAGCCGACTACGAGAAGATTACTGTCAAGGACCTACTCCCGGAGTTGTTCATATCGGAAGACTCGTGTGTGAAGGAGGGTGACTCGCTCTTTGATGGAGAAGACAACAAAGAGGATGGGAGCGACGTCGGTGGCAATGATGACAAGGCCTGAAGGCTAGGACTTAGGATATGCATATGTATATTATTATTATCACCTTCTTTTCTCCAAGCACTCACCCCTTATTTCATTTTTGTCATATGTTCCCTCTCATGTACTCGCGGGTAAGGGCATTTTGTGCTAGAACCCCTATTGAATACACATTGATTCTGTTTTTTTGGACTGGTTTCTTTCCTTAACAAGTTAATTTTACTTTTATGTTCCGCGGTCGTTGAGATATCTTGTGTGATTCTTTTCGTCCTTCAAGTATGGGTACGATCTCGCACGCACGAGCAAGATTATTGGTGTTCGACTCGCCCACGACCCTTTAGGCGACACCTGTCCGATGGAGTGGGCGAGATCTCCGCAGGCAAGTGCATTGTGCACGGCTACACTCGTTATTCCCGCTTTCATTTCCCTTATTTTTGTTGGGTTTGATAATCGTCACAATATTTGTGCGCAGCGGAATATAGAAACAAGGAAAACCCAAAATTAAGTTGTGGATCTTGGGATGACCATTAATCAAGAAGTAAAATTGCAATAAATAAATTATACCTTTGTGGGATTGAGTCAATACTCAACCCAAGTGCTCCGATTGATTCCAACAAACGGCAACGGCCGGAGTTCCAAGCGTAGAATAGTGTCCACGCCTCTAGGAGTATCCACACGAGCACGGAGAACCCTAGACTCTTGTCGTACAAGATCTAGGTCAGAAAGAGGCTTGCCCTCAACGTCTCCATGGAGTACTAGATCCATTCAAGGAGAGGTGGCAATGACGAAGATGACGCCTAAGAAACAGTTTCCTGCAGCGGCTAGGGACGGCGGATAGTCGACATCGACTAGTGGCGATCGACGGAAGCGGCGACGAATATCGCGGAGGCGGAACAGTTCCGTCGCAAGGAATCGACGTTGTCGGCTTCGCGATTTAGGTTAGAATGAATAGTTACCTGCTCGGTTCAACAGTAAAAGGATATTTATACTCTGAACCGAACCGTTCAAAGCCATCAAAGACTCGCCGAACCGGACTAAGAAGGAATAAACCATTCGAAGAAGATTTCGTCGAGTATCAGGACGATACACGATGAATCGGCGAATGGTCACGACGAAATAGGGCGAATCGAAGAGCAGTCACGACGAATCGTCGAGTATCACTTCAATACTCGACGAAATGTTGAATGATCACGACGATACTCGACGAATACAACCTATTCGTCGAAACCTCTTACTCATACTCAACGAATTTTCCTTAGCTCGTCCCTACTTCATTCCGGTCGATCCACATTCACAATGCAGGTCCCGAAATGACATTCCACCATGTCCAAATCGTCATAGGCTTGGTTCTTCACTCGTATCGTATATGATCAAGGCCAACACAAACCTATCTAACTTCTCCAAAGCTCTTATGTGCGACCCCATAGGCTTATATTGCATTGACAGTGAGGCCACATGCTTGATCACTTTCAGATCACCATGGTAGAACCAACAGTCTCCCACTTGATCTTGAAAGTATCAAACAAAAGCTTCACAAACAATGAGCGGTATCTAGCAATGCATCATTGCTTCCCAAGCAATAAGAGTTTAAAACTTGAAAGTCATTGTGACCAATGTATCAGTGTTGTCATGTCCTTTCGCCACTTACATTCAGATAGAACTAGAGGTACATATCGTGTCACCCTCATAATTATTCAATCCTAGTTTTCTTGATCTAGAATGGACTTCTAGAAATTGATGAGTCCAATATCATATATTGACTCAACCAAGCATGACCATGCATTTCTCAGTCTCATTCCATCAAGGGGCCCATGGATGCAACTCCTGTCATATAGGAGGGCAAATCTTATCTCTGCTCACACGCAAACACCCAAATGATTCGTAACGCACCCAATAATCATCTTTATCATCCAACTTTCTCAAGACTGGACTTTTGATAGCATCAAAACACGCTCTTCCTCACTTAGTGAGTGTTGTGACTTCAGGTCAAAGAACCATAAACATCATTATCACTTGAGCCATATTTATGACACGTTCATATAACAATCCACAAAGTATTCTCACAGTGGGTCTGTCCAGTACAACTTGTTCATAATAAGTACCCATGTGATGACTTGATATCACAATATCATGACCTGTGAGAACGGGTCATCAGTCAACGCACATACTAGTCTTAAAGGTATCATCATTGCCCTTGGCTTCTAAGATGATACAACGACTAGGGACCTTTAAGAACGAAGCTTGTAATATCATAGGTTCTCACTTCAAGTCATTACTTGACCTATGGAAGCAAATACTCTAAGGGCATTTATACAGTTAACTACTCTATCACAATAAAAATAATTACACAGTAAAAGAACTTGTCAAAATATATGAATGAAATGTATATAGTACTTTTATTAATCAAATGAAATATTTTACAACCAACAAACATACAATCCACAAGACTCAAACTAGAGTTGATCATTCAGGTATCGTATACCCATTGATCTAACATGATCATCATGCTTTCTCTGTGCGAGAGGCTTTATCAGTGGATCCGCAATGTTCTTCTTAGTCGGCACTCTACAAATGTTCACATCTCCCCGATCGACAATCTTTCGAATTAGATGGAACTGCCGAAGTATGTGCTTGTAGCGCTGATGATATCTAGATTCCGAAGCAAGTGCAATTGCACCGTTGTTGTAACAGTAGAGATATATGGGACGAACACTACTAGGAACTACATCTAACTCATCGATGAATTTCCTAATCCATACAGCCTCCTTCGCTGCATTTGCTGCGGCGATATACTCATCCTCAATTAAATAATCGCCAACTGTCTCTTGTTTGGAACTCTTCCAGCTAACAGCTCCTCCATTTAGGCAAAACACAAACCCTGACTGAGACTTTGAATCATCCCTATCAATTTGAAAGTTAGCATCAGTGTAACCCTTTAAAGCGAGCTCTTCCTCTCCGCCGAATACTAAGAATGTATCTTTAGTCCTTCTCAAGTACTTCAGGATATTCTTGACGACAATCCAGTGACTTTCACCGGGATTAGACTAATACCTGCTAGTCATGCTCAAGATATAAGAGACATCGGGTCAAGAACATATCATTGCATGCATGATTGACCCAATTACGGAAGCATATGGAATCAACTTCATGCGGTCCTTATCTTCACAAGATTTGAGACATTGATCCTTAGAGAGACTCACACCATGAGACATGGATAAGAATCTTTTCTTAGACTCAAGCATGTTGAATCGTTTCAACAACTTATCAATATATGTAATTTGGGTCAAACCCAACAACTTCTTCGATCTATCTCTATAGATCTTAATATCAAGTATATAAATCGCTTCACCCAAGTCTTTCATTGAAAAGCAGTTCCCTAGGTTGTTCTTAACCACATGCAGGATTGGTTTGTCATTCCCAATCAGCAGTATGTCATATACATACAATATCAGGAAGACAACTATGCTCCCACTAATCCGTTTGTAAACACACAGTTCATCTTCGTTCTTAATAAAACAAAACTCTTTGATCTCTTCATCAAAACGAAGATTCCAACTTCGAGAAACCTGTTTTAATCCATAAATGGGTATCTACAGCTTGCATATTTTAGTGGCTTCACCTGGAGATACAAAACCCTCGGGTTGTGTCATATACACTTCCTCAAGGAGGTTCCCATTAAGGAAAGCCATTTTGACATCCATCTGTCAGATCTCGTAGTCATAATACGCAGCAATAACAAGCATAAATCTGATGGACTTAACCATAGCAATAGTGAAAAAGTTTCATCATAATCAATACCATGAATTTGCTTGAAACCTTTAGCCACAAGTCGCCCTTTGAATGTCTGTACATTCCCATCCATGTCGTTCTTCTTCTTGAAGACTCATTTGCACCTTATGAGTCTTACCCCTTCAGGTGGTTCCACCAAAGTCCATACTTGGTTTTCATACATTAGGTCCATCTCAGATTTCATGTCCTCAAGCCACGTCTTGGAGTCTGGTCCACTCATAGCCTCTTGGTAGGTTGCTGACTCATCATCATGATCCATAAGCAATACATTATCTATTTGAGACACGAGAAATCCATATCTCTCAGGATCAAACCTTGGTCTACCAGATCTACGTGGAACTTGTGTTTCTTGAGCAGGCTCTCCAGCTACAACAACTTGTAATCCTGACTTAGGTTCCAATTCCAGTTCATTCACTGTTTGTGGTTCTTGAACTTCTTCAAGTTCTACCTTAGCAGTCTTTCTACTTAAGAACTCTTTCTCAATAAAGACATCAGTCCTCACGACAAACACTTTGTTCTCAGACGGTAGGTAAAAATAGTACCCTTTAGTTTCTTTAGGATACCCCACAAAATAATACTTATCTGATTTGGGTTCCAGCTTGTTAGGCATTTGACGTCGCACGTATGCCTCACAGCCCCAAACCTTGATGAACGACATACTGGGACGCTTCCCAGTCCATATCTCATATGGAATCTTTAGGACCGCTTTCGTTGGAGCACGATTTAGTGTAAAAGCAGTAGTTTTTAGAGCAAAAGCCCAAAAGAAAACAAGCAGATCTGCATAACTCATCATCGATCGCACCATGTCTAACAAAGTATGATTCCTCCGCTCAGACACACCATTATGTTGTGGTGTTCCAGGTGGAGTGAGCTGTGATACAATACCACACTCTCTGAGATGATCACGAAACTCATGACTTAGGTATTCGCCACCTCGATCAGATCAGAGCGCTTTAACCTTCTTACCCAATTGGTTCTCTACTTCGTTATTAAACACTTTGAACTTTTCTAAGGTCTCGGATTTGCACTTCATAAGATACACATATCCGTATCTACTGAAATCATCAGTAAATGTAACAAAGTAGAAGTACCCACCTCAAGCCATAGAACTCATGGGTCCACATACATCACTATGTATTATTCCCAAGAGACCATCAACTCTCTCATTGAAGCCAATGAAAGGGACCTTAGTCATCTTGCCTAACATACAAGACTCGCATCTCTCAAATGATTCATAATTAAATGAGTCCAGTAGTCCATCTTTATGGAGCTTGGATATACGTTTCTCATTTATATGACCCAAACAACAATGACAAAAATACGTAGAGTTCGAGTCATTCGTTCTTAGTCTTTTAGTATTTTTTATATTATAGATCTGATGGTTTAAGTTCAAAACATATAAACCATTAAACATTTGAGCTATAGCATAACAAACATCATTCTTAAATATAGAATAACAATTGCTCTTAATAAGAAAAGAAAATCCAATCATGTCTAAACATGGAATAGAAATAATGTTTTAGTTATTGCAGGAACATAATAACAGTTATTAAGTTCCAAAACAAGCTCACTGGGCAAAGAAAGACGGTAAACCCTCACGGCGACAACAACAACTCTTGCTTCATTGCCAACGCGCAGGTCCACCTCTTCTTTACTCAACATTCTTCTCCTTCCCAGTTCCTGCACATTTATACAAATGTGAGAACCACATCCGGTATCTAATACCCAGGATGAAGGAGCAGAAAGGTTTATCTCTATAACATAAATACCTGAAGCGAAAGTCATACCTCCCCTTATCTTTTGCAGACCCTCAATGTATGAAGGACAGTTCCTTCTCCAATGACCAGCCTTGCCACAGTGGTGGCACTTTCCCTCTTTCCCCGAACCTTTCTTTTTCAGTGCAGAAGACTTGAGCTCTAAAGTAGACTTAGGTCCTATCTTTGTCTTCTTAAAGCCCTTGGTCTTGGTCTTGCCTTTATGCACCATCAGTATGAGGCTAGCAGGCTTGGTCTTCTTCATATTTATCTCGGTAGTTCGCAACATACCTAAGAGCTCGAGCAATGTCTTGTCTATTTCATTCATGTTATAGTTCAAGACGAACTACTCATAACTGTCCGACAACGATTGCAGGATCGGATCTGTAGCCAACTCTTGGCCTAGAGGGAACCCTAGTCTTTCAAGTTCTTGATATACTCAATCATCTTGAGTACATGAGTCCTTACTAGGTCCTGAGCTCCCATCTTACACTGGAGCAACGCATTAGTGACATCGAATCTCTCTTGACGAGTTTGCGCTTGAAATATTTTCTTGAGATGCTCGTCAATTTCCTTGAAACTCATGCTCTCATGTTGCTTTTGAAGCTCAGAGTTCATGTTTGCAAGCATGAGACATTCGACGTCTAAGGAGTCGTCAAGGTACTTCTTGTAAGCATCTTTATTAGCACGAGACGCATTCGCGGCATGCTCATCAGGGGATACCTCTTCCAAAACATAGAGCTTGCGCTCTTGCCTGAGAACAATTCTCAGGTTCCTGTAGCAGTCCAAATAATTTGTTCCACTCAACTTTTCCTTCTCAAGGATCGCTCTGATGGACAGAGTGGAGTGTGAGCCACTTGCCATGGATATTTTACAAGGATACAAGCAAAGCAAATTAGTAATACATTTCAAAATATAATTTTCTCTTTTGATTCAGACTTTAATCAAAATAACTCCCACTATTTTTATCAAACCGATAACCCTTGATATCAATTCGAAGAGTTCATACGAGTAACTCTCTTATTGGACAAGATCCATATTTCACTAATACTATGAGTCAGCTTTGACTTATCTCTCACAATGCAGTTATTTAGGTAGGCAACGCTTGCCAATTGCATCATTATGCAACTCCTGTATGGTTTGTGAATAACTCTTTATTCGCACCCATCATATGGTGCATGCCAACCCTATGCCTCTAGACACTCAATCTTTGAGGTCACCCAGTTAAGCTTGACCCGATGTCGACAATGGTATATCACAATTATCCGCTCGCACCCTTACCAAGATAGATTAATGCACCTTGCTTTGGCAAGCCCACACTTCATCGATCGAGGCAGGAAGAGTGTCATCCATCGGAAGGCATCCGAATACTTAATATTGCTTAAGGGATTTTAATGTTTGATTAACTCTTTAATCATGATTAACATTTAACTTATGTGCACATCCGCAAACATCCAACACCATAATCCAAATGCTTCCCAGATGTGCACGAGAAGATCATCAACACTTGATGAACTGGGCTAAATCTAAACATCTAGAACACTTCTAAATCTTCAGATTTACATGCACTGGACATGAGCAACACCAACTCCACTTACACAGTAAACAAGCTCGTCTCTTTATGTGAGATTTAAAATCTAACATACTTGGTTTCACAAACCAACTAGAGGGATGGTTACTGTTAAGGAGTAACAAAGATATCACAACAAAATCACATGCGCTCCTTGCGGGGTTCCAAAATTTCATCAACACTTGATGAAAACAGGAATAGACCTGAGCATTTAGAACACTTCTAAAATTTTCAGATCTACACGCAATGGATTTAGCAACTTCTGAAACAATGATCATCGCACAACCTCCTATGTTGGGTTTTGCTAATCGTCACAACATTTGTGCACAGCGGAATATGGAAACAAGGAAAACCCAAAAGCAAGTTGTGGATCTTGGGATGACCATTAATCAAGAAGTAAAATTGCAATAAATATATTATACCTTTGCGGGATTGAGTCAATACTCAACTTAGGTGCTCCGATTGATTCCAACGAACGGCAGCGGTCGGAGTTCCGAGCGTAGAATAGTGTACACGCCTCTAGGAGTATCCACACGAGCACGAAGAACCCTAAACTCTTGTCGCACAAGATCTAGGTCAGAAAGAGGCTTGCCCTCAACGTCTCCACGGAGTACTAGATCCGTTCAAGGAGAGGCAGCAATGACGAAGACGACGCCTAGGAAACAGTTTCCTGCGGTGGCTAGGGACGGCGGACAGTCGAAAACGACTAGTGGCGATCGGCGGAAGCGGAGGCGACAATCGCGGAGGAGGAACAGTTCCGTCGCGAGGAATCGGCACTATCGACTTTGCGATTTAGGTTAGAATGAATAGTTACCTGCTCGGTTCAACAGTAAAAGGATATTTATACTCTGAACCAAACCGGTCAAAGCAAGCAAAGACCCGCCGAATCGGACTAAGAAGGAATAAACCAGTCGAAGCAGAATTCGGCGATTAGCAGGACGATACACGGCAAATCGGTGAATGGTCACGACGAAACAGGGCGAATCGAAGAGCAGTCACGATGATACACGACGAATCATCGAGTATCACTTCAATACTAGACGAATCGTTGAATGATCACGACAATACTCGACGAATGCAGCCTATTCGTCGAAACCCCTTAACCATACTCGATGAATTTTCCTTAGCTTGTGCCGACTTCATTCCGGTCGATCCACATTCACAATGCAGGTTCTGAAATGACATTCCACCATTTTCAGATCGTCATAGGCTTGGTCCTTCACTCATATCGCATATGAGCAAGACTAACACAAACCTATCTAACTTCTCCAAAGCTCTTATGTGCGACCCCATAGGCTCATATTGAATTGACAGTGATGTCACATGCTTGATCACTTCTAGATCACTATGGTAGAACCAACAATTTCTTTCATCCCTTCTTTACACACAACCTATCACCGAGCGACTTCCTGTCATGCCAGCTAGCGAGAGCCTGGTCAGCGGATCTACTCAGGACCATTGGTTTCACATACTTTCTTTTCAACCTGCCACCGATTGATCCTACAGACCTGCCAACTAGTGAGAGTCTGGACAGCGGGTATGCTCGGGGCTACCATTTCAACTACCCCTTTTATTTCCAACCTGCCTCCAAGTGAGCCTATGAACTTTCCAGCTAGTTAGAGCCTGGACAGTAGATCTGCTTGGGGCCAAGATTTCAACTATCCCTTTCTTTCCAACATGCCTATGAGTGAGCCTATGGACATGCCAGCTAGTGAGATCATGTACAGCGGATCTGCTCGGAGCCAATATTTTAATATTGTTTTCTTTCCAACCTGCCTCTGAGTGATCCTACGGACCTGTCAGCTAGTGAGAGCCTGAACAGCGGGTCTGCTCGGGGCCAACATTTCAACTATCACTTTTTTCTAACCTACCTTCGAGTGAGCCTGCGGACCTGTCAACTAGTGAGAGCCTAGACAACAGGTTTTCACGGCGCTAACATTTCAACTATTACTTTCTTTCCAACTTGCCTCTGAATGAGCCTACAGACCTGCCAGCTAGTGAGAGTCTGGTCAGCGGGTCTGCTCGAGGCTAACATTTCAACTATTACTTTCTTTCCAACTGCCTCTGAGTGAACCTACGAACCTGCCAATTAGTGAGAGTCTGAACAGCGGGTCTGCTCGAGGCTAACATTTCAACTATCACGTTCTTTCCAACCTGCCTCTGAGTGAGCCTACGAACTTGTCAGCTAGTGAGAGCTCAAACAGCGGGTCGACTCGAGGCTAACATTTCAACTATCACTTTCTTTCTAACCTGCCTCCGAGTGAGCCAATGGGCCTGCCAGCTAGTAAGAGCCTAGACAGCAGGTCTGCTTGGGGCTAACATTTCAACTATCACTTTCTTTCCAACTTGCCTCCGAGTGAGCCTACGAACCTGTCAGCTAGTGAGGGCCTGGACAACGGGTCTGCTCTGGGCTAACATTTCAACTATCACTTTCTTTCCCACCAACCACCGACTGAGCCTACGGACCTGCTTGCTAGTGAGAGTCTGGAAAGCGGGTCTGCTCGGGGCTAACATTCCAACTATCACTTTCTTTCCAACCTGCCTCCGAGTGAGCATACAGACCTGTCAACTAGTGAAAGTCTGGACAACGAGTCTGGTTGGGGCTATCATTTCAACATCTGTATATCATGAGAGAACATCATCCATTCTCAGAGGGAAATAAATTACAAGTAATACATCACAAAGAATATAAAATTTTTTCATTCAAACTAAGGATAGAAATATTTCAGGTCATCACCACTCCAAGTAAAACCAAAAGGAGAAATTTCGCTATCCGCAGACCGTTTTCAGAAAACTATAAATAAGGGCACCTTTGGAGAGGACTTTTGGATCTGACCTCTCTCTCTCTCTCCACTAGCTAACTTGGGTTGGCAAGAGCTTCAGCTCGCTATTCACCATGGTTTTCAGGTGTGCAGTCAAGAGCTCATAAGTGCCCTCTAAGGTGTCCAGCTCAACATTAGCTTTGGAGGGGAAGTACTCTTAGATCTTTTGGGTGTGTGGCCGGACCTCATTGTTGCAACTTGAGGGTCAGTTTCTAGGTTTCTATTTTAGTGAGTGGGGTTCCTACTCTGAGTGCCTATCCTGGTGACCCATCACAGGAGAAATAAGTGTAAGCTATCCCCTCGATCCGAACTCCTCGTTGAATTGTAGTTTTTGGGTCAACATGATTGATACCTACGAATATAGTTATGCAGAATCATTGTTATTACCACAATGTCACGTTGTTTTGCTAACTACATTGTGGCATATTTCTAAACAGTGGTAGTCACAGAGATTCTTCTTTGTGTGGGCGGTGCAAAAAAAAATTTCAAATAAAATAAAATGACAAATATAACAAAAATATATGTACATTATTAATATCATAAAATAGTTGATAATTTTAAACATGCATAAATTTTTTAAATTAACTGCGATAATACTTTAAAGAATTGTTGATTCACGCGACTAGTTATTCAATCTTCTTTTTTTATATAAATTAACAAAAAAATAATGAACTTTTAAGACATATAATTGGGCAGTAATTAAAATAATAATATTTGAGAATAAAGTTTGTTTTACTATTCAAAATAGTATTCTAGAAAATTATTACTTAACAATAATCAATTATTTAATTTTCTCATTTTTTCAATAAATTAGCAAAAATACAGCTTTTAAACATATATAATTAGAAGTAATTAAAATAATAAAATTTGAAAATATTACTAATTTGAATTACATCTAAAAATGATAAATAAATGTATCATAGAAAATAAACAGATGAATAAGTGTCGTATATAAGAAATAAAATGATAAATAAAATGTGTAATACACAGGAAATAAAATGTTAAATAAATATGACATAAATTATTACATAAAAATGTTATATAATTGGGATCTAATTAAAATAATAAAATTTGAGAATAAAGTTTTTTACTATTTACCGTAGTATAAGTGTCGTATATAAGAAATAAAATGATAAATAAAATGTGTAATACATATGAAATAAAATGTTAAATAAATGTAGCATGCATAGGAATTGAACATTTATTTAAAATGTTATATAATTGGGCACTAATTAAAATAATAAAATTTGAGAATAAAGTTTTTTACTATTTACCGTAGCATAAGTGTCGTATATAAGAAATAAAATGATAAATAAAATGTGTAATACATAGGAAATAAAATGTTAAATAAATGTAGCATGCATAGGAATTAAACTCATGACCACATAGTTAGATACCAAACACTCTACCAACTTAGCTAAGAGACTTAGTTGTTCAATTTTATTCATAAGTTTATATATTTGGTATCAAACAAATATATAAAATATATTTTCTACTATTGAAAAAGAGTATTTTTAAAAACCAGTGCGGGTGGCCGCCCACACTGGGCCCTCTGTGGGTCCGCCTCTGTCACTAAGTATAGCTAACTTCTTTCAAACACCAAATGTTGGAAGTAAAGAATGAGTTTGATTGAATATTTCACGCATTTCTTATACAAGCTGACTTCCCCTGACAAAATCAAGTAAATGATACTGTGCATCTGAATATGATTTTAGAAAGCCATGTTGCAGTGGATATCGAGCATCCACCAAGTAATTTTTTCCTATAAAACTTTTATGTATATTGAAAAGTATATTGTCATGAGAAGAACAAAATTATTCAAATCAAAGAATTAAAAACTACCAGAGGTGGATATGGGAAATTGTAACTTGGGTCCATAAGGGCGCGCTGAAAAATACGACTATCACGAGTCGAACCCTCCCGCCCAACCATCATAAATGTGAAAATATTGAAGTCATAAATTGCCATAACATTCTTTGTTTACCCCTGGATTATTCACTTGATTATTCACCGGACATAACACATATATACAAAATCAAACATAAGACATATAATACACAATCAAACATAAGACATATAATACACACAACACGCATATAGACAACATACACACACATATAAGCACATACAAGCACACAACCAAACATACACAAGCAGGACAGAAATCAAATATCTGATATTTAGAACATGTAATTGAAGAACAGAAATTCTGTATATTTAGAACCAAACATACACAAGTAGGACAGAAAACAAATATCTGTATATTAAGAACATGTAATTGAAGAACAGAAATTCTTTTTATTTAGAACCAAATATCCACAAGTAGGATAGAAAACCAATATCTGTATGTTTAGAACCATATAAAATTATATATCTATTTCTGTTAGAACCAAACAGAATTCACAAAAACCTGCATTCGCGGAAAATGAGTATTGATCTTGCAGAAAAACATGAATATATACCAGAAAATATAAATCAAAATCATGAAGTTGTAATGATCATGCATTCACCAAAAATTTGTATTCAAACTGACAACCCAGAGAAATCCAGTAAATGGACCCATAAAATGAAGAGAAAAAGAAGTCATAAAATGAATCCATAAAATATATATTACCTCACAGAAAATGAATCCAGAAATTGCAGAAGATTCAAATCCAGGTGGTAGACGGGCAAAGCAGATCTATCCAAATCCCGAACCGGTGAGGGGGGAAGGTCGAAGGAGAATACAGATCCAACCGTTTCCATCGATATCAAGCTCCCCGAGCTCTGCTGTCATCGTCGTTGGAGAACCGGGAAGAAGAATGAGATCGGCTTTTCAAGTGGAGGCCACGGCATGGAAAATATCAAGTGCCCATTTTGATATCCCTTATGTTATGCACTTACGCAGCCCCATAAAGGGCTGCAATGCAGCCTCGTATCAACAATCCAACTCTTCAAACTCTGATACAAAGGCCACTGTGGAAATTGGTTTATTAGATCAACCTCCATTTTTGAATTCTGGATGAGTGGAAAAAACCAAAAACTCTATTTTGAGTTTCATTTCGCACCGAAGGGTGGGAGCTCAATTTCTTACCGGAGCTCCATTTCCACCGGAACCACTGACACCGCTCTCCCAAACAGAGCCAAAATCACCAGTAATCCCCACAAGAACAGAACCCACCAGTGAAATGATGAAACCTATGAGAGTCCCTGACTGTAATTTTCCTTCCAGATACTTTTGAAATAAATTTGGTTGCTTCATGGCAATCACCACACACCCTGAGATTTTTTTGAATTAGGATCTCAATCTCAGGATCCAACTTCAAAATTCCAAAGACTATTGCAAGCTTCTCACTGTGCACATACAGAGACTGTTCCTTGGATTCCTCTTCCACATCATGCAATGAGAAATTGATATTTGGCACATAACCTATTTCCTTGATTCTTTTCATCAATCTATCTAACTCTTCATAGATCAAATCTGACTCCGAATTTGATCGATCCCCGACTAAAAACTTGTAAACTTTACTCTTCACCTCTATAACAGTAAACCCTGCAGTTTTCTTCACTCCTCGCCTCTTCATCAGAGCTCGAATGCTATTAGCTTCTTCAATCATGCCCAGTGAAGTATAGACGTTAGACAAGAGAATGTATCGGCCAGAATTCTTGGAGTCCAACTCAAAAAGTGATTTTGCAGCTAGTTCTGCAATTTCGATGTCGGGATGAATTCGACAAGCACCCAACAAAGATCCCCACACACTGGCATTCGGCTCTATCGGCATTCTCTCGATAAACTGTTGAGCTTCCTTTAGCTTTCCAGCGCGTCCAAGAAGATCCACCATGCAAGCATAATGCTCCGGTCTTGGAGTGATTCCGAACTCCGAAGTCATCGAATTAAAGCATTGTCGTCCCTCTTCGATCAATCCAGCATGGCTGCAAGCTGAAAGCACGGACACGAACACGATGTGATCTGGTCTTAAACAGCGATTCATACGGTCAAAAAGTTGAATCGCTTCATTTCCACAGCCATGCATTCCATATCCGGATATCATGGTGCTCCAAGTGATCAAACTCCTCTCGAGCATTCCATCAAACACCACGCGTGCGGTTCGGAGTCTCCCCCGCTTGACATAAAGATCAACCAGAGCTGTCATGACCATGACGTTCCGCTGGTAGAAGCTGCGAATAACATAAGCATGCACAAACTGTGCGTGTCTGACAGAAGCCATTGTTGAATTCGAGCAAGCGCGGATCAAACCAAGAACATTGACATGATCGGGAATAACTCCATTAAGCATCATATCTTTCCATAGATTCAACGCTTTAGCAAACATGTCAGCCTGCGCGTAAGCCTCTATCATCGAGCTCCAAGATACCAAATCCTTGTTAGCAATCCCGTCAAACAATTTCCTAGAAAATCCTACTCTCCCGCATCTCGAATACATCACAATCATGGCGTTTTGAACGACAATATCCGAATCGAGACCCATCCTCGCTATGAGCTTACACAAATCATCGGCATCCTCGCTCCTTTGAACGCAAGGCATCACCCGAAGAAAAGTGGGTCTGTTGGGTCTAATCCTTTCTATCATACAACGAAATAGAGAGAGAGCTTCTTCATGACGGTCGTTATCCGCAAATGCGCCGATCATCGCACTCCAGGTGACAACGTTTCTCTCAAGCATTGCGTCGAACACTTTCTGTGCAGAATTCAGATCGCCGCATCTGCCGTACATTGAAATGAGGGAGTTGGAAACAAAGAGGTCGGTGGCAAAACCAAGCTCGGTGGCGCGGTGGTGGACTCTGGCGCCGTCGTTGAGGTTGCCGAGATGGGCGCAGGACTTGAGGACCGGAGGGAAGGTGAATTTGTCAGGGAGGGCGGGGGAAGAGGGAGAGCTCATGCGGAGGTATAGGGAAAGTACGCCGGCGTGGTCACCGACGTCGGCAAGGCTTCGTATAGCGGCGTTCCAAGTGGAAGAGTCGCTGGGAGGGAGAGATGAGGAGAGTAGAGAACGGGCATCGGAGACAGAGAATTCGCCGGAGTTCAGCCAGCGGACGGATGCGAAGCTCGCCGGTGCCGGCGAAAGAGGGCGACGGCACTGGCGGGAATACCGGAGGCCGTGCATCATAATGTCATTTAGCTAGCATCGTTTGAAAACTTTTCTCTCATATCCCCACGATTTTAAGACCGAAATTTTCTGCATTATGTTAGGCTCGGTTTGGGAACCCGACCAGGTGGCATGCGAAAGAGAAAACGGCTGTCCACAACTGACGAATGGTGCTCGGGCTGTCGATCACAAAACGTTCGATTTGATCCCCCCCCCCCATTCACGCCGGCCGTCAGCTACGTATCAAAAAGTTACGTATCATTATTATACAAAATGCACTCAATGACTTGGGTTCCGTTTTGTTTGGAGGGGGGGGGGGGGCACTTTTTTTCACCGGTCAAGCAGATACAACCGCATGAACCGAACGTAACCGCTTCACCGGTGAAAATAAGTCCCCCAAAACGGAGCCTTAATTTTGTGGCTTGATAAAATGTTGACATTCTTTCTCATCCCATGATTAATCACTTCAACATTGATGCCTCTTCGAATCAGCCACACCCCCTTCATGCATTGAATTTCTCCAAGACTTCAACTAAATTACAAAATTATCCTTGTTTGGAAATCATGAACGCTCCATGTTATAATGTTCGAATTGGTTAAACATGCTCAAATTTGATTCAGGTAGGTCTCATTAGAGCTCAGTTTGGGGGGACTTATTTTCACCGGCCAAGCGGTTACGACCGCATGAATCGGACTTTAATTTGAACCAGACCTTAATTAACATCCGGTTCATGCAATCGCAACCGCTTGACCGGTTAAAATAAGTCTCCCAAACGGAGCATAGGTCTGCCTTAACACAATGAGTCTAACACAATTGTCTATGACCAAAACAGAGAACGGTTTATTTAAGCTCACATTTTGACTCTTTCTTTAAGTCAATTTGGACCGATCTTATCAATTAATTCAGTACTTACTAGAATAAGTCCAAACTCGTTAACGGTGTCTCCGCATTGATCCCAAGAGTTAAATGTAACTGATCCGGATTAATTCCAAGCTCATTTGAATAATGTGGCATTTCTAAGTAGTCACATAAGTCGATTCGGTCCGATTTTATCAAAATTTTCAATGCTCATCAGAATGAGCCCAAACTAGTTGCGGTGTGTCTTTATTGACCAGCAAGTCAAATGCAACATATCGAGATCAATTCTAGATTCGTTTGATCAAATCAGGTTCAATGGCCTAATTGAGCTTTGTCGAACAATTGAGCCACACATGGTCCATGTGGCTTAATTAACAAAAGGAGAGGTGTGTAGGGTTAAGATCAACTTTATAGGATTTCCTGCAAACTATTTTAATATTGAGTGTCCAAAGTCAACTATTTCGAGCTCATTTGACTCATGATGTCTAATTGACTAGAATTTGTCACATAATACACTTATAGTTGTCTTAATCTCTAAAGGATAACTTAATTAGTGATAGATTTTAGTCACTTTGCTCATATATAGGCTGAATTAAGGTTGGCTTCCTCCTAATTAACAAGGAGTAACGTGTTGGAACCAAACAAATTCTAGTTTCAAATGTCCGGACCAAGATGTAGCCCGAGATTACTGATCTCGTGGTTTAACGTCAAGGATCTGATGTCAAGAGCGAGTGGGAGAGAGAACTGGATTGTCTATAAATACGACCTGAGTGAAGTAGCGAGGTCCCGCCACGTAGCAGGAAGTGTAGAAGAATTTCCTCTCCAAAACCAAATGACTGAGCTACGTACTAGGAAGGCACGTGATTGGCGAGTATGAAGCTTAGGGGGGTCTTAACGTGTTATTTTTGGTACCCTGAGGTCCAATTTATAGACAAATCCTGCTGGGGTACATTTGCGAGATTACCTTACCCATGCGAGATACCTTCAACACGACTTAAGGATCAACCTCACCCACATGGCGACTAAGAAGTGTTACTTGCCTATAGGAAATGCGTGAGAACCCACCCTCTGATGTTCTTTGGATGCTCACCTATGTTGGTGAGTTGCAATGAGTACTCGCCCATACTGGCGAATTGTAAAGGGAATTCGCCCATACTAGCGAGTTGCAAAGGGTACTCGCTCATATTATTGAGTTCCAATGGGTACTCACCCTTTGATAAATACTCGATATCGTTCTCTTCCTTTAGGTTGCCAAGTACTCTCCTGAAGAGATTTGCGAATAACTGTAAACTTGTCGAGCTGCATGGTCTACGAATAGTCGTCTCCTTTGACATTTTTTATCTCGACGAATTACGAGTTATAGATATAGAATGAAGTTTTCCCCCTCTAAATAGTATGTGTACTAGTTGTTGAAGCCAGGAAAATCTCAACTCGAAATGTACAGACCTAAGTGTAACCTGAGGTTATAGATCTCACGATCTGTTGGCTCGAATCCGAAGGTTAGAACAAAGAAGAGTGAAATGAACAACTAAATGGACCCTAGGTGCTGCAGTAGGGAGGTCTCACCACGTACCTGAAAGTTTAAAAAATACTTTCCCTCCGCAACTAAAGATGGTTGAGCGAGGTACGAGGAAGGCACTACTTAATGGGTTGCAAACTTATGGGGGATGGGTGTCAAGATGTCATTCATGGTATCCATATGGTCCTATTTATAAACAGAGAACACCAACCCTTGACGAATATGGGTGTTACACGATTTATGTGAGATTATCATTGGCAACCTAACGACTATGACTTGGTGACTACGTCGACTATATGTGGATCTCGCCCATGCTAGAAAGATGTCGCCAATGATCGTCTATACAATGAGAAACTAAGATACTCGCATATCCTTGAATTTCTCATGTTTGTTGACTTTAACTGTTCTTTGGATCTGACCATGCTTGTGTGGCACGACTTAGACCGCCTTTGAAGAATACGGGTGTTACATAATCCCCACTCTTTGCGAGCTATTATAGAACTCGAAAAGAAACATCCAAACATTATTCAGCATGGTGTCTTTGTTAGTTACCGATCTAATTGGCTTTACCCCGAGGAACAAACCACCAACATTTGTAAATAGAGAGGGAGACTTTATTTTGAGCGTCATTATTGACATCGCTCGAGATGCGTGCCAACACTGATAAACTTGCGACTGAAATGCGATATTTGGGGAAGTTATTGAAGCTGGACCACTCTAAATGTCGTTGCCTGGATGATGATAATGGAGACCATAAGAAGAAGAAGCTCGCCAAGGAGGGGCTGAAGAGCCCCTTCCCTCCGTTGAGGTTTCACCGTTTCTTGATCGCTCCATCATAGCTGCAGCCACCCAAGATCTCCTAAACGAGATAGATTTGGGTTACGAGGTCAAGCAACCCGCTTATGAAACCCCTCTTCCATCACAACTATCAGATAAGCCTATCGAGGACCTAGACGTGTCCCGCGTTGAGGACCTGCCGACCAAGGATGTGAATATCTCGCAAGGTTTGAAAGGGACATCTTTATGCTTTCTTAGTTGCTTTGTTGATGTTTATACTAACAACACCTTCCTCGCAGGACTGTCGTCATAGATAGGAGCTCTAGGCGAGCCGAGCTCCGCTCCTACTCAGGATCCTATCTTGCTAACCAACTCTACGGGTGCATCGAGCACTAGGACTGGTCACTCAGTGTGGATCTGTCTGAGTAGAAATAAGGTATTCCCTGGGGAGAATGCCTCAACTTCAAGTACTTCTGAGAGGCTGATGCTCATTATTGAGAGCTTGCAGGTTCCTCCAGTGATCAATACTGCGAGTGGTCTTCCCCCACTTCCTCTGTTGCATATATACTTCATTCCTTCTTTAACTACTATAGCAAGCATCCCTCCACTGCATATCCTACGCAGTAGGGGGAATGAGAGGTCTTAATTGGGTGGTCTTCCTCCTACTGGCAAGCCGCAAGTCTCTTATTCTCGCGAGAAGGCTCATATTGATCCCTCCGCCGAGCATTCTGGGTGCCCCGAGACCTTATAATCACATCCTGTGCACACAAGCATGGGTCTTTGTGGGGGGCTAGTTCTCGGGTTGGTGAGGTTCTCAGCGAAGCCCATCTCCTCGTCAGGCCAGCACACCTCACAACACATTTTCTCCTAGAGACCGCTCTCCTCTGGGAGGAGTTGGTACATCATGAGGAGCTAAATCCACATTCTACATAGTGTAAGGTATATAGATCATGATGATACAAAGAACACTAATGAGGTATGAAGATTAGATCACATGTGGTATAAAAGATATAATTACTTATGCTTTGAATGTAGAAAATGAAGAATCTCTTAATTATGAAGACATCACAAAGTCTACTAATTCCCCCATAATAGGGAGTTGTTATGGAAGAAAAGATTGAGTCGCTTTATAAAAATAACACATTTGAGTTTGTTCCACTTTTGAACACTCTTATCATGGAATGTTCTTTAGTAAAGGATGATGCAAGGTATAAGGCAAGACTCGTGTTAATTAAAGAGATATGTGTAGAAGGTAGTATTGTTCAATGATTCATCTCTCCAATATTGCAACACACTTCTATTTGCATACTATTGTCTATAATGGCAGTTTATGATATGGAATTATAGCAGCATGACATGAAGACTTCATTCCTACATGGTGATCTCAAGGAGGAGATTTATATGTATCAGTATAAAGAATTCTTGATTGAAGGCAAGGATTATCTTATCTGCAAGCTAAGGAAATTGCTTTGCAGTTTAAAAGAGTCTCTAAGGAAGTGGTATATATGATTTCATTGGTTCATGACATCCATCAAATTCAGGAGAATCTTGTGGAACCAGTGCATCTATTTTAAGGCACTTGATCATGATTCTTGAATTTAAATTCTTCTTTATGTTAATGATATGCTCATAGAATCGAAGAATAGATAAGAAATGAAGATTTTGAATCACCAACTTAGTCGAGAAGTTAAGATGAAAGAACTTGGGGATGCAAAGAAGATTTTTGGTATGATGATTATAAGAGATATGAGACTAGGAGAAGTGGAACTCTCTCAACGACCATATATCGAGATAATTTTCACTCCATTTGGCATGGAAAATGCAAAGCTCTTGTCCATTCCTTTGGTGGCACATATCAAACTATCAGGTACATTATCACCCATTATAGGCACAGTGAAACATTATATATTTGATATAAAAAATATATACAAATGCAGTGATTTTCCTCGTGTATGCTACGGTATGCACTCGCCAAGATCCAACACAAGCAGTCAGAGTCATGAGTCGCTACATGGCTACCCAGGAAAAGAACACTGATAAGCAGTGAAAGAGATTTTGCGATACTTGAAAGGGACTGCTAGTACTAGTTTAATTTATGATATTGATAGTGTGAAATAATTCATATTAACTTGTTATGTTGATACTAACTATGCAGGCGATATAGACGAAAGATGGTTAATAATGAGCTCGATGTTTATAGTTGGAGTTGACGCAATTTCATGGATATCGACACTTTAGTTTGTCTTTGCCCTGTCATTATTTGAAGTTGAGTATATGCATATATTAGAAGTAGTCTATGAGGCTATATGACTCAGAGGGTTACTTAGAGATTTGAGTTTAAGTCATAAGATCTCGAAGATCAATTGCGATAGTTCGAGTGTCATTTGTCTTGCTAAGAATTATACCTTTTATGGGCGGATAAAATATATCGATGTCCATCATTCATTTTAAAATGTTAATCAAAGAGTAGAAGGTAATTCAACTTTCTAAGATAGACTTAACACAAAGAAAAATTCTACAGATGCTCTTATGAAGGTCATTTCATTAGAAAAGTTTAAACTGTGTTTAAACTTAATTTGAAGTGAAGATTATGCAGATGGACATAAATAGAGATCATTCCTAAATGATTTTGTATCAATAAGGAGAATTTTGATTTTGTGATAAAAATATTTTGAACTTGAATAATGATGTAAGCAATGATGTAAATAATTAGATTATGTCATCGATGATGTAAATGATGAGATGATGTCATCGATAGTGTAAATGATATGACATCATTGATGATGGGATGATATCAATGATGATGTAAATGATATGATGATGTTAGCGATAATATAAATAGTACAATGTGGTTAGCGATGACAAAAATTTAGAATTAAAATATTAGTCTCGGATGACTAATAAATGAGATGAAGTCTTCATTTGTAAGACATCTAGTTCAGAAATAATTCTTGAGTTCCATTCTTTATTGCTCTCTTATGTTCTTGTGTTCTTATTTTATTCACTTTCTCTCTCTTATCTCTTCTTAACACTAGCAAGTATTGACATAAAGGTTAGTGGACACAATAGAAAAGTGGTCATGAAGATGGGGTGAAAGAGCGGGGGATGAGTTAAGGGGTTTCTCTAACTTATGACACTCTCAATAGTAACAGAGATGAAGAATAACAATGGAATTAGACAGCAGAGATATTCCTAAGTTTTTATTACTGTTTACTTGGAATACAACGATTGAAGTCAACTGTCAAAAAATATATTTTTTTTCTCAACACAAAATCTCTACATCAGTAGCTACGGTGGACACACATGATGAGATAATGCAACTTTGGCCTACAATAATAGTTCCCGTGAATTCAAACATTGTCTTTGTCCAACCTCTATCATTCTTACCATCTCTCATGAACACCTCTTCCCCTGCCTGTTTCTCCTGTTGTACCTAAGAAACCTTTTCTTTTAAGCCTACCTGTTTTGCAGGCCCCACTAGTATAAATTGATAAGGGTGAACAATGCTTATAGAGGGGCCCTCGAAAAGTCTTTGAGCTACTCAAGAGTCTTAACGAGCTCGATTCTCAGACCTTCATAGTATTGGCGAACTCCACTAGCCACAAACTTGACTCTTATGACCACTCATTCAATCAATAATATCACACAACTAAGATTTGCATAAAAATTCTGGTCTCGCATCCCACAAAATTCATTATATCCTAACAATCCAAATTAATCGACCACCAACATGTTCTTAATTCATCCCACCTCTCTTGGAGTGTGAAGTTAAGGCATTCCAGTCAGCAATATAGCAGTTGTGAGTTGCTTGGAGCACTCAAATAATCGAATGAGGTGATGTCCTAGGAGACGCGAAGAAGATGGCTAGTGTACAACTTATATTCATCAATAGTAGGCCAAATCATGTTCTGTAGTCCTGGGTCAAAGTCAAAGATCAAGTCAAAGTCAGCAAGTAGACCATATGAGCATTTAATGCCATGGGCGATTATCAGGGTTACTCGGCCAAGCATGCGACTATCAATAGTATTGGCGAGCATAAGAGTTACAAAACTAGTTGGCGACCATCAGTGACATCTCGCCGGGCGTGGTAAAGATCCTTCGATGGTTGTCGGATCGCAAATTGCAAGATCATCAGATCTAGAGAGGCAATCTCGCAGGGGATGGGTATTCTTGCCTGCATAGTCCCCCTCCCCCAGGATTTGTTTATAAATAAGACCCCATGGATACTAAAAATGACACCTGCTTGAGACTTCCCCCTAGTGATTGTAGAGACTCTAACTGGTGCCTTCCTCGTACCTAGCCTATCCACTTTGGTTCTGGAGGGGAAGTTTTTCCCAAACTTTTGGGTACGTGATGAGACTCCCTATAGCAGCATCAGGGTCTATTTATCACTTTCTCTCTCTTCCATCATCGGGCCTTCCTAAGGAGAGATGAGAATACAGATAGGTTAGTAAAATTTGACTTCACATTATTCTCGATGTTAAAGTTCAGACCTTTGGCACCTCTTGTTTCGAAATCGATTATACGGTCCATTTCGGATCCACTGTCTTCCTTAGATGATCGGGTGTCTTTGTGTGGTCGCATGCATGGTTCACTTAGACCCTTATTTTTGAGGTATGTTCCGACGATATAAAAGATTCCCTAAGGTACGTCTTTTGTATCGATGTAGAAGTCTGTACCATTTATGGCTTGGTACAGTCATCTTGTTTCCCGCTACGAAGATGAGAATGCGGGACCTGTAATCTTGGGCTACACTTAGATTTGAATTTTTGGAGTAAGGATTTTCTCGACTTCAATATTTTTGTGTGGTGTGCGTGGATCGAAGATAGAGGAGGAAAGTCAAACGAGGAGGAAGATGGTGGATGAATGCGTGCAAGAAGGAGTAGTGGGTAACTCGCAGGGGCAGGTGAGTATGTGACCTAGGCCAACTTCTATGTTTTTGCAAAGCATCTCAGGGATACCTTACGAGTAGTGCAATCTCCTCGTACATAGGTCACAACGACATCACCTCACCGTGAGACTTCGTCAAAGGATGATGTGTCGTCTAGGCAAACAGACAAGGAGCCGATGGTGCAGGAGCTTAAGTGACTTATGCAGTTGATTTACTATCCGGCAAGTACTCAAGGACTCTGAATCCATGAAGGGGATTACTAGACGAGGTTCCAGAATGCTCACGTAGGCAAGCTTAGATTTTCTCGCTAAGTCACAGATTGCTAGCAGAGTGGGAGGAGCCTGTTCAGTGGTGAAGTGTTATCGGCCCTACTCCTCTGAGGTTTCAAAGAGCCCATCCCGAGCTACTACCCAGAAAGAGATGATCAGGCATCTTTAGTGGTTCCACGATTTGGTGTCAATCTAGAACATGACGAATGCTTTCATATGTCGATTTTTTGTCATCACCTTCCAGGGAAATGTCAGGGACTGGTTTCACCAGCTGTCGAGGAGTTTAATCTACAGCTTTGAAGTCCTACGTCGAGGGCTGATGATGCAGTTTGCCAAGTCAAAGAAGAATAAAATAGCGACTCTCTTCCATGTGAAGTAAGGAGAGCACAAGATGCTTGTTCATTATATTGGCTATTTCTAAGATGAAGTCCTCGACATCCAAGAAGTAGATGGATATACCTTGCAGTTGGCTCTATCATTCGGCCTGAGGGAGGGTCTCTTCAATCTGGAGATCAGCAGGGATCCCCCTATAAGACCCCTCCCCCAACATTTTGCCTGGGTCAAGTCGGAGACGGGCCTTATATACCGCCCAAGACGTCCATATAGTGCTTCCCAAGCGGTAACAACTCACTCTATTAAGCACTAGTTGGCTGTCTTGCCTGGATTAAATCACAACATTCACATCACATCACAGAGTTGCGAAAGCAATAATAGAAAGACAAAAAATATAATATATATATTATATATACATACATATATATATATCAGAGCAAACAAAGGTCGTGGCCACTGTTTATACATCGAGCCTGTAGGCTTCAAATGATTACTACTACTAACACATATACTCTCTCTCGCAAGACTGTGCGCTAGTAACTCACGTCTTGAAAGTTTGGAGATGACGAGGGGTTCCTCTGCTCGGGTAGTCCTATCAGCTGGCGTATCATCCCGTGGTAACTGGACATCATGATGCTCCGTCTCCTGTGAATGGTTATTAAAATAACTATTAGTCACAAAGCTAAGTGGAAATACATCTCCTCCCCGGATCCATATCCTGGGTACGAGCTCACACATCCAACAAAAAAATAATCGAAGCACAAGAGGGTTAATATAGCATTATATATATATAGGCTATAAGCAATTATCTATAAGAATATGCAACATAATATAACTGAAATAGTAGCAGCTTAACCGTTAGTTATATAATAAAAGCTCAACTAGCTATCAACCCGGCATGTACTCACAAATTGTATTCACAAAGCAGGTATTCAAACCTGCCCACACTCCGTAGGTGTTCAAAACTTGCACACACACCCTATATCAATATAATATGGATTGTTTCTCTTAAATCAAGGTAGCGAGCCCTATGGGCCTCACCGATGTGGCTGTCGGTGACAATGACCAGTCCTACCACTATTAGGGGTGTCCGTACAGCACTACACAGGCCCAATAGTACAACCCCGTGCACTCATGGATGTGAGTGACATCTTGTGAATCTGAATTTCGACCAACCAGTGGAGGAAACCAAACGGGGATAAATATAACGTCCGGTCACCTATGCCACACATCTCCCTATTTCCTTGAATCGTCGACCTTATCACACCGATACAAATGGTCTGCAAAAGTGAATGGACAGCCACAAAATACCGCAAGTAATTTACAAGCATTTAATTTTAGTAAATTTTGATGGCACGCATTGGGTCTGTGGCGGCCTGCCCTACTAGGCTTCAAATAATTCAGGCAAGCAGTATTCGTCTCAACTTTCAACAAGGAGTATGAGAGCTCTTTATTTGAAGCTAACTCTGGAGGAATATCTCGACTCTCGTTATCCCCAACTAATGCTCAATAAAGCAAGCAACTACTCGCCAAAGTAGGACCCGTGCTTAAAATGTTAAAACACTAAATTGCAAGAAATATAAATAAGGTAATAAAAGCTGAGAATATAAGCTGTAGAATTTAAATGTTGAATGTAAATATTACCAGTACAAAACTGGAATGTATTGAATAGAAAGAATTGAAAGCAAGTACTGAAAGGAGCTGAACTAGTACAAGACATGAATAATACTTATGTCACGCCCCCATTCTTCGTATAGAATATGACAGAAGGTCTGGTCAGGGCCCAACGTCATATACTACGGACAGGTAAGGAGATTACTTATTGTTTCCAAATCCAAATTCAATTATGAATGCGTCCTAACTCAGAGCATTCTAGCGGAAGCATTTTGAGTTAAGAACCCATAACAGCAGGAATGTCCACTACAAAAGCTTGTACAGGAATGATATATATACAATATACAACACATGTTTTGGCCTTCCATCCTTACAACTGTTTCGTTTACATCAAGTGACTTCGTAAATCGGCACGCAGACCGGCCACACATGAAAACAATAAAAAGTTCTTCTTTGGGCCTTCAAGGGCAAGCCAATCGCAGCATAAGGGCTTCATCCCGCTACTTCCCACTTGGCTCTCCAACACCTGCACAAACGGCCCACGCAAATGTGGCAAACAAAACAATGGTCAGCATTTTGCTGACCAATTTATAACGAACCCACCCCTTACTCGGGGCAACGGTTCTCCTTCCCAGAAAATATAAGCATGTATATATATAGTGGAAATAGCAAAGTGCATTTAAGCACCATTCATCACAGACGTAGGCTCAACGGCCACACGCCCCGTGCACTCAGGGCACATTTTCGGTGTACAAGATTTCCCGTGTATCACCACCATTCAGAGGTACTTAACTTGATGACAATGTCATTCAGAGGTACTTAATTTAACGGTAACCCTTATCGTTCAGAGGTACTTAACTTAACGAGTATGTCGTTCAGAGGTACTTAACTTAACGACTGATTGCCCATTCAGTGGTACTTAAATTAACGATCCAGTCGTTCAGAGGCCCTTAACTTGATGTCACAGTAGTTGGCCTCCACGACACAACCCAAATATAAGACACACGGCTTTGTACCATTTCAGGCTGGCACCTACCATTGCTGGGCAATTTAAGCTCACAGATCCACAAGCACTGGCCCACAAGTCTCTTAGAGACAGGCCACACAAAGCTTTAGCTCACTGGGAGTTATCGCCTGGCGACATTCACTGTGGCCTAGCGACATCAACAGTTCCCCGAACTGTGATCTTTCCTGGGTATTTTCCTGGAGCTGAACTCCAGTACTTCCTGTTACTCTTATTTCACGGGTACAATCCTCAGACTCCGTACAACCTCACGTTTATACTCGGAGTCTTCTATGGCACGCAAAATAAACATCACCAATCCAAACCAACCCGTCCGGATGGGCTTCACACATCATGCTTATTACGTACTCTACATTTCCGGATCTATATGCAATATTAAACGGGGATCATACCGATCTACCCATTAGAAATCACCTTTTCTTCACCTTTTGGTGAGGGGTTTCATGCAAGTATGCATATTGAGGACTTCACTTGTCCAAGGACAAAATCATTACCCTTATAATTTTCTTCGGAGCCATGATCGTGATCTTTGATCCGGATGGAATTGATCCTCACAACTTCCTCTCCACGAATCTAGCGTCTACTCGCGATTTCGATCACAAGCACACCTTGGATTGACTCCTCTAGAGCTCCTGGACCTTTCCCCCTCTTCCCTCTCCAGAAGTAAGCAAGAGAGTGTGAGATAAAATGAGAATGAAATCTCAAGTCCAACTTTTATCTGCAAGGTACCGCCGCAGGGTAACTCCTATCGCTGCGTGGTAACCCAGGCGGTGACCGTCTTGACCAGCCGGTGCCGCTATCTATAGTTTTCGCCCGCGATAACATTCTAGTGCCTGGCGGTAGATCGGTTACTTGAGAAATCCTTCTCCACATTCGTCGAGAGGCTAGCGTGGCGCGATAACGCCTATCGTCTGGTGGTAACAACCCGAGCCCTGAGTCTTTTAATTCACTGAGCTATCGCTGGCGATAAGATTATCGCCGGGCGGTAACCTCCAATGACCACTTCTCATTTTTGGGGTGTTACAGCCCTCCCCTCCTTACAGAAATTTCGTCCCGAAATTGTATCTATCTATAAGGACAACAAACAATTAATATGTTAAAACATATGTTCCTTTCACAAAACAAAGTTACAACTTCATTTTATAAATAACTCGGGATATTCTTCGCGCATGGTTTGCTCTCGCTCACATGTCAGCTCCTCACGTCCACAGTTATCCCAATAGACTTTGACCATCCTAATTGTCTTATTTTACAGTTGCTTGATCTCCTTATCCTCGATCCGAATGGGCCTAATCTTGGTCGTTAGCCCACTATCGACCGGTACTCGATCATTTACAATCACTTGAGCTGGCTCTTTCACAGCTTTGCGTAACACTGATATGTGAAACACATCGTGCAAGCCACTTAGCTCCGTTGACAGAGCTAATCGATAGGTGCCCTCTCCAACTCGTTCAACCACTTCAAAAGAGCCAAGATACCTTAGACTTAGATTTTTCAAGCACCGAATCCTGTATACACCTTTGAATGGCTTGATCTTTAAGTATACCCAATCGCCCACCACAAACTCCATATTTCGGTGTTTGACATTGTAGTATTTCGCCTGCCAATCTTGGGCTATCAATAGCCACTCTCGAATAGTACGTATGGTCGAATTTGCATCTTCGACCTCCTTACGTTTATAGAGCTTTGACTCGCCTATTTTCGCCCAAGCTAATGGTGTACGACACTTCCTACTGTATAAAGCTTCAAAGGGAGCCATCTGTATACTATCTTGATATTTATTATTGTATGTGAACTCAATCATATAGAGGTGATCTTCTCACCTCTTCCCGAAATCCAGGGCGCACATACGGAGTATATCCTCTATTATTCTGTTGGTCCTCTCAGTCTGGCCATCCGTTTGCAGATGAAAGGCCGTACTGAACTTTAGTTTAGTTTCCAACAACTGAAGGATTAGCCTCCAGTCATTTGAAGTAAAACGCTCATCTCGATCACTTATGATGTTAAGGGTCACACAGTGCAATCGTACGATATTATCCACGTACAACTTAGCCAGTTTCTCAACTGAATCATCCTTCCTGTTAGGTACGAAGTGCGACACTTTGGTTAACCGGTCAACGATCACCCGCACGACATCATTTTTGCTCTGAGATCTCGGCAGCCCATGCACGAAATCCATAAAAATGTCATCGAACTTCCAAATCGGAATTGGAAACGACTTCAGTAAACCTCCAGGTTTATGACATTCAGCTTTAACTAAGCCACAGGTCTTACATTTTGTAACGCCTCCGATTTTCCGATGATTTTATTTAAATGGGAACGTCATATTTACGACGTCGTGGCGTTACTTTTAACGTCGAGTTGACGGCGCAATGCCGTTAAGGCATTTTCGTGTCCGTGCAGTCGAGTCGGTCGAATTCTTGTTATAATTGGATTTTTTTTTGCATTTTTGAAATTTTGGACTTGCTTGTCAAGTTTCGTCGCAATCCGAGAGTTTTTGGAGTCTCGACACGTGATTTAATATCTCGAGAATGGTACGTCGGATTCTAAGGTTGTCTATGCTGCTAATTCGTAGAGTCAGCGATTCATTCCAAAATATTAGTCAAATCAGAACTTTTGTAATTTGTCCTACTTATACTCGAGATCCCCCTTTTCATTCTCGAGAACTCCCAGTTGTTCTCGAGAAGTCTGACTTAATGTTCTCGAGAAGTCTGTCCTAGTTCTCGAGAAGTCCTATGCAGTTCTCGAGAAGTCCTTTGCTGTTCTCGAGAAGTCCTTTGCTGTTCTCGAGAAGTCCTTTGCTGTTCTCGGGAAGTCCTTTGCTGTTCTCGAGAAGTTCGTTGTTGTTCTCGAGAAGTCCTTTGCTGTTCTCGAGAGGTCCGTTTCGGCCTGCGTTCGAGCGCTGGTTTGAGTGTCAAAACGATGTTGTATTAAAAAATGGTAAACAAGAAATTTGTTCGTCCCGACGATATCTACAACTTTTATGTTGACCACTTTTTGATTTGAAGCCATCTTAGACTCCTATTTTCAGTTTTCTCAAAACTGCTCGTAAATAAGCTGCATTATTGATTTCTACCTGAGAACCCTTGTTGTTCTCGAGAACTACTGTTTATTCTCGAGAATTATGGTCTTATTCTCGAGAAATACTCAATTATCTCGAGTCCTGCTGTTTGTTCTCGAGAACTATGATGTTCCTCTCGAGAACTATGAGTTCTCTCGAGAACTTTGCTCTCTTTCTCGAGAAGCCCCCTTTCCTCTCGAGTAGTCCTGTATAGTCTGTGTTTGAGCGCATTTTTGAGGCTTAAAACGGCACTGTATGGAAAAACGGTCAACATAAAATTTGTTCGTTTCGACGAGAGCTACAACTTTTATGTTGGGTGTTTTTTGATTTAGAGCCATCTTGGACCTCTATTTTTGATTCTCCCGAGACTGCTCTCAGGTAGCCTGTTTGATTGATTCTCTCAAGTCCTAAGCCTTTATTCTCGAGAACTAATGTTATTCTCGAAAGCCTTAGCCTCTCCATCTCGAGAAATGATGTCCCTCTCGAGAACCATAGCTTTTGTTCTCGAGAACTAATGTTTTTCTCGAGAGCCAACCTCTCCCTCTCGAGTAGGTCTGTTTTCTCTCGAGTGGTTCTATACCGTCTGTGTTTGGACACCATTTTGAGGGTAAAACTGATGTCGTACGAAAATATGGTCAACATAAAAGTTGTTCGTCTCGACGGTATCTACAACTTTCATGTTGGACACTTTTCTATTTGGAGCCATCTTAGATCACTATTTTCTGTTTTTCCGTAGCCACTCATAAATCATATGTTTTCCTGTATTTAGACAAAAAAATTTTATAAGTACTTTTACATATATATATATATATATATATTCTTGGACTTAGGTTTGAACAGAACTTCATCTTCTCCGATTCTTTTTCCTCCCAAACCAGAGCGGCGTGAGTGTGAGAGAGAAAATACTTCGTGAACCTTCCGGTGGCCGCCGACGGTGCTCCGGTGCTCGAAATCTTCATCCGAATATAGATCTGGAAAGCTCTCACTGAGAGCTACGCTATCGTGGTAAATTTTTTCCCATTCTTTGAGTTTTATCGTTAGGGTTTTTCGGCCCTAACTCTCTTTTCGGCCATTTTTGTTTAGATTTCAACTCCTCCCGTGTTCTTTTGCCCCGATCTACAACGTGGAGTGATTCAGAGGACTTTTTCGGTACAACCAAGGCAAGTGGTGGTTTTCCTTCATTGTTCCTTGTCCGGTTTGATGGTAACCATTATGCCTTTGTTCCTTAATTTTCTTTCTTTTTGTGTTGTCTCTCCAAACTATGGTTATGTCTAATCTTTCTTGAAGATTACTCAAAATTATAAAATTCGTGTTATGGTAATTTCGATCTTTATTAGGCATGTATAACCGTCCTTAGAATGTTTTATCGGTGAATTAAATTGTTTCTTCTATCGTTGTTGGACGCGTTAGTGTCTATATAGGATTGTAAATCGTTTCTAAAGGTTGATCAACCATGTCTTTAATCTAGAAATGTCATGTAAAATCCGACGCGCCAAGTCCTGAGGTTTATTTCATGGTGTTTCTTCGTTGCGTGTTAGTGGGCAAATCCACCGACCGCAAGGTTTGTTTCCTTTATTAGTACCTCGTGGAATTCTACTGGATTTTGGGCATCTGTGGTGATTGGTGGAGTGTGCAAGTCTCCCCCGCGGTGAGACGGATTTTAACATCTGTGAGGGGTGTATCTAGAGAAGTGACCACTCTGCCTATATTTATGGGTAGAATTGACTACATGTGGCTAATAAAGTTTTGGAGTATTCTTTCTTATGATTTAATCATGCTCTCCCTTTGCTTTGGGTATCCGACATGTTTTGTTGTACGTGACGATTCACGTAAGTTCTTTTCTTCTGATTTATTTCTTGAGTTTTATTTGTGTACCTTACTTCAGTACTTTTGGTCCTGGGTTGGTACCCCGTTTGACCTTTATATTCTTTTGCTTACTTTTACTGCCACCATTTGTACCTTCTTACTGAGGTGTTCTGTCTTTGGAATACCTCAGGTTCGGAGCGTTAGTAGGTAGTGGAGCTGGGTTTGGAGTTCTTGAAGCGGCAGTGTTGGTTGTGGCTTTTCCCCTCGCCGTAGCGAGGTAGTTTGTTGTTTTAGTTTTCTTTGCCTAGTTTCAGACATACATTGTACTGTGGGTTCGTGTCAGGTTGTTGACGCCCACAGGATTTTTGATTTTGACACTTGCTAGCTGATGTGATTGTTTTATATTTGGTTTAGATTACTTGCTCTCTGAGATGATTTATTGTTAGGACTGCATGTTAGATATTTTCAAGCTTATAAAAAAACCTATTATTAGTAAGGCATCCATGCAATCTCTTTTAAACTAAGTCACTATTTTCCTATTTAGCGTAAAGATTTTTCATATACTTATTATAAATCTAAAGTCTGTTTAGCATGAGTTGTTCCTCGGGGACATTTATACTCATATGACATGTTAGAGTCAAATTAAACAAGTATCTTCCGTAAGCGTATAATTTATATTTTAAATCGTGGACTAGATGATCCACTAAGCCGAGGGATAGGGCTACCATTATAACCTAAACTGGATCTCATTCATAACAATTTATGTTTTCTTTTAAAACTGTAGAGTTTGGAGTCTTGCCTGAACGTTTGTAGTTATCCCCTACACGACGTGGCATCACGACGCGTATTTTCCCCTTGCTCTGATATAATTAAATTGTTGGGAAAAAATGCGGGTTGTGACAGTTGATATCAGAGGGAGGTTGCTTGACAATTGGTCGGGCAACCTTCCCTTGTTAGTGTTAGTTGTTTAGTGTCATATCATACACACACTGATGTGTCATCAGTATGTCTTAGCTGAAGCATGAACACTACACTCATAAGCATTATTAGAAGTATACGGGGCATATTATGTAGTATGAGATGCATAATATGTGTTTGTATATGGATCCACCAAAGGTGGCAACATGTGAGGGTTATGTAGTATGAGATGCATAACCTCACCACATGAATGCCCATTAGCACATTTTTTTTTCATTGCATGCAATGTTATGTAGTATGAGATGCATAACATTTCATGTGTACGCCACTCATAACATGCATTAAGGCCTTTTTAGGATGCATAACACTGCATACATAGCATAACATAACATAAGCACAACATGTCAAGCTAAAGATTTACCTGATGACATATGTACACACATGATTTTAAATAAGAGTAAAGAATCCATGCATTCATATCATAGGCACATGAGTCAATAGGATGATAGGATATCACCCTGAGTAGGACATATCATCATCATATAATCCCAGAACAAGTTGCAGCCTAAGCAAGTGTCTTTTAAGTATGGTTTGAACTAAGTGGTGTAGTCCTAGTTTAAATAGAGTTGTAATGAGGTGTTTATGTTTTTTTTAGAATGTCGCTTGAGCGCATTATGACCAGGTCAACTCCCCAGTCTGAGGGTGAGTCGTCAGGTGCGCAGGAAGAGGTGGTGATTGTAGAACTGCGCCAGAGTATGAAGACCATGGCAGGTCAAATCGTAGTAATGCAAGCACAGTTACAGGCATTGTTGGCTGCCACCTTAGGACGGCAGCCTTGTGAGCAAACCCCCATAGCGATTGGGTATGAGAGTGAGATCATTAAATTAAATAAGTTTGCTTTTGAGTTGAGAGCTGCTAAGGAGTGTAGGGTTAAAGGTTTCTTGGGCGATCTCCAAAATGACATTCAACAATTTGCCAATACTTACCAATCTGAGACTAATATGAGGACTGTAGAAGTTGCTCTTGAAGTTGAGACCTTTGGATATGTTAAGGGTCGTGGTATGATACTGAGGAAAGAGAAGAGGAAAGATGTTGAGGATGGAAGCTCTAGGGCATCCGGCCCTTCTTTGAAAAAGAAAGATGGTATAATTTGTAGCTTCTGTGGTTGATCCGGCCATCCTTACGAAAGGTGTTTCAAGAGAAGTACCACTCAGAAGAGGCAGTGGGCGCTCGCCATCCAAGGAGCACCCAAAGGATATCTGCTGTGCACGTTCTGTTCAAAGAAGGGACATGATGTGAGTTGTTGCTGGATGAAAGAAAGGACTTGTTTCCAGTGCGGGCAGATGGAACACCAGAAGTCTTCGTGTCCCTAGGCTCAGTCCTCACTGCAGCCTTCCCCCCTCAGGCTCTGCCGCCGCCGCCAAATCAGGACAAAGGAAAAGGTAAACTGATCGCGACGACCGAAGAAGAAACTCAGTCTTCAACCCAAGTGATCTCAGGTTAGGTTCTAACTAGTTTTTGGTTCAATCCTGGTTTTGTTGTTATTCAAATAAGTTAGGTATGTAATTTTATTAGTAGATTAAGGTAAAGAACCATTATGCGCGTGTTCTTTTTGATTCTGTCGCTACCCACCCATTCGTGGCTAGGGCTTTTGTAGAGCTTCATGGTTTGACCCTTATTCGGGTTGGTGACGTGTTTTGTGTCGAGTTCCTTCTGGTGCGTGAGTGTTTAGGTGTTTTCCTAACTAATCTTCCTGGTCTCCCCCCTGTGAGGGGCGTAGAGTTCGTCCTAGATCGGAACCGTTTTGTGAGTGTATTTATAGACGACGTTTTGGTGTATTCTCATAATGTTGTGGAGCATGCCCACCATTGTCTTTATTGTTGCCTGCTTTGAGGGACCTCAAGTTGTTTTCTAAGTTGAGCAGGTGTGAGTGTTGGTTGCCTTAGGTTTCTTCCATGGGTCATGTGGTTAATAAAGCCAGAATTTTAGATTGACCCTGAGAAGATAGCCGCTGTTATGGATTGGGCTAGGCTTACCACATCGAAGGTGATTGATAGCTTCCTAAGGTTGGCTGGCTTTTATAGGAGGTTTGTGGAGGGTTCCTCTACGTTGTCTGTGCCACTGACTAAACAGACGCAGATGAACACAATTTTTGTTTTGGGCGTTGAGTGAGAGGAAGCTTTTCAGGAATTAAAGGAGTGTTGTGCACTGCTCCAGTGTTGACTTTGCCTACGGAAGGTATAGACTATGGTGTTTATGTGGACGCATCACACATCGGACTTGGTTGTGTTTTAATGCAAGATGGTAAGGTGATCGCGTAAGGATAGAGGCAACTAAAGACTCACGAGAGAAATTATCCTACGCACGATTTGGAGTTTGCTGCCGTAATTTATGCGCTGAAAATGTGGCGACACTTATTGTATGGCGCACTGTGCAAGATCTATACGGACATAAAATTTTGAAGTACGTCTTCACTCAGAAGGAAATAAATCTGCGCCAGCATCGGTGGTTAGAATATATGGCGGATTATGAAGTGGAAATTCTCTATCATCCAAAAAAGGCTAATATAGTAGCTGATTCTTTGAGTAGAAAGACCTCTAAATTTTTTAATCTATCGGTACAGTCCTTAGTAGAAGAATTCTTGCTGATGGATATTGAGGTTGGGAGTCGTATTGTGCCTGCTAGTTTGGAAACGGAAGAACCTTCTTGGATTTCCCTTACTCGAGCTCACCAGATGGATGATCCTGATTTATTGCACCTCCGAAATAGAACTGTGAAGGGAGAGCTACCAAATTTCTCCTTGGATGAGTTGGATACCTTGAGGTATCAGGGTAGATTTTGTGTCCCCACCTTTGGCGATGTTCGAGCTAAGATCTGTGCAGAAGCTCATGGTTCCAGTTTGGATTCTTGCCTGAACGTTTGTAGTTATCCCCTACACGACGTGGCATCACGACGCGTATTTTCCCCTTGCTCTGATATAATTAAATTGCTGGGAAAAAAATGCGGGTTGTGACAGTTGATATCAGAGGGAGGTTGCTTGACAATTGGTCGGGCAACCTTCCCTTGTTAGTGTTAGTTGTTTAGTGTCATATCATACACACACTGATGTGTCATCAGTATGTCTTAGCTGAAGCATGAACACTACACTCATAAGCATTATTAGAAGTATACGGGGCATATTATGTAGTATGAGATGCATAATATGTGTTTGTATATGGATCCATCAAATGTGGCAACATGTGAGGGTTATGTAGTATGAGATGCATAACCTCACCACATGAATGCCCATTAGCACATTTTTTTTTCGTTGCATGCAATGTTATGTAGTATGAGATGCATAACATTTCATGTGTACGCCACTCATAACATGCATTAAGGCCTTTTTAGGATGCATAACACTGCATACATAGCATAACATAACATAAGCACAATATGTCAAGCTAAAGATTTACCTGATGACATAAGTACACACATGATTTTAAATAAGAGTAAAGAATCCATGCATTTATATCATAGGCACATGAGTCAATAGGATGATAGGATATCACCCTGAGTAGGACATATCATCATCATATAATCCCAGAACAAGTTGCAGCCTAAGCAAGTGTCTTTTAAGTATGGTCTGAACTAAGTGGTGTAGTCCTAGTTTAAATAGAGTTGTAATGAGGTGTTTATGTTTTTTTTAGAATGTCGCTTGAGCGCATTACGACCAGGTCAACTCCCCAGTCTGAGGGTGAGTCGTCAGGTGCGCAGGAAGAGGCGGTGATTGTAGAACTGCGCCAGAGTATGAAGACCATGGCAGGTCAAATCGTAGCAATGCAAGCACAGTTACAGGAATTGTTGGCTGCCACCTTAGGACGGCAGCCTTATGAGCAAACCCCCATAGCGATTGGGTATGAGAGTGAGATCATTAAATTAAATAAGTTTGCTTTTGAGTTGAGAGCTGCTGAGGAGTGTAGGGTTAAAGGTTTCTTGGGCGATCTCCAAAATGACATGCAACAATTTGCCAATACTTACCAGTCTGAGACTAATACGAGGACAGTAGAAGTTGCTCTTGAAGTTGAGACCTTTGGATATGTTAAGGGTCGTGGTATGATACTGAGGAAAGAGAAGAGGAAAGATGTTGAGGATGGAAGCTCTAGGGCATCCGGCCCTTCTTTGAAAAAGAAAGATGGTATAATTTGTAGCTTCTGTGGTCGATCCGACCATCCTTACGAAAGGTGTTTCAAGAGAAGTACCACTCAGAAGAGGCAGTGGGCGCTCGCCATCCAAGGAGTACCCAAAGGATATCTGCTGTGCACGTTCTGTTCAAAGAAGGGACATGATGTGAGTCGTTGCTGGATGAAAGAAAGGACTTGTTTCCAGTGCGGGCAGATGGAACACCAGAAGTCTTCGTGTCCCCAGGCTCAGTCCTCACTGCATCCTTCCCCCCTCAGGCTCTGCCGCCGCCGCAAAATCAGGACAAAGGAAAAGGTAAACTGATCGCGACGACCGAAGAAGAAACTCAGTCTTCAACCCAAGTGATATCAGGTTAGGTTCTAACTAGTTTTTGGTTCAATCCTGGTTTTGTTGTTATTCAAAAAAGTTAGGTATGTAATTTTATTAGTAGATTAAGGTAAAGAACCATTATGCGCTTGTTCTTTTTGATTCTGTCGCTACCCACCCATTCGTGGCTAGGGCTTTTGTAGAGCTTCATGGTTTGACCCTTATTCGGGTTGGTGACGTGTTTTGTGTCGAGTTCCTTCTGGTGCGTGAGTGTTTAGGTGTTTTCCTAACTAATCTTCCTGGTCTCCCCCCTGTGAGGGGCGTAGAGTTCGTCCTAGATCAAAACCGTTTTGTGAGTGTATTTATAGACGACGTTTTGGTGTATTCTCATAATGTTGTGGAGCATGCCCACCATTGTCTTTAGTGTTGCCTGCTTTGAGGGACCTCAAGTTGTTTTCTAAGTTGAGCAGGTGTGAGTGTTGGTTGCCTTAGGTTTCTTCCATGGGTCATGTGGTTAATAAAGCCAGAATTTTAGATTGACCCTGAGAAGATAGCCGCTGTTATGGATTGGGCTAGGCTTACCACATCGAAGGTGATTGATAGCTTCCTAAGGTTGGCTGGCTTTTATAGGAGGTTTGTGGAGGGTTCCTCTATGTTGTCTGTGCCACTGACTAAACAGACGCAGATGAATGCAATTTTTGTTTTGGGCGTTGAGTGAGAGGAAGCTTTTCAGGAATTAAAGGAGTGTTGTGCACTGCTCCAGTGTTGAATTTGCCTACGGAAGGTATAGACTATGGTGTTTATGTGGACGCATCACACATCGGACTTGGTTGTGTTTTAATGCAAGATGGTAAGGTGATCGCGTAAGGATAGAGGCAACTAAAGACTCACGAGAGAAATTATCCTACGCACGATTTGGAGTTTGCTGCCGTAATTTATGCACTGAAAATGTGGCGACACTTATTGTATGGCGCGCTGTGCAAGATCTATACGGACATAAAATTTTGAAGTACGTCTTCACTCAGAAGGAACTAAATCTGCGCCAGCATCGGTGGTTAGAATATATGGCGGATTATGAAGTGGAAATTCTCTATCATCCAAAAAAGGCTAATATAGTAGCTGATTCTTTGAGTAGAAAGACCTCTAAATTTTTTAATCTATCGGTACAGTCCTTAGTAGAAGAATTCTTGCTGATGGATATTGAGGTTGGGAGTCGTATTGTGCCTGCTAGTTTGGAAACGGAAGAACCTTCTTGGATTTCCCTTACTCGAGCTCACCAGATGGATGATCCTGATTTGTTGCACCTCCGAAATAGAACTGTGAAGGGAGAGCTACCAAATTTCTCCTTGGATGAGTTGGATACCTTGAGGTATCAGGGTAGATTTTGCGTCCCCACCTTTGGCGATGTTTGAGCTAAGATCTGTGCAGAAGCTCATGGTTCCAGTTTGGAGTCTTGCCTGAACGTTTGTATTTATCCCCTACACGACGTGGCATCACGACGCGTATTTTCCCCTTGCTCTGATATAATTAAATTGTTGGGAAAAAATGCGGGTTGTGACAGTTGATATCAGAGGGAGGTTGCTTGACAATTGGTCGGGCAACCTTCCCTTGTTAGTGTTAGTTGTTTAGTGTCATATCATACACACACTGATGTGTCATCAGTATGTCTTAGCTGAAGCATGAACACTACACTCATAAGCATTATTAGAAGTATACGTGGCATATTATGTAGTATGAGATGCATAATATGTGTTTGTATATGGATCCACCAAAGGTGGCAACATGTGAGGGTTATGTAGTATGAGATGCATAACCTCACCACATGAATGCCCATCAGCACATTTTTTTTTCGTTGCATGCAATGTTATGTAGTATGAGATGCATAACATTTCATGTGTACGCCACTCATAACATGCATTAAGGCCTTTTTAGGATGCATAACACTGCATACATAGCATAACATAACATAAGCACAACATGTCAAGCTAAAGATTTACCTGATGACATATGTACACACATGATTTTAAATAAGAGTAAAGAATCCATGCATTCATATCATAGGCACATGAGTCAATAGGATGATAGGATATCACCCTGAGTAGGACATATCATCATCATATAATCCCAGAACAAGTTGCAGCCTAAGCAAGTGTCTTTTAAGTATGGTCTGAACTAAGTGGTGTAGTCCTAGTTTAAATAGAGTTGTAATGAGGTGTTTATGTTTTTTTTAGAATGTCGCTTGAGCGCATTACGACCAGGTCAACTCCCCAGTCTGAGGGTGAGTCGTCAGGTGCGCAGGAAGAGGCGGTGATTGTAGAACTGCGCCAGAGTATGAAGACCATGGCAGGTCAAATCGTAGCAATGCAAGCACAGTTACAGGCATTGTTGGCTGCCACCTTAGGACGGCAGCCTTGTGAGCAAACCCCCATAGCGATTGGGTATGAGAGTGAGATCATTAAATTAAATAAGTTTGCTTTTGAGTTGAGAGCTGCTGAGGAGTGTAGGGTTAAAGGTTTCTTGGGCGATCTCCAAAATGACATTCAACAATTTGCCAATACTTACTAGTCTGAGACTAATACGAGGACAGTAGAAGTTGCTCTTGAAGTTGAGACCTTTGGATATGTTAAGGGTTGTGGTATGATACTGAGGAAAGAGAAGAGGAAAGATGTTGAGGATGGAAGCTCTAGGGCATCCGGCCCTTCTTTGAAAAAGAAAGATGGTATAATTTGTAGCTTCTGTGGTCGATCCGGCCATCCTTACGAAAGGTGTTTCAAGAGAAGTACCACTCAGAAGAGGCAGTGGGCGCTCGCCATCCAAGGAGCACCCAAAGGATATCTGCTGTGCACGTTCTGTTCAAAGAAGGGACATGATGTGAGTCGTTGCTGGATGAAAGAAAGGACTTGTTTCCAGTGCGGGCAGATGGAACACCAGAAGTCTTCGTGTCCCCAGGCTCAATCCTCACTGCAGCCTTCCCCCCTCAGGCTCTGCCGCCGCCGCCAAATCAGGACAAAGGAAAAGGTAAACTGATCGCGACGACCGAAGAAGAAACTCAGTCTTCAACCCAAGTGATCTCAGGTTAGGTTCTAACTAGTTTTTGGTTCAATCCTGGTTTTGTTGTTATTCAAATAAGTTAGGTATGTAATTTTATTAGTAGATTAAGGTAAAGAACCATTATGCGCGTGTTCTTTTTGATTCTGTCGCTACCCACCCATTCGTGGCTAGGGCTTTTGTAGAGCTTCATGGTTTTACCCTTATTCGGGTTGGTGACGTGTTTTGTGTTGAGTTCCTTCTGGTGCGTGAGTGTTTAGGTGTTTTCCTAACTAATCTTCCTGGTCTCCCCCCTGTGAGGGGCGTAGAGTTCGTCCTAGATCGGAACCGTTTTGTGAGTGTATTTATAGACGACGTTTTGGTGTATTCTCATAATGTTGTGGAGCATGCCCACCATTGTCTTTAGTGTTGCCTGCTTTGAGGGACCTCAAGTTGTTTTCTAAGTTGAGCAGGTGTGAGTGTTGGTTGCCTTAGGTTTCTTCCATGGGTCATGTGGTTAATAAAGCCAGAATTTTAGATTGACCCTGAGAAGATAGCCGCTGTTATGGATTGGGCTAGGCTTACCACATCGAAGGTGATTGATAGCTTCCTAAGGTTGACTGGCTTTTATAGGAGGTTTGTGGAGGGTTCCTCTACGTTGTCTGTGCCACTGACTAAACAGATGCAGATGAACGCAATTTTTGTTTTGGGCGTTGAGTGAGAGGAAGCTTTTCAGGAATTAAAGGAGTGTTGTGCACTGCTCCAGTGTTGACTTTGCCTACGGAAGGTATAGACTATGGTGTTTATGTGAACGCATCACACATCGGACTTGGTTGTGTTTTAATGCAAGATGGTAAGGTGATCGCGTAAGGATAGAGGCAACTAAAGACTCACGAGAGAAATTATCCTACACACGATTTGGAGTTTGCTGCCGTAATTTATGCGCTGAAAATGTGGCGACACTTATTGTATGGCGCGCTGTGCAAGATCTATACGGACATAAAATTTTGAAGTACGTCTTCACTCAGAAGGAACTAAATCTGCGCCAGCATCGGTGGTTAGAATATATGGCGGATTATGAAGTGGAAATTCTCTATCATCCAAAAAAAGGCTAATATAGTAGCTGATTCTTTGAGTAGAAAGACCTCTAAATTTTTTAATCTATCGGTACAGCCCTTATTAGAAGAATTCTTGCTGATGGATATTGAGGTTGGGAGTCGTATTGTGCCTGCTAATTTGGAAACGGAAGAACCTTCTTGGATTTCCCTTACTCGAGCTCACCAGATGGATGATCCTGATTTGTTGCACCTCCGAAATAGAACTGTGAAGGGAGAGCTACCAAATTTCTCCTTGGATGAGTTGGATACCTTGAGGTATCAGGGTAGGTTTTGCGTCCCCACCTTTGGCGATGTTCGAGCTAAGATCTGTGCAGAAGCTCATGGTTCCAGTTTAGCCTATCACCCTGGTTCCACTAAGATGTATAAGGATCTAAAACAAATTGTTTGGTGGTCAGGGATGAAGAGCGATATCGCAAAGTTGTATCGGAATGTTATACGTGTCAGCGTGTCAAGGCTGATCATAGAAGGCCTGGTGGTAAATTGGCACCGCTTGATATTCCAAGTTGGAAATGGGAGAGTATTTCAATGGATTTTATCACCGGTCTACCAAAATCTCCTCGTGGGCATGAATCTGTTTGGGTGATAGTCGACAGATTGACAAAGTGTGCTCACTTTATTCCGTTTAAGATTGGGTATTCGATGAAGAAGATAGCTGAGCTATATCTTGAAGAGGTCATCAGGTTAAATGGAGTGCCTGTTAGCATTGTATCAGATCGGGACTCCAGATTTACGTCTCGCTTTTGGAAGAGCTTGTAAGAGGGGTATGGTACCGACTTGAGGTATTCCACCGCCTACCATCCGCAGACGAATGGGCAAACAGAAAGAGTAAATCAGATCATGGAGGACATGATTAGATGTTACATTTTGGACCGCGGTGGAGCATGGGATGAGCATTTGAGGCTAATGAAGTTTGCTTACAATAATAGTTATCAAGAGAGTCTGCAGATGACCCCGTTTGAGGCCTTATATGGGAGGCGTTGTGGAACTCCGTTGTTTTGGGCTGAAGTTGGTGAGAGACAGTTGCTCGGTCCGGAAGCCCTTGAGGAGATGAATTGTGCCGTGACTCATATTTGAGAAAAGCTGCATATGGCTCAAGAGCGCTATGAGAAGTATGCCAATCAACGAAGGGTTGATCTGGAGTTTACCGTTGGAGACTTGGTTTTTCTGAACGTTTCTCCGATGTCTGGTGTTAAAAGGTTTGGAAGGAACCACAAGTTAGACCCCCGTGTACGTGGGACCTTTCCAGATTCTTGAACGCATCGGAATGTCAGCTTATAGGTTGGATTTGCCTGCGACCTTCCCTGGTGTCCATGGTGTGTTCCATGTGAGCCAGTTGCGGAAGTGTGTTCGTAATGATCGTCAAGTCCTCAACTCGATACCCCAGATTCAGCCCAACCTTACGTATGTGGAAGAACCTATTCATATCCTGGGTTCCCAAGAGCGTGTGTTGCGAAGAAAGACCATCCCCATTGTCAAGATTCTTTGGAGAAATCAAGACGTCGAGAGCGCGATGTGGGAATTGGAATCAGCGATGAGAGAATCTCATCCGCACCTCTTCTCTTAGTTTCGGGTATGTCATTATGTTTGATTTATCGTCTTGATTTGATTTTGGAGTTGTGCTAAGTTTCGAGGCGAAACTTTCTTTTAGGAGGAGTGACTGTAACACCCCTGATTTTCCGATGATTTTATTTAAATGGGAACGTCATATTTACGACGTCGTGGCATTACTTTTAACGTCGAGTTGACGGCGCAATGCCGTTAAGGCAATTTCGTGTCCGTGCGATCGAGTCGGCCGAATTCTTGTTGTAATTGGAAATTATTATTTTTTTGCATTTTTGAAATTTTTGACTTGCTTGTCAAGTTTCGTCGCAATCCGAGAGTTTTTGGAGTCTCGACGCGTGATTTAATATCTCGAGAATGGTACGTAGGATTCTAAGGTTGTCTACGCTGCTAATTCGTAGAGTCAGCAATTCATTCCAAAATATTAGTCAAATCAGAACTTCTGCAATTTGTCCTGCTTGTACTCGAGATCCCCCTTTTCGTTCTCGAGAACTCCCAGTTGTTCTCGAGAAGTCTGACTTAATGTTCTCGAGAAGTATGTCCTAGTTCTCGAGAAGTCCTATGCAGTTCTCGACAAGTCCTTTGCTGTTCTCGAGAATTACTTTGCTGTTCTTGAGAAGTCCTTTGCTGTTCTCGAGAAGTCCTTTACTATTCTCGAGAAGTCCGTTGCTGTTCTCGAGAAGTCCTTTGCTGTTCTCGAGAGGTCCGTTTCAGCCTGCATTCGAGAGCCGTTTTGAGTGTCAAAATGGTGTTGTATCAAAAATAGTAAACATGAAATTTGTTCGTATCGACGATATCTACAACTTTTATGTTGACCACTTTTCGATTTGAAGCCATCGTAAACTCCTATTTTCAATTTTTCCAAAACTGCTCGTAAATTAGCTGCATTATTGATTTCTACCTGAGAACCCTTGTTGTTCTCGAGAACTACTGTTTATTCTCGAGAATTATGGTCTTATTCTCGAGAAATACTCAATTCTATTGAGTCCTGCTGTTTGTTCTCGAGAACTATGATGTTTCTCTCGAGAACTATGAGTTCTCTCGAGAACTTTGCTCTCTTTCTCGAGAAGCCCTCTTTCCTCTCGAGTAGTCCTGTATAGTCTGCGTTTAGACGCATTTTTGAGGGTCAAAAAGGCACTGTATGGAAAAACAGTCAACATAAAATTTGTTCGTTTCGATGAGATCTACAACTTTTATGTTTTGTACGTTTTGATTTGGAGCCATCTTGGATCTCCATTTTTGATTATCCCGACACTGCTCTCAGGTAGCCTGTTTGATTGATTCTCTCAAGTCCTAAGCCTATATTCTTGAGAACTAATGTTAATCTCGAGAGCCTTAGCCTCTCCATCTCGAGAAATGATGCCCCTCTCGAGAACCATAGCTTTTGTTCTCGAGAACCAATGTATTTCTTGAGAGCCAACCTCTCCCTCTCAAGTAGGTCTGTTTCCTCTCGAGTGGTTCTATACCGTCTGTGTTCGGACACCGTTTTGAGGATCAAAACGATATTGTAAATAAATATGATCAACATGAAATTTGTTCGTTTCGAAGAGATCTACAACCTTTATGTTGAACACTTTTCAATTTGGAGCCATCTTAGATCACTATTTTCTATTTCCCCGTAGCCACTCATAAATCACAAGTTTTCTTGTATTTATACAAAAAATTATATATATATATATATATATATATATATATATATATATATATATATATATATATATATTCTTGGACTTAGGTTTGAATAGAACTTCATCTTCTCCGATTCTTTTTCCTCCCGAACCAGAGTGGCGTGAGCGTGAGAGAGAAAATACTTCGTGAACCTTCTGGTGGCCGCCGACAGTGCTCCGGTGCTCGAAATCTTCATCCGAATATAGATCCGGAAAGCTCTCACCGAGAGCTACGCTATCGTGGTAAATTTTTTTCCCATTCTTTGAGTTTTCTCGTTAGGGTTTTTCGTGTAACACCCCTATCCGTCACATAGCATATAGCAGTAAGTCCAGCCGGGGCCCGACACCATATACTACGGACAGACCGATTGGTTACTTATTAGAAACATTCAACCAATCACAACGTCCTACATAGAGCACCTAGCGGAAGCAAGTTATTAAGTTGCAAGATAAAAGAACCCAGCCAAAGCATGAATGTCCACTACAAAAGTTCCATAGGAATGTACGATACACAAAAACAATAATGGCCTTAAGGCCTTACAAAGGTTTGCTTAAATAGAAGTATTTTCCAAACCTCGGCACGTAGGTCGGTCACACATGAGTAAATAAGAAAAAACTCAAAAGTTTAGGCCTTCGAGGGCCGGCACATCAACTTGGGCTTTAGCCCGCTATTTACCGCTCAGCTCCGCAGCACCTGCGAGCAACAATCCACCGCACGGTGGTAAACAAAGGCAACAGTCAGCTATGCTGACCAAATTATAACGATTCCGCCCCCAAGCTCGGGGTGGCAAAGCTTCTTCCCTGCACTTGTTAGCCTAGCCAATGAAAAAGAGAATAAGCATAACATCATAGATGCGGGCTCAAATGGCCACACACCCCGTGCTCTCAGGGCATTAACTCGGTGAACTCGGTCGCAACCGTAGTCTCACCACCGTCCCTTAGATGGCAAAACTCGTGAGCAATCTAGTCTTTCCGGTCTAAGCCTAATACTCGCACGACCATTCCAATGGTCAGTCTCATTTTTCAGATGTCTGTCACAAAACCGCATAGCCCGGGTCCGCATCCACTTGCCCATTGCTCACATCGCATAGTCATATTAAGACGTACGCGCAGGCCAAGCTTCTCCCGGATCCCATAGTTCGATCACACAAGCACATAACCCAGTTATGTTCATGTTTGGCTCCCCTGCCACCAAGATGGCAGAAATGCGTTTCCGCCCAGTTTTCCGGGTGCGCCTTAGGGTTACTCCCCAAGGATCCCTGCTGCAATCTACCCCGTAGAAACCCGAAAACAACAAAGGGCACGGAGTCTTATCCGGCTAAAAAAATGCAATGCACATCACCGATCCAGACCAACTTGTCCAGGTAGGCTTCACACAGCATGCCTATGTTCGTACTACGATTCCGGACTCTAATAAGGGGGACTTTACATATCTACCCCAAGGAATACCGCAATCTCGCCGCACACTCGCGGGAGAAGGGTTTTCCCATGCCAAGGAAGGAGAGCTTCACATGCTCGAGATGAAAATCATTACCCTTGCATTTCTCCTTGGCGCCATAGAAATCTATGTGGATGGAAAGCACCGCAATCTCCTCGCCTCCGCGGATCTGAAGTCGGCTCGTGATTTGGAGCTCCGAAGCTCCGCCGGTGACCGGATCTTGCCTTCCTCCTCCTCCTTGCTCTCCCCTCTCTCTAGACTTTAGAAAGAGAATCAAGTGGATGAAATGAGGGATTGCAAACCATATTTCTGGGTTTAAACCGCCAGCACCAACCCCCAGCCGTCAGATCTCAACATAAGAAAACGAACGGCCACGATCAGGGCCTAAAATAATAAAATTGGGCCGAACACGGCCTGCGACACGCCCGTGTCCAGGGCCATGTCGCTCATTCGTCGTCTCGCCCGACGCTCCGACCAGCACTCGGCCTTCGACACATCCTCTGACACACCCGTGTCACATGTGACACGACCGTGTCAAGACCCGTGTCACGCCCCGTGTGCAACTACCAACATTTTTTTCCCGAGGAGGACACGACCCGCGATACGGCACACGACACGCCCGTGTCACATGTGACACGCCCATGTCTGTGCCCGTGTCATGGACCGTGTGCATAACTCAGAAATCTCCCTAGCGTGACATGCCCTGGGACACGCCCGTATCCCAGGCCGTGTGCCTCAACTCGACGATCCCCGATCGCCAAAATGTCGACCACACGACCCGTGGACGAACACGCCCGTGACACGCCCGTGTCACGCCCGTGACACGCCCATGTCACGCCCGTGACACGCCCGTATCACGCCCGTGACACGCCCGTGATACGCCCGTATCACCTTCTCCAAGTCCCAGACTTGGCTTAAAATGTCACCCGTCCCTCTTTTGAGTTTCGGGGTGTTACAACTCTCCCCCTCTTAAAAGAATTTCGCCCATGAAATTACTAAAGGAAAGAAAATGAAAAACTTTAAGCAGTACCTGAGCGGAATAACTCCGGGTACTCCTCCAGCATAGTTTGCTCTCGCTCCCAAGAGAGCTCCTCCCGACCTCAATTGTCCCACCGGACCTTGACCATCCAGATCTCCTTGTTACAGAGTCGCTTAGTTTCAAAGTCTTCAATACGAACGGGCTTGACCTTAGTCGTCAACCCTTCGTCCACCGGTACTAGATCCACTACGATCACCTGCGAAGGTTCTTGTACTGCCTTCCGCAACACAGAGAAGTGGAATACATCGTGTAGTCCACTCAATTCCACCGATAGCTTCAAACGATAAGCCGCTTCGCCGACCCGCTCCAGAATCTCAAAGGGTCCAAGGTATCTTGGGCTCAGCTTCTTCAAGCGTCGCACCCGCGAAACACCCTTGAACGGCTTTATCTTCAAGTACACCCAATCGCCGACCCCGAGCTCCACGTTCCGGTGTTTGGCATTGTAGTACTTAGCTTGCCTATCCTGAGCGATCAGCAAACACGCTCGAATGATCCGCACTAAAGAAGTAGCACTCTCCACCTCCTGCTTCTTGTATAACCTTGCCTCACCCGTTTCCAGCCACGATAACGGCGTGCGACACTTCCTACCATATAGGGCCTCGAAGGGTGCCATTAGAATACTCGTCTGGTAGCTATTGTTGTACGCAAACTCCACCAAATACAAGTGGTCTTCCCAATGCTTCCCGAAGTCTAGAACACACATGTGGAGCATGTCCTCCAACGTTATGTTGACTCTCTCGGTTTGCCAATCCGTCTGCTGATGAAAGGCTGTGCTGAACTTCAATTTAGTCCCTAACATCTGCTGCACCAACCTCCAATCATTGGACATAAAACGCTCATCTCGATCACTCACGATGCTGCGCGGCACACCGTGTAATCTGACTATATTATCCATATATAGCTTCGCCAGTCTCTCCACTGAATCATCCTTCCTATGCGGAATAAAGTGCGACATATTCGTTAACCGGTCTACGATCACCCAGATGGCGGTGTTCCTCCCCTGCGACCTTGGCAAGCCATGCACAAAGTCCATCGATATGTCGTCGAACTTCCACTCCGGAATAGGCAAGGATTTCAAGAATCCTCCAAGCTTTTGACACTCCGCCTTTACCAAGGCGCAGGTTTGACACTTAGCCACAAACAGTGCCACATCCTTCTTGAGCCCTGGCCACCAAAACAACTTATTTAGGTCTTGGTACATCTTCGTGCTCCCTGGGTGGATTGAGTACTTGGTATTAAGAGCCTCATACATCAACTCCGCACGTAGATTTCCCCCGCTTGGGACGCATAAATGATGGTCCTTCCTTAGGAGCCCATCCTCAACCAAAAACTGGGAATTTGATTCATCCAATGCTGCATCCATAAGCTCCTTCATGCTAACATCCAACACCAATGCCTGCCGAACGCGATCAGCCAGGTCATACTGAACTTCCGTCTAGTTCAACAATGCTTTGGCGCTCGTCTTCTTGTCAACGCAACAGATCTCAAACGCCTCCAACTCCCGTACTAGCCTCTCATCATGGACCAATAACCAGTTGGCTTGGGCGGGAGCCCTGCGACTCAACGCATCCGCAACTGCATTGCCCTTCCCAGGTACATAATGAATCTTGAATGTGTAGTCCCCCAGGAACTCCATCCATCTCCGCTGCCTCATGTTGAGATCCTTCTGATCTAACAGGTACTTCAGGCTCTTGTGGTCGGTATAAATATCGACTTTTACGCCGTACAAGTAGTGTCTCCACAGCCTAAGCGCAAATATCACGGTCGCCAACTCTAAGTCGTGGACCGGATAATTTCTTTCGTGCACTTTTAGCTGATGCGATCCGTACGCTATTATGTTCCCATGCTGCAGCAGCACGCAACCCAAACCACTACCTGAGGCATCACTATAAATCTTGAAGCCCTCGGTCCTACTTGGAGAACTTAGCACTGGTGCCGTGGTCAACCGTCCCTTCAACTCCTCAAACGCTTGCACGCACTCATGCGTCCACAAGAACTTCTGATCCTTCCTTGTCAACTTCGTGAGAGGTAACTCTATCCGCGAGAAGTTCTCCACGAAGCGCCTGTAATAGCCGGCAAGCCCAAGAAAACTCCAGACTTCCGCTACCGAAGAAAACACAGGCCACTCCCGTATTGCAACAATCTTCGTCGGATCCACCGCTATACCTTCCCCACTAACAATGTGACCAAGGAATGCTACTGAGGGTAGCCAGAACTCATATTTGGAGAATTTTGCATAGAGTTCATTCCTCCTCAGAGTCTCCAACACCAGATGCAAGTGCTTGAAGTGATCTTCCTCGCACTGTGAGTATACTAGTATGTCGTCAATAAATACGATCACAAAGCGGTCCAGGTAATCTCTGAACGTCCTGTTCATCAGATCCATAAATACTGATGGCGCATTCGTTAGTCCAAATGGCATGACCGTGAACTCGAAATGCCCATACCTTGTGCTGAATGCCATCTTCGGGATATCACACTCCCTTATTCTCAGCTGATAGTACCCAGACTTCAGATCCAACTTTGAATATACCGACGATCCGACTAACTGATCGAAGAGATCATCAATCCTTGGGATCGGGTATTTATTCTTCTCCGTTAGCTTGTTCAACTCCCTGTAGTCGATACATAGCCGCAAACTCCCGTCCTTCTTCTTAATAAAGAGGACCGGTGTGCTCCAAGGCGACGAGCTTGGACGCATATACCCTTGCTCCAACAACTCTTCTAGTTGCACCTTTAATTCCGCCATCTCCTTAGGCGCCAACCTATAAGGAGAACGTGACACAGGTTTGGCACCTGGCACTAGCTCGATAGTGAAATCAATTTCTCGCTGCGGTGGGGCTCCAGGAAGATCGCCCGAGAATACGTCGGGGTACTCACATACCACTGAGATATTATCCAAAGTGGCCTTAGGCTTTACAACCTCCACTAACGTGAAGAACAGCTCTACTCCAGCACGAACTGCCTTCACCACCTGAAGAGCAAACATCAGTGTCTTGCTCGACCCCTTCAGTCCCGCAAACGTCGTCTCCTGCCCAACACCCAGCTTGACCTCCTTACGGTTGCAATCGATACAAGCCTTCTGCTCCGAGAGCCAATCCATACCAAAGATAACGTCGAACTCTACTAGAGGCAGCAATGACGCTAGCAAGTCGAACTCTTGGCTTCCAATATGAACCTTCACGGCGCATACTCTGTCCGCACGCATCGAACACCCATTCGGTAGTAGCATATCCAATTTGTCCTTCGCCATCGAAGAAGGGGCTCCGATGCGCGATATAAAGCTTTCGGACAAAAAGGAGTGTGATCTCCCGTATCGAATAGTGCTCGTGTCGGACTATCGCCAATAAGAACAAAGCCTACACAAACAGTATTAAGCTAACAAGCACTAGGTAACAGTATTTAAAGCTATCTTGCTATAAATTAAACCGTACCTGTCACCACATCGGCTTGCTTGATGGCCTCTTGTTGGCCCAAGTTGTAGACTCTTGGTTGAGTCGGAGCATAATGGGACGCGATTGACTCCACCGCCTTGACCTTTTCTTCATAAGTAGCTCCTTGCTTTCTCTTGGACTTCGGAGGTCCGCTCCAACAATCACGGGCAAAGTGCCCCGTCTTTCCGCAAGTAAAGCAAACACCCGGGGTTCGGTTAGTAGTTGCCCCCGAGGCACCTGAAGAAGGGGCTGGACCCGACATCCTAGCCTTCTTATTCCATCTTCAAAAGCCAGACTTTGAAGTCGGCGCCTTAAACTCCGGTTTCTTGCCACCAGATTCCTTCTTCGTTTGAACATTCTTCATGTCCTTTTCCAAGGACCGGGCCGAGTTGACCAAGGTCATGAAACCCTGCGCCATAGGCCCCGAAAGTAACAACCTCAAATCATCTCTTAACCCTTCATAGAAGTGGTTCGTATTGCACTCCTCATCGGAAAAGGTAGCGCTAGCATATCTTCCCAAACGAGTGAACTCGTGGAGATACTCGTCCACGGTGTTGTCTCCTTGCACCAACTTTTGAAACTCATTTTCCAGCGCGATCCTCTGCGCTGAGGGGAAGTATCGAGCAATAAACAACCTCGATAATTCCCCCATAGAGACATCCGCCAACTATCTTCCCCTCAGGTGGTGGGCTCCAGCCCTTCCCACCATAACTTCGCGTCCCTATCCAACAAGAACGTCGCAATCGTGGTCTTCTGCCACTCTTCGGTCTCCGTTGCTGTCAGCACTCTATTTACTCTGGATAGCCAATCCTCTGCCTGAGTCAGGGTTCCTGTTCCCGAGAACACTGGTGGATGGAAGCCCATCACATATTTAAGCTGTTTCTCAGTTGCTCTCCGAGGAAACTCCGGCTCCACAATCACCTGTTCCACCCTTCTAGGCTCCGCCGCTTGGAGCGGCACCTGCTTCGCAGCAGGAGCAGGATGCTGCACCTGCCTTGCAGGTTGCGCATTGATCATTGCAAAGACAGCTTCTGCCACCAATCTAATGGTCTCGGCTGACGGAGGTGGTTCAGGCGCATCATTAGGTGTGCTGCTTGCCTCATGACCTTGCCATTCCGACGGTCCAGCACCACTTCTGGTCACCTATAATCGTGCAAAACACCGATAAGCAACCCAACAATATTGCAAACAGCAATTATAGGAACACGCAGGTTCCTCAAACATGTGTATTTTCATTCCTAAGTGGACATTCATGGGTTCTTTTCATGTTATAACGATGACGCACACGCATGTGCTCACCACCCCTTAAAGTGAATTCGCCCACGAATTCATTTAAGCTTGACCGAAACCAGTAGTTTGATACCAATTTGTAACACCCCTATCCGTCACATAGCATATAGCAGTAGGTCTGGCCGGGGCCCGACTCCATATACTACGGACAGACCGGTTGGTTACTTATTGGAACCATTCAACCAATCAAAACGTCCTACATAGAGCACCTAGCGGAAGCAAGTTATTAAGTTGCAAGATAAAAGAACCCAGCCAAAGCATGAATGTCCACTACAAAAGTTCCATAGGAATGTACGATACACAAAAACAATAATGGCCTTAAGGCCTTACAAAGGTTTGCTTAAATAGAAGTATTTTCCAAACCTCGGCATGCAGGCCGGACACATGAGTAAATAAGAAAACACTCAAAAGTTTAGGCCTTCGAGGGCCGGCACAACAACTTGGGCTTTAGCCCGCTATTTACCGCACGGCTCCGCAGCACCTGCAAGCAACAATCGACCACACGGTGGTAAACAAAGGCAACGGTCAGCTATGCTGACCAAATTATAACGATTCCGCCCCCAAGCTCAGGGCGGCAAAGCTTCTTCCCTGCACTTGTTAGCCTAGCCAATGAAATAGAGAATAAGCATAACATCACAGATGCGGGCTCAAACAGCCACGCACCCCGTGCTCTCAGGGCACTAACTCGGTGAACTCGGTCGCAACCGTGGTCTCACCACTATCCCTTGGACGGCAAAACTCGTGAGCAATCTAGTATTTCCGGTCTAATCCTAAGACTCGCACGACCATGCCAATGACCAGTCTCTTTTTCAGATGTCTGTCACCAAACCGCATAGCACGGGTCCGCATCCACTTGCCTGTTGCTCACATCGCATAGTCATATTAAGACGTACGTGCGGGCCAAGCTTCTCCCGGATCCCATAGTTCGATCACACAAGCACATAACCCAGTTTTGTTCATGGTTGGCTCCCAGGCCACCAAGATGGCGGAAATGCGTTTCCGCCCAGTTTTCCTGGTGCGCCTTAGGGTTACTCCCCAAGGATACCTGCTGCAATCTACCCCGTAGAAACCCGAAAACAACAAAGGGCACGGAGTCTTCTCCGGCTAGAAAAAATGCAATGCACATCACCGATCCAGACCAACTTTTCCGGGTAGGCTTCACACAACATGCCTATGTTCGTACTACGATTCCGGACTCTAACAAGGGGGACTTTACATATCTACCCCAAGGAATACCGTAATCTCGCCGCACACTCGCGGGAGAAGGGTTTTCCCATGCCAAGGAAGGAGAGCTTCACATGCTCGAGATGAAAATCGTTACCCTTGCGTTTCTCCTTTGCACCATGGAAATCTATGCAGATGGAAAGCACCGCAATCTCCTCGCCTCCGCGGATCCGAAGTCGGCTCGCAATTTGGAGCTCCGAAGCTCCGCCGGTGACCGGATCTTGCCTTCCTCCTCCTCCTTGCTCTCCCCTCTCTCTAGACTTTAGAAAGAGAATCAAGTGGATGAAATGAGGGATTACAAACCCTATTTCTGGGTTTAAACCGCCAGCACCAACCCCCAGCCGTCGGATCTCAACATAAGAAAACGAACGGCCATGATCGGGTCCTAAAATAATAAAACTGGGTCGAACACGGCCTGCGACATGCCCGTGTCCAGGGACGTGTCGCACATTCGTCGTCTCGCCCGACGCTCCGACCAGCACATGGCCTTCGCCACAGCCTCTGACACGCCCGTGTCACATGTGACACGGCCGTGTCAAGACCCGTGTCACGCCCCATGTGCAACTACCAACATTTTTTTCCCGAGGAGGACACGACCTGCGACACGACACCCGATACGCCAGTATCACATGTGACACGCCCGTGTCTGTGCCCATGTCATGGACCATGTGCATAACTCAGAAACTCCCTAGCATGACACGCCCGTGTCCAAGGCCGTGTGCCTCAACTCGACGATCGCTGATCGCCAAAACGTCAACCACACGACCCGTGGCCGAACACGCCCGTGTCACGCCCGTGACACGCCCGTGTCACGCCCGTGACACGCCCATGTCACGCCCGTGACACGCCCGTGTCACCTGCTCCAAGTCCCAGACTTGTCTTAAAATGTCACCCGTCCCTCTTTTGAGTTTCGGGGTGTTACATTTCGGCCCTAACCCCCTTTTCGGCCATTTTTGTTTAGATTTCAACTCCTCCCGTGTTCTTTTGCCCCGATCTACAACGTGGAGTGATTCAGAGGACTTTTCCCTTACAACCAAGGCAAGTGGTGGTTTTCCTTCGTTGTTCCTTGTCCGGTTTGATGGTGACCGTTATGCCTTTGTTCCTTAATTTTCTTGCTTTTTGTGTTGTCTCTCCAAACGATGGTTATGTCTAATCTTTCTTGAAGATCACTCAAAATTATAAAATTCTAGTTATGGTAATTTTGATTTTTATTAGGCGTGTATAACCGTCCTTAGAATGTTTTATCGGTGAATTAAATTGTTTCGTCTATCATTGTTGGACGCGTTAGTGTCTATATAGGATTGTAAATCATTTCAAAAGGTTGATCAACCGTGTCTTTAATCTAGAAATGTCATGTAGAATCCGACACGCCAAGTCCTGAGGTTTATTTCACAGTGTTTCTTCGTTGCGTGTTAGTGGGCAAATCCACCGACCGCAAGGTTTCTTTCCTTTATTAGTAACTCGTGGAATTCTATTGGGTTTTGGGCATCTGCGGATATTGGTGGAGTGTGCAAGTCTCCCCCACGGTTAGATGAATTTTAACATCTATGAGGGGTGTATCTAGAGAAGTGACCACCCTGCCTGTATTTATGGGTAGAATTGACTACAGGTGGCTAATAAAGTTTTGGAGTATTCTTTCTTATAATTTAATCATTCTCTCCCCTTGCTTTGGGTATCCGGCATGTTTTGTTGTACGTGACAATTCACGTAAGTTCTTTTCTTCTGATTTATTTCTTGAGTTTTATTTATGTACCTTACTTCAGTACTTTTGGTCCTGGGTTGGTACCCCATTTGACCTTTGTATTCTTTTGTTTACTTTTGCTGCCACCATTTATACCTTCTTGCTGAGGTATTCTGTCTTTGGAATGCCTCAGGTTCGGAGCGTTAGCAGGTAGTGGAGCTGGGTTTGGAGTTCTTGAAGCGGCAGTGTTAGCTGTGGCTTTTCCCCTCGCCGTAGCGAGGTAGTTTGTTGTTTTAGTTTTCTTTGCCTAGTTTCAGACATACTTTGTACTGTGGGTTCGTGTCAGGTTGTTGACGCCCACAGGATTGTTGATTTTGACACTTGCTAGCTGATGTGATTGTTTTATGTTTGGTTTAGATTACTTACTCTCTGGGATGATTTATTGATAGGGCTGCATGTTAGATATTTTCAAGCTTATAAAAAAAACCTATTATTAGTAAGGCATCCATGCAATCTTTTTTAAACTAAGTCACTATTTTCCTGTTTAGCGTAAAGATTTTTCCTATACTTATTATAAATCTAAAGTCTGTTTAACATGAGTTGTTCCTCGGGGACATTTATACTCATGAGGGATGTTAGAGTCAAATTAAACAAGTATCTTCTGCAAGCGTATAATTTATATTTTAAATCGTGGAATAGATGATCCACCAAGCCGAGGGATACGGCTACCATCATAACCTAAACTGGATTTCATTCATAACAATTTATGTTTTCTTTTAAAACTGTAGAGTTTGGAGTCTTGCCTGAACGTCTGCACTTATCCCCTGCATGGCGTGGCATCACGACGCGTATTTTCCCCTTGCTCTGATATAATTAAATTGTTGGGAAAAAATACGGGTTGTGACACATTTTGCCACATAATATGCTTTGTCTTTCTTCAAACCTGGCCACCAGAACAGTTTCTTCATATCCTTGTACATCTTAGTGCTCCCCGGGTGGATTGAGTACTTTGTAAGATGTGCTTCATACATTAATTCCTCTTATAGTTTACCCATATTTTGGATGCACAAACAACCAGTTTTTCGTAAAAGACCATCATCCCAGGAGAATTGGGCATTTGACTCATCTGCTGCACAACGTTGTAGACTTTTATCGAGTTCTATTACTTGCTGAATCTTGTCTGTAAGGTCATATTGTACCTCCGTCCAGTTCAGGCACGCACTTGCAGTAACATTCTTATCCACACAAGAGATGTCTAAGTTCTCCATCTCATGGATTAGATAATCATCATGCATCCGCAACCAACTTGCCCTTGCTGGAGTCCTACGACTCAAAGCATCTGCGACTACATTTTCCTTTCCGGGAGTATAATGAATTTGGAAGGTGTAGTCCCCGAGGAACTCCATCCACCTCCGTTGTCGCATATTTAGATCCTTCTGATCTAGCAGATACTTAAGGCTCTTATGGTCCATGAAGATATCAACTTTCACGCCATATAAATAGTGATGTCATAGTTTAAATACAAATATCACCGCGACCAACTCCAAGTCATGGACGGGATAGTTCCGCTCATGCACATTAAACTAGCGTGAGTCATAAGCTATCACTTTACCAAACTGAAGAAGGATACATCCTAAGTCGCTCCCTGATGCATCACTATAAATTTCATAGCCGTCCGAACCACATGGCATTGTCAAGATTGGCGTCGTAGTCAGACAACTTTTCAGCTCCTCAAAAGCTCGCGCGCACTCCGTCATCCAAATGAACTTTTGATCTTTACTTGTCAGTGTGGTGAGAGGCAAGGCTATCCGCAAGAAGTTCTCTACGAAGCGCCTATAGTAGCCCGCAAGTCCAATACACTCAGTACTTCAACCACAGAAGAAAAAACCGGCTACTCCCGTATCACAACTATCTTCGTCGGATTCACCGCAATGTCGTCTCCACCTATCACGTGGCCAATAAAGGCCACTGACGATAGTCAGAATTCACACTTTGAGAATTTGGCATATAGCTTGTTCCTTCTCAGGGTGTGCAACACCATTCGTAAATGATTCGCATGGTCTTCTTCAGATTGTGAGTACACTAATATGTTGTCAATAAAGAAGATTACAAACAAGTCCAAGTACTCTCGAAATGATCGGTGCATTAGGTCCATGAATATCGATGGCGTATTTGTTAGCCCAAACAGCATTACAGTAAACTCTTAATGACCATAGCGTGTACCAAACGCTGTCTTGGGAAGGTAACATTCCCAAATCCTCAACTGATAATAGCCAGACTTTAAATCCATCTTTGAGTAGACAGTTGATCCCACTAGCTGATCGAACAAGTCATCAATCCGTAGAATCGGATACTTGTTCTTTTCTGATAGCTTGTTCAGCTCTCGATAGTCAATGCATAGCCGCAAGCTTCCGTCCTTTTTTTACACAAATAGGACTGGAGCGCTCTAAGGTGACATACTTGGGCATATAAAGCCTTGCTCTAGCATCTCTTGCAATTGAACCTTTAGCTCTATCATCTCCTTTGGCGCAACACGATATGGCGAGCGGGCCACAGGTTTCACACCTAGCACCAACTTAATATCGAAGTCAATCTCCCGCTGGGGTGGTAACCCTGAAAGATCTTTAGGAAACGCGTTAGTGTACTCCGATACGATAGGAACAGCACTCACACTGGGACTCGGCTCAACAGTCTCAAACAGCGTGAAGAACAACTCCGCGCCCTTCCGAACTCCCTTGACTACTTGGATAGCAGACATCATTATCTTGCTCGATCCTCGCATACCAGTGAATTTAGTCTCTCGTTTGGTGTTCTGTCCTAGTGTGACTTCCTTAGAGTTACAATCTATATAGTCACGCTGCTCTGAGAGCTAGTCCATACCAAAGATAACATCGAAATCTGATATCGGTAGCACAGATGCTTCCAATCCAAAATCCTGACTTTCTATCCACACTACAGCATAGTAGGCTCGATCCGCGCACATCAAGGACCCGTTAAGTAGCAACACGTTCACTCGATCTGTCAGCGTGAACGAAGGAACTCCGATATGCCCCACGAAGTCTTTTGACAGAAAGAAATGAGAAGCTCTTGTATCGAACAGTGCTCTCGTCGAACACTCCGAAATCAGGACAAAGTCTAATTCAAACCAATCATACACAAGCAACGCACAAGGCACTAAGTATGGAAAGCAGTAAAAACTGTATCTTAACTCATACCTGTTACGTCGTCACTTTGCTTTATGTCCTCATGTTGGCCAAGATTATAGACTCGGGATTGCGCTTGAGATGAGGTTGATTCCACCACTGACTTTCCCTTTTCAGCATAAGACGCACCCGTCTTTTTCTCACCTTTTGGAGGGCCACTCCAGCAATCTCGAGCCTTATGCCCCACCTTGCCACATGTATAACATGTGAGCGGACCTCTCCCAGATGTTATTCAAGACGGAGGAGAAGAAGGAGCCGGCGCAGAAGTTTTAGGCTTCTTTTTCCACCCCTGATACCAAGACTTTGAAGGACTAGGTACCTTGAACTCTGGTTTCTTCCCTACCCAATCATTCTTACGCTGCACGTGCTTCATGTCCAGCTCGAGGGAGCGTGCCGTATTGACAAAGGTAAGAAAACCCTGCGTCATTGGCCCTGAGAGAAGCAACCACAGGTCGTCTCTCAGCCCTTCATAGAACCGATTTGTATTTCGTTCCTCAACTACAAACGTAAAGCCTGAATATCTTCCCAATCTCGTAAACTCGTGCAAGTAGTCATCCACCAACCTCTCGCCTTGAGTTAACCTTTGAAATTGGTTCTCCATCGCAATCTGCTGTGTCGATGGAATGTATCTTGCCAGGAAGCACATTGAGAATTCCTCCATTGAGATCTCAATCAATGGCCGACTAGCAAACTGGTGCAGCTCCAAATCATCTCGCCATAATCTTGCCTCACCATCCAATAAGAAGGTAGTCACAGTGACTTTTTTGCCACTCTTCTGTTTAAGTTACCGTCAGAACCCTCTTTATTCTTGAGAGCCAATCTTCGGCTTGTGTAGGGGTTCCAGTACCCATAAAAATAGGGGGGGTTGGAACTCATTACGTGTTTCAGTTGCTTCTCTGTCGCTCGCCTTGCGGCCACTGTATCAATAGCCATTTGTCTCACCGCTACGTGCTCACCCATGCTAACTGGTTCCTGGACCACCGCAGGAAAAGGAGGTTATCTCTGGTTTCACATTAAACATGGTGAACATGGCTTCGGCAACCAACTGTATAGTTTCCGCCGAAATAGGAGGTGTTGGCACCTCATTTGGTGCACTACTCTCCACTGAGCGTTGGGGTTCTAGCTTCCCCGAACCATTTCTAGCCGCCTACAATGTGAAACACACAATTAAGCAACAATGAATATTGCCAAAAGCAATTATAGGAACATACCAGTTCCTCAAACATGTGTATATTCATTCCTAAGTCTATATTCATGAGTTCAGTTATGTTATCAAGGTAACGCACATGCACGTGCTCACCACCCCTTAAAAGAATTCGACCACGAATTCGAAGAAGGAAGACCATGAACAGAATCTGATACCAATTTTGTAACGCCCCCATCCGTTGTATAGAATATGACAAAAGGTCCGACCGGGGCCCGACGGCATATACTACGGACAGGTAAGGAGATTACTTATTGTTTTCAAATCCAAATTCAACTATGAACGCATCCTAACTTAGAGCATTCTAGCAGAAGCATTTTGAGTTAAGAAGCCATAACAAAAGGAATGTCCACTACAAAAGCTTGTACATGAATGATATATATACAATATACAACACATGTTTTTGCCTTCCAGCCTTACAACTATTTCGTTTACATCAAGTGACTTCATACATCGGCAATCAGACCGGCCACACATGAAACAGTAATAAGTTCGCCTTTGGGCCTTCAAGGGCCAGCCAATCGCATCATAAGGGCTTCAGCCCGCTACTTCCCACTTGGCTCTCCAGCACCTACATAAACGGCCCACACAAATGCGGCAATCAAAGCAACGATCAGCATTTTGCTGACCAATTTATAACGACCCCACCCCTTACTCGGGGCGGCAGCTCTCCTTTCCTGCAAACAACAACACGTATATATATATATATATATATATTGGCAATAACAAAGTGCATTTAAGTACCATTCACCATAGACGTAGGATCAACGACCACACGCCCCGTGCAGTCTGGGTACATTTTCGGTGTACATGACTTTTCGTGTATCACCACCATTCAGAGGTACTTAACTCGACGACAATGTCGTTCAGAGGTACTTAACTTAACTGTAACCCTTGTCATTTAGAGGTACATAACTTGACGACTATATCATTCAGAGGTACTTAACTTAACGAGTGACTGCCCATTCAGAGGTACTTAACTTAACGACCCAGTCGTTTAGAGGTACTTAACTTGATGGCACAGTAGTTGGCCTCCACGGCTCAACCCAAACATAAGACACACGGCTTTGTACCATTTCAGGCTGGCACCTACCATTGCTGGGCAATATAAACTCACAGATCCACAAGCACTGGCCCCCAAGTCTCTTAGAGACAGGCCACACAAAGCTTTAGCTCACTGGGAGCTATCGCCTGGCGACATTCACTATCGCCTAACGACATCAACAGTTCCCTGAACTGTGATCTTACCTGGGAATTTTCCTGGAGCTGAACTCTAGTACTTCATGTTACTCTCATTTCACAGGTACAACCATCAAACTCCGTACAACCTCACGTTTATACTCGGAGTCTTATCCGTCACGCAAAATAAACATCACCAATCCATACCAACCGGTCTGGATGGGATTCACACAACATGCATATTCCGTACTCTACACTTTCAGATCTATATGCAATATTAAATGGGGATCATACCGATCTACCCATCAGAAACCACCTTTTCTTCACCTTTTGGTGAGGGGTTCCATGCAAGTATTCATATTGAGGACTTCACTTGTCCAAGGAGAAAACCATTACCCTTGTAATTTTCTTCGGAGCCATGACCGTGATCTTTGATCCGGATGGAATTGATCTTCACAACTTCCTCTGCGCGGATCTAGCGTCGACTCGCGATTTTGATCACAAGAACACCTTGGATCGACTCCTCTAGAGCTCCTGGACCTTTCCTCCTCTTCCCTCTCCAGAAGTAAGCAAGAGAGTGTGAGAGAAAAATGAGAATGAAATCTCAAGTCTAGCTTTTATCTAAAAGTTACCGCTGCGCGGTAACTCCTACCGCCGCGCGGTAACCCAGGCGGTGACCGCCTTAACCAGCCGGTGCCGCTATCCATATCTATCGCCTGCGATAACATTCTAGTGCCTGGTGGTAGATCGGTTACTCGAGAAATCCTTCTCAACATTAGTTGAGAGGCTAGGGCGGCGCGGTAACGCCTATCATCGGGCAGTAACAACCTGAGTCCTGGGTCTTTTAATTCACTGAGTTATCGTCGGCGATAAGACTATCATCGGGCGGTAACCTCCAATGACCAATTATTATTTTTTGGGTGTTACAACTTAAAAGAAATGAACTGAAAGTAAGTACTGAATGGAACTGGACTAATACAAGACTGGATTAGTACTTAAAAAGAAATGAAATGAATTGAAAGGAATAAGCAGGACTAGTATGAGACTGGAGTACTACAAAGAAAGTACTGAACTAAAATAAATAAAGGAACTAGACCAGTGCAAGAATGGAATAAATAAATAAGAAAAGAATTAGTAGTTCAATCACTCCAATCAGGAGGTTTTTGTTCCATCTCCATTCTCATGAGGCAAGTTTAGTTCCATCTCCGTTCATTGGAGGAAAGTTCAGTTGCATCTCCATTTTTAGGAGGCAAGTTCAGTTCCATCTTCGTTCGTAAGAGGAAAGTTCAGTTTCATCTCCGTTCATAGGAGGCAAATTCAGTTCTATTTATGTTTTTAGGAAGCTTCTTTTGAGTTGCACCCATTATTAGGATCTGATATAAGTTCAGTTACACCTTTCAATCATGACTTAATCAGATCAGGGAAACTTATTATGGGTTTCACCTTTATTATTCACTTGAGAATAATTATCATCTTACTTGCTCACGTCAGATCAAATCCGAGCATCTTATTAGAGAACACGTTCTTCCTCAAATTTCATCCTCGAAAATCATTTCCAAATGTGGGTAAAATTCTTCACTCGAGATGAGGTTAAACATTTCACCTTCTAAGTTTACCCAAAATTTCCGAGTGTTATTTCAAAAATGAGGCACTCGATGATTTTGCAAAAATCCTCATAACACTCAGAGGTTTGAATCTTGCCTCAATGTCCCTCGTCGATTATTCATTTGAACTCAACATTCAAATTAAAATACGGTCGCGCGCTCAGATTTTCATTTTTTCGAAGAATTTAAACGCATCGTTTTTAAAGTGTGACCAGAGGCTCCGAGAATTTGGAAAATCTTCAATTTTCACCCCAAGGTTCTTGTGAGAAAAGAGCGAGAAAACGGCAAAGAAGTAAATAAAGAAAAATTTTATTGCTCCAAAATGAGATACATAGGTATGCCTCCATATTTATAGATAATAGGGGAGATAAGAGAGAATACAACAATCGATGTGAGGCTAAAAAACAAATCGGGCGGCTTATGCGGTTTGACATGGTCAAACCGCACACTATACAACAAATATCTGTACACATAAAGGCAACCAAGGAAAACCGCCACATAGTTAGGGAAGACCGCTGGAACAGGCCGACAGACCGCAACTGCAGGTTGCCACCAGACCACAAGTGCGGGTTGCTACCAGACTGCAGTTGCGGCTAACCATCAATCCGCAACTGTTGTAAGCCCTAAAACCGTAAGTACGGGTTGCCACCAGACTGCAGATGTGGTAAGTCATCTGACCACTATTGCGGCTTTATCCAGGCCACTGCAGCCAACGTCCTGCCCATAGCGGATAACCTCCAGACCGTCGCGGCTAATATCTGATGCACTACTGCGGCCTCAAACCAACCCGCTGGAGATGATACTAGATAGACTGCTGGGCCAAACCTCCAAACCGCTGACTAAATAGGCCGTTGGGCCAAACTGCCAGACTACCGACTAGACAAGCCGCTGCGACTAGTTCGGCTAAACCGTCAAACTTAACACTCCCCCTCAAGCTGGAGCGTATATGTCAACCATGCCGAGCTTGCTACAAATATCTAAAGCAGAAACTGGTTTCGTGAAGAAGTCTGCCAGTTCTTTATCTGAAGTGACAAAGGGAGTACAGATCTGATTCTTCAACACCTCCTCCCTAATGAAATGACAATCAACCTCAATGTGCTTTATCCTCTCATAAAAAACAGGATTCTTTGATATGTAAATAGCGGCTTTGTTATCACATAACATAGGAAGAGGATGATCATAGACTTCTCCCAAGTCAAGTATAGCACTCGTAACCATTTCAACTCAAAGGTAGTTGAAGTCATGCTCTTGTACTCTACTTCAGCACTTGACCTTGATACCATTGCCTGCTTCTTGCTTTTCCAGCTAACAAGGTTTCCTCCTATAAAGGTGAAAAAACCCTATGTAGACTTTCTATCTTCTTTGTTATCAGCATAGCTAGCATCAGGATACGCTTCAATATTCAGATGATTATTCTTTTAAAACAACAGACCCTTTCCTAGAGACCCTTTAACATACTCTAGAATTTTCATGGCAGACCGACGATGACACTCTATGGGACTCTGCATAAACTGACTAACCTTTCCAATCGCATAACATGTATCTAGTCTAGTAATAATTAGATATATGAGTTTGCCTACAAGTCGTCTATACACAGTGAAATATGGAAGAAGAGGAGAATCTTCAGTCCACCCCTTATCATCTCCAACAGCCATTGGATAATGAGCAGGTTTTGTGCCAAGAAGACCGGTCTCCTTTAAGTGCTCTAGCGCATACTTTAGCTGTGAAAGAACCACCAAGTTCCTCTTTCGTTAAATCTCAATTGCCTTGAAAGTACTTCGGAGGTCTCATATCCTTAGTAACAAAATGTTGTCGAAGATGTCGTTTGTCTAGATCAATTCCTTCTTTGTCATCACCAGTCAGAAGAATATCATCAACATTGACAGTAAGAACCACAAGTATTAGTCTTGCATATAAACAAAGAATGATCAGCAGAGCTTCGACTGAACACAATAAGAGAAACAACTCCACTAAACTTTTCAATCCAAGCTCGTAGACTCTGCTTTAAACCATAAATAACCTTCCGAAGCTTACATACATGATATTCCCCCTGAGCAAAATACCTTGGAGGTTGCTCCATGTAAACCACTTCTTGCAAATCTCCATAAAGGAAGACATTCTTCACATCTAACTAAGACATCTGCCAGTCTCGATAAACAACCAAAGAGAAGAGAACGTGTATAGTGCTGATGCGAGCAACAGGAGAAAAAGTATCAAAGAAATCTATCCCATATGTTTGAGTAAAACCTTTTGCCACAAGCCTCGCCTTATAGCGATCAACCGAACCATCTGGAAGATACTTAGTAACAAAGACCCACCGACAGCCAACCACATCAATGCCCAGAGGTGAGGGAACAAGAGTCCAAGTACCTATCTCAGTTAATGTGTGCATTTCTTCATCCATAGCAGCTTTCCACTGAGGAATGTCAAGAGATTCTTGATACGTAGCCGGTATAATAATAGAAAAGATAGCAAGAGCAAAACGCTTGCCATCCGGGGAAAGCTAAGCATAGGAGACAACCACATCAATATGATGCTTAGTGCATTGTTGAACGCCCTCCTCAAGGCAATGGGAAGATCAAGATCACTCTTGTCCGCAGGGCTGAAGAGATGATGAAGAAGAAAGAGCAATGTCGTGGTCAAGAAAGAAGAGGCCACCACTGGCAGTCCCAGTAGCAATCGTAGCTTTGGAGACAGAATCAGAGAAAGAACAAGTGGTGCCCGTAAAAGTAACTATGCAATTTAACTAAGTGTAAAGAGCATGAACAGAGAGTAAATTACACGGGAAAGTAGGGACATAGAGAGTGTCCTCAAGCATCAAAGACGGAGAGAGACGCATAGTGCCAACACCATGCACAGGAGCAAAAGTCCCATCTACAATAACAACAGGAGATAGCTTGTTCTGTTCAAGCAAAGAGGAGAACAAACGAGAGTTGTCGGTAATGTGATAAGTAGAACTAGAGTCAATAAGCCACTTATCAGAGGAGGCCACAAGAGAACGAGTGGTAGAAGAGAGAAGGGAAGCCATCCTCAAGAAGAAATCGAAAAGCGGAAAGACTAACCACACGGTTATAAATAAGCCGGAAAAAGAGGAGCGCAAGAAGAGAAATCGCGGCGGCCAAGCAGCGAAAAAAATTGCGCGAGAAGACCGCAACAAAAAGAGAAAATACCGTACGGTCAAGATGACAAGACAGCAGCGGCTATAAAGAGAATCCACGACCAGGATGCGGAGCCCGCAGCTGGTAGAAAAACTGCGGCGATAAGGAAACCGCGCGCACAAGGAAACCGCGCACGAGAAGAGAAAAGAAGAGGAGAAGAAATGGGAGCCCGCACACAAGGAAACCACATGACCAAGAAGGATACAAGTTGAAACAGAACAGGAAGGCAAACGAGTCGCAGAAAGACGACGACCAAGAGAAAGAAGACCAGCAGAGAGGGAAAGCGCGTGGATAGAACCGAAGCCGCACGAGCAAGAAAAGAAGTCGCAAAGAAAAAGAAGAAGAAAGAGAGAAAGATAGAAGAGAAGGAGTCCACACGGTCTGGGTGACAACACACCAATGACAATCTGCGACCAAATTGCGGAACTCGCAACAGAAAAGAAATCGCACGAGAGCGACAAGCAAGAAAGGGAGGGAAGGGAGGGAAGCGAACAGGAAGAAGCCGGCTTGGGAAGCAAACCGGAAAAAGCAGTGCGGGAAGCAAACCGAAAGAAGTCGTGCGGGAAACAAACCGGAAGAGGCCGGCGCGGTTAGACAAACAAACCACAATATGATTGGAGCAACTGATCGATTGGCTCTGATACCATGTGAAAAAAGAGCGAGAAAATGGCCAAGAAGTAAAAAAAAGGCAAATTTTATTGCTCCAAAAAGAGATAATTATTACATAGGTATGCCCCCTTATTTATAGAAAACGGGAGAGATGCGAGAGAATATAACAATCGATGTGGGACTAAAAAAACAAATCGGGCAGCTTATTCGATTTGACATGGTCAAAATGCACACTGTACAACAAATATCTGTACACGCAGAGGAAACCAAGGAAAGCCGCCACATAGCTAGGGAAGACCGCTAGAACAGGCCGCTAGACCGCAATAGTGGGTTTCCACCAGACCGCAAGTGTAGGTTGCCACCAGACTGCATTTGTAGCTAACCATCAATCTGCAGCTGCTGTAAGCCATCAAACCGCAAATGCAGGTTGCCACCAAACCGCAGATGCGGTAAATCATCTAACCGCTACTGCAGCTTTATCCAGGCCGCTACAACCAACGACCAGGCCGCAATGGCTAACATCCAGACCGTCGCAGATAATATCTGATGCACTACTGCGACCTCAAACCAACCCACTAGAGATGCTACTACATAGACCGTTGGGCCAAACCGCCAGACCACTGACTAAACAGGCCGCTAGGCTAAACTGTCAGACTGCCGACTAAACAAGCCGCTGTGACTAGTTCGGCTAAACCACCAAACTTAACAGTTCTCAAATTTTTACACAACATTTAATAGATCCTAAAATAAGTCTAGAAATTTTTTCCAAAAATTTTCAAATAGTTTTGAGCTTATAAATTGGCAAAATAAATCATATTTAGGTTTTTTGAGGCACCAATTTTTCGCCTAGGAGCCTAAATTTTCCTCACAAAAATCCCGAAGTTTCTAATTTTTATTTGCTTTACATATAGCCAACTTAAATTGAATCATGTGGCTGAGATTGAGCTAGACAGAGAAAAGCGCTCTTTTGTCCCCATAGCGGATCAGGCTCGAATCTGATGTGGGGCCCTCAAAACGATGGCGGGGCATATAATTTGATGTTGTCCTGAATGTCTGATCTTCATCAAGAAGATTGTACTGCTGATATATCGTGTTGGCAGTGCTGGGCTCTGCCACTGCCAGCCGGCAGCGGGATTATGTCAGCGCCGCCCCTGGTCAGCTTGCTGGGGGTCGGCGATCATCTGGGCGGCAGTCCGACACCCCGATGCTTTCAACCACCACCAGATTTCTTCATCATTAGAGCGGGGTGGCGTGGCTGTTCTGCTCCCGGTGAGGCCACGACTCCCTGCCTCTTTGGTGGTACTCCTGCTAAGATACCACCCTCGGTTGGCGTGTCGTGGATCATGATTCCCTCCAGCGGTGGTCCGGCGGCCTGGCGCCGCCGTCCATCGTCGAAAAATCAAAATAGAGGTATTATTCCTCTGGTGCCGGTGGAGCAGAAAATTTCGGCAGCACCACGACCCTCTATCGCCGGGGATGTTTATCCCTGATGGTGTAACACCCTTCCCGCACCACCATCAATGTTGGGCAAGGCTTACAATGCGCGACCACCACCTAACTTGGAGCTAGACTCATGTGGCACTGACGACACTCCGACCACTGGGAGGCATATGCAGCACATCAAAAAGATGAGGAAGGAGGAGGGGAAGAGGTTTCATATGCGCTAGGGGAGCTCGAGAGGGTCCTGGCTAGTTGGCCATTGGAGGGTGGTGGTGGTGACGGGATTTGGGCTTGGTATTCTGGCAACCTAGGGTTCCGGCAAGGGTGAAGAAGTGCTCGACTGAGCCTGGTGAGCAAGAGGAGAGGGATGTTGGTCCTTTTATAGGCTGGGAGGAGGGCTGGTTTATCTTGGGGCCAATGTGGGACTAATACCATAGGAGGAGGAATCCACTCCTTCTCTTTCAGCTGGAGGGGGCACGTGGCAGGCATCTGGAGGAGCTGGGATGGCCACTTGGTATCATCCAAGAATAGGAGAAGCTTGGACCTTGGGTTTGTAGTTGGCTTGAAGAAAGAAGAAGGGAAGGAAGGGTTTTGTGCCTCTTCTTTGCCCAAGGCCCAATCCAAAAAGGGGTTTACTGAATTCTAAGGCCCTAGGTGTGGGGAATGTGATGCCCATGCCAACCAAAGGTGGGAAGGTGCATTCCATAATTGGAAAAATCCCAAAATATTGGAAAATTGAGGGTTTGGCCAAAGTCAACCCTATGGTGGGTCCCTCATGCTGGTCAAAGCCAACCCTAGGGTGGATCCCTCATGCTGATATCATGCCATAATTGGTGTGCGCATGTTTTTAGTGCATGATAATGCTTAGTTTGATCACAGATTGACCACCCATCATCGAAATTGACCGGGATGAACTCCGTTGACTTTGCATTGATCATATAAATCCAAAGTCACTAACTAGGGTCAAATCGGAGTTCGTATTCTAAATATCCAAACTTGCGCATTATATCACACTAAAACAGTCAAAAGGGTCATATTCACCGCCTGACTACGGATTGCAGCGCTACAAGTTCCAACACACTTGTATCGGCTATACGAAGCCATAGGAAATGACAGAGATCAGATCGAAGTTCTCCATTTCAATTGTCAAAACTCTCGAATTCGCGATATTCTACGAGGAATGGTCAAATATACCATATGATCTCGAAATTCAACGAAACGAGTTCCAGCGCACTCATATTGACTATACGAGGTCATAGGAACTGACAGAACTCAAATCAGAGTTTTCTAGCTCAATATCCCCATCTAGGGTTATCTCTTACCTCGCTATAGGTCTCAGGCAGAGGTTCTAGTCACCTTTATTTTGCCTATTAAGGTTCTAGTGGCTTAATAAAAGTCGGGATGTTACACCCCTTGCGTTCTATGAAGATCTAATTGAATTGGCAAACATGTTTGTGTAAGGGGAGTCGACCAACCACAGCTTCTTGGCCAAGCTAAAAAAGGTAACCAGGGAAGAGGATGATGAGGTGGAAGAGGCACCTAATCGAAGGCCCGAGGAGGGGTAGAGTAAGAAATTAGGGAAGAAGTAGGAGGAGAGAAGAAAGGGAGAGTTAAGGAGGAAGGGAGATCCGAGGATGAAGAAGGAGCATAAGAGACGAGAGGAGCCTCAAAGACAAGAGGAGAGAAGGCCCTTTGTGGATCTAGAGAATCGGGATGAGGGGCAGAGGTTCCAATTCCCAATGAACTGACCCCCGTGTAGGCTAGTAGGAAGGCCCTAGTAAGTAGGTCTTGTGAAGAGGTTCTCCTAGAAGACGAGGAACAACCACCAACCAGGAGGATATCGAGGAGGAGGAGGAGGTTGAAGAAAAGCAATGATGGTTGCTAGGAAGGTTAATTGGCGCCATTGGAGGAATTAGAGGAGGAGAACCGGGCCAAAGGAAATCCCTCTCTATTGTGAGCTACATCAGGTGGAGGGCGCGCAACGCCATGATGTTCTTGGACTTCCTAAAAGCGAGGTGAAGGGCAGAAGGAGTAGGAGGAGAAGCTTAGAGGACGAGGGGTTCGGAGGGCCCAGAGATGTTGTAAGCCCCATTCAAAGGCGGAATGAGGAGTTGGCCAAGGAGGAGGGAGAGGAGTTAGAGTGATCTATGAGGGAGCAATGGTAGGAGCATCCTGCAAGGGAACTCTCAGTCGGTTCCCGAGGGTGGGATTCCGGAAATGCTAAATATTGGAGGGGAACTAAAGGTCAAGGAGTAGGTGGAGATGATGGTGTGCCTGCAAGAGAACATCGATATTTTAGCGTGGAGCAACATAGATATGTTATGGGTTGATGCAGATATGGAATGCCAACACCACAAGCTCGACCTAGAGATTAAGCCCATCTGACATAAGAAGTGGGCAGTGGATATTATGATGGCCAATCCCATCAGAGAAATGGTAAATAAGTTGTTATAGGCAGGTATTGTATCAGAGATCTAGTATCTAGGCCAAGTCTCCAATGTTGTGATGACAAAAAAGTCCACGAGGGGCTGGAGGATAGCAGTGTGCATAAAAAACAGAAACTGACCGAACTGAACCGAACCGATCAAATTGAACCAACATTTGTACTAAATTGATTGGTAAGGTTCGATTTCGTTTTGGGGGTGCAGAAAACCAACTCTCATTCGGTTCGGTTTCCCCCATTGGAAAACCAGTGGGACCGAATCGACCCATGCACCATTATTTTTAATGGTTTGGCCCAATTAGGGCATCATCATGTCTCGATCAACATTGGGTGGCATCAAGGGACTCAAGACACACATGGGACCAGACTACACATCAGTTGATCAAGTCAAACTCTCAAGTAAACTATGGTCAACATAAGGCCTAAAGAGGAAAATGAGAGCTTAATTGAATTCCCAATGGGTTATGGCATCAATCCAAGCCCACCAGCATCCCATTAGGCTAATTACAACCCATATCCTTAGAAATTTGAATGGGGGACATATATGGAGGCTAGGATGGGAATTTCCCCCAAATTGGAGAGAGAGAAAGAGGAATTTGAGGAGAGCTTGCCACTTGGACCTCCTCCTCTCTTCCCAAGCTCAGGTCTGAGCTTCCCAAACCATTTACAGTAGAAATACAAGGATGGTGGACACATGGCAGCAAGGAGGAGAATCCTTTGATTATGGCCAGTTACCCCTTTAATTTCATCTCATTATGCACTCCACCCCCACCCAATTCTGATCCATTCATTAGCTTTAGCGAGCCCAAAGGAGTCGAGCCAAGCCTTAGCACTGAAGGAATTGCCTCAGGAGTAGTGGGTGGAGTAAGCTTGCCAGAGAAGACAATAACCATGGCTCACCATCACAATACCCGCTGCCAAGCCCATCTCCAGGTCCGTTTCTCCTACCCTCCCTCTATGCTAGCTGTCTAGCTCATCTAAGAGAGATATCGGGCTCAACTGAGCCCGATTCCATGAGAGCAAGGTGGGATTTTGCCGAGCTTTACTTCTTTCTCGGGATCATTGGAGGAGCCGCCTCCAACACCCATGCCACTGCCAATCGACGGCCACCACCTCAACGGAGGTGGTGGTGAAAGTGGCCGGCAGTGGTGGTTCTCAGGTGGCCGGGAATTTGATCTTGAATGAGTTCCATGTCGGGAAAATCCTGGTTGTTGGCTTGATAAGGAAGACGACCAGATGTTGTCTGTTTTGTTTCAAGATCTATGTTGATCAGCTATTTGTGGATCATATGATTATATAGTTTTATTTAAATTTGTTACATTTTGGAATAGTAATTTGCATGCTAAATTTAGGTCCTTTAGATGCGTATTCATGGAAAATGCAAAGTTGATAACTTGTAGATCACTATCTTAACTATAGTTAGGAATTTTAAATCAGACCATTTGGAGTCCTACAACCCCCTGTAGGACTATTTTTCTGAGGTGTGTCCTTAGTAAGGGACATACACTAAAATGAGTGTGCATGTCAGATAACACATTGCATGGGCCTAAGATTTTGGTCATGCTTTTATATATCCTAGACACAAAAATGGGAATTTTTGGACAACATTTGTCTATATTTTTGTGTAAAATGTGATTTTTCATATTATAATTAATTAGGTGGTCAAATCAACTTCAAATGACCCATATTTTGGGTGACATGCTGTTTAGGCTATAATAAGTCCCTGGTAAAATTTTGAGTCTAATTAGACCTCTGCATGTTGGTGTATTCCACATGCATGACCTAGGATATATATGAAATTAAAGGTGCCTTAGTCAAAATGTGTATTTTGTGTATTTAGTACAAAGGCCATGATGCGCAGCAATAAAAATTTGGTGAGGCATCTAGTATGATGAAATGGGTCACCATTAGAAAAATTAGGATTTTTGAAGTCAAAAATCCTAGGAAATTAATTATAATTCTTTTTGTAACAAAAGTGTATTAATGAAATAAATGTGACTTAATGACTTAGGAAAGATTCAAACTTATGTCACATGGTTATAATTAATGTCTTAAACATCAGGAAATTTTGGTAGGATTTTTGTAAGTCATAAGCATGGGGAATTCCCAAGAATTTAAATTATCACACATTTGTATTAATGAAATATTTATGTTCAATATTATGTGTAAAATTATGAAACTCTATCTAGGCTATTTTTTGGTCATTATAAATCTATGGTAATTTTCTCAGATTTTTTGAAGTGATTATTTTAGTACTTATAGTGCAAAGTGACACATTTACATTTTTAATCGTATATGGAAATTATGATTATAATTTTTATAGAAAATTGTGTAACTCTGTAAATCATTATATTTCATCACTTAGTACCACTAATAATTTTATTAGAGTATTTGGAGTTATGTATTTCCTTTGAAAATTGATACAAGTCAAAAATTTAATGAATATTTATTTATTGGCAAATTAATTTGAAATGTTATGAAATACTGGTCATTCCTTAATTTTGTAATGATTAACCTATTGTATGAATTTTAACTCAATTGGACATGATATAGTGAAGGTTGCATTTAGAGAATAAAATAAGTTCAATTTCATTATGGTCTGTAAATAGTAGAAAATTGATGTATTGATTAGCTCAGCAAGATTACTTAGATAATTAATGAAATTTGGAAAATAGCAGTAATACACCATTTATATCAGCCCCTGGAAGTTGTAGAATTTTTGGAGAACGTTTGTACTATAGTTTTGAAATTAATATCATGTCACACTTCTAAATAAATGAATAATTGGGGTCTTAATCATCTTAGAAAATTATAAAAATTATTCAGGAGAATATTATAATGATGGTGCATTATTAGTGTGAGATTGAAGGAATGTTGTTAAATACATAAGATTGCACCACACATAGTGTATCAAAGGTCTTAAGAGTTGAACATCATTCAAGAGAATGTTTTGATTAAGGATAAACCACGAAATGTGATTATAAGAGTTAATCTGGGTAAGTTAGTAGCAAATGAATAAACATAGAATTCGGTTTGAAGTCTCAGGACAAGTCACCAAGGGGTGACGAGTGTTAGTGAACATGGACACTAAGGGAAAGTATTAGTTTTGGATTCCGATGAAAGGTCGTCACTCCCCTATAAGTATCATAAGACATTAGGATAGCTTAAAAGTAACAATGAGAGTGGGTTATTAGTAATGGGTAGACACTAATAAGAGTAATTGTCCTAAAAAGAGAGATTTGGGCTTCAACCTATTGTATTCCCTATTACCGATGCGAACCCTTCACCGGGTAGCCCTTGAGAAGTCCAGGATTCACCTTAAACTTCTAAATACAATTATTATTAGACAGGAGTAGTCTATTAAGAGAACAAAAGATACTGTAAATCTCATTCCAAGTTATGGTATAGAATGGTATATGATGGGTTAGTCTTGTGAGTTGAAAGCTCGGGAGATTGTAACATCAGGACGGGTTACTCCTGCGAGCTGGAGGCTCGAGAGATTTTATAACAGAAAATGGTTGGTCCTACGAGCTGGAGGCTCGAGTTGGGATAAACTTGCATGTGCATAGAAACAAATTAGTGGCGGGTCTTCTGTATTGGGTCAGTCGTCACATCGATGACAGTACGTTGACTCTGGCGAGGTGTGAGGATTTGAGGGGCCAATAGGTTGTTTATACTGCGGTCTAGAGACAATCTACGAAAATGCACACTCGACCATAAAGATTGGTAGGATGTCTAAGAATTAGTACGCAGGGACTCTAAAGTGCACCTAGGACATGTACATAGGAGTACGAAGGGTCTAGGCATGGTAGTGTGTATACTCGCCTAGGAAGTGGAGGTGCTCGCTCCACTGCTGCCATAGCCACAACGGTGGTACCAGAGAGTTTAGCTGACTCCAAATATGGGGAACTAAAGGTCCGTGATCATAGAGTCGTGTGGATGAGTTGCACTTATATGAATCATAACATGCACAACATTTCATAACATGCATACTTATTATAGGTCTTTCATACTACAAATCATTATTATATAAATTAGTATGAGTTTTTTTATATGATAAGTTACAATTCCGAAAATCTTAACTTATATGTTTGCATAGGTATTCATATAAGTTAAGACACTCTTGTGATGATAGTATAGTAGTACTTGTTTACTTTACCTGTGCTATACTTACTTTACATGCTTCTACTAGTTACTACTCATCACTACTTGTTAACATGCTTATATTGACAGCCTAAGTTCATAACCAATGGTAGATTATAGTCTTGCTATATAGTTCCTTTATCACCTGCTTACATTTTGATACTGTCCTTGTTGTCCTCCGCTTCCTTCCTCCCGCACGGTGCCTAAGAGTCGCGGGGGTGAGGCGAGGACAAAATGACTTAGTCTTTATGACTAACGGTCGGTTCTGACTGTAGGAGCTCAAGGAGTTGGAGTGTCAGCATGACAAGCAAGACGAGGTGGCAGAACATAAGGAGCAGATTCCGCACATTACTACTAAGGCTCTGTTTGGGACAACTTATGATGATAAATAAGCCGCTAATTAAAAATTGATGCTTGCATAGAGATTGAATAAAATCAATGATGAATAAGCAGTCGACTGTTTGGATAGTTTGGTCATAAGTGCTTATCTAAATTTCTCATTTATTCATAAGGGTCTGTTTGTTTGGACGTGTTTTTTTCGTCCGTGCACGATTTTTTTGCTTGGGGGCGATTTTTCGCTTGGGCGTGTTTTTTCGCCCGTCACGATTATTTTCGTCCGGTCAAGATTGTTTTTACCCAAGCTCAAATATTTTCGCCAGGACGTGATTTTTTTTGCCCGGGCGTGATTTGTTCGTCTGGGCGTGATTTTTTCGCCAGATCGCGTTTTTTCGCTCGATCACGTTTTTTTCGCCCGCCCAATTTTTTTCAACCGGGCGCATTTTTTTCACGCGGACACGATTTTTTCGCCCGACCGCGATTTTTTCGCCCGACCGCGTTTTTTTCGGTCGACCGTGTTTTTTTCGCTCAAGCGCGTTTTTTTCCGCCCGATCGTGGTTATTTCGCTCGGGTGCGTTTTTTTCGCCAGACACATTTTTTTTCGTCGGGGCGCGTATTTTTCGCACGGGTGCGATTTTTTCGACCGACCGCGTTTTTTGTCCCGGGCGCAAATTTTTCTCACAGGCGCGATTTTTCCCCAACAATTTTTTCAACCTGAAACAATTTTTCACCATGATGCAATTTTTTCGCAGGGACAAAAAAGAAAAAAACGCCCTGATGAAAAAATCATGCCCGGGCGAAAAAAAACACGCCCGGGCAAAAAAATAAGCGTCCAAGCGAAAAAATCACTTTTCGCCGCGCCTGGGCGAAAAAATCGCATCCGGGCGAAAAAATCGCTTCCGGGCGAAAAAATCGCTTCCGGGCGAAAAAATCGCTTCCGGGCGAAAAAATCGCTTCCGGGCGAAAAAATCGCGTCCGGGCGAAAAAATCGCGTACGGGCGAAAAAATCGCGTCCGGGAGAAAAAAACGCGTCTGTGAGAAAAAAAACGCGCCCGGGCGAAAAAAAACGCGCCCGGGCGAAAAAAAACGCGCCCGGGCAAAAAAAATGCCCCCGGGCGAAAAAATCGCTTCCGACCGAAAAATTCGCTTCTGGCCGAAAAATTGGCTTTAGGCCGAAAAATCGCTTCCGGCCGAAAAAATCGCTTCCGTCGAAAAAATCGCGCCCGGGCGAAAAAATCGCACCCGGGCAAAAAAATCGTGTCCGGGCGAAAAAAAACACGCCCAGGCTAAAAAATCGAACCCGGGTGAAAAAATCGGGCTCGGGCGATAAAAACACGCCCGGGCGAAAAAAATCGCATCCGGGCGAAAAAATCGCACCCGGACGAATAAATCGCGCCCGGGCGAAAAACTAGCGTTCGGGCGAAAAATTCTCTCCCGGGGAAAAAAACAAGCTCGGGCGAAAAAAATGCGTCCGGGCAAAAAAATCGGGCCCGGGCGAAAAAATCGCGCCCGAGCAAAAAAATCCCGCTCAGGTGAATATCGCGTCCGGACGAAAAATATCGTGCATGGGCGAAAAAAACTCTTCTGGGTGAAAAAAACGTGTCATAGCAAAAAAATCGCATCAGGAAGAAAAGATCGCGTCCGGGCGAAAAGATCGCGTCCGGGCGAAAAGATCGCGCCCGGGCGAAAAGATCGCGCCCGGGCGAAAAGATCGCGCCCGGGCGAAAAGATCGCGCCCGGGCGAAAAGATCGCGCCCGGGCGAAAAGATCGCGCCCGGGCGAAAAGATCGTGCCCGGGCGAAAAGATCGCGCCCGGGCGAAAAGATCGCGCCCGGGCAAAAAAATCGCGCCTTGGTGAAAAAATCGCGTCCGAACGAAAAAAATCACATATGGACAAAAAATCACTCATATGGCTTTTTAAAGAGATACGCGCTTATGAGAAGCCATAAGCTGGATCCGGATAGCTTATAAAAAATCAACTTATCATTAGGCCTGCGCAGGAAAACCGAAAACCGCACCAAACCGCAAAACCGCACCACTTGTAATGGAGGGAGATAGCGGTACTAAAAATAAAGTTAGTGAACCTATTGTGAATCACACTGATGATACAAAACACATAGAGAAGAAAACAAAAATGGATGTTTCTGATAGTACTAAAGCTAAATCAGCTGTGTGGGATTGGTTCATGAAGTTTAAAGATACTGAAGGAAGAGATAAGGCGAAGTGTAAGCATTGCTCCAAGATATACGCTGCTGATCCTCGTAAGAACGGAACCAGTGCTTTAAGAGTGCATATGCTAACTTTATGTCGCTTTAGGTTGAAAAATAACAATCAACAAATGTTATCTCTTAGTGAGAAAAAAGAAGATGGAGTAGTTGTTGGTTCATTAAAAGCTAGTAAATTTGACGAGGAACAATGTCGTGTTACTTTAACAAAAATGGTTGTAGTTGATGAGCTATCCTTCAAGTTCGTAGAAAATGAAGGCTTTAGAAGTTTTTCTAACCAGCTAGAGCCAAGGTTCAAAGTGCCATCTCGCACAACTATTTCCAAGTACTGTATCAATCTTTTCACCTCCGAGCGGAAGAAATTAAAGAAACAGTTACGATCAGAAAGGATATGTCTAACTACATATACATGGACATCTATTCAAAAATATGGATATATGTGCCTTACTGGACATTGGATAGATAAAGAGTGGAGATTGCAAAAAAGTATTCTTAACTTTGTTAGAATCATTGATCATACTGGAGAAGGTCTTGGAAATGAAATATTAAATTGTATCACTGAATGGGGGATTAAGAAAATTTTCACTATCATTATGGATAATGCATCAGTTAATGACGTAGTTGCTAGATATTTGACAAGGAAGACCAAAGAGTGGAAATCTACTATACTAGAGCATGAGTTCCTACAAGTTAGATGCTCAGCACACATATTAAATTTAATTGTGAAGGAAGGATTATCCGAATATAATGAGTCCATCGAAAAGATTCGGTTGGCCATTAAGTATGTAAAAGGATCTTCTCAACGACTAGAAAAATTCAAAAAATGTGTAGCAAATGCAGAGATATCATGCAAATCACTTTTGTGTTTGGATGTGGAAACACGGTGGAATTCAACATACTTGATGCTAGAGACTGCGATAAAGTTTGAGAAAACTTTCAATGAATTAGAGGATGAAAGCTCATACAGAAACTATTTTAATAATGACGATAAAATTAATGGTCCACCCAAGTCAGAAGATTGGAATAATGCAAGTTTATTTCTTAAGCTTTTAAAGTTATTTTACACCGTTACTTTGGATGTTTCCGGCACCAAATATCCAACTTCGCATTTATTTTTTCAAAACATTTCAATGATGGAGCATGCCATTAATTCTATGTGTGATAGTCAAGATCCGGCAATGAGCATGGTTGCACAACGGATGAAGATAAAATTCAATAAATATTGGGGTAGTTTGGAAAAAAGTAATGTTCTACTATATGTTGCTTTTGTATTGGACCCACAATGTAAGTTAAAGAGACTTACAAAGTGCTTCAAAGCAGTATATGATATGGCAAGAGCAAGGACAATGATTGAGTTGACTGAATGCACACTATATCGTTTATACAGTCATTATGACAAATCTATTAACAACACATCAACTCAAAGTAATTTAAGCCAAGCTTCAAGCTCCGGGACTGCTATGAATCAAGCTGATGTGGAATTTAGCTTCGTGGCTTATCAAAAGAAAATGTTTATGGATGATTCAGAGGAAGATGAAGCAACTATTTGTGCATCTGAGATTGCCCTTTACTTGAAGGAAGATACACTCAAGCTGCAAACAAATTTTGATATTTTGAATTGGTGGAGATTGAACTCTTACAGATTCCCAATATTATCTCAAGTGGCAAGAGATGTTTTAGCTATTCCAGTGTCTACTGTAGCATCTGAGTCAGCTTTTAGTACTGGAGGACGTATTCTTGATCCTTTCAGGAGTTCATTAGCACCTAAGACGGTAGAAGCTCTGATTTGTGCTCGTGATTGGTTGTGTTGCAAGTCAAACCTCAATGAGATAGAGGAGATGCTTATTGATGTTGACAAGTACGAAGAGCTCGATAAAGGTAAAGTATTTGCAATTTTGCATTGAATTTGTAGTATTGTAGTTGTTTACCACTTTTTTAAATGTTATTTTATATTTTTAACAGAACTGGACAAACAAATGCAAGCTAATGTGGATGACGAACCTGAAATCAATGAAGATGAAAATTGAATTTTGGTAAATATAGTAACATGCATCGTACATTTGAATTTTGATTTGCAAGTAAATGTACATTATAATGAAAATATGATTTTTTGATATGCAGGTTTTGCGAATTCAAGGTTATTTGTAGTTCACGCCTACTCAGATATGCAGGTTTTGCTACTTGCTTTTTTTCCTTAGGATACACCTACGTAACTTTGTTGTTCCTTTGTTGGCTCTTGGGCCGATGTTTTTGAAAGTAGTGAATTGGTTTTACTCCTTGTACTTTGCAAGCATTTGGAAATTGGCAGTAACACAATGATGCATGCAGGAAAATTCTGCAGGAGGTTAATGGATGTTAGAATGGACCAACTCGCTTGGAAAATAACGGGTCAAGATTTTAATTAATTTTTTATTGTCATTTATCCCTCTAATAGTCTAATTATAAAAGTTTACTGTACTTCTTTGAGTTCGGAGGTGGCCCCTAAGTTGTCCATTTAGTGATTATGTTCTCATTTTATCTACAGTGAGCCAAATTTTGACTGTACATTGATCATTTGATTGCTCTGAATAGAAAGTTAATTATTTAAAGGTGTCGTCAAATTTTGACAGTATATAATTGTCTTGATTGATTATTTTGTAAAAGATCAAAAAAAAACTGTCAAAAAACCGAAACCGAGCCGCACAAACCGACACCAAACCGCACCGAAACCAAACCGCACCGCACGGTTTAGGTGCGGTGCGGTTTTGGCCGGCCGAAAACCGCACCCCTGCGGTGCGGTTTCGGTTTGCCTCCAAACCGCACCAAACCGCACCGCTCGCAGGCCTACTTATCATCAATTTTAAAATAAGTGATTTTATATAAGCTGCACAAACAAACAACTATAAAACCGCTTTTCCGTTTTAAATAGAGATTATTGATCAGCATAAGCTGTCCCAAATAGAGCCTTATGCTGATGAATAATCTCTATTCAAAACGGAAAAGCTGTTTTTCAGGTGTTTGTTTGTGCAGCTTATAGAAAATCACTTATTTTAAAATTGATGATAATCCGATTTTTAATAAGCTATCCAGGTCCAGCTTATGGATTCTCATAAGCGCTTATCTCTTAAGAAAACTCAAAGTTGATTTTTTTGCCCGGACGTGATTTTTTCTCCCGAGCGCGATTTTTCCGCCCGGGCGCGATTTTTATGTCCCGGACGCAAATTTTCTGCCCGGGTGCGAATTTTCCGTTCCGGGCGCGAATTTTCCGTTTCGGGCGCGAATTTTCCGCCCAGGCGCGATTTTTCCGCCCGGGAGCGAATTTTTCGCCCGGGCGCGATTTTTCCGTCCCGGGCGCGATTTTTTCGCCCGGGCGCGATTTTTCCGTCCCGGGAGCGATTTTTCCGTCCCGGGCGCGATTTTTCCGCCCGGGCGCGATTTTTCCGCCCGGACACGATTTTTCCGCCCGGGCGCGATTTTTCCGCTCGGCCGCGATTTTTCCGTCCCGGGCGCGATTTTTCCGTCCCGGGCGCGATTTTTCCGTCCAGGCGCGATTTTTCCGTCCCGGGCGCGATTTTTCGTCCCGGGCGCGAATTTTTTGTCCCGGGCACGAATTTTCCGCCCGGGCGCGATTTTTCCGCCCGGGCGCGATTTTTCGGCCCGGACGCGATTTTTCGGCCCGGGCGCGATTTTTCGGCCGGGGCGCGGTTTTTCCGCCCGGGCGCGATTTTTCCGCCCGGGGGCGATTTTTCCGCCCGGGCGCGATTTTTCCGCCCGGGCGCGATTTTTCCGCCCGGGCGCGTTTTTTCCGCCCGGGCGCGTTTTTTCCTCCCGGGCGCGTTTTTTCCGCCCGGAAGCGATTTTTCCGCCCGGAAGCGATTTTTCCGCCCGGAAGCGATTTTTCTGCCCGGAAGCGATTTTTCCGCCCGAAAGCGATTTTTTCGCCCGGAAGCGGTTTTTTTTGCCCGAAAGAGATTTTTTCGCCCAGTCGCGACGAGAAGAAATTTTTTCTCTCGGACGCGTATTTTTTTGCCCGGGTGTGTTTTTTTTCGCCCGGGCATGATTATTTTATCCGAGAGTTTTTTTCTTTTTTGTCCAGGCGAAAAAATTTTGTTGGGGAAAAAATCACGCCTGTGAGAAAAAATTGCGCCCGGGACAAAAACGCGGTCGGTTGAAAAAATCGCGCCCGAGCGAAAAAACCGCGATCGGGCGGAAAGAAACGCGCTCGAGCGAAAAAAAACGCGATGGAGCGAAAAAACACGCCTGAGCGAAAAAATTGCAGTTGTGCGAAAAAATCGCGCCAGCGTGAAAAAAATGCGCTCGGTTGAATAAAATCGGTCGAGCGAAAAAACGTGATTGAGCGAAAAAACGCGACCTGGCGAAAAAATCACGCCCGAGCGAACAAATCGCGCCCGGGTGAAATAAATCACGTCTGGGTGAAAAAAAATCGAGCTTGGGCGAAAACAATCTTGACCGGACGAAAAAAATCTTGACGGGCGAAAAAACACGCCCGAGCAAAAAACCGCCCACAGGCAAAAAAATCGTGCACTTACGAAATAAAACACTTCCAAACAAACAGACCCTTATGAATAAATGAGAAATTTAGATAAGCACTTATGACCAAACTATCCAAACAGTCGACTGCTTATTCATCATTGATTTTATAAAATCTCTATGCAAACATCAATTTTCAATTAGCGGCTTATTCATCATCATAAGTTGTCCCAAACAGAGCCTAATACTCAATGACAGGTGATGATGATGAGTGTTTTGTTTTATCTTCTGCTTAGAGATATCGTGAGGGAGGGATTGTACTTTCATTTTGGCATGTACCGGACATAAGCTCTTACTCTCTTTTGTACTCATTATGGACTATGTTTTCATATATATGATGATGAATCGCCATAATTTGTGGACTTGTGGTTGTTCTTTTATTACTTTTCTCAAATTGGCCCAAAGATTGAAATGATCGTACCAGCCGGCAGGATCGACGTCATAAGGTGGTGACTAATTGCTGGGTACACTGGAAACTATGTACTAGATTTGGAGAAGCCTCACTTAACTCAATGATATACATCAATGTGTATTTGATGGGATGTTGAGTTTCAATGTGCAGGTTAAAGAAATGCAGAAAAATTTTCTAAGTACAAGTGTCGACACTTGTGAGGGAAATGTGTTGACACCAGAAGCAGGATTGTGTCGACACAAAGGACTTGTGTCGACACACAGAAATTCTGTCATCAGCGGTTGTGTCGACACCTAGGACTTGTGTCGGCACCCACTCAACTCCAGCTATGTTGAAGACCAGAAATAGTTGTGTCGACACACAGGACTTGTGTCGATACACACTCAAAGAAATCTGACAACAACAGCTATTCTGAGACTGGAAGGCTTGTGTCGACACACAGGACTTGTGTCAACACACTCTCAAAGAAATCTGTCAACAATAGCTATACTGAGACTGGAAGGCTTGTGTCGACACACAAGACTTGTGTCGACACACACTAAAGAAATCTGTCAACAGAAGCTGTGTCAAGACTAGAAGCAGTTGTGTAGACACACAGGACTTGTGTCGACACATCCAACAGAAGTTTTGTCGAGAAGTTAAAGAATGATTGTGTCAACATATTAGGAGTTGTGTCGACATCATCAAGATTTGTTTGACACATAGTCTATTTGTGTCGACACATCTGAAGTGTTATGCTGACAGTTATCTGTTATGATAGAAGTTCAAGGAGGAGTCAGTTGTCAAGACTGAAGACCTGACAACTGTCATAAGTAACACAGCTGACACATCTGTCGGAGCTATCAGAAGGCCGTTATAAACCAGATCAGTCGGTAACCTTGGATGGATTCTATATATAGACCTATTCTATCACAATCAGAGGTAATGAACAAGAGAGGGGGAACAAGAGATAAACCCAGAAGAAGGCAAATCCTGAACAGTCTTTAAGAAAAATTCAGATTTGATTCTGAATTGAAGAAGGAAGCTGGATTGAAGATCAACTCCAACTCCAATTGAATATCAACCTTACTTGGTACAAATTCAAGAAGCTTTGAAGAAGCTAGGACAGGTTGGATCTAAATTAATCAGTTCAATCAAGAACTTATCAAGAAGCTTTCATCCTATTCTCTTTCTATCAGGGTGAAGATTTTATTATTTTAAACAATTAATTTCCTTGTAAGATCTTATACAGATCTGAGTTGTAAGCCTAAATTTATAAAGGCTGAGGTAGGGCTGAGAGCATGAGGTGGGACTTGAAGAAGTTTGAGTTGTAGGCCTGGTGATAAAAGCTGAGGTAGGGTTGTTGCCTGAGATAGGATTCTTGGGAAGAATCTGAGGTGTAGGACTTGAAAAAGTCTGAGTTGTAGGCCTGGTGATAAAGGCTGAGGTAGGGCTATTGTCTGAGGTAGGAGTCTTGGGAAGATTCTGAGTTGTAGGACTTGAAGAAGTCTGAGCTGTAGGAACCAGTTGGGTTCTGAGTTGTAAGATTTGAGGATCAGAGATAGTGGAAGGAAGTTTGGTCGAATCCAGTTCTCTACTAGATAGGTAAAGGGGGAGAGTGGACGTACCCATAAATTGGGGAACCACTATAAACCATTGTGTGTTGTGCTGTGAATTTTCTGTGGTTGTTATTCTTTGTTCCGTGATAATTGTGTTGTGTATAACTTTATTAATTGCCTAAGTTGTTAAAAAGGATTAGAACCTATTCACCCCCCCCCCCCCCCCTCTCTAGGTGTTTAGGCTCTTTAAACCAAATCTTTCAAGTGGTATCAGAGGGAGGTTGCTCAAATATAGATCTAACAGTCTGAGTAGATCTCCAATGCAATTAACTGTTAGCCAGAATGGGCTCAAGTGAGAATCAGAAGGAACTTAGATCCATGAAACTTTCTATCTGTAGGAAAGAAAACTTTAGCATATGGAAAGAGAGGGTCAGATTGTTCATGGAGGCATCTGATCCAAGAATCTACATCACAGTTCTAGAAGGACCTTTCATTTCAATGAACATATCAGTTCTTGATGCAAATCTCAAAACTCCAAAGAGCTATTATGAAATGACTCGGGAAGAGATCATCCTAGCAAACTTAGACAAGAGAGCACAAAATATATTAATTGTGAGTGCTATATATGATTCTACATTCAAGAATCTGGTACATTACAAAACCTCCAAGGAGATGTGAGACACTTTGATTGTCTACATGGAGGGAACTGAAGAAGTAAGAGAGGATAGAAAGTCTATGTTAAATCAAGAATATGAGAGCTTTAGACAAGCCAAGACTGACAGTATAGCTGAATGTTACAAGAAATTCTTTAGAATTGTAAATGAGCTAATGACCTATGGAAGAGTCTTTAGCACATATGAATTGAATGACAAGTTTATCAGGTCACTAACCAAGGACTGGGATACAAAAATATGTGCCATCAGAGAGGTGGTCAGGCTTACTAATACACCTCCACCAACCTTGTTTGGAAAACTATTATCTTATGAGATGCAGCTCACTGCCAGAAAGGAGGAGGAGAAAAGTAATATGTCTAAATATAAAGAAAAGTCAGTAGCCTTCAAGGCTGAAGCTACAAGAAAGGGTAGGAGAAATTCTCCTTCTCCACCCAGGAGAATTGCTGAGACTGAATCAGAAAATCCTGACATCAACACTTCAGACAGCCACAACTCTAATAAAGATTTTACTGCCTTTACAAGGCAGTATCAAAGGTTCATGAAGAAGAAGAAATGTAGAACAAAGCCATCTACATCCTTCTCCAAAGATGACTATTATAAGAAGAAGAAACCTTCTAAGGATGACAAGTATGGCTCCTAGTAAACAAACTACTTCTAAAATTAGTTGTTATTGCTGTAACAGGCCTTGACATGTCATAGCTGATTGTCCTGATAAGAGAAAGGAGTCTAAGGACAAGAATAAGCATTAAAATAAGGGAAAGAAGGAGAGGTCCCTTGTTGCCCAGAAGCATGAGAGTTGGACTGACTCTTCATCATCAGAATTAGGAGAAGAGGATAAAGCAGAAGCCTATATAGGATTGTTCACTACAGAAGAGGATTCTGTGGAAACAGAATTCTTGCAAATGCTGGATTCCATAAATAGAAGTGAAGATCATTATTGCAGAGGGCTGATGGCTCTATCTGAGGAAGATCAGTGCCAGGATCAGCCTGGTACCAGTAAGGTATACAATCCATCCTTAATTTCTGATTATTATACTGGATCTGAATCAGAAGCATCTGCATCAAGAGATGTAGATGGTTCTGAGTATGAAGGGGATGTTCAACAATTAATTGATGAGTATGGTGGTCTGTTACAAGCTCTTAAGAGAAGCAAATTCCTTGTCAAGAAGCAGGCTGAGGAAATTGAATCTATCAAATTGGCTGCAGCAGATTCAGCAAAGATGTTGGATTTGAAATTGAATGAGGTTGCTAAACTGAAAAACATAATTGTTATTCAGATGGGTACAATCACTTTCATAAATAATCACATCAAGAATCTGTAAGTAAGACTTCAGAAAGAAAAAGATCTTGTGGCTAAATTCTCTAAGCCAAAGTTAGTCTTACCCATAATTGATAATTTCATCTCCCAAAAGGGTAAGATAAGATTATGCTTTAAAGGAAGAACAAGGGCAGCCAATTCTCAAAGAAAAGGCAAAGCCCCAGTTCAGTCACTAGCTATGAAGCCTCATATTTCTTTTAGAAAAGTGATGCAGCCTGCTAACAGGTATGATCATGACATCACTCATAGTCACTGTAAGTATGGTGATCTGAATGGCAAGGGTGCAAATGTTAATAGGGCACCCCATGAGCAAACCCATCAGGTTCTTAAGGAATCCTTAGTGTTTGCTGCTCCAACACCTACACTGAAAAGGACTGCTGACAGCAATATTGTTAAGCCTGTACTTAAGAAAAGGTATAACAGATTTGAGTGCTGGTGTTGTGGCAAGGTGGACCACTTTGCCATTGATTGTTGGTTCAATACTAGTATTCAATATAAGGCCAGCTTACCTGTCAGAAAGGCTACAGGTAAGCATGTCAAATATCAAGCTGGCCTGGACCTAGGACCCAATAACAATTGGCGTTCTAAGGATAGGTAATTTTATTTGATGCAGGTGAGTCCAAGTAACCATACCCCTATATGGTACTTGGATAGTGGATGTTCTAGGCACATGACTGGAACAAGAAGGATGCTGAAGGATTACTCTCCCATAGAAAATGGACCCAAAGTGATCTTTGGTGGATCTGAAAAGGGAGTCATCAAAGGGTTTGGTAACATTTCCAATAACTCTATTACTATCACCCAAGTGGCTTATGTGAAAGGTCTAAAAATAACCTAATTAGCATAAGCCAACTAAGTGATCTTGGTTATAACACTTCTTTCCTCAAGAGTGTGTGCAAAATAAGAAGTTCAAGTGATCAAGAGATCATTCTGACAGGCACTAAGAAAGGAAATGTCTACTGTCTTAACTTTGATTGTGAGAATAAGATCTCTCTTATTTGTCTAGTTGCAGATGAGAAAGCATCTCATTTGTTCAATGGCACAAGAGGCTAGCTCACCTGAACTACAAGTCAATTGGCCAACTGTTTAGTATGGAGTTAGTAAGGAATGATCCTCAAGTCAAGTGCATTAAAGAGGGTGTATGTTCAGCTTGCAAAAAGGGCAAACAGACCAAGACCTCTTTCCATGGACATGATACCAAAGATTCTGTAAGATGTCTATATCTTCTGCATATGGATCTATTTGGTCCTATGCCAGTTCATAGTCTAGGTAGGAAAGCTTATACATTTGTAATTGTGGATGGCTATTCTAGATTCACATGGGTTTTCTTCTTGAGGCAGAAATCTAAAACTCCAACTATCTTCCAGAATTTTGTTAGGCAAATTCAGAATGAACTTAACAATTCAGTGGTCAAAATCAGAAGTGACCATGGGACTGAATTTCAGTCTGAATGCATGACAAAGTTCTGTAAAGAACTTGAGATTCATCAGAAGTTCTCCTCACCTAGAACTCCTTAGAAAAATGGGGTTGTTGAAAGAAAGAATATGACTCTTATTGAGGTAAGTAGAACACTACTAAGTGACACTTCTCTCCCAAAATATTTCTGGGCTGAGGTAGTAAATACTGCATGTCATGTTCTCAATAGAGCATCCATTAATAAAAGACATAAGAAGACACCCTATGAGATTATGAAAGGCGGAAAACCAAATATATCCTACTTTAGAATCTTTGGTAGCAAGTGTTATGTTCTAAATAATGGCAAGCACTATCAAACTAAGTTTGCTGCCAAATCCCTAGAAGGGATATTTGTTAGGTACATCAATAATATTAGAGCTTACAGGATCTACAACTTGACTACACAAGTTATAGAAGAATTTGTCCATGCAGTCTTTGATGAGTCTAAGCTAATTAACTGTGAGCTGTCTAGCACTTCTGTTAGTCCTACAGGTTTGAACGAAAAGGTGGACAAGCTAACAATTAGTGAAGACCAACCTGCAAGACAGGATGAAGAAAATGATGGATGTTGTTCAGGGGGAGTACAAGTCTCACTAGATGGAGATGAAGATAATGAAGTACATCTAGATGAAGGCAATGAAGAAGTCTAAGAGGTGGGCAGATTTCCTGCAACAAAAAGACATTTGAAGGATCATCCAGCACACCAAATCATTAGTTATGCAAGACATGGAGCCTTGACTAGAAGCAAGAGCATGAACACAGTTCTATGTTCAAGCTTCGTGTCCCAGATGGAAACTAAGAAGTTTGAAGAGGCTATACAAGACACAAATTGGATTGATGCCATGCAGGAAGAGTTGAATCAATTCAAAAGATGTAAAGTTTGGGAGTTGGTTCCTAAACCAAAGAACCACAATGTCATAGGAACTAAGTGGATCTACATGAACAAGTTAGATGAAAATGGCACTATAATCAAGAACAAAGCCATACTTGTATCAAATGGCTACAGATAGGAAGAAGGGATAGACTTTGATCAGACATTTGCCCCAGTGGCAAGGCTGGAAGCTATAAGACTATTCTTAGCTTATGTATCCTATCAAGGGTTCAGAGTATTTCAAATGGATGTAAAGTCAGCATTTCTGAATGGTGACTTAAAATAGGAAGTTTATGTTGATCAACCATCAGGTTTTGTAGATTCTCATTATCTCAACTATGTATATAGGCTTAAGAAAGCTCTATATGGATTGAAACAAGCCCCTAGGACTTGGTATGAAACACTGTCTGCTTTCCTTATTGAAAATAAATTCTCAAGAGGGAAAATTGACAAGAATCTATTCTTTAGGGAATCAAAAGGTAAGATCATCCTAATCCAGATATATGTTGATGACATTATCTTTGGTTCTATTGAAAACAACCTTTGTAGTAAGTTTGCCAAACTTATGCAAGGGAAGTTTGAGATGAGCAGCATGGGTGAGCTGAAATTCTTCTTGGGACTCCAAGTTAGACAGACTGATGATGGATTGTCCATTTCTCAGTCTAAGTTCACCAAGGAGTTAATTAAGAAATATGACATGGAGTCAACCTCCACCAATAAAATTCCAATGGGGACAAGTATGCCTATAGACAAATATGAGGCAGCATAACATGTTGACGAGTCTTTGTATAGAGGGATAATTGGCTCCCTACTTCACTTGACTGCTAGTAGACCTAACATCATGTATGCCACATGTGTCTGTGCTATGTACCAATCCTGCCAAAAGGAATCTCATTATACTGCAATCAAGAGAATTTTGAGATATCGTAAGGACATACATAATCTAGGTCTTTAGTGCCCTAAGAATAGAGATTTCTTACTAACAGGTTTTTCAGATGCAGACTTTGCAGGCTGCAAAGAAGACAGGAAAAGCACCTGATAGTTTTACTTTCAAGACTACTTAAACACCTAGAGGGGGGGTGAATAGGTTCTAATTCTTGTTTTAAAATTAAGACAGAATATCACTTCAATGTTGTAATATAAAATAGAAAATTCTGCAGCAAACTCAGCACACACAATCACAGATTCTACAGCTACACAATTCACAGATTACACACAGTATTTATAGTGGTTCCCCAAGGTCTGGGTACATCCACTTTACCCCTTCACCTATCCAACAGTATGCTAGATTCGGCCTAACTTCTTCCTTTATCTCAGATCCTCAGATCCTACAGCTAAGAATCCAGAAGGATTCCTACAACTCAGAATGTTTCCACATTCCTACAACTCAGGCTAACAAGCCCTACCTCAGCCTTTCCACAAGGCCTACAACTCAGAGAATATCTTCTCCTACAACTCAGGCACAAACATCCCTACCACTCAGAGAATAAATCTCCTACACTCAGCCTTTATAAAATAGGCTTACAACTCAGATCTATGAATAGATCCTACAGAATTTGATAAGGAATTTTATAATCTCTTACCCCTGTTGAGAGAGAAGGGATAAGAACTTTCTTGATCAACTTCTTGAAGAGGCTGATGGATGAAATCAACTTGATCTTAGCTTTCTTCAAAGCTTCTTGAATCTGAACTTAGTTGGGTTGATTTCCTTTGAATATAACTGACTGGTAGCTTCCTCCTTAGATTCTAGAAATAGATCTGAATCTTCTTGACAGATTAGTTCAGTATCTTCTTCTTGAGAGACCTGTGATTGTCTCCTTCTTGACTTCAAATAGCTGGATCTCTCTCTCTCTCCAAACCTCTTGAAGATACTTCTGAATTCTTGATTGAATTCAACTTAGACAGAATCTGAATAGATAAATACTTCAGAACGTCTTCTTAGATCTTCTCACGAAGATCTTCTTCTTTGTGACTTGTACTTTCTTGATCAGAGATCAATCTCATAATAGTTGTGTTAGTTGTGTGTCAATTCATCATCTTCTTCTTCTGAATCCATCTATATATATAGACTTCATCCATGGTAACCGGCTGATCCGGTTTCTAACTAACTTCTGACAAGTATGACAGCTTCAGTGAACCTGTTGTAGCTCACAGCTGTCAAGTCTTCAAACTGTTCTTGAGTCTTTGTCTTTGTCAGCAAAGCGTCGAGATTGACTGTCATAAAGTGTCGAGACAGTCTGCCACTATATGTCGACACATGTGACTTAAGTGTCGACACAGACTTTAGTGATGTCGACATAGCTGCTTTGATGTCGACACAGCTTCTTGACACTGCATCTAGAGAATGTGTCGACACAGATTATTTGTGTCGACACAACCACTTCTTTACTCCACAGCAATTAACTATGTTGAAATTCTGCTGTGTGTCGACACAAGTCCTGTGTGTCGACACAGGTCATATAGTCTCAGAATTTGTGTGTCGACACTTCCTCCAAGTGTCGACACAGTTGATGTCTTCTCTGCTTCTGTGTGTCGACACTGCCTCCCGGTGTCGACATAGTTGATGTCGACTAACATATTCTGTGTGTCGACACTACCTCCCGGTGTCGACACAGTTGATGTCGACTATAAAATTCTGTATGTCGATACAGTTACTTCAGGTGTCGACACAGCTTTTCCAAGTGTCGACACAGGCTTGCTTAAGTGTCGACACATGGACTTAGAAACTTTTTTCTGCATTTTAGCCAATACTTAACCTGCACATATAAACTCAAAATAACATCAAATATACCTTGATGTATATCATTGAGCTAAATGAGGCTTCTCTAAATCAGGTACACATTTTCCAATATACCCAACAATCTCCCCCTATTTGGAGAATTCATAACCCTTTTGTCAATGATATACACCACTTATGATAAATAAACATGATGATGTGTATAAGTATTTTTAACAGGGTAACTTATAAACAAAACACTACTAGAAAAATGACTTTTAGCCACGATTTTTTTTGCCACGGGGAATAACCGTGGCTAATATTGCAGTATTAGCCACGGTTTCTATTATATGGCTAATAAGCTAGTATTAACAACAGATGAATATTCCGTGGCAAATAACCTGACTTTTTGCCACGGTTTGCCTGTTTCGTGGCTAATAATCAAGTATTAGCCACGGAGGCCAAATCCGTGGCAAAAAGTCGGATTTTTTTTAGTCCCACACCGCCAACTAAATGATCGATTTGGGGTTTATATTGTCCAATCTCGATTAATGTTTGAAATAAAATTTGCTTGCAGGCGGCGGCGGCGGTGGCGGCGGCCGTGCGGCGGCGACGGCGACGGCGGCGACCTAGCGGCGGCGACGGCCGGGCGGCGACGGCGGTCGGGTGGCGGCGGCGGCGCCCGGCCGGATTTTTTATCTTATGAGATAGCATTTGTTACAAGCCCTTTAGCCACGGCAATTGAACCGTGGCAAATAAGGAACTTTTAGCCACGACAATTAAACCGTGGCTAATAACTTATTTGCCACGGATTCAGCGTGGCTAATACTATTAGCCACGCTCACATTGCCCACGCCCATTTGCCGTGGGTAGACCGTGGCTAAAAGGTATTAGCCACGGTTTTGGACTTTTAGCCACGGCAATCTGCCGTGGCTAAAAGTCTGTTTTCTAGTAGGGAAACAAATATCAAAATCACATCACAGAATAAGGATGCAAACTAAATGAACATGGAATATGATTTTGTTTATTATCTCAAAAAGTTTCTAAATACAGATTACATAGACTCCTTTGAAAACTAAGAATTACATAGTTCTTAAAACAATCTAGTAAAAACAAAACAAAGGTTGGGCTGGCTTCTTTATGACTATTCCTTTTCCAGATTTAATCTGAGCCTGAACAGAAGGTTCTGTATCTTCAATGAGCTTCTTGCCTTTCAAATCAACCTTCTTTTGAACTACAGCCTTAATCCTTTGTCTTTCAAAGTAATGAAAAGGCTTAGGGAAATACTTGTCAGGCTCCTGTGCATCAGGAGGTAGCTTCTCAATCTTGGCCTTCCTTCTATATTGAACTATAGCTTCTTGTCTAGCCTCATACTTCTGCCACTCCTGCTCATTATACCATTTACCCCTTTCATGAACTTGGTCTTTGACAGCTTTTCAGGCAGTTAATATGATATTTCTAGAAGTGAGGCTCCATTGCTCAAAGTCAGGTTCTAATTCTGCTTGCTCTCTGAATCTTTTCTTTGATAATTGAGCATCTTGCTGAGCTTTCAGACCAGCTTCTGGCATATCTACCTTTTCAATAATAACATTAGTAACTGGTTGAGGAGGGCTGTACATAGATTGAACTTGTTGATGTATCATCTCAAGATTTGCAGGGGGGTAAATAACTTGGGCAACCTCAGGTTGATCACCTTCAAGTTGAGCTTGTTGCACACCTGACTCAGCCACATTATCATCATCACATAAGGGTGAATATCCCAAAGTGGCTCTAATGTTGTTGGTTACCCATTTGGCATGATCAGAGCCAGCGTATACTAACACCCTCTCCCCCTTTATGACTTCTTTGGTCATATGATCTCTTAAGTCCTCTTTTTGAAATCTGATTTGCCCATCCAAGTAATTGACTCCATCTTTAAAGAATGGCTTTAACTTTTGAAGCTTGTCATTAATTAACTTCTGAGATGAAGTGATGGCAGTTTTAACTGAATCTAGGGCAGCCTGTAGCTTCTTATCATAGTCTTCCATTTCTTTAGCCCTTGCAGCAGTCATTCTAGTAACAACATTTTTTAACTCAGTGACTATCTCATTGTGAGATTCAGTCAGATTGTCATTCATTCTTATTTGATTTTCAAGGACATAGCCTTGTTTGACAGCAATCTCATCCACCTATTTCTTTATTTCTGCTTGCTGCTTTGCCAGAAATACCACAGTATTGCCCCCCTTGTGGAAGCAATCTGTCATCTCTTTCTTATTCTGGTTGACCTCAAATATGATAGATTTTATGTCTTGTGCCATATCAAACTGGAGTGTCTTATGACTTTCATCTACATATTTTTCCAAGGCCAGTCTTTGCTCATGCAGCTTCATTTGTAAATTCACCATAAGCTTGCTATAATCAAAATCAGAAGTAGATTGTGAAGTAGTTGTTTGGAGAGCCTTCTTATAGCTTTGACTTCTTCTCTTAAAGACCATTAGTTTTCTTTTCTTGGCCTCCCTGACTTATTCGTGCTCAGACTCTGAAGAACTGTCAATATTAACTCTCTCTTTAGGAGTGGAAGAAATTTCTTTCTCAGCTCCATGTTGCTCCTCCTCAATATTAACCTGCTCCCCCTCAATCCTTACTTGCTCCCCCTCAAATCTTAGGGTATCCATTTCATCTACTGCTCCTTCAAGATCAGGAAACAACTCTTCAAGAGTGAATTCTTGTTGAGTGTGAGCAGGAGATAGTACTTTCTCAGCAGCAACTCCAGAAGTATCAAGACCAGTTTGAGAAACAATGTCTTCTGATAAATGTATTCTTTCTTTCTCCTGCACCGGTTCAGAATGTGGCTCCACCTGCAACTGTGCAGTAATTGGCTCCCCCTGCACCTGTGCAGATATAGTCTCTTCCTGTACTTGGGTAGTCTGAGTCTGATCCTGAACGTGTTCTCTAACTTGTGTTACCTGTTCTTGTGCATTGTCATGACCATGCTCAAAAAGGTCATGTGCTGGTGTTTTTGTTGTTAGCTCTTGCCTGTCCACATAAGGAATCTCCTTTGAAAGAACTCTATCCCATCTTGAGAATAACCTTATGTCCATTCTCCTCATGTGATTTATCTTTGATCCAGGAATCTGTTGCATCACCTCTGGAATTATTCCAGCCAGGTACAGACTCATGATCCTAGCCAAATTTGGCTTCTTGATTCCTTCTTTTATCTTATCAAACAGTACTGCAGACCAATTGGTGTGAATCTTAAAGATTATCCTTGTCAGCAGGTTGAACATATAGGCTGATATCCTATCATGGCCACCTGGTTTACATAAGATCACTTTTCCTACTATTTCAGACAGGAATTTCCCTTGATGATTCCTGCTTTTTCTGTTGATGGCTGCTCCTATCTTTAAGGTTTGATCCAATCCACACCATTGAAGCGCCTCCCTGGTCCTTGAGGCTGGGACCTCTTCCTCATCATGTATTCTAGGAAGATGGAGAATCTTGCTCAACCTCTTCTGAGACAGCTTGACTTTTTTTCCATGTACAGTGGATTTGATCTTCAATCTTGTTGAGTCCATTGATGCAGCAGTATAGAACTCGAATACTTCTTTCTTCCATATCTTTGTAGGTTCAGAGACAAGATATTCTAATCCGTTGTCTGCAAGAAGAGAAATGACCTGTTTGATCTCCTTTGCGGTATCGTCGAATGCATGCCTAACCAACTCATACCCTTCATTGATGTTGTCTTCAACCTTGGGCGCCATTGGAATGAAGAGAAAGCTTGGTTGGAGAGAAGAGAGTTTGTCGACACAAGGTTTTTGTCTCGAAACCCTGGTGAGCGTGTCGACAGAATATGTTCTTGACCTATTTATACCCTTCTAATCAAAGAAGGTCAAAAGGCGGGCAAAAACAGTCTAAATGTGTCGATACAGTTGGAATGTGTCGACATAAACTCCTAATGTCTCGACAATAAAGTTGACATCTATGTGTCGACACAAATTGATGATGTGTCGACACTTGACTTACGAAGACGAGGAACAGAAATTCTGTGTCGACACTTATTCGAAGTGTCGACACAAAGTCTGAATGTGAGGACACCACTTCTCTGGATGTGTCGACATATAGTCCCTTAGGTGTCGACACTTTTACTCTGTGTCGACACAATTTCCCTGAATTGTAGACATAACTTCTCTGTGTCGACACTTTATTACTGAATGTGTCGATACCATTTTACTTAGCCAATTTTTGGTAAACTAACCTATGGTCAGCATTCCTAATTCAATTTTAAATCTATTGAATTTAGTTTCATCTAGAGACTTAGTAAATACATCTGCAATTTGATAATCAGTTTTAACAAATTCTAATGACATGTCTTCTTTTTCTACATGTTCTCTAAGAAATGGTATCTTATCTCTATATGCTTAGTCCTACTATGTGAAACAGGATTGTTTGCAATAGAAATGACACTTTTAGAATCACACAATAAAGGTGTTCTACTTACTTGAATACCATAGTCCCTTAGCTGATGTTGAATCCACAACAGCTGTGCACAGTAACTTCCAGCTGCCACATATTCAGACTCAGCTGTGGATATTGCCACACTAGTCTGCTTCTTACTGCTCCAGGATATCAACCTTCCTCCCAAGAATTGGCATGTACCTGTAGTACTTTTTCTATCTTCTCTACAGCTTGCAAAATCTGCATCTGAATAACCTGTTAGTAGAAAATCTCCATTCCTAGGGTACCAAAGGCCTAGATTAGGTGTGCCCTTTAGATATCTCAAAATCCTCTTGACTGCAGTATAATGTGATTCTTTAGGGCATGCTTGGTACCTAGCACAGACATATGTAGCATACATAATGTCTGGTCTATTAGCAGTGAGATATAATAGAGAGCCAATTATTCCTTTATACAAAGACTCATCTACAAGATTACCTGCATCATCTTTGCATATAGGCATACTTGTTCCCATAGGAGTTCTCATGGTGGAGGATGATTCCATACCATACTTCTTAATTAACTCCTTGGTGAACTTATACTGGGATATGGACAAACCATCTTCAGTCTGTCTTACTTGGAGTCCCAAGAAGAACTTAAGTTCCCCCATACTGCTCATTTCAAACTTCCCTTGCATAAGTTTGGCAAACTTCTTGCAAAGGTTGTTCTCTGTAGACCCAAAAATTATGTCATCTACATAGATCTGAACTAAGATTATCTTACCTTTAGATTCCCTTAGGAATAGAGTTTTGTCTATTTTACCTCTTGAGAATTTGTTCTCAATAAGGAAAGTAGACAGGATTTCATACCAAGCCCTTGGGGCTTGCTTTAACCCATACAATGCTTTCCTAAGTCTATAGACATAACCAGGTTTAAGAGAATCTACAAAACCTGATGGGTCTCTACATAGACTTCTTCTTTTAGATCACCATTCAGGAATGCTGATTTCACATCCATTTGGTATACCTTGAAGCCTTGATATGCTGCATAGGCAAGGAACATCCTGATTGCTTCCAGTCTTGCTACTGGGGCAAATGTTTGATCAAAGTCTATTCCCTCTTCCTTCCTGTATCCTTTTGCAACCAATCTTGCTTTGTTCTTCACAATAACTCCACTCTCATCCAACTTGTTCCTAAAAATCCACTTTGTACCAATGATGTTGTGGTCTTTTGGTTTAGGAACTAACTCCCAGACCTTGTATCTTCTAAACTGATTAAGCTCCTCTTGCATAGCATTAATCCAGTGTTGGTCTTGGATAGCTTCTTCAAATTTCTTTGGATCCAGTTGAGATAGAAAACTTGAGTGCAGGACTGTATTCAGATTTCTGCTTCTGGTTTGCACTCCATGTCTTGGATCACCAATTATCTTATTTGCTGGATGATCCTTTAGATGTCTTACAGCTGGAGGTAGACTTCTTTCTGGCTGAACACCTCCAGTTTCTTCATTATGCTGCACCTCTTGGTTGTCATCAACTTCTAGAGAGTCTTGTACTCCCCCTGGACAGTAGCCATCATTTTCCAATTCTTCATCTACAGTTGAGCCTTCTGCAATGAAAAGCTTGTCCATTCTATTGCATATACCTGTTGGACTGCATGAACTATAAGGCAACTCACTGTTTATTAATCTAGTTTCATGAAATACAACATGTACATATTCTTCTACAACCTGTGTAATCAAGTTGTAGACCCTATAAGCCTTACTATTGATGTTGTACCCAATAAATATCTCATCTTGGGATTTGGCAGCAAACTTAGTTAGATAAGACTTGCTATTGTTAAGGATATAACACTTGCAACCAAAGATTCTAAAATAGGATAAATTTGGTTTTCTACCTTTCATGATCTCATATGGTGTCTTTTTGTGGCTTTTGGTAATAGAGGCCCTATTGATCACATGACATGCAGTACTAACTGTCTCAGCCCAGAAGTATTCTAGGAGAGAAGTGTCACTCAATAGAGTTCTACCAGCTTCAATCAATGTTCTATTCTTCCTTTCAGCAATACCATTTTGCTGAGGTGTTCTAGATGAGGAGAACTCTTGAAAAATCCCAAATTCTTCACATAATCTTGTCATACTTTCAGATTAAAATTGAGTGTCATGGTCACTTCTGATTTTGACCACTGTACTGTTCAGTTCAATCTGAATTTGTTTGACAAAACTATGTAAAACACTTGGGGTTTCAGATTTCTGTCTCAAAAAGAACACTCAAGAATATCTAGAATAGTCATCTACAACCATAAAAGTGTAGACCTTCCTACCTAGGCTATGAACTGGCATAGGACCAAATAAATCCATATGCAGTAGGTATAGACACCTGACTGAATCCTTGTTTTCAAGGCTATGAAAGGAGGATTTTGTCTGCTTGCCCTTTTGACAAGCTGAACATATCTCATCCTTTATACACTTAACCTGAGGACCATTCCTCACTAACTCTTTACTAAAGAGTTGGCCAATTGTTTTGTAGTTAAGATGAGCTAGCCTCTTGTGCCATTTGACACAATGAGATGCTCTCTCATCAGCTACAAGACAAATAGGAGAAACCTTGTTCTCACACACAAAGTCAAGACAATAAACATTTCTTTTTCTATACCCAGTCAATATGACCTTTTGATCACTTGACCTTTTGATATGACATCCATTCTTAACAAATGAAATATCATATCCTAGATCACTCAGCTGACTTATGCTTATCAGGTTGTGTTTTAAACCTTTTACATAAGCCACTTGAGTCATGGTAATTTGGTTTGAAGAAATGTTACCAAATCCTTTGATGATTCCTCTTTCAGATCCACCAAAGATTACTTTAGGCTCATCCTTGATAGGTGAGTACTCCTTCAGCAGCCCCTTTATTCCAGTCATGTGCCTGGAACATCCACTGTCCAAGTAACATATAGGGGCATGGCAACTTGGACTTTCCTGCAATTCAGAATTACCTAACCTTAGAGCTCAAGAAAGTCTTGGGTCCTTGGTTCAAGTTAGCATCATTCATATCAAATCTACCAGCAACTCTTCTAACTGGTAGACTGTTGTTCTTCCTGACACTTATGTTATGCCAGCAGTCTAAGGCAAAATGGCATGTCTTGCCACAACACCAGCATTCATACTTGTTGTATCTAGGTCTAGATACATTTTTGGCAGAAAAAATTTCTGTTCTGTGCTAGTGCTGCTGCAGCTACACCCACTGTTTTCCTTGGAACATGGGGTTTATTGACATGGGCTGATTTATTGGCATTAACACCCTTGTTATTCAAAACATCAGTCTTATTATGACCATGAATGTTTTTAAGATCATATTTGTTAGAAGGCACTTGTACCTTTCTAAACATTATAGGAACTTTAAAATTTACTGGCTGGACTGGTGCTTTGTTTTTTCTCTTGAATTGGACAGCCCTGGTGTTACCTTTAAAGCCTAATCCTGCCTTACCCTTTTGAGCCACAAACTCATCTATTAAGGGTAAGACTGGTTTTGGCTTAGAGTAACTAGCCACTAGATCTTTCTCCTTTTGAAGTCTGACTTCCAGACTTTTAATTAGATCATTTTTATATATGATTGTACCCATCTGAATAACAGTTATAGTTTTCAGCTTGGCAACCTCATTCATTTTTTGATCTAATTCTTTCTCTAAACCAGATGCAGTCATCTTAAGATCTGCAATTTCCTTAGCCTGAGTTTTTGCCAGGTTTTTGCTTTTCTTAAGTGCCTGTAATAATTCCCCATATTCATCTATCAACTGATGAATATCTCCTTCAGATTCAGATCCATCCTCATCACTTGATGTAGATGAATTTGACTTTGAACCAGTACTGTAATCAGGAATTCTATAATTACTTTGTACCTTACTGGGACCAGGCTGATCCTGGCACTTGTTGTCTTCTGATTCAGCCATCAGTCCCATGTATTGATGGTCTTCTTATTCATAGATGGAGTTCAGCAATTGCATAAACTCATCTTCTTCACTAGCTGCATACAGTACAATGTATTCTTCAGCTTCAAATTCTAACTCTGAGGAGGATTGATCTATAAGACTCTTCTCCTTCTTAGCAACAAAGGATTTCTCCTTCTTGCCCTTTTGTTGAGTCTTCTTTCTGTCTGCTGACTCCTTCCTCTTTTCTGGACACTCAACCACCACATGTCCAGGCCTATTACAGAAATAGCAAACAATCTTTGATGTTGTAGCTTTGCTGGGCTTAGACCTGCTCCTTTCCTTTCTTGATGATTTTCTCTTTTGATAGTAGTCATCAACTGGCTGTGATGTGGAGGGCCTTGACTTCCACTGCTTCTTCTTCAAGAACCTCTGAAACTGCCTTGTAAAGACAACAAAATCTGCATCTGAATCACTACTATCTGAGTTCTGATTGTCTGAATTCTCTGAGATAACTTCAGCAACTTCCTAAGGAGGTGATGGAGATATCCTTCTATTCTTTCTAGTGGCTTCAACCTTGAAGGCCACAGACCTTTCTCTATGCTCTCCTTTTGTATTTCTTTATTCCTCCATCCTAGCCATTAGTTGCATTTCATATGATAACAACTTTCCAAATAAGGTTGGAGGAGAAATGTCTGCTAGTTTGGCCACTTATCTAATGGGACAAATCTTAGTATCCCAATCCTTTGTCAAGGATCATAGGAATTTGTCATTCAGCTCATATGTACTGAAGTCCCTTCCATAGGACATCAGTTCATTCACTATCCTGTAGAATTTCTTGTAGCATTCAAATATGCTATGAGACTTTCCTTGTCTGAAACTCTCATATTCTTGATTGAGCATAGACTTTCTGTCTTGTCTAACTTCTTCAGAACCCACCATGTAGACAATCAAAGTGTCCCACATTTCCTTGGAGGTTTTGTAGTGAATCAAATTTTAGAAAGTAGAATCATCTATGACACTCATTATGATATTCTGAGCTCTTTTATCCATAGTTGCCAGTATAATCTCATCCTTAGTCATTTCAAAAAAAACTTTATGAGTTCTTTGATTTGCATCAAGAACAGACACATTCATTGGGATATATGGACCTTCTTTTACTGTGATATATATCTTTGGGTCAGAGGCCTCCATAAACAACCTAACCCTTTCTTTCCAGATTCCAAAAATCTCTTTCCTGCAGATGGGTAATTTCATTGACCCTAGTTCCTTGTGATTCTCTTCAGAACTCATTTTCTTGATTCTGTCTTAGGGATCTAACTCAGACTGTTAAGTCCTTCTTTGAGCAACCTCCCTCTGATATCACTTGATAGTTTTACTTTCAAGACTACCTAAACACATAGAAAGGGGGTGAATAGGTTCTAATTCTTGTTTTAAAATTAAGACAGAATATCACTTCAATGCTGTAATATAAAACAGAAAATTCTGTATGTACAACCTCGGGCTCGCAGCCTGGCGAGAGGGCCCAGGCGAGAGGGCCCAGGCGAGAGAAAGGATCCTGGCGAGAGGGCCCAGGCGAGAGAAAGGGTCCTGGCGAGAGGGCCTAAGCGAGAGAAAGGGTCCTGGCAAGAGGGCTCAATCGAGAGGCTGAAGACGAGCGAGTGGGCCCAGGCGAGAGGCCCCAGCCAGGCGAGAGGGCCCTGGCGAGAGGACCCTAGCAAGAGGTACCCGGAGAGATGGGCCATCTTGGTTCAGGGCCATTTCAGGTAGGGCCTGGCCCACCTTTTGGGTCCCAAGGGTATTTTTACTCTTTTACCCTGGGTGGTCTGCAATTAGCCTTTTAGGACAGCGGAGTTCGGCTGTTGGCAGACCTAGCCGGGGGCATTCCGGTAATTTCAGGATGGATTAGTTTAGTTATTTGTAGTCCCAGTTCAAAGGCCTATAAATAGACCGGTAAGGTGCCTTAGAAAAGCAAGCATTCTTGACTCCCTCTCTCTTCTAAGGCACCTAGCTCAGTATTGGCTAGGGAGGGGAAGAGCCATAGCTAGTCTCTTCCGGGTAAGAGGTGGGACCTCCTCACTGAGGCTTCCAGTCTAGTTCTTCACCTTGAGCGTGATCCCAAGGGAGTAAGCACGAGATGCCCCTGTAGTTCCGAGCTTTAGGTGGAGCCGACTTTGTTGGTTCCAACATTTTTGGTGCGGTGAGCGTGGAATCGCATCTTGTGCGGAAGAGCGGAGGGTTACCTCATGGAGGGAGATGCGGGAGGAGAAGGCGAAGGGTCCCCAAGGCTGGAGGGATATGTCGGGAGGGCAGACTTCATGTCATCCATCGGAGGGATCATGGACATGCTAAAGCAACTCACACAGAGAGGTGAGTGCGAGACTCCCCCGCCTCAGGTGCCGGACCTCGCGCCCAGGGGAGGGGTCGACTCGGCAAGGGTAGGTGAAGATGCACCCGGGAGGCGGCCGGGAAAAGAAATAGTGGCGGAAGGACCTCGGCGAGAGGTGGAAGGAAGGGAGCTCTTCCCCAGTCCGGCGAGTGCCGTCGCGCCGGCGGAGCTAGTGGCGCGAGTGGAGCTGGCGAGACCACCGGCGAGAGGATCTCCTTTCTGCGAGTTGGTCCTCTCGACACCCGTTCTAGAAGGGTTCCGTGAGCCGGAGATGAGCTACTACGTGGGGAAGGATGACCCCCTCCAACACTTGCAGTGGTTTGAAGACGCAGTGTCCATCAGACCTATGACTGACGCCTTCAAGTGTCGTCTCTTTGCTATCACTTTGAAGGACAAGGCTAGGGACTGGTTCAATCAACTCCCTACTTGTTCCATTTATTTCTTCAAAGACCTGAGCAGAAGTTTCCAGCTGCGTTTCTCGACCTCTAAAAAGAGGAAGAGGAACCCGGAGTCCATCTTCCTGATCAAGCAAAAGGCGGACGAGTCCTTGGCTCAATACGTGGACCGTTTCCAGGAGGAGATGCTAGGCATCCAGGAAGTGCCTGGTTTCGCCCTCCAGATGGCCTTCACCGTAGGGATGAGGGAAGGTTTCTTCAAGATGAGCCTCACCAGGAAGGCACCGTTGTCCTTCGAGGGATTAATGGAGAAGGCCGCAAAAGAGATAGCCATGGAGGCAGCAAACCCAGCATTTGCAAGGAAGCTAGCAAGGTTGACGGAAGTATAGCAGAGGGAGCCAGGGGGCAAGGCAGCCAGAAGGAAGGAGAAGAGAGGAACTAAGAGGGCCCGCGCACCCAGAGTTGGGATGGAGGCAGCCGGGAGGCCCGGTTCAGGGGCCTGGAAGGGGTCCCCCGCAGGGGGGAAGAAACTTTTATCCAGGTCCAGGAAGGTTTCATCCGCTAGGATGGGGGCATGGTCCGAGGCCGCTCCCACCCCCACCTCAGCAAGCTATGGCCATAGGCAGGGGAAGAGGAAGGGGAAGAGACCGTGGGAGAGCAGGAGTGGGGAGGAGGAGGAATCCCCCAGACGAGAGGCGAGGAGAGGGAGTTTTGCCCTATTGTGACTTCCATGAGGAGGAGGGTCACGCGACGGCAACATGTCCCGAGTTCTTGGAGTTGAAGAGAGGGAGAGGAGGAGAAGACCGACAGCAGGTAGTGCGGATAGTGGAGGTGCCGGGAGCGGTGGAGGAAGATCAATGTGTGGACCGGTCAGATACCGGAGATCGAGGAGGGATTGGGGTGATTCATGGGGGGGTGGGGATCGAGGCCACCCGTAAGGCCAGTCTTCACACCATGTATCGTCGGAGCGTCGCCTCGACGTCACAAACCCCACCCCCGGATGAGAAAATCACGTTTTCCAGAAGAGACCTACCCGATCACGAGGACCCCTTCTGCGACGCATTGGTGATCAGGACTGCCATTGAGAACTTCACGGTATCCCGCATTCTGGTGGACAACGGGAGTTCTGTCAATATAATCTTCAAGAAGGCTTTCAAGGAGATGAGGGTGGAGGCTCGAAGGGTGCTGGCGGCAGATGGGCCGTTGTTTGGTTTCTCGGGAGAGAGAAAAGAGGTTGAGGGGGGAGTAGGACTTCAAGTGACCCTGGGAGGACTGTCCAGGAATTGTCGTTTCGTGATAGTGGACGCTCCCAGCAGTTACAATGCGATCTTTGGGCGCCCTCTTATCAGCGCCTTTAGATGCGTTCCGTCTTCTTTCCACCAGTTCTTGAAGCTCAATTCGGGGGGAACACAGATCAGGGTAAGAGGGGATCCGAAGGCAGCTCGGGAGTGCTATGTAACGGCGGTCAACACCATCTCCTGGATGGGAGATGCAGAGGAGCTGGGAGCAAGGTTGGAGCGAGAAGAGTTAGGGAGAGCAGGAGCAGGAGTGGAGGGAAGTCTTGTAGCGGAGGAGGAGATGGCTGAAGGAGAGTGGGAGGAAGGAGGAGGAGTGGAGAGAGGCATTGCGGTGGAGCCAGCGATGGCGGGAGAGCAAGTGGCTGGAGAAGAAGAGTTGGGGAGAGCAGGAGCAGGAGTGGAGGGAAGTCTTGCAGCGGAGGAGGATATGGCTAAAGGAGAGGAGTGGGAGAGAGGAGAGGGAGGAAAGGTCCAGGTGAGGGTGGCAGTTGTGGAAGGCTCAGGAGTGGAGGGAACTCCCCTCCGTCCTGTGGGCTCTGCGAACTACACCAAATACGACTACAGGAGAGACGCCTTTCAAGCTCTCTCATGGCTCTGAGGCCGTCATACCTGTGGAATTTGAGGTTGAATCTCCCAGGATCATAGTAGCAAGAGAGGGGGATGAAAGGTGGCAGACCGATAATGGAGAGGAGCAGAGGCTTTCTCTCGACCTCGTGGAAGAGCTTAGGGAGCTAGCAGCGATCCGTCAGGAGGAGGTCAAGCGCCGGATGTCCCGGTATTTTGATAAACACATCCGAATCAAGCAGTTTCAAAAGGGAGATTTGGTCCTCAAGAAGGTAGATGCCGCAGGAAGGGGAGCCTCGGTGGGGAAGCTCAACCCCAATTGGGAGAGTCCTTTCATAGTAAAAGAAGTCTTGAAGTCAGGGGGGTATCACCTCCAAGATGTGGACGGGATACCTCTAGATCGCGCCCGCAGTGGCGATGATCTGAAACGTTTCTATCCGTAATGATAAACCTCTTCTGAATTTACTTGAACATATTATTAATAATCCTCCCTTTTGAATGTGCCATGATTTCCTAACACTATACCTCAGGGCGTTCTTCTTCAGAAGCAAGGAGAGGAGACCCCGAGCAGACCCGCTGACCAGGCTCTCATCAAGCTGGCAGGGTTGTAGGCTCACTCGGTGGTTGGAGGAGAAAGAGGAGAGGAGACCCCGAGCAGACCCGCTGACCAGGCTCCCATCAAGCTGGCAGGGCTGTAGGCTCACTCGGTGGTTGGAGGAGAAAGAGGAGAGGAGACCCCGAGCAGACCCGCTGACCAGGCTCCCATCAAGCTGGCAGGGCTGTAGGCTCACTCGATGGTTGGAGGAGAAAGAGGAGAGGAGACCCCGAGCAGACCCGCTGACCAGGCTCTCATCAAGCTGGCAGGGCTGTAGGCTCACTCGGTGGTTGGAGGAGAAAGAGGAGAGGAGACCCCGAGTAGACCCGCTGGCCAGGCTCCCATCAAGCTGGCAGGGTTGTAGGCTCACTCGGTGGTTGGAGGAGAAAGAGGAGAGGAGACCCCGAACAGACCCGCTGACCAGGCTCTCATCAAGCTGGCAGGGCTGTAGGCTCACTCGGTGGTTGGAGGAGAAAGAGGAGAGGAGACCCCGAGCAGACCCGCTGACCAGGCTCCCATCAAGCTGGCAGGGCTGTAGGCTCACTCGGTGGTTGGAGGAGAAAGAGGAGAGGAGACCCCGAGCAGATCCGCTGACCAGGCTCTCATCAAGCTAGCAGGGCTGTAGACTCACTCGGTGGTTGGAGGAGAAAGAGGAGAGGAGATCCCGAGCAGACCCGCTGACCAGGCTCCCATCAAGCTGGCAGGGCTATAGGCTCACTCGGTGGTTGGAGGAGAAAGAGGAGAGGAGACCCCGAGCAGACCCGCTGACCAGGGTCTCATCAAGCTGGCAGGGCTGTAGGCTCACTCGGTGGTTGGAGGAGAAAGAGGAGAGGAGACCCCGAGCAGACCCGATGACCAGGCTCCCATCAAGCTGGCAGGGCTGTAGGCTCACTCGGTGGTTGGAGGAGAAAGAGGAGAGGAGACCCCGAGCAGACCCGCTGACCAGGCTCCCATCAAGCTGGCAGGGCTGTAGGCTCACTCGGTGGTTGGAGGAGAAAGAGGAAAGGAGACCCCGAGCAGACCCGCTGACCAGGCTCCCATCAAGCTGGCAGGGCTGTAGGCTCACTTGATGGTCGGAGGAGAAAGAGGAGAGGAGACCCCGAGCAGACCCGCTGATCAGGCTCTCATCAAGCTGGCAGGGCTGTAGGCTCACTCGGTGGTTGGAAACAATAATAAAAGGGGATCATGCCCCTTCTGCGGAGTGGTTATCTCCTCCCCATCCCCACTTACCTTCTTACTCTACCGTGTTACAGTCTTCGTGAGCAAGGACTTGTTTCCATCTCAATACTGGATAGGGGCATAGAAGCTGCAGTTGGAGAGCATAAATGCCTTATGGCTGTAATTTGAGTTGGGTGTTTTCTGGAGACAGGTAATTGAGGTCGTGACATAGAAGCTAAATAATCAGGGAAACACTGACCCTGGCTACTAACAAAAGGGGGGGTAACTGACCCCCCGGGTCCACTCACGCCGAGAGGAGCCGATAGGCTGCGCGAGAGGAAGGAGAAGGTGTCCCCACGCCCGCGAGAGAGGCAGAGACTCGCCCGCTCGCCCCCTGGGCCAGGTTGGCTGATAACAGTCGGCGAGGGAAAAGACAACCCCCTCTCGCCGCCAAGGATCTCGAAGATCTTGCGAGCTGTCCAAGCAAGAGAAAAAAGAAAAAAAAGAGGGAGGAAGAAAAGAAAGAGGCTAGCTTCAGGCGCGAGCAAATATATATATATATACGAGTGAATCATATTCGTGTCTTAATACAGTACATTCCCAAATCGGGAGGCATTATAGTCGTAACAAGAAAGGAGAGGAAAATACTGTTGTGCTCAAGGAGCCCTAGTCCTTCTCGCCCGCCGAAGACTCGTCCTCGCCATAAATCTTGGGCACGAGGTCCCGGGCGGTGATGTCCTCGCAATCATCTTTAACTACGCCCATCTCTCGCATCATCTTCAGGATGAGCTCGACGGTCCGTATGTTGGCATCCCGGCAAAAGTCCTCGACCTCGTCGTGCGTATAATGCGCGAGAGGAGGAGTGGCCTGCAAGCGAGAGGTAGAGGCCTCTTTGAGCTGGGTCTTCTCTGCTTTCAGCTCCTTCACCTCCGTCTCCAGCTCCTCGACTTGCGAGCGCAGTCTTTCAGCCATCTCGGCATCCTACAAAAAGGACGAACCGTTAAATCTAGCGGGAGAGTGCTTGAGAAGGCCGGCCCAGTATCAACTCACCACTCCGCCACTAGCCTTGGCGAGAAGGTTCTCAGCCACCTCCAGTCGCTTGGTGAGATCCCCAGACTTCTCACGCTCGGCAGCGAGTTGGGTGTTTATCTCCTTCCAGCTTCGAGTGTTGTAAATTAGGCGGCGCGAGAGTCGATGAGAAAGCTCGAAGGTACGCAGCTGCGAGTGGGCCGTCCTGAAGATGAGATCTTGCGTGGAGGCCGCGTCGAGTGCATCAGGGGCGAGACCCCCATAGAGGTCGAAGCCCAAGGATAAGGCATGGGCAGAAGACTCCCCTTGCTCTCTCCATGAGGGGAGGAGGGTGGAGATGGATACCCGATGTGCCCCCTTATCCCAGATGAGCGAAGGCTCATTGGCGCCGTCAGGGACAGACGGGCCCGCGTTGAAGTTTAGGTGGGCGGATGGAGCAGGATACTGGAGAGGAGCCTCCCCGCAAGAAGGGGACCGTAGAGGTTGGTGAGAAGAGCTCGCGGGAAGTGCGAGAGGGGCTGCATCTTCAGTAAGTGAGACGACCCTGTGCGGAGAGGTCAAGGGAGGTGAGTGGGGAGATTCGGATCCCAGGGATATGGGGCTCAAGGACCCCGGCGTCGCCGCTGTGTCCGTAGGGACCTTGCCCTTCTCGGAAGGGAAGAAGACTACCTTCTTCAGCTTCATCTTTAGTTTCTTTGAGGGGGTGAGGCGAGAGGGAGCCGAGTCCTCAGCCGCCCTCTTTCGAGGAGAAGGGGCCAACGAATCTTTGGCTGCCTCGGCTGCCATAGTAGCGAGAGCCATGTCTTTAGACGGCTTGATATTACTTCTGTAGGGGGGTGCACCGGCACGTTCCTCTCTCCTGGGAGAAGCGAGACAGTCAGGGAAAAGGTTCAGCGAGAGGAAGGCCCTGAAGGCAAGAAAAAGACGAGGGGGTCGGGCATACCTTCTCCAGGGAGCACGGGGAGTAGTGAGGCGAGCCCCCGCCTCAAAAACCTAACCTCGAAGTTCTTCCCAGCGAGGTACTCGCAAAGGAGCCTGTCCGTACCGCCAACCTGCGGAGAAGTGTAGAAGGTTTCCGCGGGCGAGGCAGGCGCGAGAGGGACGCCACCCAGATTTCCACGGACGAATACGAAGCGAGTCAGCCATTGGTGATTTTTATTGGGTGTCTCGCACACCTTCAGGTTTAGCCCGGTGAAGAAGGAGACCCCGTCTTGATTGGCGTGGTAGACGAACAGCTTCCGGAAGACGGCACGACGCCGAAGTACTTGAGAACTTGCTTCACCTCGGGCTAGAGGGGAAGCCGGAGCCCCGCCTCGAAATGCGGGACGGGGAAGGCGAGCTCGCCCGGGTAGAACGTATTCACGCTCTCGCCAACCTTGGGAGGGCGCGACTCGTAGCCCTCCGGCAAAAAGTCGCTTCGGAAGGCCTCGTATTCATCGGCGGAGAGACGACCGGGAGGAAAATCGTGGTCAGAGAACCTCTTCCCACAGCGGCTGCGGCCTTCACCACCCTCTGACCTCCCTTTTCCCATGGAGCGTGAGACGAAGGGAAAGTCGGCGAGTGGAGGACTGGCGGGAAGGCATGAAGGACAGTAGAGGGGAAGGATGAGGGGGCTGGAGCGCGAGGCAAGCTGCGGAAGGAGGGGGAGCCGCGAGCGGAAGTCTAGGAAAACATGTTTCCAGCCTATGCAGCGGGGGTATTTATAGCCCTCATGAGTAAGAGAGTAAGCGGACAGAGGACCACGCCGGGAAAAGGCAAGCGTCGGCCGACCCTTCTCCCTCCAAGCCTCGGGCGGCGGAACCCTAAGTGGGTCATCAGCCCAAGAAGGCGATGAAAAGATGGACGCAGGGAAATAAAAGTAATAAAGGTTAAAAATTAATAAAGGTTAAGAATTAGCATAAAAGAAGATATTAGTGCTGTCGCACCATTTAAATAGGCAAATCACCAAATTAATAAATCTAATCCCGCATGAAGACGGGTGGCAAGTTCGAAAAGCGCACAACTAGCGGTATATAGGCAAGTATTTTATTACAGACAAGGCGAACGAAAAGAGCGATAGGCGAGGGGCGAGAGGAAAGAAGGCAGAGCTCTCATCAATTCTTATCCCACCTCCATTGTCCTCCCCCGCGGCTTCTCACGCAGGGAGGACGACTGGGGAGGTGGAAGGCGCGAGCCGCCTCGACACCGCTGCGGGCGAGACGGAGCTGTTGGTCGACGTCGTCCAAGATTGCCTGAGGATTCGTCTGGTACACCTCAATGTCGGCGTCTATCTCCGAAGACAGACAAGCGCATTCCACCTCTAGCCAGTCGATCCGGTGGTCTACAGCTTGCTTCCCTTTTTCCAGCGCTTGAATGATGCGCGCGTGCTTCCGCAGCATCTCGGCCACCTTGCGCTTCATCTCTATAGGGTCCGTGGGGTCGCCCAGATAGTCCTCGATCTCATCTATAGGAGGAGGAGGCGAGGGGGCCAGCTGCTTGGAGTAATCGTCGACCGGCGAGTCAGCAGCCAATAAGTTCTCGACAGGGGTTCCACTCGCACCTATGGAGGAGCCAAAGAGGTAAAGTGGCAAGAAAAATGCAGGCGGCGAGAAGAAGAGAGCAGGTGTCAGGAGTAGGGCCTCTTACCGAGGCGGCGGGTGGAGCCCGATGTGGTAGAAGGATCATCCCTCCCCGTCACGGGGGTGGAGGGGGGAGTGGAGACTTGGGGAGAGAGAGGCCGGGAAGGAAGCTCTGATATGTTGATGCGAATGGTCTCAGGACGATGAGGGGGCACCGAGATTTTCTGGGAAAAGGTAGCAAGTAAAAAGCGTGTGGTGTAAGGAGATCATAGCTGGTTGGAAAAACTCACCTCTTTTCCTTTGAGACTAGCTGGAGTGGGAGGTATATACCCCCTCGGAAAGGGGGAAGAAGGTTCTCTTGCCGAGAGGGGAGGCTCCGGAACCTTTGCCTTTTTCGGGAGAGAGGTGGAGGGCGGTAGCGAAGGAGAATCACGTGCGGGGATCTTGTTCAGACCCGCCGCCGTCGCCTTGTTCCATCGGCGCACGGCCGTGATGCGATCCCGAAAACCTTGACTGAGAGACATGTAGGCAGATGCCAAGAGGGGAGGAAAGAGAGAAAACACCCCCTTAGGGGGAGGAATTTTCTATATTTATAGGCTGGGCAAGGGGCCCACCAAAAGATTCCCTCAATAAATTAACTGTACCATCGCAAGCCTCGGTTGAACTATCTTTCCAAGCTTGTGCCAACCTCGAAAAGAGCGGGGATTGTGTACAACCTCGGGCTCGCAGCCTGGCGAGAGGGCCCAGGCGAGAGAAAGGATCCTGGCGAGAGGGCCCAGGCGAGAGAAAGGGTCCTGGCGAGAGGGCCTAGGCGAGAGAAAGGGTCCTGGCAAGAGGGCTCAATCGAGAGGCTGAAGGCGAGCGAGTGGGCCCAGGCGAGAGGCCCCAGCCAGGCGAGAGGGCCCTGACGAGAGGACCCTAGCAAGAGGTACCCGGAGAGATGGGCCATCTTGGTTCAGGGCCATTTCAGGTAGGGTCTGGCCCACCTTTTGGGTCCCAGGGGTATTTTTACTCTTTTACCCTGGGTGGTCTGCAATTAGCCTTTTAGGACAGCGGAGTTTGGCTGTTGGCAGACCTAGCCGGGGGCATTCCGGTAATTTCAGGATGGATTAGTTTAGTTATTTGCAGTCCCAGTTCAAAGGCCTATAAATAGACCGGTAAGGTGCCTTAGAAAAGCAAGCATTCTTGACTCCCTCTCTCTTCTAAGGCACCTAGCTCATTATTGGCTAGGGAGGAGAAGAGCCATAGCTAGTCTCTTCCGGGTAAGAGGTGCGACCTCCTCACAGAGGCTCCCGGTCTAGTTCTTCGCCTTGAGCGTGATCCCAAGGGAGTAAGCACGAGCTGCCCCTGTAGTTCCAAGCTTTAGGTGGAGCCGACTTTGTTGGTTCCAACACTGTAGCAAACTCAACACATACAATCACAGATTCTATAGCTACACAATTCACAGATTGCACACAGTATTTATAGTGGTTCCCCAAGGTCTGGGTACATCCACTTTCCCCCTTCACCTATCCAGCAGTATGCTAGATTCGGCCTAACTTCTTCCTTTATCTCAGATCCTCAGACCCTACAGCTCAGAATCCAGAAGGATTCCTACAACTCAGAATGTTTCCACATTCCTACAACTCAGGCTAACAAGCCCTACCTCAGCCTTGACACAAGGCCTACAACTCAGAGAATATCTTCTCCTACAACTTAGGGACAAACAACCCTACCACTCAGAGAACAAATCTCCTACACTCAGCCTTTATAAAACAGGCTTACAACTCAGATCTATGAATAAATCCTACAGAATTTGATAAGGAATTTTATAATCTCTTACCCCTGTCTAGAGAGAAGGGATAAGAACTTTCTTGATCAGCTTCTTGAAGAGGCTGATGGCTGAAATCAACTTGATCTTAGCTTTCTTCAAAGCTTCTTGAATTTGAACTTAGTTGGGTTGATTTCCTTTGAATATAACTGACTAGTAGCTTCCTCCTTAGATTCCAGAAATAGATCTGAATCTTCTTGACAGATTAGTTCAGTATCTGCTTCTTGAGAGACCTATGATTGTCTCCTTCTTGACTTCAAATAGCTGGATCTCTCTCTCTCCAAACCTCTTGAAGATACTTCGTAATTCTTGATTGAATTCAACTTAGACAGAATCTGAATAGATAACTACTTCAGAACGTCTTCTTAGATCTTCTCACGAAGATCTTCTTCTTTGTGACTTGTATTTTCTTGATCAGAGATCAATCTCACAATAGTTGTGTTAGTTGTGTGTCAATTCATCATCTTCTTCTTGTGAATCCATCTATATATATAGACTTCATCCATGGTAACCGGCTGATCCGGTTTCTAACTAACTTCTGACAAGTCTAACAACTTCAGTGAACCTGTTATAACTCACAACTGTCAAGTTTTCAAACTGTTCTTGAGCCTTTGTCTTTGTCAGCAAAGCGTCGAGATTTACTATCATAAAGTGTCGAGATAGTCTGCCACTATGTGTCGACACATGTGACTTAAGTGTCGACATAGACTTTTGTGATGTCGACATAGCTGTCTTGATGTCGACACAGCTTCTTGACACTGCATCTAGAGAATGTGTCGACACAGATTATTTGTGTCGACACAACCACTTCTTCACTCCACAGCAATCAACTATGTTGAAATTCTGCTGTGTGTCGACACAAGTCCTGTGTGTCGACACAGTTGATATAGTCTCAGAATTTGTTTGTCGACACTGCCTCTAGGTGTCGAAACAGTTGATGTCGACTCTGCTTCTGTGTGTCGACACTGCCTCCCGGTGTCAACACAGTTGATGTCGACTAACATATTCTGTGTGTCGGCACTGCCTCCCGGTGTCGACAGAGTTGATGTCGACTACAAAATTCTGTATGTCGATATAGTTGCTTCAGGTGTCGACGCAGCTTTTCCAAGTGTCGACACAGGCTTGCTTAAGTGTCGACACATGGACTTAGAAACTTTTTTCTGCATTTTATCCAATACTTAACCTGCACATATAAACTCAAAATAACATCAAATACATCTTGATGTATATCATTGAGCTAAGTGAGGCTTCTCCAAATCAGGTACACATTTTTCAATGTACCCAACAGCACCTCAAGCACATGTCATTTCTAGGTGGAAGGTTGGTGTCATGGAGCAACAACAAACAAACAAGTGTAGCTATTTCCACTGCTGAATCAGAGTATATAGCTGCAGGCAGTTGTTGTACTCAGTTGTTGTGGATACAACATCAACTTGATGACTATGACATCAAGGTAAGTAGAATTCCATTATATTGTGATTCTACTAGTGCTATATATATTGCTAGAAATCTTATTTCACATAGCAGAAATAAGCATATAGAAATCAAGTTTCACTTCATCAGAGAACATGTTGAAAAAGAAGACATATGTCTAGAATTTGTCAACACTAACAATCAAATTGCTGATATATTTACAAAACCTCTGGATGAAAGTAAATTCAATTATTTTAAATTTGAATTAAGTATGTTTAACCTAGAATGAGGTGGTAGGTCAGCACAAAATTTCTCAAGAAATTTGGCTAAGTTAGAAAGTTTGTGTCGACACACACCAATTATGTCGACACTATCAGCAAATTGTGTTGACACAACTCTGTCGAGACTATATACTAGTAGATTTTTGTGTCGACACACAAAAATCATTGTCGACACATAGACATATCAACACCCTCAATACTCTTTCAAGACTTAAGTAGTCTATGTCGACACAGGCAAAAGTATGTTGACATATAAACATGTCGACACCTACAAAGTACTGTTGAGACTTAGGTCGTCTATGTCGACATATGTAAAATTTTTTCGACCAAGTAAAATCCCTAGTTAGGCACATATTTTGACCTTCCTTTTACAAGTATACTGTAAATAGAAGAAGAAAAAATTTGGCCGACTGTGCTTTCAGAACTCTCGACTCTAGACTTTGTGTCGACAAGAAAATCTCCCATCGACTCTCTTCTCTCTCTTTCACCAATTACGCCACAACAAGAAGACAAGATCAATGAAGGATATGAACTGGTATGCAAGGCGTTCGAGACTGCCTCGCTATAAATCAAGGGCGTGATTACCCTAATCACAGAAAATGGATTGGAATAATTAATCTTTGCACCTTCAAGAATATGGAAGAAGTTCTTGAATTTTACTCTTCTACAACAATGGATTCTCAAGGAAAGAAGATAAAGTCATCTGTTAATGGTACTCGAGTAAAAATCTCACCAAAGAGTATACGAAAGTCTCTTCAGCTACCCAAGATTACGGAAGAAGATGATATCGCATCCTCCATGATAAGGGATGCACTCCAATGGTGTGGGCTGGATCCCAATACCAAGATTGGATCTTCACTAACCAGGAAGGGAATGAATTCCCAGGGTAAGTTTCTATCCGAGATAATGGCAAAGTTATTCTCTGCAAAATAGGAGGACATGATAGGATCTCTGCCTACATGTTCAAACTCAAGATCAGAGTTATCTTCAAAGTGAAAACAGACTTGTCCGCTATAATTTTTTACAAGATCAAAGAAAGTGCCAAGAAGACTAATCTGGGTAGGATATTGAGCTTGTATTTGGCTTCTACCATCCCAGAAGTGATGAATCAAACTTCAGGAACTAAGATAAATCACATGAGAAGAATGGATTTGAGAATACTATCTAGATAGGTGTGAGAACCCGCCCACCCATATCGCATCTCAAAACCCAGGTATTGAGATGAAGGGTGGCGGGATACATAAACACGGAGGAGCGGGCGCTGCGAGCGATGTGGGACTAATCCCAACCACAGGACCGCGGGGATATTCCGCCACAGGGGGTCCACCGGGGTCAACACCCAGACCAGGAACGCGATGGGGAAATCCACGGGGTCAGTCCTACACACACGTGTCCTGCTGGCAAATTACTCCAACACACCCCCACAGCAGGACAACCTCCCTCTGATACCATGTAAGAACCCTCCCACCCATATCGCATCTCAAAACCCAGGTATTGAGATGAAGGGTGGCAGGGTACATAAACACGGAGGAGCGGGCGCTGCGAGCGATGTGGGGCTAATCCCAACCACAGGACCGCGGGGATATTCCGTCATAGGGGGCCCACCGGGGTCAACACCCAGACCTGGAATGCGATGGGGAAAACCACGGGGTAGGTCCCACACACACGTGTCATGTTGGCAAATTACTCCAACAATCTTCAATCCAGCTTCCTTCTTGAATTCAGAATCAGATCTGAATTTTTCTTATAGACTGTTCAGGATCTGCCTTCTTCTGAGTTTATCACTTGTTCCTCCTCTCTTGTTCATTACCTCTGATTGTGATAGAATAGGTCTATATATAGAATCCATCCAAGGTTACCGGCTGATCTGGTTTATAAAGGCCTTCTGACAGCTCTGACAGATGTGTCAGTTGTGTTACTTATGACAGCTGTCAGGTCTTCAGTCTTGACAACTGACTCCTCCTTGAACTTCTATCATAGTAGAGAACTGTCAGCATAACACTTCAGATGTATCGATACAAATAGACCATGTGTCGACACAAATCTTGATGATGTCGACACAACTCCTAATATGTTGACACAGTCATTCTTTAACTTCTCGACACAGCTTCTGTTGGATGTGTCGACACAAGTCCTGTGTGTCGACACAACTGCTTCTATTCTTGACACAGCTTCTGTTGACAGATTTCTTGAGTGTGTGTCGACACAAGTCCTGTGTGTCGACACAAGCCTTCCAGTCTCAGTATAGTTATTGTTGACAGATTTCTTTGAGTGTGTGTCGACACAAGTCCTGTGTGTCGACACAAGCCTTCCAGTCTCAATATAGTTGTTGTTGACAGATTTCTTTGAGTGTGTGTCGACACAAGTCCTGTGTGTCGATACAACTACTTCTAGTCTTCAACATAACTGGAGTTGAGTGGGTGTCGACACAAGTCCTAAGTGTTGACACAACCGCTGCTGACAGAATTTCTGTATGTCGACACAAGTCCTGTGTGTCGACACAATCCTACTTCTGGTGTCGACACATTTCCCTCACAAGTGTCGACACTTGTACTTAGAAAATTTTACTGCATTTCTTTAATTTGCACATTGAAACTCAACATCCCATCAAATACACATTGATGTATATCATTGATTTAAGTGAGGCTTCTCCAAATCTGGTACACAGTTTCCAATGTACCAAACAATCTCCCCCTATTTGGAAAAGTCATAACCCTTAGTCAATGATATACACCACTTATAATAAAACAAAGAATAAGATATATATAATCATTTCACAGGCAGGGTAACTTATAAACACAAATAACATTTAATATCATCACAGAATATGATAAAATTCATTAATCATGAATAAGTGTTTGATTTAAAAGATTGTTTAGAACAAAATTTACATAGTTCTAATTCTAGCCTACCTATCCCTAAGATTGATCAGGCTTCTTGATAACTATTCCTTTGCCAGATTGAATCTTAGCTTGCACCTTGGATTCTGTGTCATCAGCTGACTTCTTCCCTTTCAGATCTTTCTTTTTGAGCTCTTCTGCCTTAATCTTCTGCCTTTCAAAGTAATGATAAGGCTTTGGGAAGTACTTGCAAGGCTCCACAGAGTTAGCCGGTAACTTCCCAACTTTGATATCCCTTCTGAACTGATGTATGACATCTTGCATTTTCTGATATTTACTCCACTCTTGTTCAGAATACCATTTGCCTCTATCATGCATATTATCTTTCACAGCTTTCCAGGCAGTAGGAATGATATTTCTGGAGGTTGAACTCCATTGCTCAAAATCAGGCTTTAATTCTGCCTGTTCTCTGAATCTTTTCTTAGAAAGTTGATCCTCTTTCTAAGCATCCTTAGCAGCTTCAGACATTTCAACTTTTTCAATAATAACATTATGTGCCTCCTGTGGAGGGCTATATATTTTATGTACTTCTTGTTCTCACATGGTATCAGAGGGAGGTTGTCCTGCTACGGGGGTGTGTTGGAGTAATTTGCCAGCAGGACACGTGTGTGTGGGACCGACCCCGTGGCTTTCCCCATCGCCTTCTTGGTCTGGGTGTTGACCCTGGTGGGACCCCTATGGCGGGTTCTCACATGGTATCAGAGGGAGGTTGTCCTGCTGCGGGGGTGTGTTGGAGTAATTTGCCAGCAGGACACGTGTGTGTGGGACCGACCCCGTGGCTTTCCCCATCGCGTTCCTGGTATGGGTGTTGACCCCGGTGGGCCCCCTGTGGCGGAATATCCCCGCGGTCCTGTGGTTGGGATTAGTCCCACATCGCTCGCAGTGCCCGCTCCTCCGTGTTTATGTACCCCGCCACCCTTCATCTCAATACCTTGGTTTTGAGATGCGATATGAGTGGGCGAGTTCTCACATGGTATCAAAGGATGGTTGTCCTACTACGGGGGTGTGTTGGAGTAATTTGCCAGCAGGACACGTGTGTGTGGGACTGACCCCGTGGCTTTCCCCATCGCATTCCTGGTCTGGGTATTGACCCCGTTGGGCCCCCTGTGGCGGAATATCCCCGCGGTCCTGTGGTTGGGATTAGTCCCACATCGCTCGCAGCGCCCGCTCCTTCGTATTTATGTACCCCGCCACCCTTCATCTCAATACCTGGGTTTTGAGATGCCATATGGGTGGGCGGGTTCTCACATGGTATCAGAGGGAGGTTGTCCTGTTGTGGGGGTGTGTTGGAGTAGTTTTCCAGCAAGACACGTGTGTGTGGGACCGACCCCGTCGCTTTCCCCATCGCGTTCCTGGTCTGGGTGTTGACCCCGGTGGGCCCCCTGTGGCGGAATATCCCCGTGGTCCTGTGGTTGGGATTAGTCCCACATCGCTCGCAGTGCCCGCTCCTCCGTGTTTATGTACCCCGCCACCCTTCATCTCAATACCTGGGTTTTGAGATGCGATATGGGTGGGCGGATTCTCACAAAGATCAACTCCAACTCCAATTGAAGATCAACCTTACTTGGTACAAATTCAAGAAGCTTTGAAGAACCTAGGACAGGTTGGATCTAAAGTAATTAGTTCAATCAAGAACTGATCAAGAAGTTTTCACCCTATTCTCTTTCTATCAGGGTGAAGATTTTATTGTTTTAAACAATTAATTTCCTTGTAAGATTTTATATACTTCTGAGTTGTCAGCCTAAATTTATAAAGGCTGAGGTAGGGCTGAGAGCCTGAGGTAGGACTTGAAGAAGTATGAGTTGTAGGCCTGGTGATAAAGGTTGAGATAGGGTTGTTGCCTGAGATAGGATTCTTGGGAAGAATATGAGGTGTAGGACTTGAAAAAGTCTGAGTTATAGGCCTGGTGATAAAGGCTGAGGTAGGGTTGTTGCCTGAGGTAGGAGTCTTGGGAAGATTCTGAGTTGTAGGACTTGAAGAAGTCTGAGCTGTAAGAACTAGTTGGGTTCTGAGTTGTAAGATCTGAGGATCTGAGATAGTGGAAGGAAGTTTGACCGAATCCAGTTCTCTACTGGATAAGTGAAGGGGGAGAGTGGACATACCCATAAATTGGGGAACCACTATAAACCATTGTGTGCTGTGCTATGAATTTTTTGTGGTTATTATTCTTTGTGATGTGATAATTATGTTGTGTATAACTTTGTTAATTGCCTAAGGTTTTAAAAAGGATTAGAACCTATTCACCCCCCTCTAGGTGTTTAGGATCTTTAAACCAAATCTTTCACTAACCCATGAGTTGGTATCACCGTAAGGTGACGGTTCTCGGCATAATACCTGAGTAACTCCCTGGTAAGGGGGGGTTATACTATGCAAGCATGGGGACTACTAGTGCAGCTAAAGCTGTGAGCATCTCGAGTAGTCGCACCGAATAGGTCCGCAAGTATCTTGTACATCGCCATCGATTCTAAGATCCTAGCAAGCTCTCATCTCCGTCGAGCCTAAGAGCCTAGCGAACACTCATCGCCGTCGAGCCTAAGAGCATAATGATCATTCATTTTTAGCAAAGCCTTATATCCTAAGCGAGTATCAGATCAGGCAAGCATTCAATGAACGAACAAGCAAAAAAGTCAAGTTTTCCTTTTATTTCTTTCAATGGTGTTTACTTAACATACAAAAAGAGTAATGCATCACCCCACATAACCAAAAGACTGCTGTAAAAAATATACATTTACAAGTCAGCGGGGTGATTAAAAAGTTCCATAGTCTGTCTTGCTTGTTAGTGTAATTACTCCTCATCGTCGTCGTCATCATCCTCTTTATCAAAATCCTCATCTTCCTCTGACCCCCAGGACTGTGAAGGATCCGGGGAGTCGCCTTCTTTAGCAAGGAACTCAAGGATGACGTCCTCGGTGGAAATAACCTCGATAGAGGGCGGAAGAAGGTCGTCGAGCTTTAGCGTGGAGAGAGGTACGTTACCAGTTGCTATAGCATGTTGTTTAAAAAAGGTCACTTGCCCGAATTAATTGATGTCACGTAGGGCAGGCTGCCGCAGGCCTGATGTATACCGGCAAATTATCTAAATTGAAATGCTTTAAATTAATTATAGTGAAAAGAGGCGGGTCAGTCACTTCCGCAAACCGTTCGTACCAATGCGGGAAGGTCAGCGACTCATGACAAAAGTGAGATGGCAGCATGGGTGTCCGACCGTTTTATGTTCCTCGTTGGATTTCCTCCAATGGTCAGCCTAAATTTTCAGAATTTGTCGAATGTCGCTTACATCCAAGAGTACACTTAGTTGTACGCTAGGGCCTGGGTAGTGTGGTATAACCACCCCCAGATGTGGCTGGACTGGCCACTTGTTGGGTTTTACTAGGGTGGCATAATATTTGTGCGCGCAGCGGAAATAGAGAACAAGAAAACCCAAAGAGTTCGGATCTAACAAAATTCATGAATCAAGAAGTAAAGAAAGCTGTAATTAAAATTACCTTTGAGGGATTGAGTCTATACTCAACCAAGATGATCTAGAAAAATCTAGCTGGTCACTGGCAGCTTGAGTCCTGAGCGCAGAAATTGTATCTGTGCCTCTACAGATAGTCCACACGATCGGCAGAACCCACATCAACTTGTCGCACAAGCACTAGGTTAGGAGAGGACACTCAGCGTCTCCACAGATTGTTAGATCTGTTAGAGGAGAGGCGACAATGACACTCACCGGGATTGGGATCGGCGATAGTGACGGGATCGGCGGAACGCTTCCGTCGGGCTTCTAGGGTTATCGGTCTTTCGCACAGTAACGACTCGTGTGCTGAAAAAATAATCACGTAAAAGTCTCTTGAAACCCTAAAACAGTTCCTATTTATACCCAAGGAATAAATAGAACAGTCCCTGTCGCTATTGGCAGACCCAGACATAGAATCCAGAAATTCGGCTAGATAATACTTGTCTTGACGAATAGTCGAGTATCTATAGCATACACGACGAATTGTCGAGTATCATCTTATACTCGATGAATCGTCGAGTATCATCTTATACTCGACAAATCGTTGAGTATCCATTGGATACATGACGAACCCAACGCCATCCTCAGCCGAATCAACACTTGACTCTGCGAAGGCGTTGAATGGACTCAACGCTGTCAACGCTTTCTGCGCCATACTCGACGAATCGTCGAATGGCGTTCAGTGCACTCAACGCCATAACTTAGATTCATTAAATGGCGTTGAGTGCAATCAATGCCATAACTTAGATTCGTCGAATGGCGTTGAGTGCACTCAACGCCTAAGTGCCAAATTCGTCTAGTAACCCTTTACTCGACGAAGGCGTTGAGTGGACTCGACACACTCAATGCCTGAGACTCAGACTCGCCGAATCAACTGCTTGACTCAACGAATCACCGAGTATAGTCAACACACTCAATGCTTAAGTGCCATACTCGACGAATCGTTGAATATACTCAGAACACTCAATGCCGTCATTTGATGAGTTAACGATTAACTTGACGAAAGCGTTGACTGGTCTCAACGCACTCGACACCTTTAAGCAAGTTTGAGCTAAGTATTTTCAACTCATCATATGAGCTATATCATACAAATCCAATCTCCAAATTTCTCCACAATCTTATGTGCGACCCTAATAGGCACATACTGAGTTGGCAATGAGGCTACATGCTTGATCACTTCCAGATCACAATGGTAACACCAACACCACTGTCACTGACGGCCACATAGGTGTGGCCCGCGGGGTTCACTACCCTTCTTGAAGAGAAGTGATCCATACTCTGTCGGCATAGCAGGTGTGTGCGGGTCTGAACACCTGCGGTGTGCGAGGGTTTGAACACATGCGGTGTGTGCGGGTTTGAACACATGCGGAGTGTGCGAGATTGAATACCTGCGGTGTGTTGGCGGGTTTTGAATACCTGCGGTGTGAATACAGGTTGTGTGCACCTATCATGCTATATTAGTTAGTTGAGCGCCTATTATATAACTAACGATTAAGCTGCTATTTTTCAGTTATATTATGTTGCACCTGGCTTATATATAAAATGTTAAATCTCTCTTGCTTCAACTATTTACTTATTATTGGGTGTGTAGGCTCGTCCCTAGAATATTGATCCGGGGTGGAGATGTGTTTCCACTTAGCTCTATGACTAACAGTTATTTTAATAACCAATCATAAGATATGGAGCACTGTGAAGTCCAGCTACCACGGGACGGTACACCAGCAGACATTATTAGTCGAGCAAAGGCACCCCCAAAGTCTTTAGACTTCTGAGACGTGAGTTTCTAGAGCGTAAGCTTGAGAGAGAGAGAGAGAGTGAGAGATCTAGTAGTAGTTCTTTTGAAGCCTACATGCTCGTTGTATAAATAGTGGCTACGACATATGGTTTTACTCTGTTAAATATATATTTCTATATATATTTGGTTGGCTTTCTGTTATTTATTCCGCATATATTTGATGTATTGTGAATGGTTGTGATTCAAGCCAGGAAAGCCGACCAACTAGTGCTTAGTAGAGTGGGTCTTTGCCACTTGGGAAACACTGGGTGGACATCTTGGACAGTAAGGCCCGTCTCTAACCCGACCAGGGCAAGGGTTGGGGAGGGGGTCTTACAGAGCGCTCCAGGCGAGGAGATTCGAAACAAGGAGTGCGCCCCCGAAGAGGAGAGTCACAGCGAGGAGTGGTATGTACTCTACGAGGAGACGAAGCGTAATGATGACAAGCTTTCCACCCTGAGATTAGGCCTCCACAGTGTCCTTTGTGTAGGTGCACCGGGTGCTGTTGCTGTGAGGTTCTCGGGTGTCGAGAAGTGTTGGTCGGCAAGAGCCTTCCCGTGTTCATTGCGAGGGTGGGTCCTCTTGCTACCCTCATAATGAGAGGGTGGATGTAGTGGGACTTTTGGGGCAGCCGCTAAGGAGGGATGAAAACTTGGAGGTAAAGGCGATGGTAAAGGTAGGTAACCACTAGATTACTATTTGGGGGAGTCCTTGTCGTGGGGATGCTCGACTCTAAGCTAACTCTTCCAGTGGTTAGGTTGATGCGCACTGAGCAACTAGCGTCAGTGCCAGACACGTCAGCTACGAGAACTAGCATGGTAAGCTTGAGAGCAAGAGCAAAACTCAGCTCCCCAAAAGTCCCAACATACACAAAACCTGCAGGAAAATATCGTTGTTAGTATGAGTATTGAAGAAATGGCTAGCTTAGTGAAAGTCTCCTTTTTCGTAGCCTGTGAGGTATTCAGTTCCTTGATAGAAGGGACCTAAGCGTGTTGCGCAAACAGATCCTCAGTAGGCTTGTTTTATTGTAGAGTAGGAATTGCAATTTCACAGGTGGGGGTATCGACATCTCGCCCAAACCCAGTTGATCCAGGATTTCTTGAGTCTCAGCTGATGCAGTAGATATCTCGGCGGGAGCCAGGGAATCACCGATAGTAGCGAACGCTTCGACCCCAGGCTTTCCAATCATCTTTATCTTCTGTTGATGGTCGCTAGAATCATCGTTAGAGCGATGACGTTTTATAGAGACAGGATTCAGCAGTTCCCCCAGAGCGCACATGTTCGCCTGGAACCAATTAGGTCTACCAACCATCTCGCACGATCCATAAAAAGGTGCCCGGTACGAGTCCCCCACGCCTAGTTATAGAGGACGATGGGCTGGCTCTAGGGGTGTGCCAAACACAATAGTTACTCACATGAAGGCCTTGCTGAATAGGGGTTGGATGTTTCTTTCTGAGCTCCATGATACCCCTCTAAGAGCTGAGATTGTGTACAACTATATTCGTCATGGGTAGGCCTGATCGTGTCATGTAGACCTGGGTCAAAAACGAAGATCAGATTAAAGTCAGCAAGCAGCACATGGGAGCATTAAATGCCATATGCGAGTATCAGGGTTACTCATCCAAGCAGGCGGCTATTAATAGTAATAGCGAGCATAGGAGTTACTCGCCTAGTTGGCGACCATCAACGACATCTCGCCAGGCATGGGCGAGCTCCTTCGATGGTCACCAGATCGCAAATCGCAAGATCGCTAGGTCCAGAGAGACATCCTCGCAGAGGGTGGGTATTCTTGCATGCATACCCCCAAGGATTTGTCTAACAATAATACAACAGGGGTACCGGGAATGACACCTGAAAAATATTGAGACCCCCCTTAATGAGTGATGATCGAGGCCCTAAGTGGTGCCTTCCTCGTTACCTAGCTCATCCACTTTGGTTGTGTATGAGAAGTTTTTTTTCAAACTTCTGGGTGTTAGGGTGTGGTTCCCATACGAGTCGGTAAAAACCACCGGGCACGCTTGTAGCTGCTCGTGATGTTTATGTATGGAGGCCGGAGCGATGTTGGAGCTGCCTGGGCTCAGGGTTCGTCGAGCAGCGCTTCATAACCGAGCTGAAATGAACACAATTTGGAGTTAGGTGGTACCTACCACCAAATTAGGTGTTAGGTAACACCTACCACCATTTTTGGGGTTAGGTAGCATTTGTTTTGGGCCTATAAATGGAAGCCAATTCCAAGGCCAAAAGATTCATTCCAAGAGAGATTTGAGTGGAGGAAGATCAAGAGAAGATCTCGGAGAAGAGTATCGAAGATCGGATCGTCGGATTCTGAAGAAGAAGGGGCTTTGTGTAGCCTTTCTCCTTTGCGGCATTCGGAACGGATTTTTCAATCCATTAGGTAATGGTTTCTTGATTTCTCGCTTGTTTTTCCCTTGTCAATCCTTGTGTGGTTGTGGGAGAAGAGATTTATGCTTTTGCAGCAAGGAGAGATTTTTGTATTCCTTTGTGGAACTGGTACCTTGTGTAGGTGGTGGTGATCCGTTGTGGATCGATGGTGAAAATTGTGCCTTATGTATGTGGCGGTGGTGAAAGCCCTGTAATTTGTTGTGCGTGATTTTCACACCTTATAGTGGGGGCTTTCAAGGGTGGATGCTGATAGTCCCGTGGTTTTCACCTTATTGGGTTTCCACGTTAAAATTGTTGCGTCACTTTATTATTGTTGTGCTTGTTTTTGTCTTGCTTGTAAATCCGCTACAGGTGCCCTGGTCGGGATCATGCTATTTTTCCCAACAAGTGGTATCAGAGCGAGGTTGCTGGTCAGTAGTCAGAACAGGGCCAATACTGGGCTGACCTTTTGTGATTTCGAGACGAGGCGATTGTATTCTCAGGTTTGGCATTGAGTGCGGTAGTTTATGACCATTGGTCCTCTGGCTATCCTCTTCAGTGACTTATCGTGAGAGAGTCGCGCTCAGAGAACTGTGGTCAGTCCGGCCAGTTGGTTTAGCAAGATGGAATTGACTTCAGAACAGATGGTCAAGTTGAATGGAGCAAATTATCATCAGTGGCACTTGCTTATGGAGGATCTCATCTATGTCAAGGGCTGGCATGCCCCTATCTTCGAAGAGATGCCGAAGGATATGGATCCTGCTAAATGGCAGGTGGAGCACCGGAAGCTCTGTGGATTCATTAGACGGTTCGTGGAGCCGAACGTCTACAACCATGTGGTTAGCATCACGGATGCGAAGGAGCTGTGGAGAACTCTAGAAACGTTATATGCCAAGAGCACTGGCATCAATAAGCTGGCTTTGCTGACGAAGCTTGGAGAGTTCCGCTACCGGGAAGGCTCATCGATCATGGATCATGTCAATGAGTTCCAAGGAATCATTGATCAGTTGACGGCGATGAAGGTGACATTTGAGGATGAGGTCAATACGCTGTGGCTGTTGAAGTCCCTTCCGGACTCTTGGGAGATGGTCAAGATTGCACTGATCAACTCTTCACCCCAAGGGATTATCACCATGGAGATTGCCAAGAGTGGGATCTTGAACGAAGAGGTGAGACAGAAGTCTCAAGGGACGTCGGGCTCTTCATCACGAGCTGATATTCTGTTTACGGAAACCAGGGGAGAGGTAGAAGCAAGAGTCGAGGACGGAAGGAGGAAAGAAGCCAGAGCATAGGGAAGTCACGTTCACGATATCAGAACGTGGAGTGTCATTTCTGCCACAAGAAGGGACACATCAAGAAGTTCTGCTATGCCTGGAAGAATGAGTAGAAGAAGGGTGTGGCGACTGAGGCCAAGGAGGAGAGCCACACTGCCGCGGTTGTCTCCAGTGATGAGGACGATGTTGTCATTGTCGGTGATGAAATCACGGCAGCGCTCTCCTGTGACGACAGGAATTGTAGATTCAGGTGCTTCTGCGCATGTCTCCCACAATTGGGAGCTTTTGCCACGTACACCACCCATGAATGCAGGGTGTTACGAATGGGCAACAGGAATACGTCCAAGGTGCTGGGACGTGGAGACGTGCATCTGAAGACGAGCACTAGAGTGTTACTTATTTTACGGGATGTGCAACACGTGCCTGATATTCGTTTCAACCTACTTTCCGTGGGGAAGCTTGGAGATGAAGGACATACAAGTATCTTTGGTGGTGATTTTTGGAAGCTAGTTCGAGGATCACTGATATGGCCAAGGGCTATAGGGAGTCTGGCCTTTATTACATGGAGGGGAGGCCTGAAGATCCACATGCGAACTCCGTGAGAGATGAGGGATCCATTTCTTTGTGGCACAGGAGACTGGCTCATATTAGCCAGAAGGGCTTGAACTGCCTACAGAAGAAGAAGCTACTCAGTGACCTATCGGCCGATCATATGGAGAGGTGTGAGCAATGTATGGCGGGGAAGCAAAATCGGGTTTCATTCCGTCATCATCAGTCCACCAGGAGATCTGAGCCATTGGAGCTCGTACACACAGACATCTGTGGACCTATGAAGGTCCCAACACGAGGGGGAGCTCAGTATTTTGTGACCTTTATTGATGACTGGTCGAGAAAGGTTTGGGTCTATCCGTTGAAGACCAAAGAACAGGTACTTGAGACCTTCAGAAGGTTCCATGTTGAGATGGAATGCCAATCTGGAAAGAAGCTGTTGTGTATCCATTCTGACAACGGGGGAGAGTACGTGGGTCCATTTGATGAGTATTGCAAGGACCACGGGATTCGTCATGAGAAGACCCCCTCGAAAACACCACAACTGAATGGTGTTGCTGAAAGGATGAACCGGACATTGATGGAGAGGGTGCGATGCATGCTTTCTGAGTCCAAGCTGCCAGAGATATTTTGGAGTGAGGCTCTTTTGACTACGACGCATGTCATCAACCTCTCGCCGAGCTATCCTTTGGATGAGGATGTTCTAGATCGAGTCTGGTATGGGAAGGACCCATCCTATAGTCATTTGCGGGTCTTTGGCTGCAGAGCCTTCGTCCACATTCCCAAGGACGAACGATTGAAGTTGGAATCGAAGACCCGGAAGTGCATTTTCTTGGGCTATGGCCATAATGGTGAGCTCGGATATAGATTCTTTGATCCGGTGGCGAAGAAGTTAGTACGGAGTCGAGATGCAGTGTTCTGCGAGGAACAAACAGGAGGTGATCTGGAGAAAATAGGTGAGTCTGGGAGTGACTCACGTTCTGCTGAGTTACCTATTGGTAGTGATGACCACGTTGAGGAGACTGTGGAGCCAGTTCCAGCACAGGGTGCTGAAGATGATGTTGAGGAGCCAGGAGCTGCTGAGGAGCTTGCAGAAGAGGAGCCTGCACCAGCTCCTGAGCCTGTGTTGAGGAGATCAGATCGAGCTAGGCATCCGCCTGCCAGATATTCTGCGTCAGAGTTTGTTCTACTAACTGATGCAGGGGAGCCAGAGATCTATTCTGAAGCAGTAGAGAGCGCGGAGAGGCACCACTGGATGGCAGCGATGCAAGAGGAAATGCAATTGCTGCGGACAAATCATACCTACGACCTGGTGCGGTTGTTGAAGGGCAAGAAGGCCTTGAAGAACAGGTGGATCTTCAGGTTGAAGGAGGGTGCTTCTCCTACACCTCCTCGTTACAAAGCCAGGTTGGTAGTAAAGGGATTTGCACAAAGACAGGGCATTGATTTTGATGAGATATTTTCGCCCGTAGTGAAAATGTCCTCCATTCAAGTTGTGCTAGGCCTCGTTGCGAGGCTAGACTTGGAGGTGGAGCAGATGGACGTGAAGACCGCTTTTCTACATGGCGATCTTGAAGATGAGCTGTACATGGAGCAGCCTGATGGCTACTGTATCAGGGGTAAAGAAGGATATGTATGCCGCTTGAAGAAAAGTCTGTGCGGGTTGAAACAGGCCCCGCGGCAATGGTATCAGAAGTTCAAGACTTTTATGGGGGAGATCGACTTCACAAAGACCACCCTAGACCACTGCGTGTTTGTGAAGCAGTATGCTCCTAAAGACTTTGTCATTCTGCTAATTTATGTCGACGACATGCTGATCATCGGGAAGAAGACTCCGCGCATTACTGAATTGAAGCGGCAGTTAAGTTCAAAGTTTGAGATGAAGGATCTGGGTCCCGCGAAGACTATTCTGGGGATGCATATTCGCAGGGACAGGGGCACCAGATTCCTTTGGTTATCCCAGGAGCGGTATATCCGCAAAGTGTTGCAACGTTTTTCTATGGATCAGGCAAAGAAGGTGAGCACGCCACTTGCAACTCACTTAAAGTTGACCGCTGATCAGTGCCCCAGCACACCGGAGGAGAAAGAGGCTATGCAGAAGGTGCCTTATGCGTCTGCAGTGGGAAGCCTTATGTATGCTATGGTGTGCACGCGTCCAGACATTGCTCATGATATTGGTGTTGTGAGCAGATTTCTCTCCAACCCTGGGAAAGAACACTGGAGCGCGGTGAAGTGGATTCTGAGGTACCTGCAGGGGACGACAGATCTGAGTTTGAGATTTGGAGGCAGTGAGCCCGAGCTTCTGGGCTATACTGATGCTGATATGGCCGGAGATCTGGACTCTAGAAAATCTACGTCCGGGTACCTGATGCTATTTGTAGGGGGAGTAGTTTCGTGGGCATCGAGACTGCAGAAGTGTGTGGCACTGTCAACAACAGAGGCTGAGTTCATTGCTGTAACTGAGGCAGGAAAGGAGTTGCTATGGATGAAGAGGTTTGTCAGAGAACTTGGTTTCACTCAGGATCGTTATATGTTGATGTGTGACAACCAGAGTGCCATCCACTTGGGAAAGAACTCCATGTTCCATTCAAGGTCGAAACACATCGACACACGGTATCATTGGATACGTGATGTTGTGGAGAAGAAGGAGCTCGAGCTACTGAAGGTTCACACCGATGATAATGGGGCGGACATGCTGACCAAGGTAGTGACCCGAGGGAAGTTTGAGACATGTGTGAGAATCGTCGGGATGGCGGTTTCTCCCGACTCGATGTGAAGGGGGAGTTTGTTAGGGTGTGGTTCCCATACGAGTCGGTAAAAACCACCGGGCACGCTTGTAGCTGCTCGTGATGTTTATGTTTGGAGGCCGGAGCGATGTTGGAGCTGCCTGGGCTCAGGGTTCGTCGAGCAGCGCTCCATAATCGAGCTGAAATGAGCACAATTTAGAGTTAGGTGGTACCTACCACCAAATTAGGTGTTAGGTAACACCTACCACCATTTTTGGGGTTAGGTAGCATTTATTTTGGGCCTATAAATGGAAGCCAATTCCAAGGCCAAAAGATTCATTCCAAGAAAGATTTGAGTGGAGGAAGATCAAGAGAAGATCTCGGAGAAGAGTATCGAAGATCGGATCGTCGGATTCTGAAGAAGAAGGGGCTTTGTGTAGCCTTTCTCCTTTGCGGCATTCAGAACGGATTTTTCAATCCATTAGGTAATGGTTTCTTGATTTCTCGCTTGTTTTTCCCTTGTCAATCCTTGTGTGGTTGTGGGAGAAGAGATTTATGCTTTTGCAGCAAAGAGAGATTTTTGTATTCCTTTGTGGAACTGGTACCTTGTGTAGGTGGTGGTGATCCGTTGTGGATCGATGGTGGAAATTGTGCCTTGTGTATGTGGCGGTGGTGAAAGCCCTGTAATTTGTTGTGCGTGATTTTCACGCCTTATAGTGGGGGATTTCAAGGGTGGACGCTGATAGTCCCGTGGTTTTCACCTTATTGGGTTTCCACGTTAAAATTGTTGTGTCACTTTATTATTGCTGTGCTTGTTTTTATCTTGCTTGTAAATCCGCTACAGGTGCCCTGGTCGGGATCGTACTATTTTTCCCAACACTGGGCACGTGGTGAGACCTCCTTATTCCAGTACCTGAGATCCATTTGTCATTTTCTCTCTTCTCTGCTTTTGCCTCTAGAGCCATATTATTGGATCGCCAGACCAGTAACCTTGGGCAACATTTAGATCTAATTTTATGGAGTAAGAATTTTCTCAGCTTCAACAGCTAGTGAAGCGACAGGTTTCATAGGGGAGCCAAATGGACATTGACACCCCCATTTTTTTTAGATTTGTTATAAGCAGATCAAATTTTAGCTTTTCATAAATCAAATTTGACTATTCGCAGATCAATTGGCTATTCACAGATCGAAATCAACTGTGCACCCCCAAAATTAATTTGGAACATTTCATGTACTATTATATTTAAAATGACGGTTGTTATTCCCAACCACATTTATCTATTCGCAAATCACGTTTGACTATTCGCAAATCATGTTTGCTATTCGCAAATCATGTTTGTCCACTTTCTTTAGAGTTGCAAATAATCAAAATCTGCGAATAGACAAATTTAATTTACGAATAAACATCGCCTAGAAAATTATGCACCCATATTTTAATTTTCGGAATCCATCAACTGCCGCAACAACCGGTGCTAAAGCTGATATTGATGCAGAGGTATTTCCTCGCCGAATTCCAAAGAAAACCCGGTGACACTCCTGCTGTGTCACCGCTACTGTTCTCACGAGATCTCCTTGTAAGTTGCAAGTCTAGTTAATTCAACTTAAAAGCTAACGTACTAAAAAAACTCCTACTGAAACCCTAACGAGTTCCGGTTACCGACTACGAATAGAATCGCGCGGGTCGGCTTCGTCTCAAGCGCGACTATAAATGATTACTAGATTACGTCTGCTGTGCTGTATAATAATTTGTTTATCTTTTCCCTCCCCTTCGGGTCTCCGCATAATGAGGAACTTCTTGTTACCCGTTAAGCTCTTAGGCTCTTTCCGTCATCGGTAAGCCCTCGTCTTCCTCATCTCATCGATCAATCAAAGGTTGTTTTCACAGTTTCACTTCAAATTGTGTTCTATCTCTTTTCTTTGATTCCTACGATCTACACCAAGGCGAAAGAATCTCTGTAATGGCGGTCAATCTTCATGGGTTTCTTTATTTCTTTTGATTTCCGTGATGTTATTGATAACCATTTTGTGAATTGAAGTTCCCGGCTAACTTTCTTGCTGAAAAATTGATTGCGCTTAATCGTTTCCCAATTGATTTGTTGAAAATGGGAAGCCTTAGGATTTACCTTCTTTCCTCCACGTTTAATGGCTTCAAGAAAGCTTCACTTATTCAGCTGTAATTGCTGTTCTTCCAGTGCGAAGTGGATGCGTTTCGATGGTCTTTACAGAAGACCGAATTATGGGAGTGTTACGGGCTATGCCATGGCTCCATGGCGCCATATGTTTCACAGTTCAGGAGTACCAGGGGAGGAGGTTCGCCCAAATAATTTTAATGAGTTTGGAAGGCCACTTAACTTTCCCGGGCAGAGGAAGCGTGAGAAGATGGTTGTTGCCGTTGATGTCGATGAAGGTATTTTTGTGATGTTCTTTTTCAATTGTTGATTAGGGTTTAGGAGAAGAAGGTATTCAGTAGAAATTGAAGACAACTATTTACAAGATGTGTTTAATATTGAGCTTACAATTGTTATTATATGAATGTAATGTGTTCATTTAATGTGTCCAATCTTTCTTAATTTGTTTTCAGAAGCTCTCTCATTCACATTAAGTTCTTCCAGTTGTGCTGCATAAATATATAATCAATACAAAGTGAGTTGGGACCAGCTCAAATCTTCTTGTTTTGAACAACTGAAAATGATGTTGATTAGCCTTTAAACTAATATTGATTAATTTTTTGGGATCATATACATTCCTTTCTATCAAGGTATTGAATTTTGGTGTGAAGCATGCATCTTAAAGCAATTCATCGCGACGACATCAATTTGTTATTTAATTTAGTTTAATGACCAAAGATCAAATAAGTTTAGATTGTTGTGTTATCCCCCCCCCCCCCCCCCCCCCCCCCCCCACACACACACACACACACAGACCAAATAGGATATGATGTGTTCCGATTGAATCTATGGATACTTCAGTTTCCTAAATTTTTGTGAATTTATTTTTGGACAATCTAAAACTAATTAGTTTGAATAGGCTTGTACATAGCACCACTCTTGTACGTGTGTGTGATCTCTTGTAGAGAGGGCCAATCTTCTTGGAATGTCGCGGGATAGCGGGTTCCTAACCAGTTCCTTGTGAGGTACATGTCAATTCCCTTATATCGTGCATTTGGCATTGTTTAATCTATTTTGTTGGATCCAAATACCTTGACACTTGATAGGGTTTTCCCTGAATTTTTAAGTCAAATCGGGAAGATTTTGACCAAAGACACGGGGGAAAGCCAACCCAAACGGACGAGACGCACACAGAAATCCACGCTCACCCCAAAAGCCCGAAAACATCCGAGAAGTGGGCAAAACCAAACACGCACCCGCACAAGCGGCACGCGCGCGCGGACGACGCACCCACGCACGAGCGACCAGGAAGACCATGACGAATATGAGTTGTACAATCCTCCATTACTGGATAGAGCCATTACCTTCGCGCTTGCGGATTCAGTGGAGCAGCGAGTGCGGTAAATGGAAGAACGCCAAGCAGAAGTATTCACCCTCCTATAGGATATGGGAGTGTCCAATCCTCCCAACGCAGCTGACGTGCGCAGAGCACGACCGACAGTGGCGCAGGAGCGTGTCCCACTTCAGGGCGCGACTCGCCCTGAGGAGCCCCCCGCTGAAGAACTCTCCGATGAAGCAAGCCCATGCATGCCACCCGAAGGCCAGAGCCGCAAGCCGACGCTCAACCCGACCCTTGCCTAGGGAATGTGGAAGCCTGACAAGACGACCGTAGGCTCATTCGCAGGAGGTCAGGGATATGATCGAGGAAGGGTATGCCCATGAACGCCGCCGCCTCGTGAACGCTCGACGCCCCTTTCATCATGGGTCCCCTCTTTCCCCTCAAGTCCTAACATACCCAGTTCCGTACGGGTTCAAGCTGCCACACTTTGAGGCCTTCGACGGGATGGAAGATCCCCCGAAGCACGTAAATCACCTCGAGACAATCATGCGCCTCTTCAACGCACCCGACTAATTGTTGTGTCAAGTATTCACCACAAATCTGAAGGGGCAAACACGCACCTTGTTCCACTCCCTACAGGAAGGGAAGATGAACGACTTTGGGGAGCTCACTCGCTTCTTCATCGACCAATTCATAGCCAACCCGGATCGTCAGAGACCCCCCCTCACCTCTCTGGCATCCGCCAAAACAAGGGAGTGTCACTCAAGGAGTTCTTCCGCCGCTTCACCTCCAAGGCGCGACAAATTCCGGGAGTCGACCCGGAGCTCCTTCGCGGCGTCTTTCTCGGAGGATTCTACCCGAGTGGATTCTACTCTACTCTAATGCGAGAAACGGTTCCAAGATACGCAGACCCTGTTCACCGGGTCGAAGCGCAAATCACGGCTGACAAAGCCATCGAGGCCCACCGCCAACAATTTGAAGGGTCTTCCAAGCGGAAGAGGGAGCCGAGCCTGCACCCCTGGTACACTGCCAAAATGACGTCCGCCGCAACAATCCTCGTCAGGATCAAGGCTCTCGCCGACACCGGGAATTCACCCCGGTAAATACTGCCCGAACTCAGGTACTCATGGTCATTCAGGACTCCGATGCCCTAAGTTGTTGCCCCTGAATCGAGGAGACCAGACTCGGTACTGCGAGTTCCACCGCGGGAACGGGCACCACACGGAGGACTGCACCTGACTAAGGGAGGAGATAGAGCGGCTCATCCGGCAGGGGCATCTGAGGGGATACTTACAAAATCAAGTGCCCATTCGGCCCCCGCCATGCTAGCCTGGGCGGGATCAGCCCCTAACGCGCCAGGATGCGCAAGGGGGCAAACAAATGGTCGGGGAGGTCGAGACCATCGCCGACTTGCCCTTCCAAGTCCGCTCCATTAATCAGCATGAGAAAGACCTTGAAGACCCGAAGCCGCTAACGAACACCGCCATCAGCTTTGGGGACGAAGACTTAAAAGGCGACGCACACTGGACTAAGATCCCCTCGTCATCAGTGCAGGAATCGATAATCCATGTTTCAGGGTACGACAGATACTGATCGACAGCGGAAGCTCGATGGACATCCTATTCGCATCCACGTTGCTCAGCATGAAAATCTCCCAAAAGAGTCTTGAGCTAATAACCTGACCGCTATACGGTTTCCACAACACACCAGTACCCGTACGGAGGATGATCACTCTAGGGGAATTCCCAAGGCAAGCCACCAGACACATTCAGTTCGTGGTACTCGACTCCAGCTCGGCATACAACGCAATTTCCAGCGGCCACTCCAAACACTTCGAGGCAATCCCCTCCATTCCACACCTGGCTATGGAGTTCGTCATCTCGGGAGGAGTAGGGGTCGTACAGGGTGATCAGGAGGCAGCACGACTCTGCTACCTTCAGCAGGCGCACCCCGGCCAGGACTCGGGACGAGAAAGATTAGATCGGGCTTAAGCCAGCACGCCCCCTGCTATCTATTTCTTTCCCTATTTTCTCTAGAGTAAGCCGCAAGAAGAAATTCGCGAAAACTTTTATCTTCCTTTCTGGCAATGAAGTATATGTTTTCTCTTTCATAGCAGACAGATCACCTTAAAGGCGAGATTGACGAAAGCCTTTCTGCACCTACCAGACGAGATTGACGAAGGCCTTTCTGCACCTCCTAGGAGAGATCGACGAAAGTCTTTCTGCACCTCCTAGGCGAGATCGACGAAAGTCTTTCTGCACCTCCCAGGCGAGAACCCGACCTCTTTGCTAGGAGGAAGATTCTGCCTGCTATAGGGGGAGGTAAGATTGCTACGCGGACGAAAGTCCTTCTGCACCTTCTAGGCGAGACTGACAAAGGTCTGTCTACACCTTCCAGACGAGATGGACAAAGGTCTATCTGCACTTTCACCCAGATGGACCCCGGTTCTCATGAGCCGCGAACGAACAAAGGTTCTTTACCACCTCCGCCTGGAAGGACTTCGTTCCTCCTGAGGCGCGAATGAACAAAGGTTCTTCGCCACCTCCACCTGGACGGACCCCGGTCCTCCTGAGGTGCGAACGAACAAAGTTCTTCGCCACCTCCACCTGGACGGACCCCGGTCCTCCTGAGGCGCGAACGAACAAAGGTTCTTCGCCACCTCTACCTGGACCCTTCGGTTCTCCTGAGGCATGAACGAACAAAGGTTATTCGTTACCTCCACCCGGATGGGTCATAGTCTTCCTAAGGCGCGAACGAATAAAGGTTCTTCTCCACCTCCACCTGCACAAACCCTGGTTCTCCTAAAATGCGAACGAACAAAGGTTCTTCGTCACCTCCACCTGGACGAACCCCGATTCTCCTAAGGAACAAACGAATAAAGGTTTCTTGCCACCTCCACTCGGACGGACCCTGGTTCTCCTAATGCGCGAACGAACGAAGGTTCTTCGCCAGCTTCGCCTGGACAAACCCCAGTTCCCCTAAGGCGCGAACGAACAGAGGTTCTTTGTCACCTCCACCTAGATGGAACCTGGTTCTCCTGAGATGCGAACGAACAAAGGTTTTTTGCCACCCCACCTGGATGAACCCCGGTTCTCTCGAGGCGCAAACAGACAAAGGTTCCCCGCCATCTCTACCTGGACAAACCCCTGTTCTTCTGAGGCGTAAACAAACAAAAGTTTCACACCACCTTCACCTGGATGAACTTCGGTTCTCTTGAGCTGCAAATGAACAAAGATTCCACGCCACCTCTATCCGGACGGACCCTGGTCCTCCCGAAATGCAAACGAACAAAGGCTCTTCGTCACCTTCAAAGGAACAGATCATGAGCCCTTCCAAGACAAGAGTGCATCCTCGATCCTCGGAGAGGTTTTTGCCAGAATCAACCACGAGTCCTCCAGCGTCACTCAGCCAAAAACAAACTTCGCCCTCGGGCGCCATCCGGACAAAGGGAACAAACATCCCATTACATTACGCTCCGGCGTCTGTTCTAAACGCTCACGCCCAATGGCAACCACCAAACCAATACGCCGCGCCATATATGCGCATCCATGCAAGGGGACACGAAAGGTAAATCACTTCCGACTTAACTGGACGCCGAAGGCTCTAACAAGAGAGGCAAAGCGTCTGCGAGACACAGATACAATCAAGTAATCTCTCGGTGTTAACATCAACACCACCTTTCGAGGCATCACCCATTCAGAGGACGGGGCGCCCCCACGGCCTTCACGCTGTGCGGAACCTCTCGCCAAGCACAAGGCAGAGCAACAACTCCCCGCAATTAACGCTCAGCAACCGTGGCCAGCGATAACACACAACGAGCAAGGAACGCGAGGTACAAGATACTTCCAGACCACCGTAACATGCGAAAACATGATATGACACTAAGCCGCACCTGCCACCGCAAGGATGAAAACAGGGCACTATTTGACGCCTGCCAAGATCACACGCCTAATGACAACGACATGATCTTCATCGCGCAATGCAAACACCCAAGGGGAGTCCCAAGCTTAATACGTCTTGCCAAAACTCGTGCGCGACAAAGGCAATGCCCAAACCAAAGATACTATATGGGCGCACGACATGAACACAATCAAGTACCCCGCTTACGCCAACGCCCTCCCTCGAGGCATCACCAGTTCAAGGGACCGAACGCCCCCACATCCTTTGCATTGCACAAAACCTCTCGCCAAGTGCAAATCGCAATAACGCGCTCATGACGGCCCGACCCTCGTTACCGTCATCTCGGAGCTCCCTCAGTCGTCCGACATCACTCCGCTCCAAGGCCCTGCGACTCTCTATGCTCTGTGATCATGAAAGTGTGACGTTTCAACGTCCCAAAGAACATACATCATCAACGGCCTCCGCCTTAGAAGACTCTGCTTCAACTTTGGAAAAGAACGAACACCGAGTCTCCGCGCAAGAATGGACACAGAGTCCTTCTGAATCTCCCAGTAGGAGCAGACCCGCTGGTCCCTCCGCAACGCCAAGACAAGGGGGAGGAACATCCCTCCACGAAACTTCCAAGAATCCTCCACCAGCACTAGCGCCTCGCGGCAACAACTCAAGTTAGCGCGCAACACCATACTCGCGCTCTCATGCAAGGGGAACGCAAAAAGCACCATGCTTCAGCATCGGGACAACACGCGAAGCACAAAGAAGGAAGACATCTCCTGCGGCGCGCCGCCAGCACCGGATAACGAACAAGGGCGATGTGCGAGCGATCAACCCCAAGGCAAGGTGACCAAGCTTAGAAATTTTCGGACTCGTGACTTTGCGGTTCACGACCCATGAAAATTTGGGGGCATTTGATGGGGTTGCCTCTAAATTTTTTAAGTCAAATCGGGAAGATTTCGACCAAAAACAAGATGGTAAGCCAACCCAAACGAACGAGCCGCGCGAAGAAAGCCGCGCTCACCCCAAAGGCCCAAAAACATCCAAGAAGATGGCAAAACCAAACACGCACCCGCACAAGCGGCACGCACGTGCGGACGACGCACCTACGCGCGAGCGGCCAACGCACGCGCGTGCGGCCAGCAGCACGCGCTACGCGCACCTTCGACCGTCACCTCCGGCCGCCGCCGCCGTCGGGCACCCTGCCCGGATTGCCTGGACCGCTCGGGGGGGCACTTTCGTCATTTCGCTAAATTTGGTGATATAGGTGACCGAAACGGAGCGACGTCATTCGCCAACACAAATTCTTCCCTGGCACAATTACCGACGCGACCCTCCAGAAAACTATAAATAGGTCTTCATGCCTTCATTTGAAGACAAGCAATTCCAGAGGTTAGAAAGAGGTCTGAGGTTTTCCGGTGAGGTCGTGGAGTTAGACCGATCCTCCGCTCAGGAATTCGCTCGGCTCCCCTTCTAGCGCAAAGACTCCATCAAGTTTCCAAGGCACGACGTTCTTCTCCGCGGGAACGCTCCCACCAAGGCTCCGTTTCAGCAGGAGCGCTTCCATTGAGGCTCCGTGGACTTAGAAATTTTTCTCAGCCGAAACACTTCCATCGAGGTTTTGTGGACTTAGCAAGTTTCACAGCCAGAGCATTTCCATCGAGGCTCCGGGAACTTAGTTTCTTTTTCATCATTTTCGTATTTTATACTCGTAACGGAGAGGTGGTTTGTCACCCTCCGGGGAATCATCCCAGACTCATGTACTCTCAAACGAAATAGTGGATTTTGGTCCCGATCACGTGGTTTTTCTCCCTTTCCGGATTTTCCACGTCAAAAAAGCCTTTTGTCATTTGCTGCTATTTTTTTTTACTGTTTGCGCGCCCTATCTGATTCTGAGCTAAGACTACAATACTATTAGATGTTTGTGTAAGTATTGTTGTTTGACGTACAAATGACATGACAATTTGATTGTTTGATTAGAAGTGATGTGGTGAGCCTTCTCATAATAAATCATGTTGATCCAACCATCAAAAACTTTGATGCATTACTTTCGATGTGCTTGTGATAATCATTTGTGAATACATCACCATTGAGAGTGGTTGGTAATTACCTCCTGTCACCACCACCAAACCATTATTTGTAGTGACCGTCGTTGGTCATTGCATCCTTATTTATGAAAATACTTGTTGTTGATAAAGATTTTATTGTCATAATAGTTGCTTCACACTTACCATTGTCCATATATGATAGTAGTGTTTGTATCGTTTGCCGCCACTTGAAGACAATTCTCCACTTAACCTTTGCTGCTAGCTGCAACCTGAATACAATACATTACTCTTCTTTTTTATACGACCTTGCTACTGTTGCAATAGCTACTATGGACATACCTCTTATTATGTGATTTCATTGTTCTTCACAAAGACTAAATTGTCGAATGTAATTACGGAAGCAACGCCTGCAAGATGAGTCGTCAGTGAGGCTAAAGGGATGGTGGCTGTGCAGGGGAGCGTCGTGCCTTTGGGAGTTGCGAATGTAGGGGGTGCGGAGCTTGTGGCTGAGGGATTGGCCCTAGAAGGCTTGTGGTGTTGGAAGGTGGCAACAACCAACATGGGAGGTCGGTAGTGGGAAGAGACGAGAGCGGGATCGACGAGATATAGGAGTGGACGCCCAGGGTTCACGACTTCGACACCGTGGAATCATCGAGCAGAACCCGATTGGTACCTGTTGACGCAAGAATCGCGCCTTCCAATTAACGGGGTGTTCGATCTCACAAGCTAAGGGTGAAGGAAGAAGGGTTGCGGGGATAAAGGAGAGGCTTGCTTGAGCAGCAAGGGAGAAGCCGGCTAAAGCAGGGGAGAAGCTTGCTTGAGCAGGCGAGGAGCTGGATCAGGAACTGTCGAGCAGACGTTACTTTGGCGGTTAGCTTTGCAGGTTGATGCCGAGAGAAGCGAGAGGAAGAGAGGAGGCCGCTAGCAGCGGCAACAGCAGACTTCGCCCGCCGCGGCTTGAATGCCACTCTTGCGACGGGCTTTTCCTTTAATCAAGTAGAGTTACAACTTGCTATTGCACCATTACAAAGAAAGAGCAGTAAAGGGTACAATGGGGAAGCTGACGGCTAAGGAAGAAGGTGCCAGAAACTAAGTAAAAGAGGCTGCGGAGAACGGGAGAACTGAGGCTGAAGATGCTGCTGAAGCTGGCTGCTGATGGCAGAAAAAACTAAGTCCCCAGCCCCTGACGACCTGGGAGACCTGGAAATCGGAGGCTGCGGAGGCTGCGCAAGCTGCTGAGAGTAGAAAAAGCCAAGTCCACAGCCCTTGACGACCTGGGCGGACTGGAGATTTGAGTCCGCCGACCTTGCTTGATCAAGCTGTGACGGACTGGAAAACTGAGTCCGCAGCCTTTGATCAAGGTTGCAGTTCTCCTCCCGCCCATGCAGAATGAGAGGTCTTGGGGGGTATTTATAGGCCCGGAGAGAATCTGGTCCAGTGACGTCATCCTTGACGACCTCGGCGACCTTGGCGGACTGAGCAACCTGAGGAGCAGGCAGACGGACCCCGAGCAGGCAACTCTGAGCTGATTGGGGGGACTCCAGGAGGAGTCCTCCCTTACCGGAGCGGAGGCCGCCCCCTAGCGGGCGGCCTGGGCGGACTCCGGGTGGAGTCCGCCCGGCAGGCGAGGCCGCCCTCTAGCGGGCGGCCTGGGCGGACTCTGGGGAGTCCGCCCGGCCCGGCGAGGCCGCCCCCTAGCGGGCGGCCTGGGCGGATTCCAGGGGGAATCCGCCCGGCCCGGGGAGGCCGCCCCCTAGCGGGCGGTCTGGGCGGACTCGGGGGAGTCCGCCCGGCCCGGCGAGGCCGCCCCCTAGCGGGCGGCCTGGGCGGATTCCAGGGGGAATCCGCCTGGCCCGGGGAGGCCGCCCCCTAGCGGGCGGCCTGGGCGGACTCGGGGGAGTCCGCCCGGCCCGGCGAGGCCGCCCCCTAGCGGGCGGCCTGGGCGGATTCCAGGGGGAATCCGCCCGGCCCGGGGGGGCCGCCCCCTAGCGGGCGGCCTGGGCGGATTCAAGGGGGAATCCGCCCGGGCATCGGAGGCCGCCTCTGGCGGGCGGCCTACGGAGGCCAGCGGAGGCCGCCCCTGGCGGGCGGCTGGCGGGCGGCTGGCGGAGCATCCAACCTTGGGCGATTTTGGACCCGGCAATCCGTCTTGCGCGGACATGGTGGACATCATGGGTAACCTGCTCCTTGCGGGTGGGAACCTGTATAGAAAAGCAGAAAAAAGGGGCACCTTGGAGAGGATTGCTCATTTTGGGGTTAACATAATCCCCGCACTTTTTGAAGTTCATGAAGGAACTTCGAAAAAGTAGGAGACCCACAAAAAATCGCGATCCTCCCCGCAGAAATCAGGAGAGAGAAAAAATTATAGAGTAGGAGGGATAAGACCTGATGTCTCTCTTCGGAAAAATCTGTCAGTGTCTATCCTTTACCTGTGAAGAAAAAGTTAATGCAGGCAAAAGGGAGGTACATCTTGTGTGTACCTGAGCTGCTTTTGTAAATGAGGAAGAGGATAACTGTCTTCCATTGAACTCTGTCAAAATACGGATGAGAGAAAATATAGTAGGATAATAATCTTACAAGTACTTGAAGGAGAATTGCTGGTATCTACTGGTCTCTGCATGAGTAGGGTGAGTGAGCAGAAAAAAAAGAAAATAAGCTGCAAGTACCTGAGAGGAACTTGCCACTATCTGCTTAGTCTCTGCAAAAGGGAGAGTAAGCAAGCAGATAGAAGAAGAAAATAAGCTGCAAGTACCTGAGAGGAACTTGCCACTATCTGCTTAGTCTCTGCAAAAGGGAGAGTAAGCAAGCAGATAGAAGAAGAAAATAAGCTGCAAGTACCCGAGAGGAACTTGCCACTATCTGCTTAGTCTCTGCAAAAGGGAGAGTAAGCAAGCAGATAGAAGAAGAAAATAAGTTGCAAGTACCTGAGAGGACTTGCCACTATCTGCTTAGTTTCTGCAAAAGGGAGAGTAAGCAAGCAGATAGAAGAAGAAAATAAGCTGCAAGTACTTGAGAGGAACTTGCCACTATCTGCTTAGTCTCTGCAAAAGGGAGAGTAAGCAAGCAGATAGAAGAAGAAAATAAGCTGCAAGTACCTGAGAGGAACTTGCCACTATCTGCTTAGTCTCTGCAAAAGGGAGAGTAAGCAAGCAGATAGAAGAAGAAAATAAGCTGCAAGTACCTGAGAGGAACTTGCCACTATCTGCTTAGTCTCTGCAAAAGGGAGAGTAAGCAAGCAGATAGAAGAAGAAAATAAGCTGCAAGTACCTGAGAGGAACTTGCGAATGTTGCCTGTTGATATGATAAGATATAATCAGGTAGCAGAAGAGTTACCTGGCAAGCTCTGCTATCAATTGAATAAAGGTCAAGCCGTGATAATAACTCTCTCTTGTGTGACCAATATCAACGTGAGAACCCAGATTAGTAAAATAAGAAAGTCCAAAATTAGATTCATGATGACATTGCTTGTTAATCAAGAAGAACCATAAGCTGGGAATAAATGATGTGTGGTTAACATCTGATAGGAGAACTTGTTGATCATTATCTGATAGGAGCTTATGCAGGGTAGCGCATATAAGATGATCATAAGTCCAGAAGGGTGTTGCAGATCCTTAAAATAGGTTGGACTTAACCTGTTAACCTGTAAGAAGATAAAAGCACAAAGGAGGGCTATACCCCGAGGATGAGCTAAAAAAAAAAAGGTTGAATGCTGCCACAGGAGAGCACCTGTGGGCCTTATGCATCACTTGCCCAAAAGTCATCCGGGGCGTAGTCCTACCTAAAGCGGGCTGGCCGCATTCCCTTGACAGAGCACAAAAGGGAAACATGCGCAAAATCCTAAGAAGGAAGCGACAGATACACTGCTCTCCTGCCTCGGGTTACAAACATTGTTGATCCGTTCTACCAGGTGCGCCAAATGGTCTACAGCATTGCTCGTCTTTGAAGAGATCAACAACATTGTGGGTCCCGCGAAAGCACGGATTGAGAGTACCATAGAGTGTTCGGCCATCACAGTTGTGAGATGATCGAGGAGACAAGGCTACACTTGATCGCCATTGCTTGTCAAGCAAAGATCATCGTAACTGTAACGCATCCCTATCGGAGCACGATAGAACTATCACAGGAGGCCTCCCCTAGGCACTCACACTGCGCTAGACATCGGCCGGGATCCGAAGCCCCGTCATCCTCCGCACGAGAGTTGAACGGCCCCCACTGCACATATGCGAAAACTCCCCGCTATATGTGGTCATTGTGGTTTTACGCCAGAGAACAACCTCGAGGGGGCCCTGAGCAAGACTTGGCGATATCTCGGTGGTTCAGTGATCTCTTTGACAAAGAGAAGAAGTATAGAGGAGAAACATTACAAAAAGGGAACTGTGTCAGTATGAGATCTCTGACGTAAACTTTACTGAATGAAACAAAAGAGAGTGTTTGAAAAATATGCAAAATATTGTAAGAGTAATTGTTGTTGGTTGCGAGGAGATTTGAGGACTGTCATGTCCTTTTGGCTTTAGAATAGGTCTCCAAGGGTGCCCACGTCATTAGCATCGTGGGTCTCGCCTATAGCGAGGCCACGATACGTGTCGATTTGATTCACTCCCTTTGAGCTGCAAGGCATGTCCGCTACTTCTTTTCCTTTTAAAGTTGACGGATCGGAGTGGTCATCTTTCGGGAACAGACCACGCATCTTACCCTGTCTCAACAATTCTTGCACCAGTTGACGAATAGGTCTCCAAGGGCGCCCACGTAATGTTGACGCAAGAATCGCGCCTTCCAATTAACGGGGTGTTCGATCTCACAAGCTAAGGGTGAAGGAAGAAGGGTTGCGGGGATAAAGGAGAGGCTTGCTTGAGCAGCAAGGGAGAAGCCGGCTAAAGCAGGGGAGAAGCTTGCTTGAGCAGGCGAGGAGCTGGATCAGGAACTGTCGAGCAGACGTTACTTTGGCGGTTAGCTTTGCAGGTTGATGCCGAGAGAAGCGAGAGGAAGAGAGGAGGCCGCTAGCAGCGGCAACAGCAGACTTCGCCCGCCGCGGCTTGAATGCCACTCTTGCGACGGGCTTTTCCTTTAATCAAGTAGAGTTACAACTTGCTATTGCACCATTACAAAGAAAGAGCAGTAAAGGGTACAATGGGGAAGCTGACGGCTAAGGAAGAAGGTGCCAGAAACTAAGTAAAAGAGGCTGCGGAGAACGGGAGAACTGAGGCTGAAGATGCTGCTGAAGCTGCCTGCTGATGGCAGAAAAAACTAAGTCCCCAGCCCCTGACGACCTGGGAGACCTGGAAATCGGAGGCTGCGGAGGCTGCGCAAGCTGCTGAGAGTAGAAAAAGCCAAGTCCACAGCCCTTGACGACCTGGGCGGACTGGAGATTTGAGTCCGCCGACCTTGCTTGATCAAGCTGTGACGGACTGGAAAACTGAGTCCGCAGCCTTTGATCAAGGTTGCAGTTCTCCTCCCGCCCATGCAGAATGAGAGGTCTTGGGGGGTATTTATAGGCCCGGAGAGAATCTGGTCCAGTGACGTCATCCTTGACGACCTCGGCGACCTTGGCGGACTGAGCAACCTGAGGAGCAGGCAGACGGACCTCGAGCAGGCAACTCTGAGCTGATTGGGGGGACTCCAGGAGGAGTCCTCCCTTGCCGGAGCGGAGGCCGCCCCCTAGCGGGCGGCCTGGGCGGACTCCGGGGGGAGTCCGCCCGGCAGGCGAGGCCGCCCCCTAGCGGGCGGCCTGGGCGGACTCTGGGGAGTCCGCCCGGCCCGGCGAGGCCGCCCCCTAGCGGGCGGCCTGGGCGGATTCCAGGGGGAATCCGCCCGGCCCGTGGAGGCCGCCCCCTAGCGGGCGGTCTGGGCGGACTCGGGGGAGTCCGCCCGGCCCGGCGAGGCCGCCCCCTAGCGGGCGGCCTGGGCGGATTCCAGGGGGAATCCGCCCGGCCGGGGAGGCCGCCCCCTAGCGGGCGGCCTGGGCGGACTCGGGGGAGTCCGCCCGGCCCGGCGAGGCCGCCCCCTAGCGGGCGGCCTGGGCGGATTCCAGGGGGAATCCGCCCGGCCCGGGGAGGCCGCCCCCTAGCGGGCGGCCTGGGCGGATTCAAGGGGGAATCCGCCCGGGCATCGGAGGCCGCCCCTGGCGGGCGGCCCACGGAGGCCGCCCCTGGCGGGCGGCTGGCGGGCGGCTGGCGGAGCATCCAACCTTGGTCGATTTTGGACCCGGCAGTCCGTCTTGCGCGGACATGGTGGACATCATGGGTAACCTGCTCCTTGCGGGTGGGAACCTGTATTGAAAAACAGAAAAAAGGGGCACCTTGGAGAGGATTGCTCATTTTGGGGTTAACATAATCCCCGCACTTTTTGAAGTTCCTGAAGGAACTTCGAAAAAGTAGGAGACCCACAAAAAATCGCGATCCTCCCCGCAGAAATCAGGAGAGAGAAAAAATTATAGAGTAGGAGGGATAAGACCTGATGTCTCTCTTCGGAAAAATCTGTCAGTGTCTATCCTTTACCTGTGAAGAAAAAGTTAATACAGGCAAAAGGGAGGTACATCTTGTGTGTACCTGAGCTGCTTTTGTAAATGAGGAAGAGGATAACTGTCTTCCATTGAACTCTGTCAAAATACGGATGAGAGAAAATATAGTAGGATAATAATCTTACAAGTACTTGAAGGAGACTTGCTGGTATCTACTGGTCTCTGCATGAGTAGGGTGAGTGAGCAGAAAAAAAAGAAAATAAGCTGCAAGTACCTGAGAGGAACTTGCCACTATCTGCTTAGTCTCTGCAAAAGGGAGAGTAAGCAAGCAGATAGAAGAAGAAAATAAGCTGCAAGTACCTGAGAGGAACTTGCCACTATCTGCTTAGTCTCTGCAAAAGGGAGAGTAAGCAAGCAGATAGAAGAAGAAAATAAGCTGCAAGTACCTGAGAGAAACTTGCCACTATCTGCTTAGTCTCTGCAAAAGGGAGAGTAAGCAAGCAGATAGAAGAAGAAAATAAGCTGCAAGTACCTGAGAGGAACTTGCCACTATCTGCTTAGTCTCTGCAAAATGGAGAGTAAGCAAGCAGATAGAAGAAGAAAATAAGCTGCAAGTACCTGAGAGGAACTTGTCACTATCTGCTTAGTCTCTGCAAAAGGGAGAGTAAGCAAGCAGATAGAAGAAGAAAATAAGCTGCAAGTACCTGAGAGGAACTTGCGAATGTTGCCTGTTGATATGATAAGATATAATCAGGTAGCAGAAGAGTTACCTGGCAAGCTCTGCTATCAATTGAATAAAAGTCAAGCCGTGATAATAACTCTCTCTTGTGTGACCAATATCAACGTGAGAACCCAGATTAGTAAAATAAGAAAGTCCAAAATTAGATTCATGATGACATTGCTTGTTAATCAAGAAGAACCATAAGCTGGGAATAAATGATGTGTGGTTAACATCTGATAGGAGAACTTGTTGATCATTATCTGATAGGAGCTTATGCAGGGTAGCGCATATAAGATGATCATAAGTCCAGAAGGGTGTTGCAGATCCTTAAAATAGGTTGGACTTAACCTGTTAACCTGTAAGAAGATAAAAGCACAAAGGAGGGCTATACCCCGAGGATGAGCTAAAAAAAAAAGGTTGAATGCTGCCACAGGAGAGCACCTGTGGGCCTTATGCATCACTTGCCCAAAAGTCATCCGGGGCGTAGTCCTACCTAAAGCGGGCTGGCCGCATTCCCTTGACAGAGCACAAAAGGGAAACATGCGCAAAATCCTAAGAAGGAAGCGACAGATACACTGCTCTCCTGCCTCGGGTTACAAACATTGTTGATCCGTTCTACCAGGTGCGCCAAATGGTCTACAGCATTGCTCGTCTTTGAAGAGATCAACAACATTGTGGGTCCCGCGAAAGCACGGATTGAGAGTACCATAGAGTGTTCGGCCATCACAGTTGTGAGATGATCGAGGAGACAAGGCTACACTTGATCGCCATTGCTTGTCAAGCAAAGATCATCGTAACTGTAACGTATCCCTATCGGAGCACGATAGAACTATCACAGGAGGCCTCCCCTAGGCACTCACACTGCGCTAGACATCGGCCGGGATCCGAAGCTCCGTCATCCTCCGCACGAGAGTTGAACGGCCCCCACTGCACATATGCGAAAACTCCCCGCTATATGTGGTCATTGTGGTTTTACGCCAGAGAACAACCTCGAGGGGGCCCTGAGCAAGACTTGACGATATCTCGGTGGTTCAGTGATCTCTTTGACAAAGAGAAGAAGTATAGAGGAGAAACATTACAAAAAGGGAACTGTGTCAGTATGAGATCTCTGACGTAAACTTTACTGAATGAAACAAAAGAGAGTGTTTGAAAAATATGCAAAATATTGTAAGAGTAATTGTTGTTGGTTGCGAGGAGCTTTGAGGACTGTCATGTCCTTTTGGCTTTAGAATAGGTCTCCAAGGGCGCCCACGTCATTAGCATCGTGGGTCTCGCCTATAGCGAGGCCACGATACGTGTCGATTTGATTCACTCCCTTTGAGCTGCAAGGCATGTCCGCTACTTCTTTTCCTTTTAAAGTTGACGGATCGGAGTGGTCATCTTTCGGGAACAGACCACGCATCTTACCCTGTCTCAACAATTCTTGCACCAGTTGACGAAGCGCTCGACAGTTTTCAGTCAAATGTCCGCTTTCTTTGTGGAACTCGCAGAACGGATCTGAACTTTTTGATCTTTGGTTTTTCGGCTGGTAGGGCCTTTTGGAATTTGCCCTATCCTTCATAATATGGCATACTTCTAGCATGGTCTTATCAAGTCCAGAATATGACAAGTCATCATCTTGCGGCTGATGAACTGAAGCTGTTTGCGGAGGTGGGGCTGGTGATAGCAATCGTTCTTGGGCACGATCCTGGCCCGGGAAGAGGTGTTGATGATGATGCTGGAATCTTTTTGTTTTTCTTGAGTGGGATGAAAAGTCTTTTCGAGGAGACCTCGAAGGTTGCTTGCAAGAAGGATTTTTCTCCGACACTAGCCTAGAGACGAAGCTGGGGTTGCTCTTTTCACCGCGGATGTATGAGTTGGCTAAGACAATTAGTTCTTGATATGTCTTTGGTGCTCGGACATTGGCCTCAAATTTGAGTGGTCCCTCCTGCAAACCATTGATGAGAGCCACTCAATACATCTCCTGGTCAACGATCTCAATGTCCAATATTTCCCTCTGAAAACGATCCACAAAATGAGACCAAGTCTCATTCTCTCGCTGCCTGATCTCAAAGAGGGCTTCTGGACCGCCCTTCCTCTTGGAAGAAGTAGAAAATCTGAGCAGGAACTCCCTTCGCAAATCAGCAAAGGAAGAGATGGACTGAGCACGAAGTCCATAGAACCAATCTCTCACTTGACCATCAAAGGTCGTTACGAGGAGCTTGCTCTTGGTGGCATCGGAGAGGGTCTTGAGGGCAACGGCTGATTCAATCAAAGGCTTGGAGATGCTTGACAGGATCAGTCTCCCCGGTGTAAATGGGCAACCGTGGCTCTCGGAAGTTGACTGGAGTTGGCTCATACCGAACACTCTCCGTAAACGGTGATGGCTCTTCTGGTTCTACTGCGTAAGGAAAGTAAGGAGCATGAGCAGTAGCTGCAAAAGAAGCAGGAGGATTGGAGTAAAAGGTTGCTGCAGGAGGAGCAAATGCAGGAGCTGAAGAGAATGGATGACTTCCCTGAAAGTTCAGAAATCTAGCCGGACTTCCCCGGGCAGCTTCCCGGAAGAAGTTTTGACGACCTGCAAACTCATCATCTTGAGATCGTAAAGGTGCTGCAGGTCCTTGCGGAAAAGTTGGAGTATAAAGAGGAGGATAGACCGGCGGATAAGCCGGTGGATAGACTTGAGGAGTCTCTGATGTTGGTGTTGGATTGATTGGAGGAACTGGCGCTGCTGAAGATTGAGCGGCCAATTGCTGCGTGAGAGCTGCTAGAGTACGGTTGATGGCTTGAAACTGTTGGGCAGTTTCTATGCGAGATTGCTCTAAGGCCTCCCAAAGAGAATCATCACTGGGACTTGGAGCAAGATTCTCGACTGGTTGATGGTCTGACATGAGTAACCACCGCTTTCACTATCTGATCGAGATCTGAAGGCCGCGTGTTAATGTTGACGCAAGAATCGCGCCTTCCAATTAACAGGGTGTTCGATCTCACAAGCTAAGGGTGAAGGAAGAAGGGTTGCGGGGATAAAGGAGAGGCTTGCTTGAGCAGCAAGGGAGAAGCCGACTAAAGCAGGGGAGAAGCTTGCTTGAGCAGGCGAGGAGCTGGATCAGGAACTGTCGAGCAGACGTTACTTTGGCGGTTAGCTTTGCAGGTTGATGCCGAGAGAAGCGAGAGGAAGAGAGGAGGCCGCTAGCAGCGGCAACAGCAGACTTCGCCCGCCGCGGCTTGAATGCCACTCTTGCGACGGGCTTTTCCTTTAATCAAGTAGAGTTACAACTTGCTATTGCACCATTACAAAGAAAGATCAGTAAAGGGTACAATGGGGAAGCTGACGGCTAAGGAAGAAGGTGCCAGAAACTAAGTAAAAGAGGCTGCGGAGAACGGGAGAACTGAGGCTGAAGATGCTGCTGAAGCTGCCTGCTGATGGCAGAAAAAACTAAGTCCCCAGCCCCTGACGACCTGGGAGACCTGGAAATCGGAGGCTGCGGAGGCTGCGCAAGCTGCTGAGAGTAGAAAAAGCCAAGTCCACAGCCCTTGACGACCTGGGCGGACTGGAGATTTGAGTCCGCCGACCTTGCTTGATCAAGCTGTGACGGACTGGAAAACTGAGTTCGCAGCCTTTGATCAAGGTTGCAGTTCTCCTCCCGCCCATGCAGAATGAGATGTCTTGGGGGGTATTTATAGGCCCGGAGAGAATCTGGTCCAGTGACGTCATCCTTGACGACCTCGGCGACCTTGGCGGACTGAGCAACCTGAGGAGCAGGCAGACGGACCCCGAGCAGGCAACTCTGAGCTGATTGGGGGGACTCCAGGAGGAGTCCTCCCTTGCCGGAGCGGAGGCCGCCCCCTAGCGGGCGGCCTGGGCGGACTCCGGGGGGAGTCCGCCCGGCAGGCGAGGCCGCCCCCTAGCGGGCGGACTCTGGGGAGTCCGCCCGGCCCGGCGAGGCCGCCCCCTAGCGGGCGGCCTGGGCGGATTCCAGGGGGAATCCGCCCGGCCCGGGGAGGCCGCCCCCTAGCGGGCGGCCTGGGCGGACTCGGGGGAGTTCGCCCGGCCCGGCGAGGCCGCCCCCTAGCGGGCGGCCTGGGCGGATTCCAGGGGGAATCCGCCCGGCCCGGGGAGGCCGCCCCCTAGCGGGCGGCCTGGGCGGACTCGGGGGAGTCCGCCCGGCCCGGCGAGGCCGCCCCCTAGCGGGCGGCCTGGGCGGATTCCAGGGGGAATCCGCCCGGCCCGGGGAGGCCGCCCCCTAGCGGGCGGCCTGGGCGGATTCAAGGGGGAATCCGCCCGGGCATCGGAGGCCGCCCCTGGCGGGCGGCCCACGGAGGCCAGCAGAGGCCGCCCCTGGCGGGCGGCTGGCGGAGCATCCAACCTTGGGCGATTTTGGACCCGGCAGTCCGTCTTGCGCGGACATGGTGGACATCATGGGTAACCTGCTCCTTGCGGGTGGGAACCTGTATAGAAAAGCAGAAAAAAGAGGCACCTTGGAGAGGATTGCTCATTTTGGCGTTAACAGTACCCAATGGCAATCGCTTTGCCTAACACACTGAATGATACTTGTCTCCCATCCACGACCAACATACCACCCTAAATATATGTATTGGGCACACTACAGTTGACAATGCTGATCATTTTTCACACCAACACTTAAATATCAAACAAAATCTTTCTCATATTATCGTTCTACCAGACTACCACAACAATAGCCTTATTAGATGCGCCAAAAATAAAGATCATTGATTGTGTTGCCCATCACCACCTAATGATCGTACGCACTTGTTTTTGTCCATTTTTTCCTATCCTTGTAATAATCATACCACACATTCCTTATACATCGACATTGAGAATATTACTGCCACTCCAAAGATATTGATGATATTCTATATATAGTAGGATACATACCCAATTATGGCGATGGTTGTATGGTGCTTGAATGTGCTAATTCACACTATTCAGAAATGTTGTCAACTGTGTCGGTGGGCACTTCCATTGATTTGCAAGCGATGTTGGATCCACTTTTTTGTGCCCTAATTACCTTTTTATGATTTCCAAAGGCGCTTCCTTTAATGAGGTCCTTCATTTGCTTGATGTACAGCCTTTATACTTATTTTCTTTAAATATTGGATCTATGTGCCTTAGTTCGACGCCGAGAATTTTTTCCAATGGCATTTCTGCATAAAGCTTACTGTCTCATTCTATGTGTAATCAATTATATCTATCTGATATCAAAAAAGTTACAATCACGGATGATCTTCATTCTCCTGCTTGTTCTCTTGAAGATAATTGCTAAGGTGATCATTTTTGGAAAGTCTTCGTACTTTCACAACTAGCAATTGTGATTGTTGTTGTTCTTTAGCATGCGGAGAACTCCCTCTTTTTTCCGATCCCATGCTTACATTTACATTGGTTCTTTCTAGGTCTTCATTAACCTTTACATAACAAACAAGAAAACAACTCATTCATTGTCATTGAAGAATAAATTTTTGCTCAAGCTATCAGGAATGATATGACACAGACTCTCGAGAACATCTGTAGTGCCTCATTAAGGAGAAAATAAAGTTTGAGGGCCATCTCCTACAATTTAGAAAGGACATTCATGTCAGCATTCTAGGTATGGTTACTGTTGAAACCGGAAAACCGGTCTCTGTGGAGTTCACCCTTGGGGAAGGGGTGACCGCACACTTACTACACTCGAGAGAATGTCACGGACCGAAGACTTGGGAAACTAGGAACAGACCCTCGGCTCTAGCGCGGAGGTCCCACCACACACCCGGAAGGTCACAAAAACACTTCCCCTCCCTTACCAATGGCAGAGAGGGGTACCTTGGAGAGTTCTCTCAACTCTACCAAGAAGAGAACTAGGGAGGAGGAAGCCAAAAGCCAATGCCTCTCCAAAGGTACCCAAGGGGGTCTATTTATAGTTTTTCCAAGTCCTGGGGATAAAATGACCGAAATGCCCCTACGACCAATTGGCCTTGAGCTCGGCGGACTGGGGAGCTCGGCGGTTTGGGGAGCTCGGCGGCCTGGGGAGCTCGGCGGCCTGGGGAGCTCGGCGGACTGGGGAGCTCGGCGGACTGGGGAGCTCGTCGGCCTGGGGAGCTCGGCAGACTGGGGAGCTCGGCGGCCTGGGGAGCTCGGTGGACTGGGGAGCTCGGCGGCCTGGGGAGCTCGGCGGCCTGGGGAGCTCGGCGGCCTGGGGAGCTCGGCGGCCTGGGGAGCTCGGCGGCCTGGGGAGCTCGGCGGCCTGGGGAGCTCGGCGGCCTGGGGAGCTCGGCGGCCTGGGGAGCTCGGCGACCTGGGGAGCTCGGCGGACTGGGGAGCTCGGCGGCCTGGGGAGCTCGGCGGCCTGGGGAGCTCGGCGGACTGGGGAGCTCGTCGGCCTGGGGAGCTCGGCAGACTGGTGAGCTCGTCGGCCTGGGGAGCTCGGCGGCCTGGGGAGCTCGGCGGCCTGGGGAGCTCGGCGGCCTGGGGAGCTCGGCGGCCTGGGGAGCTCGGCGGCCTGGGGAGCTCGGCGGCCTGGGGAGCTCGGCGGCCTGGTGACCCCCCGAGAGGGCCGGGGGGGAGAAAAATATTTCATCCCCCTACTAGTATATTTCCAAGTCCAAGCCAAAATTGGCCACCAAGAGTCCAAAATCTCTAAAAAGCTTAAAAACTTAAAACTGGCTCTGGGCCTGCCGAAAGGACCCTACTCTGCGAATACGGGGTTGTACATAATCCCCGCTCTTTTCGAGGTTGGCACAAGCTCGGAAAGAAACATCCAACCCGACGTATTCGCTGAGTCAGCCTGTCATGCCAGCTAATAGGAGCCTGAGTGACGAGACAGCCTCGGGGTGACGAGACAGCCTCGGGGTGAAAACACTTAGCCTCCCGAGGGGTCAACCTGTCATGCCAGCTAATAGGAGCCTGGGTGACGAGACGGCCTCGGGGTGAAAACACTTAGCCTCCCGAGGGGTCAACCTGTCATGTCAGCTAATAGGAGCCTGGGTGACGAGACGGCCTCGGGGTGAAAACACTTAGCCTCCCGAGGGGTCAACCTGTCATGCCAGCTAATAGGAGCCTGGGTGACGAGACAGCCTCGGGGTGAAAACACTTAGCCTCCCGAGAGGTCAACCTGTCATGCCAGCTAATAGGAGCCTGGGTGACGAGATGGCCTCGGAGTGAAAACACTTAGCCTCCCGAGGGGTCAACCTGTCATGCCAGCTAATAGGAGCCTGAGTGACGAGACGGCCTCGGGGTGAAAACACTTAGCCTCCCGAGGGGTCAACCTGTCATGCCAGCTAATAGGAGCCTGGGTGACGAGACAGCCTCGGGGTGAAAACACTTAGCCTCCCGAGGGGTCAACCTGTCATGCCAGCTAATAGGAGCCTGGGTGACGAGACCATCATCGAAGCTAAGGACTTGGGGCTTCCACGAGAGGTACGCCTGACCTGTCAGCTAGTGAGAGCCTGACAACGGGACCATCATCGGAGCTAAGGACTTGGGGCTTCCACGAGAGGTATGCCTAACCTGTCAGCTAGTGAGAGCCTGGCAGCGGGACCATCATCGGAGCTAAGGACTCGGGGCTTCCACGAGAGGTACGCCTGACCTGTCAGCTAGTGAGAGCCTGACAGCGGGACCATCATCGGAGCTAAGGACTTGGGGCTTCCACGAGAGGTACGCCTAACCTGTCAGCTAGTGAGAGCCTGGCAGCGGGACCATCATCGGAGCTAAGGACTCGGGGCTTCCACGAGAGGTACGCCTGACCTGTCAGCTAGTGAGAGCCTGACAGCGGGACCATCATCGGAGCTAAGGACTTGGGGCTTCCACGAGAGGTACGCCTGACCTGTCAGCTAGTGAGAGCCTGACAGCGGGACCATCATCGGAGCTAAGGACTTGGGGCTTCCACGAGAGGTACGCCTGACCTGTCAGCTAGTGAGAGCCTGACAGCGGGACCATCATCGGAGCTAAGGACTTGGGGCTTCCACGAGAGGTACGCCTGACCTGTCAGCTAGTGAGAGCCTGACAGCGGGACCATCATCGGAGCTAAGGACTTGGGGCTTCCACGAGAGGTACGCCTGACCTGTCAGCTAGTGAGAGCCTGACAGCGGGACCATCATCGGAGCTAAGGACTTGGGGCTTCCACGAGAGGTACGCCTGACCTGTCAGCTAGTGAGAGCCTGACAGCGGGACCATCATCGGAGCTAAGGACTTGGGGCTTCCACGAGAGGTACGCCTGACCTGCCAGCTAGTGAGAGCCTGACAGCGGGACCATCATCGGAGCTAAGTACTTGGGGCTTCCACGAGAGGTACGCCTGACCTGCCAGCTAATGAGAGCCTGACAGCGGGACCATCATCGGAGCTAAGGACTTGGGGCTTCCACGAGAGGTACGCCTGACCTGCCAGCTAGTGAGAGCCTGACAGCGGGACCATCATCGGGAGGTGGGACTAGGCGTCTCAACAAAAACCTTGCCAAATTCAACATCCTCAAATGGGGAAGAAAGATGAGTTACATGACCTCTCCCGACTCAGTGGGTCGGGGGCTAGACTCAGTACAACATAATAAAAAATACAAGATCCTATTGAGGCGAGGCTCCTTCGCCTCTTGCATCAACCGATCCTTCCCCGGGTGCCCACGTCGACCCGATCCTCACATCTGTCTTCCTCCCTGGCTTGGGGCGGGGCTTCGATCTGCCTCGGGGGTGGTTGCTGGGCTTGACCTCTCGCTCCTCTCACCTCCAGGAATTCGGGGCAAGTAGCCGTCGCGTGCCCCTCCACCTGGTGGTAGTCACAGTACGACAATGCTTCTTCTACCAGCCTCCTTCGGCGGACTCGGCGATCTCTCCCGTTGCCTCTTCTTCCTTCGCCTATTGCCAAGGCTTGCTGCGGTGGGGGTAGGAGTTGTCTTGGGGCTTGCCTTTGGTAGTTGAACCTCCCTTGACCCCCATGAAAGTTCCCCCCATCCTGGATGAGAGCTCTTCCTGGACCATGGGTGGGTCCTCCCTGCTGCCTCCAGCCTGGCTCCTGACCCTCCTGTCTCTGGAACCCCTGGGCTCTCTGCTCCTCTCTCCGCCTTCCTTCCTGGTGCCTTGAGCCACCTTGCTCTTTTGACTCCACCTCCGTCAACTTAGCCAACTTTTTTACAAAGGCCGGGTTGGCTGCCTCCATGGCTATCTCCTCTGCCGCCCTTTCCATCAGCTCCTCGAAGGAAAGAGGGGTCTTCCGGGTCAAGCTCATCTTGAAGAACCCTTCACGCAACCCCACCGTGAATGCTATTTGGAGGGCATACCCTGGCACCTCTTGGATGTCAAGGACCTCCTCCTGGAACCTGTCAACGTAATGGGCCAGCGACTCCTCGGCCCTTTGCTTTATCAGGAAGAGGGACTCAGGACCTTTCTTCCTCTTCTTGGAGGTGGAGAAGCGAAGCTGAAAGCTCCGGCTCAAGTCTTCGAACCCGAAGATGGACCTTGGAGGGAGTTGATGGAACCAGTCCCTTGCCTTCTCCTTCAACGTGATCGCAAAGAGGCGACACTTGAAGGCATCCGTCATTGGTATGATGGAGACGGCATCCTCGAACCACTGTAAGTGCTGGATGGGGTCGTCCTTCCCGGTGTAGTATGCCTTGTCAAGTTCCCTGAACCCCTCGGGAACGGGAGCTGAGATGATCAGCTCACTGAAGGGTGACCCCCTAAGGGGAGCTCTCGCCACCGCCACTCGCGCGACCTGCTCCCATGGGGGGCTAGCTCTCGCCGGGCTGGGGAACAGCTCCCGGCCTGAGAGGTCCCGCTCAACCCCTTCTATCATCCTCTCCTTCCCAGGCCTCCTATCCGGCATACTCACTTCTCCCCCTACTGGGGTGATCTCGCCTTGCCCCCTGGGAGCCAGCTCGCCGAGACTACTCTGGGTTGGCTCGTCGAGACCCCTGGGAGCTAGTCCCTGGGGGGTGGGGGTTGAGCTGTCAGCCCGAGGGGCAATGCTTCTAAGCATCCCCATGATGCCTTCGATGGAAGCCATGAACTCCTCCCTTCCTACAAAGGGTCCTAGGTTGGGGAGACCGCCGAGGTCATCACTACCTCCCTGATCTCCAGCCATGACACTCTCCCGAGATCTTCTGTGCTGGTCACTCTCCACGCTCACCGCACCAAAATGTTGAAACCGGAAAACCGGTCTCTGTGGAGTTCACCCTTGGGGAAGGGGTGACCGCACACTTACTACACTCGAGAGAATGTCACGGACCGAAGACTTGGGAAACTAGGAACAGACCCTCGGCTCTAGCGCGGAGGTCCCACCACACACCCGGAAGGTCACAAAAACACTTCCCCTCCCTTACCAATGGCAGAGAGGGGTACCTTGGAGAGTTCTCTCAACTCTACCAAGAAGAGAACTAGGGAGGAGGAAGACAAAAGCCAATGCCTCTCCAAAGGTACCCAAGGGGGTCTATTTATAGTTTTTCCAAGTCCTGGGGATAAAATGACCGAAATGCCCCTACGACCAATTGGCCTTGAGCTCGGCGGACTGGGGAGCTCGGCGGTTTGGGGAGCTCGGCGGCCTGGGGAGCTCGGCGGCCTGGGGAGCTCGGCGGACTGGGGAGCTCGGCGGACTGGGGAGCTCGTCGGCCTGGGGAGCTCGGCAGACTGGGGAGCTCGGCGGCCTGGGGAGCTCGGTGGACTGGGGAGCTCGGCGGCCTGGGGAGCTCGGCGGCCTGGGGAGCTCGGCGGCCTGGGGAGCTCGGCGGCCTGGGGAGCTCGGAGGCCTGGGGAGCTCGGCGGCCTGGGGAGCTCGGCGGCCTGGGGAGCTCGGCGGCCTGGGGAGCTCGGCGGCCTGGGGAGCTCGGCGGCCTGGGGAGCTCGGCGGACTGGGGAGCTCGGCGGCCTGGGGAGCTCGGCGGCCTGGGGAGCTCGGCGGACTGGGGAGCTCGTCGGCCTGGGGAGCTCGGCAGACTGGTGAGCTCGTCGGCCTGGAGAGCTCGGCGGCCTGGGGAGCTCGGCGGCCTGGGGAGCTCGGCGGCCTGGGGAGCTCGGCGGCCTGGGGAGCTCGGCGGCCTGGGGAGCTCGGCGGCCTGGGGAGCTCGGCGGCCTGGGGAGCTCGGCGGCCTGGTGACCCCCCGAGAGGGCCGGGGGGGAGAAAAATATTTCATCCCCCTACTAGTATATTTCCAAGTCCAAGCCAAAATTGGCCACCAAGAGTCCAAAATCTCTAAAAAGCTTAAAAACTTAAAACTGGCTCTGGGCCTGCCGAAAGGACCCTACTCTGCGAATACGGGGTTGTACAGTTACATTATCATGAGTTGATGTATTAGTGTGCTTGCATCCATCGACACACTGTTATTGGCTCATGCGACGACGTGTATTTGCTCTTGTATTGTTTCTAGGTATGGTTTCATTATCATGAGTTGATGTATTAGTGTGCTTGCATCCATCGACACACTGTTATTGGCTCATGCGACGACGTGTTTTTGCTCTTGTATTGTTTCTTTATTTTCCTGCACTATTATATTTCACGTACGTTTATTACTCACGAATTATGTAACCCGGTGTTACGGGTCCTTTTCTGACGTTATTTAGTATTTATTGTTTCTTAATATGTTTTATTCTGTTTTAGAGTTGCATCCTTATAGGGCGTCATTATTTATGTCGTATTTTAATGAGGTGTTTTTTTTAGTCGCATGTCCAAGTCTGTCATTATTTCCTTTAGTGTTCTTTACTTTTTGGTGTCGATTGTAAGTTCTATTTAAAGGACCCAGTGAGTCTTGTATTGGTATGAATGGAGAAAGTCTATTTTCCCTAACCTTAAAAGAGATTTTGGAAGTTCCCTCTCTCTCGAGCATGCCTCGCTTAGGCAGTCGCGGTCAAGGCTCCGTAGTATCTCCGCCACTGTCATTTCCACCTTCGGCCTCTCCTCTAACAACATTCTAAGACCCTTAACAACTTTGTATCAGAGCTAGGCATCCTCGAATCGATACTTCGGTTGTAGCACGTCGCTTCCATAGCCAAACTAGAGAGATTGAGATCGGATTCTCGGTTTCATCCCGTTGGTGACCTTCTGCAACACACACCTCCATCAACGCTCCGGGCTCGACCACGCTCACTTACCCGTGCAGATGTTCCTTCTAGCAACAAAGCAGCAGGAACCATAAGCTCTCTTCGACGGGTTTGCGTGAAACGGACCGACAAGCCCACGACCAGCGGCCACACTCCTGGCACACATAATTTCTCAGTGTTTTTCTGCATCTCCTCCACGTCTGAAGCCAACACAACCTCGTCGATCCATTCGTCTTCTCCGTCGGCGTCCCGCAAGCGCCCTACATTATCGACCTACACTCGACGGAACCGCACATGTTGAAGGTCAACGTTATAACCGCAAAGGGCAACGCCTCCCTCCGCCTCAGCCTTTCTATCTATACACGTCTCGATTCCTTGCATGGACGCGTGCAATTGATTAAAATCCGATCCTTCCTATTTTGATCGACACTATTAGGTGCGTATGCGCCTTCCTATTTTGATCGGCACTCACCTGTGGGAATTGATTCAAATCCGATCCAACCCACAATCCGCAACAAGTCAAATTTTCGTCCTTTCAAATTCCACGCTACTTGCTTGGAATATTTTTTTCACCATTGGGAAATGACGTGGCTCTCGCTGCAAGGCGCAACCGACTGTCTCAAAGCAATCTAGTCGTCCCTTCACCCGCTCCATATCTCGTGCTGCCTCTGCAATATGGGAGACTCGTAAGATTTTATTGATACTCTCCAGGACGTGCTGCAGAAGGTCATGACCGCCATGGAAGCATGTTTTCGGGACGCTGAAACCCGGCATCGGGATGACATAGCTACTATCACTATCAGGCTTAATGAGCTGACCGCCTTCCTTCTTATTGTTACTACACCTCCCACGAATCAAGTCAGTAGCAATCAAGTTCCGCTACCACCGCTCATTCGCCATGAGCCACCACCGCAGACCCTCTCACAACCTGAAGCTGCCATTCAGTCGCGCTATACCCGGTTGGAATTCCCCACCTATGATGAGAAAATGGATCCCTTGGGCTGGCTTACCAGGTGCGAATAATTATTTGCACATCAACAAACTTGGGCAGCTGAACAGATTCCTTTGGTCTCCTTCCACCTTCTAGACTCGGTCTTTCTTTGGGTCACCTGTCTCCTCACTGATCAGTCAAGTCTAACATGGGACGGCTTCAAGAAATTTTGCAACTTACGTTTCGGCCCTCCAATCCGCAACAACCCCCTCAGTGCCTTCACAACACTCTGCCAGACGAGCTCCGTGGACGAATATCTGGAGCAGTTTCAGCTTCTTTTGGCTGTCACACTATCCCCGAAGATGCAGGTCTTCATTTTCACCACCGGACTTCGCGAACGCCTGCGACTTAATGTCAAATTTGAAGCACCTACGTACTTAGTGACTGCTATGAGTTTGGTCAAGCTGTGTGACTGTCGCCTCCAACTGGCACAGGAGGTCTATTTGCCCACCGACATAGACATTCGACTAGGTCATTCTGAGGGACATCTAGCTTCACCAGTCCATAAATTATCTCGGGACAAAATGATAGAACGACGCGCTAAGGACTTATGTTTCAATTGCGCCGAGTCGTACACGCTCGGCCTCGGGTGCAAACAACTTTTCTATCTGCAAGTCGAGGACGCCGACAATGAGGGTGTTGGATAACGAGGGACATCATGGATCTCCCTCGAGCTTGAGGACAAGCTCGTTTTTGCTAGGCGGGAGAAATGTATTGACATGAATGAAGAAAATCTATTTTCTCTAACCCTAAAAGAGATCTTGAAAGCTCTCTCTCTCTCTCTCTCGAGCACGCCTCGCTTAGGCAGGCTACATAGTATCTCCGTCACTGTCATCTCCACCTTTGGCCTCTCCTCCGACAACATTCTAAGACCCATAACACCTGGGTGATGGGCATATTTGGTCAATTTTGTGAAAACTTTCCTCTCGCTGTATATTGGTGAGGAGAGTGACCTTGATGGATACGAATGAAAAATCTAATTTCCTCTCCTCTTAAATCTTCTTCCTCTCCTCTTATCTTCTAAGCTAAGGTTAGGGTTGATCCCGACTCCCCTCTCTCCTTCTCTCTCAGTCGAGCCTGACTCCCATTGTATCTCCCACCAAGGAAGGATGGAGATGATCCTCTCCGAGACCTCTCCCTCTCAGGGCTGCACACTTGCTCGTAATTGGAAGCTCATAACATCTTTGTATCAGAGACTCTTTTCTCCTTTGGCTGCGACATCCGACTCTAGCCCTCCGTCGATTTGTACTTCCAGCAGTGACGATCGCCCGCATGTTGCACCTCTTGCGGCGATGATGTCAGCTCCGACCTCTGCTGACGCCGCGCGGCCCTCGACTACCCGCGACAACTCTTACACGATTATGACTGCTTCCACTATCATTTTTGCCCAGGTAGAGGATCATCCACCGCATAATTTATTGACGACCTAAGAGGATCCTCCCTGCTCAACTCCAGCGGTGGTTTCCCCTTCTCCAGCCCACCGAACCGTCCTCACCTACCTCCGTCAAACCTCCCAGCCCTCCCGCGCCGCTGCTCTCTACTTCCACGCCTGACCAAGCGCCTAGTCAGCATCATCAGAGCTTCTAGCCCTCAACAACTACTTCTACCACCTCCGGACATTCCCACGCACTTTCTGCGACGATGGAAGAGATATGCTTTACCGTCGCTCACATTATGGAGGCCATGCAAAACATTCAGGTTCAACAATGGGCCTCTACCTCGATTGCCTCTTTGACTACCTGCTTAGATGTTTGCCTCTATCAGGAACCTTCTAGCCATCCCTCCACCCCACAATGAGTTCTAATCCGGGCGAACCGCCGTTCATCGGTCCCTTAGATTCCCACTCACCTCTGCTCATGGGAGGTAGTGTTTCACATTACGTGAAGTTGGATTTTCTTTTGTTTGATGACAAGAGCGATCCCCTGGCCTGGCCCACGCGACGTGAGCACTTCTTTGCCAACTAGCTCTCGCCATTAGAGGATTGGGTCGGGTTAGTTTTCTTTCACCTCTTGGACTCGGCACAGGCACAAACTATGGTATTACCAACTGGCTTCGGAGACTCCTAATTTAACTTGTGCCACTGTCAAGTACTCCTGCAAACCGGGCCCGTGGATGATCACTTGGAGAGCCTCTAGATGTTAATTACCCATGTTCCTTCTGTCTTGCTAAAGCATTAGGTTCTTATCTTCATATTTTAGGCTTAATGCTTGGAAACAAACTGAAGATAAAGTGGCATAGACAAGAATTTAGTGAGGAAGTCGATGACTTGAGGTGCCACATGAACTTATTGAAGATTGATTTTATGAGGCTTGATAATTTCTCAAATGAAGTGACAATCAAGTTCAACATGCTTGGTGCGCTCTTGGAATTCACAGTTCTCAATGATATGAATATTAGTTTTATTATCATAATAGAGAATTACAAGTGTAGCGAGAGTCACACCAAGTTCCATAAGAAAATTATCCAACCAAATAAGCTTAGAAACTACATTGCTATTGTTTCTTAGCCAGAATCCAGTCACTGGTTTTCTTTCACTGATACTGAGGCCCTCATCAATGCCTTTAAACAATCATCCTCCATTACCACCTCTTCATGTAGCGCCCAGGTTGCTACATTGAGTACATGGCTTATTGACTTTAGTGCATCCAATCATATGACTGAGAACTCTTTTGTCTTCTCTTATCTAGAGAAATAGAATTAGGTACCACCAGTGTTTGTTGTTGATGGCTCTTCTGCTCTTGTTTGTGGTACTGGGTGGTCCAAGCCATCGCCACTACTCCTTGACAACACACTTTATGTCTCAAATTTCCTTGCAATTTGTTGTCTATTAGTATTATCTTCTAGCAACTGCAATGCTGTCTCATGTACATCTACTAGTTATTTTCATGATTTTCGCTCCTAGAGACCGATTGTTACTGAGATTAAATATGGGGGTCTTTATTTTCTCGTTGTTGTTCATGTTCTCTCTGCATCTACCATCTACAGCTCTCTACTCCAGTGACATCTTCGCCTTGGTCTTCCTCTGTTACGTCTGTCATACCAATTCCCCCCATTTTTCAAGACAGAGGTCTCCGCCTTAGATTGTGAGGTTTGTCAATTTCACAAGTATCACCGCTCTTCTTATCCTACCAAGCTATGTCAAAGATCTGTTTGTCTGTTTGACCTGGTTCACTCGGACATCAGGGGTTCTTGTCCTACCAAGTCCGTTGGTATGGGTAGTTTGTATTTTGTAACTTTTATTGATGACTCCTCTATATATACTTGGGCCCATCTTCTTAAAAAACGCTCTGAACATTTTTCTGTATTCTCTATTTTTTATAATGAAATTCACATGTAGTTTGGTTTTTCTATAAAGGTTATTCGCATTGATAATGCCAAAGAATATGCGAGCAATACATTATCCTCTTTTTTCTTGTCTAATGATGTTATTTATCAGACCAACTATGTGTATAATTCCCAACAAAATGGTGTGGCAGAACGAAATAATTTTCATCTTCTTGTTGTTGTATGGTCTCTTCTCTGCTAAATGAATGTTTTCTGCTCCTATTGGGGACATGCTTACTTCTTGATGTTGCTCGAACCCCCTTCTTGTTTCCACATCAATCTTTTTCCCTCAACCACTCTTTAGGGGAAGACACCATTCTCTATTCTGTATCTTGATGCTACCCCGTTCTCCCTTACCACTCGGTTATTTGGGTGTGCTGACTTCGTTCACTCTCCTGCATCCGATCGCGACAAACACTATGCTCGCGTTGGGTACTCCCCGACTCAGAAGGTTTATCGGTGTTACAGCCCTATCCTCAAACTAGGGGTGCAAGTTGAGTTGAGGCGTCTCGAAAGCTCGATGAGCCGGCTCGAAAAAAGCTCAACTCGAGCTCGAGCCTGTGGAGCTCGAGCTCGATTACGACTCGAGCTCGAGCTCAGATATTATTGTTCACGAGCTCGCGAGCCGGCTCGTGAGCTTTTGTTTCTACATTTTTAAAATAATAATAAAAAAATATAAATAAAATAAGGCTCATGAGCAAAAAATCTCGTAAGCAACTCATGTTCGACTCGAGCTCGAGCTCGATAATCAGGCATTGAGCTCGAGCTCGTGCCAGGATAAAATGAGCTCATCGAGCTTGAGCTCGAAATGATTAACTCGAGCTCGAGCTTAGAAATTTTGTCATGCTCGACTCGTTTACACCCCTACCTCAAACGACAATGTGTTCTGATTTTTTGAGTCCACACCATACTTCTTCATCGACTCTCCACCTATCACCCAGGCGGATCCTCCTACATTTACTTCTTCCTTTCTTATTGTTCATGCTCCTCCACCCGGATATCCCGCCACCACATGCTCACATTTCACTATCACCCTCTTTTTCTTGTCATAGTCCACTCTTCAATCCACCTTTCCCTCCCTCTACTTCGAGGCTTCCACCGCCAGTTCTCAGGCCAGTTTTCTCCTCTTTGGAAGGATCCGACTCCGAAGACAACTTGGATCTTGATGTTTTCATTGCTCTCCGTAAGGGGGTCCGAGCATGTACTCAACACTCCATTACCGATGTAGTGTCGTATGCACAACTTATCCCTTCTTGCAGAAATTTTGCTTTGACCCTCTCTACCATCGCCATCCCAACTACTTATCTCGAAGATCGTGCTTTACCATGCTATAAGGATGTTATAGATGAGAAAATACCCGCATTGATATCTATGGGTACTTGGACTCTCATACCTACTCCACCCATGGTTAATGTTGTTGATTTCCGCTAGGTCTTTGTCATCAAGTGTTGTCCTGATGACACAGTGGATGGTTAAAGGGTTCACTCAGACATATGGTATTGAATTTTCCGATACCTTCTCTCCCGTTACCTGCATTAGTACCATCCGAGTACTATTCTCTGTTGTTGTCAGCAAGGGTTGGCCAATGTCTCAACTAGATTCTTAAAAATGCCTCCCTCTATTGTGACTTGCAAGAAATATACATGGAACAACTTTCTGGTTATGTTGCTCAGGGGAAGTCTCAAGTCTGTAAGCTAAGGAAGACTATCTATGACCTCAAGCAAAGCCCTCGTGCGTAGTTTAACAAATTCAGTTAGGTCATCTATATGGTTTGTTTTTACATAAGTACGACAGATCACTCACTCTTCATTTAGAAAATCATTTACAGACTGGTTATTCTTGTTGTGTATGTTGATGACATTCTTCTCACTAATAATGATTCATCAGGGATATCAATGACAAAAATATTTGCACGAACATTTTGCCACTAAAAACATGGGTCCTCCAAAATACTTTCTAGGCTTTGAGATTGCAAGAAGACGCAACTCTATAGTTCTCTCATAACGCAAGTATGCCCTCAACCTTCTCAATGAATCTAACCTTCTTGGTGCAAAACGGTGAGGACAAACTTTGAAGTGAGACGTCTCCTCTTCTGTTACTTGGTATATGCGGCTAGTTGGTAAACTCATTATCTTACCGTAACAACACCTGACATCTGTTATGTTGTTGGAAATTTTAATCACTTCATGCAAACCCCTAGAGAATGTCATCTATAGACAACTTTAAAAGTAAAAGAATATATCAAAGGGTCTTCGAACAAAGGCTTATTATTTCAAAAGAACAACCATCTGCGAATTAAAGCCCATTTTGATATCAGCTCTGCAAATGACAAAGGAGATAGTAAATCCATCTCAAAAGCAATAAACAAGTTTGTTGTGTCCATATTAAACGATGAAGCTGAGTATAGAAGTATGACTCGAACTGCATATAAGTTAAAGTGGTTGCGAGAACTTATGATTGACTGGGAAGAAGTCTGCAATTATCCTCTACCCATATTTTGTGACAATAAAGCAGTCATGTATATCAAAGAATCCAATTTTTCGTGAAAGAACAAAGCATATCGAACTCGACTGTCATTTGAAGTAGAGGGAGCTGATATATGAAAATCAAAAAACTCATTGTGTTTGAGGAAGTTGATGTTGATCGAGGCAGAGAAGCTGATGTCGATCAAAGGAGAAATGTGCTACATAGGTTCAGTCAAGAAGCCTTAACACACACCTAACATCTATGGGAGTTAAGTTACTCAGCCACAATTTCACGGTGGAATTTTAGGATGGTTAATGTCTTATCATGACTATTGGAGTTGACATCCATATGGCTTCCTAAAGACCGGTTTGAGAAGTGACGATAATCATCTCAAAAGAAATCTAAGAGAACCCAAGTCGTCGCTAGATTGCGGAGGCCTTGAAGACAACTCCACCACGCACCCTTCGTTCTCCCGATCGACGGCCGAATACACCATTGTGCCGTATTGTTTTTTCGGCAACACCCTCATGTATACACAACTTTTAGAGGAGCTCCGAACCACTCATGTAGTTGAACATGTGAGGGCTTTTCATACTTGTCGTTAACTCGCCGCCTCCATCTATTGGCGGGGCATGTTTTCCTGCGCGAAGAAATTTATGGCCACTTGCCTTCCTTGCCTATGCTCCAAATATGAGGTGACATTTTCCGAAGGCCTGCTCTGGCTTCTTACCGTGCCCGGATATGGGACGACATAACAATGGATTTCATCACAAGGTTTGACTGGTTTGATTGCACTTCAGTGATGGTGGACCGGTTATCCATGGTTTATCGTGCTTTATCGTGAGTGACCATGACCTTGTTTTCATGTGAGCACCTTTTGGCAAGAGACTTTTGAACTTCAAGGGACAGTTAGTAGTTAGTACGCTTACAATGCCTCTTTCTACAATGTGATTGGACTACACCCTTCCAGATAGTCTATAGACTACACTCTCTCACTGCTCTGCCACATGTCGGGTTAGTGACAAATTGAGGCTCTCTCCACCCAACTCTTGGATCAATATAAGATCCTTTGACGACTCAAATTCTATCAACATCAAGCCCAACAAAAATTGCTAAAAATACTCAAGTAATTAGGAATCCACTAGAGGCCCACTTCCAAGCAAAGGAATCCCCGGTTTGTAAAGTTACAGTTAATTGTATGCCTCGAATCCTAACCCAAAGGCAATGACCAATGTTGAACATGACCCGTGGGTCAGGGCCGAGGCACGCGGGCGTGTGCCCAGGGCATGTGTGGTTGGGACCGTTCCAGAAGTCAGCGGACGCATCCAGAAGGCGGAGATGCGATGTTTCAGGGCATACAACCCGAGGCACACGGGTGTGTGTTGTTCTGACGGTTCTATGACGATTGTTACATGTTTGTTGATGAAAAGACGCGTCGTTTGGGCCACACGCCCGAGGCGCGCAGGTATGTGTCAAGAGTGTGTCAATCTGTACAGAGTGTTATATGAACTCTTGGTCATTTTGTCTTCTGTACGACAATTTGATAGTAGTTTTGAAGCTACCATTATGGGGTTTGGGAATTTTGTATTCTGTGTAACGCCCCGATCTCCAAAGTAGTAATTTGGGAACTGCCTCCGCGCAATAAGGGTTACCGCAGGTGATAGCGTTTGCCTTGAGTAGCAACTAAATTACTACCACATGGCGATAGGAGTTACCATAACACGGTAATTTTGAGATGGATCTAGAAATCCAGGATCTGTGAACGTGGTCGTCCGAACCCCTTAGAACTTGATTCGACGACCATGATGTGTTACCCCAAACCCCATCAACGGGGCCGAAGACCTAATATCAGTTCATACTCTTCTTTTCCCCCAAGCCTAGGTCAAGGTGAAGGGAGAGCTCTCAACCAGGCGTGAGAAAGAAGGTGCTCTTACCGGAGCTTTAGCAGTCGGATCAACATTCCGTCGCCGGAGTTAGCGTGCTAGAGCCGTTGTAATCTTTCTCCATCCAAGAAACTTAGAGATCCATGGCTCCTAGGAGATCTCTCAAGGTGACAACCTTTTTTCCTTAGATTTAGACTTTTTCCTATATTGTCTTGGATTTCTCTTTCTTAGATCTTGTGTGTGAATCCAAATTGAGGTATGTGAGCCGATTTGGTGATGTTTTGTTAGATCTAGTTAGGGGTTTTTTGTAGAAAACCTTTGGGGTGCCCTGGTGTCCTTATGTGTTATGGTCTTGGGTTGGGGAAGCCTAGAAAGGGCTGAAAGTGAAGTTGATTCATGAATTACTAGAACTACCGCCTGCGGTAGCAGTTAACATTTGACGGTAGCTTCAAAAACTTCAAGGTAAATGCTTCCAGTTGTTTTGAGCGCACTGGGATGAACTATAATGCGTTTGTGACCTCAAAGGTCATTTACGAGGACGTTGAATCGTGGGAATGACTAAGACTTCGCTTGATCGGTGAAAATAAGTCCCCCCAAACGAAGCCTAACTCCTAGAGCTACCGCTCCGTGGTTGTACTTATCGCCTGGCGATTGCTCCCAAGTAGCATAATATTGATCATGTATATTGTGGGCTCAAGGGAGTTACTTCTCACTTGTAGCTGAGAACTCGAGTGTTGGGATGTAGTTTTTAGATTGGGGTTGGAGGTTACTCGCCCCTGACTCAAGGGTGAATAACCCTTGTAGCTGATGATTCGGGTGTCCCTCCCATAGAAAAATTGTTAAGTACTGTAGGATGCTATTGATAGTTAAATTGCCTGTAGGCTGTCTATTTCTAGACTGCTCTCTTTCGTATCGTCACTTGGTTACCTTCTTGTTGTATTATTATATTATATGAGATACTAACTTACACAGTGTTCTAGCTCCCCGGGACCGCTAGGTCTGTTGGGGGAGTAGCTTTGTTACCTAGTTGTGGTCGACTTGTAGATGATCTTCTTTGCGCACCATTTTGTTGTGATGGTCGCGGGGCACGGGAAGGAGGTGGTGGATCGCTAGGGTCTCTAGCGAACGGTTCAAGTTCTCTTATTTTAGTTGTCCTTGTAGGCCTATGGCTGTGAATCCTTTTTGGGTGCTTGTACCCTTACTTTATATTTCTAGTTTGTTGAACTCTTTTGGAGAGCTTGTAGGCCTTAAGGCCGGGACTTATCTTATTGCTTTAGTAGTGGGCATTCTCTTCATATTTCTTATCATTTGATACTTATCCGTTGTGTTTTAATCACTAGTTCTTTATTGTTTGTCTTTTATACCATTTTGGAATAGTCTATCGGTGATGATTCTATGTAGTGGGGCCCGGCCGGACCCATGTCATGGGTACTTGCACGTGGGGTTTTACATTCTGTACTCTGTGTATGTATTCTGAAATCTTCCCTCTTTAACTGACTTTGTTCTGAATGGTGAAAATTCAATTGTCGTTGCCAGTGGGCAGAGCCCATCTTGTGGTGATCCACGTAAATCTGTGTCGTTTATGATTGCTCATTTATGTGTTGTTCTTCATTCTTCTCATATTTCCGCAACAGTTACGGTCATAGTGCAAATGTTTGGTGGCCAACCACCTATATCTTAAGCTATTTGCCCGCTTCTATGTCTCTTTCAATATCAAGGATCGTGTTGGCAAAGTGGTATGTAGTTATACTTTCTGGTAAGGAGCCACATTCGCCTGTTTTTATCTCAACTGAAGAGTGTAGCCGACAATCATCCCGTGGAAGAGAACATAACATTGGACTTGGTCTCAGACATTTCACTCGTCTACCTGCTGGCCTTCATCATTAGCCGACAATCCAAGCTCTGGGAGTGGAGCTAACGTGGATCAAGTTCTCATGGCTTGGAAGCATTTCCCAACAAGTTATGCCACTTTTCTAAACCGCGACACTTATGCCGTTAGTTTTTAGAGTTTTTCCTTGAGAACACAAATTTCCCAACAGAAGCATTGTGATGAAGGACAGCCCTGATGGAGAGTAGACACACTGTGCTTGGGTAGGAAGTTTGACTGTGACGAATTCATCTGATTGCTTTGCTGGCATGCACTTGACTCTATTTTATTTCCGCACTAGTTATGTTTCACTTTTGCATTTAATTACAATATTGACCCTAGATGTTTGAGCTTAATTACTCTATCATAACTCTAAATTCTTTTTGCTTGGAGATGTTATTTTGAGGCTAGGACTGACCAAGGAGGTGTTTCATTGGATGTTTCTCTCTCTATTATTCTCCTCCACTCTCGTTCCGCCGGCAAACATCGTCGATAGCTTAGATGTATCAAAATGTGACAATGAGCTTTAGCTATTAGTGAAATAATTATTTATTTACGGAGTTTGCCCATTTATTTCTATTTTATGTCTATAAAGTCAATTAGTTATCTAGGCATGTTCGAAATGATTTGCATACAATATTTTAGAAACACCTTGGAAAACTCAATAGGAACACATGAGAAAGATATTTCTTAGAATTACCCCTAACATCTGGGATAATGTGCTGTGATGAGGCAAAGAACCTAACGTTTACTCTTTTAAAAAATGAAGTAGAAATAGTGTTCCATTGGTATATTAAGTTATTTTAGATGGATTTCTACTATGAATATGAAGTGATCTAGCAAGTTAGTTCTTTAAGTGGGAGTGGTCGTCTTAGTGAAGTTTTAGGATCATGCATAGTAAGGTAAATGCTTTGAGTTTCATTCCAATTTACTGTTTTATTTTCCATGGCGCTTCGTTTTCTCGTGCTGCTGCCTAACATTAGGGGCATTGCCACTGTCTAGCCATTTTCTTATCTTTCACGCCATGCCAATTAGTTCAATACTCATGCATATATTTGGTTATTCAAATAGGGTTGAATATCGGCTGTTGAATTTATGAAGAAACATTAATACTAATTCATCCCCTTTTCCTTGCAGTCCTTGGCAGCTTTCTCCCTGCATTGAATAAATTTATTGCAGAACACTACTCATCACAGCTCACACTTTCGGAGTATTATGTATATGAATTCTCTAAGGTACTTTCCAATGAACTTACAATTATGTTTCTTTCACAATGCAAGTTTACAATTGTGACAACTTATATTATTTGTGCTCTTAATAAATAGATTTGGAACTGCACTCCAGCTGAAGGTGCCACCTACTGATCTCTTATCCATTCATTTATTGAATGGAACTCTAGTTATGTGTTTTTGCAAAATTATTTTTCCTTCTTCTCACAGGCATTGCTACTATTTGGCAGCTCAAATTCGGGTCCACGAGTTTTTTAAAACACCTTATTTTACATCAGGCATTGATCCAATCCCTGGTGCTCATACAGTTCTTAGTAATATGACAAGATTCTGCAGCCTATCTGTTGTAACGTAAGTTCTATCACCTTTGTTTGAGAACTCACATTCTAATTGGAACCCTTCACTGTTGACAGCATACCTTTGTTTGATTCTCAAACATTGCTCGCATTCTAATTAGAACCCTTCATGCTTGACAGATCTCGGCAAAATATAATTAAAGATCACACGTGTGATTGGATCGAGAAGCATTATCCCGGTTTGTTCAAGGAGATCCGCTTTGGAAATCATTTTGCTTTAGATGGCGGGAAGTCAATGCCGAAATCCGAAATTTGCAGGTAGGTCATATCAATTTATTTTAGCATTATCTGCTATTGCTGGTAATTTATTCTCACATTGAGAGACTCGATTTTTGTGCACTTAATTTGGATCTTGAGCCCTTCTACCTATAACTAATTGGTTTAGGTTCCGATGCACATAATCAAACTAGCATCAGAGCGTTATAACCTGCGCATCCAACTCAAAGCAACTGATTATAGTTGGATGTGCCCATAATCTATACTAAGTGCACTTGGCAAAATGAGTTTCTAGATGTGGGACTATATTCTCACCCTCGATGTGTGGATTCTTTGAGCTAACACATGCATACATTTTTTTTATTTGGGTGTCAGTGAAGTGAGCAACTGGGTCTATCCTGCTTTTATACCATGTTAAGACCTATGGAGGCTAATTAGTTAAAGATTTATAGGTGGATGTGTGCCCATGATAGGTGCATAAGCCTTCATGAGTTTATGTACATGTGGCTATTCTATTAACACTGCCCTTCACATGTAACCTTTGGCCTTTAACCCTTAATTATTTTTTAATTGCTTTGATTCCATGTTAGAATCAAGTGCAATGTAACCGTGGGAATATGTGTGAAATCCTTCAGCTTCATCCTCCCACTCTTCGAGTTTATGTGACTAATTTTTCAACATTTTCATGAGGATTAAAATAGAAATACTAATGCATATGATCACTGCAGATCCCTCGGGGCTCAAGTGCTGATCGATGATAACCCGGGGTACGCACTCGAGTGCGCCGAGGCGGGTATCAGAGTTCTCCTCTTCGACTACTGCAATTCTTATCCGTGGTGCAAGGACACCTCCATAGATTCGCACAACCTGGTCACCAAAGTTCATAGTTGGGAGGAGGTGGAGCAGCGCCTGGTGTCCTTGGCGGTCCATTGATAAATGATTTTTTTTTAGAACATTAGTAATTCATTTCTCTGCGACAAAATAAAGTAGAAGTGTTGATGATATGTAGGGACGCCATCATTCTTAATTTGATACGATTTGATCGATTTATGAATACACCATGTGGCAGCGGCGCATATTAGATCGCGGCTGCTCTCTGTTCGATTCGAAAAAAAGACTGGCTCATATAGGCGCACCGTTTGGCACGGTGGTAGCGGTGGTAAACGTATGAGTTAAATCGTCATTTGTTAAGGATCACCAAAGAAACATCTTCCATTTAAACATAAAAGTGGATGGAAGTTTTTTAGGTGGACATTAACAAATGACAATTTAACCCCCAATGTTCATGACCGCCACCACCGTGCCAAACGGAGTCATAATAGATAGGCGAAGAGGGTTGATCATAAAATAGATATATCAATTGTTATTACAAAGTTGTTGTTTTCTTGGCCCAGCTATAGATATATCTATTGTAGTATATATATAGGTAGGCTTGCAAACGAGTCGACCTCGAGTTGAGTTCATCAAAAAGAGCCGGCTCGTGCTTATTTTTTCTGTGCTTGAGCTCGACAAGCTCGTTTTACGAGGCTCGAGCTCGTCTAGCTCGTAACTGGCTCGGAGGAAGCTTGATGAGCTCGGTTCGAGCTGGATGAGCTCATGAACAGGGCTCGGCTTGAATTATTTAATTTTTTTTTAAAAAAAGTTCACGGGACAGCCCGCGAACATGAACAGGGCTCGGCTTGAATTATTTAATGGCTTGAGCTCGGCTTGAAAGTAGGCTAGAGCTCATTGAGCTCAACATGCTCGAGCTCCAGTTGTGTTTTTTTTAGTTGACTCAACTCAACTTGCACTCTTATTACTCTCTCTCGAGCGTCCACAAGCTCTGGCGCTCACGTGGACGCTTTTGTGAGGCCGGAAGAAGGCACTGGAGAGCACTCTCGCGGACGTTCGTGTGAAGACCTAGCAAGACTTCAAGGACTTAGCTTTTCCCTCTTTAGGGATGCTCGTGAGAAGGCACTCGAATGCTTCAAAAACTTAACATTTTCCTCTTCAAGGATGCTCAAATCCAAGCTCTGGGACCAAGATAGTCAGGATCACGATCCAGATCATAGGATTTTACGATCCTACGATCTAGATTTTGTAAAATCGATCTTGATTTTGTAAGGCGATCCTCGATCCAACCCTACTAACAGATTCTATCCTATCTCGAAACGATCTCATCTAGGATCTCGATCCTGACAACCTTGTCTGGGACTTAGTTTATTTTCTGCCCTTTTTGTATTCAAGACTTGTAAACGGTGCGGTGGCCTGTCACCCTCCGTGAAAACTTTTAACACTTGTAAACTTGAAGCAAAATAGTGGATTTTGCTCCAACACAGATCCAATCACGTGGTTTTTCACCCTTTCCTGATTTTCCATGATAAAAAAAGCTTCATGTCATTGTTGTTGATCTTCAATGACTGATTGCACGCCCAGTCCAATTCTCTAGAGCTGAGGAAAACCGGGTGACCTGCAACAATCCTTTTCTATACATCATTATGGCTTATTCTAAAATCACTTTTAATCATAATCTATTTAATCAATTTTGGGATTTTTCCCAACAATCTTTCCTTCTTTAATAGAACATATTTCATAATAAAACTAAATGATATTTAGCAAAGAAATATATGACAATACAAAAAGTGATAAACACACACATTTTAGAGAGCCATTCACATGTATTAAATAGAAAACATGTAAAATCAAGAAAATAATACTATCATACTTGGTTTTTACTGATGCCTCTTCATAAATATTTGCAGCAGTCTGATAAGTCTATCTTGAGCTATTGTGCGATGCTTCTCAATATCTTTCTTGATTCTCAAGATTTTATGTATTTCTTCTTCAGCTTTAGGAGAAATTGCTTCCATTACATATTCTTTCTTCATTACTTGAGCTACAATGTCAATGATTGCTTCAAATTCTTGTTCAAAACAAATAGGCTTTGAATATTCTAGCACTTCAGGTAGAGGAAGAGGTGAAGAAAGAATCATATATACTAGCTTCTGCAGGATTTGAGGGTCTAATAAATAGCACTGGTGGAGGAGGTTTTGGTTGCCCAGGAATGTCGGGTAGGCTTTACATATGGTATATGTACCCTTTCATCGCAGCTCAACCCAAGATGGAAAGGTCTCTCAGGTGCCTCTGGGACTTCTGCATCTGGATGAATAAGTGTATATTCCTTTAAATCAAACATCCCCTCAAGGATTTTAATAGATTCAAGCATTATTTTCTCCTTTGTTTTTTTGTATTTTCGATGAATATTTATCCTTTTTATTAGCAAATTGTAGATTTTCTTCCCATTCTTTCTCAGCATCTTTTCTTCCCATTCTTTCTCAGCATCTTTTCTTCCCATTCTTTCTCAGCATCTTTTCTTCCTTGTTCGCAAAAAGCTTCTCACTCAAGTTCTATTCTTGGTAGAGAGGTAGGAACAAATGCATCTCTTAGAATACTGTATTTAGAGGTTGGAGTTTAATATGGTTTCATAAGCTTTTTATTCCTTCATATGCTTTTTTGTATATTTCTCTCATATTGGCCTGGAATCATATGGTATTGTTGAGGATGAGCCTCATTTTATAGGTAAAGGGTGTGCACATAGCCGCCCCCCTCCCATGATCCCCACTAAAATTAGTGGGATCATTGGTTTGACCGCGCACGCGATCACCGTGTCCGATCCCCCGCGCGCCGATCCCACTAATCATGATGGGGAAACCGCCACGCCTCGGCGGCAGCGGGCGGGCGGCCCCCTCCCTGGACGTCGGCCGCCCACCCCCGTTCATGCAGCTAAGGGGGGCGGCCGCTTGGTCCGCCCCCTCCTCGACCGCCCGAACGGCCAAGGGGGCGGCCTCCCGGGACGCCCCCTTGCTCGGCCGCTGGTGCGGCCAAGGGGGTCGGCCGACTGGGCCTCCCCCCTCCTTGGCCGTCGGTGGCCAAAGGGGTGGTCGCCCCGGCCGCCCGTGCAGCCGAGTGGGGCGGCCAATCGGGCTGCCCCCCGCCTAGGCCGTCGGCGGCCAAGGGGGAGGCCGCCCCGGCTACCCCCCTCACTCGGCCACCCGTGCGGCCAAGAGGGGCGGCCAACCGGGCCGCCCCACACCTTGGCCGACGGTGGCCAAAGGGGCGGCCGCCCTGGCCGCCTCCTCGCCTTGGTCGCCGATGGCCAAAGGGGCGGCCGGCCGTCCCCTCCCTCGGTCGCCAGCGCGCGGCCAAGGGGGGAGGCCACCTCTCCCCGACCGTCATCGGCGGCCCTCCCTCGCCGGCGAACTTGGCGGCAAGTTTGTCGGCCGCTCGTGAAGGCCCGCTCCCGCCGTCTGATCAAGGGGGAGCGTACTCGGCCGTTCGATCCACGTTAACCACCCACTAACCACCAGGTTAGTGGGGGAATTTAATAAATATTTTATTATTTATTCATGGCGCTCTCCGAATAGCGGGATACGCACATTAAAAACTATAGTAGAAACATTTATTAAGGTGGTTACGGTGTGCGGATAGCCGCGTAACCACCGTAACCATCTCCCGAAGCCTATAAAAGGAGCCTCAGGCCTCCTCATTTCTCATCTTTTTATGATTCTTCTCCTCGGAGTCTTCTTCTTCTTCAGGTCGAAGCTCTGTCAGTTTCATCCTACGAGCTACCTACGAGCCACCTTTGAGCCGCCTCCGAGCCACACCCGAGCCACTAGTGGGTCAAGCCACAACCACTCAGCAAAGCTAAATCATCCAAGTCCCAAGCGGCTCTAGCAACGGCAAGACCAAGCATTCCATCTCTCATCCAGAATTAGCGAGCCGCTACCCGAAGACCACCGGCGCAAAGCACAATCTGTAACAACTCCCGGCACGTCGGTCTGTCGTCCGCTGCGTGCAAAGTGCTCTCTCACCCCATAATTTTAACGAGAGGTTGCATGTCACCCTCGACTTCACAAACAAGTTGTAACCCCCAGGAAATAGTGGATTTCGACTAGTACAGATTCAGTCACGTGGTTTTTACCCAGTTGGGGGGTTTTTCCACGTTAAAACTGCTTGTGCACAATCAACCCACTCTTTTGGTTGTATGTGTGCTCGACTGTCCCGAGAGCTAAGATGGTCCAAGAATTCCGGCCCGATTGGGACGTCGAGTTAGTCCACAATAGTTTGGCGCCGTCTGTGGGAAACGAGTTCCCTACATTTTCAGAAAATTGTACCCCCCGCACAGCGGTACGAAGAGACAGAATCTCCAACCAGACAGCTTCCAAGGAGCAGCTTTAATGGAAAAAAGAAGCGCCTGAACAACATCCGTCCTAGGGGGCACACTAAGCCAAACCACTCCCATCTACTTGTAGACGTGCCTCTTGAGGTAGAAAAGGTTCTCGCCCAAGTAACAACATTGGAGGGACGAGTTTGTCAGATGGAGGAGCCACAAACCAAGATGCTCACTCTGCTCAGGAATATGGGGATGCCACCCGCTCAGCCGCCTGCACCGACAAATCCCCCACCTCCACTAAGCCATGGCCAATCAAGGGAAGCTCCGTAAAGAGAAGCGTCAGAATAATTCTCCGATGCCGCTAGTTCTACTCACTCGGTCCTCAGAGCAGCCAGAGCTGGTCATCGTGACCAAATCTTGGAAGAAGTGCCCCACTTACCCCTGTGCGAAAGATTCACTCTGGAGAAGATACGAGAAGTGATCGCCGAGGAATGCAAGGAGGTTGGCCGCCGAGATATTCACCCCCGTCGATCGATTCACCGAGGCTCCCCACTTGCACCTCCAGTTTTGGCTCATCCAATCCCACATGGCTTCAAACTGCCGAACATCGAAACCTTCGACGGGACAGACGACCAGCTAGTACACGTTAACCACTTCACCACAATCATGAGGATCTATAATGCACCTGATCAGTTACTCTGTCAAATCTTCCCCTCCACTCTCAAAGTTCAAGCTCGGACTTGGTTCCACTCTCTAAGGGAAGGAACTATCACGAACTTTACGGAACTCACAAGACAGTTCACCGACCAGTTCATTACCAACCGAAGAATCATCCGAGACCCCTCACACTTGTCGGGAATCCGAAAAAATGAGGGGAAATCTTTGAAGGAATTTTTTTGTCGATTCACCGCAGAAGCCCGTCAGATCCCAAGAGTAGACCCAGAACTATTAAGGGGAGTATTTCTTGGACGGCTTCACCCTAGTGGATTCTACTCCTCACTGATGAGAGAAACTGTTCCCAGCTATCCAGACCTTATGCACTGCGTAGAAGCGCAGATAGCAGCAGATGAAGCTATCGAAGCTTATCGTCAGCAGTTTGATGGAGACTAGAAGCGCACGCGGGATAGAGAACAACCCCTGAAATCTCGGGAAGGAAGATTTCAGGAAGAACGTCGGAATGGACATCGAAGGCGTGACTTCTTGAGAGATCAGCCATCCCGAGAATACACTCCGTTAAACACTACTCGCACGAATGTACTTTATGCCATCCAGAATGAGCCGGCTCTGCACCGCCCCAAGCAACCAGCCCCAAATCCCAAAAGCGACCAGTCAAAATATTATGAATTCCATCGAGGAACCGGGCACACCACAGAAGAGTCTGCAAGATTAAATGATGAAATTGAGTGTCTAATTCGCCAGGGACTCCTAAGTAGATTCTTGCAAGGACGCCAACAAGATCCACAAGCTCACCCTTGGCAGGCAAGGGATCAGCAAGATGACCAGCAAAGAGAGGTCAGTAGCAGGCAGATAGTCGGGAACATTGAAACCATCGCCGCATCACCAATTCTCTCCACCCCGATATTTTTAATAAGTGCTCGAGAAAATGTTCACGAAGACAAAGGACGCAAGCAAGACTCCATCATAGTCTTCAGGGATGAAGACCTTGAGCAAGTCCAGACACCTCATCGAGACCTCCAGGTGATCGGCGTAGGATTCGGAGATCCCTGCTACATGGTTGAAAGGATACTCATCGACAAAGGAAGTTCAGTCGACGTTGTATTCTTCTCCACTCTTCAATGCATGAAACTTACAGTCCAACATCTAACGCCAGCAGCCGGACTCGTCTAAGGCTTTGACAACCATCCAGTCCAAGTACAAGGGACGATAAATCTACCAGTCACCATGGGAGAGTTTCCAAAGCAATTTACGCATGAAATTCAATTCGTCGTAATAGACTCAAGCTCATCCTACAACGCGATCTTCGTAAGGCCCATCCAGTTGGTCTTCAAAGCCATTCCTTCGATCTCGTACCTCGCCTTGAAATTACCCACTAGTAGAGGGACAGGAGTTGTGCGTGGAAACCAAGAAGTCACCAAGACGTTCTACTCTAAGCTGGCCCAGTCAACAAAAGTCGTAGCCCTGAATGTCAGTAACTCCTTATTTTGAACCCCCTCAAAGATGCTCTTATCATATTTGAACTCTATGACAAGTAAGAACCGTAGCACCGGACGCATATAGACGATCAGTTATTTAAACATTAAGTTTTATTTTTAATAACGTCCCACTAGTTTAAGGTAAGAATAAGCCATGGGCGATCCCCATGTGAACTAAGCCGCGGGCGATCCCCGTGCAAACTAAGCCGTGAGCGATCCTCGTGTGAAAGGTAAGACTACGCATGTGTTTTGAATACAAAAGCTATTCACTGAACCTGCCTTTCTATGCCAGAACATCGTTAGGGCCTGCCCCTCACGACCAAGCTGCGGGTGATCCCCGCACGAACTAATCTGCGAGTGATCCTCATACGAACTAAGCCGCGGGCGATCCCCGTGCAAATTAAGCCACGGGCAATCCCCGTACGAATTACTCCGCGAGCGATCCTCGTGCAAAATTAAGCCGCGAGCGATCCTCGTGCGAACTAGGTTACTAACCAACTACAGGCACAATTATATCCCCCACAAAGTAACACCACGAGCCAAATAGTGTTCAGACAAGAGAAAGGACACAAATCTCATTACAATAACATACAAATACATGCACAAACGCACCAGTCAACAACCATCAAGCAACAAAAATGACCTACTAGAAAAATAAAAAATGCAAACACACACTAATACAAGAAAACAGCGCTGCTACACATCGGCTGCATCAACATCAGAACTCTCGTCACTAGAGATATCATCAAATCTAAGGTCGGACACATCGCATCCCAAGCTCCTGCCAACAAGACGAAAAGCCTTCGAGACTCCACGCATGAGGGCCAACTCGCGAACGTCTTCCATTTGAGGATCCACCTCCTTGCTCCAAATCTCCTCGCAAACTTCCACATTGATCAAACACCGATCTTGCATATAATCTAGAGACTCCATATACTCTGCAAGGCCAGCAGCCTTCAACTCCGACACACGACTGTCGGATGACAGCGCCACCACTTGGGCCTTCACTGCACCAAGCTACGCCTCCAAACAAGAAGTCTCCTCTTGAGCATGCTTCAGTATTTGCGTAGTCCTCTTCACCAGAGACTTCTCCACCTCTAGAGATTCATGAGTCTCCTACAACTCCGCCTTCAGCTCTGATCCAATCCGGCGAAATTGGGAAACATCCCGGTCATAACCATCCTTCAAGGCAACAAGAGAACCCACTATGGCTTGAAATTTCTCCTAAAGGGCCAGATATCCATCCTTCATGCTCACATAATGATCATTCCAGGTAACGACAATCTAAACTCGAGCCTCGATCTGCAAAAGAAAGGAGAGAATTCAGTGCAATACAACAATAAAAATGATCCAAAAATGATCAAGCTCACTTACCACTTCATTCATCGCCTTTAAAGAAGAAGATAGGCTCGGAGCCGCTGCCTCCGCAGGGAAAGACTGAGGGGCAGACGAACCAAGCACCTGAACCTCGGGAGGAGAACTGTCACGACCACTGCAAGGAGAATCATCACTTGGAGAAGACAAATAAGGCGTCGAGCTCCCACCACCTCGTGAAACTACAACGGCCTTCCGCTTCCGACTACAACCCAATGGCGTCTTAGCGGGCCGCCCAGATACTGAAGAAATGTTGCACCGCAATAAACGCTTCTCTTCCACAAATGAAGAAATGCAGAACAGACGGTTAGCCAACTCATGAGGCTCCGAAAATCCAAGTACAGGTGAGAATTCCCGCTCCTTTCCCTTTTGGTGACGGCAACGGTCAGGCAACGCGTTCCACAGCTCCGGCAAGCCCCAAAACTTCCTGACATAACCAAACAAAGTATTTTTGTGGTTGCGGTCCATCCGGATCTCAAAATCAAGTCAACTCTTGTTGCTGCAAATCTCCACCTGCTGTCACCATCAGAGCAAACATCAACCAGTCCCGGAAGCAATCCAAAGAAAGTTTCCTGCCATGCTCGCGAAAGAAGACGACCAACCTCATAAGGCTTACCACTCCCAAGGGAGTAAACTGGGAAATCGGCACTTCACAGAACTTCAGAATCTCAACCACTTCCTCGCACGGGGGGGGGGGGGACCGAAATCCGGATCTCAAGGTAGTCTCGTAGATCGTCAACCAGCCACGAGGAGGATTTTGTACCCTCTCCTCAACACACGGTATCCTCACTTCAAAGTCAGCAGGGAGGCCGAACCAACTCTTCCAAATGGCAACCCGATCCTCGATAAGAGAAGAGAAAATACGCATCAGACGAGCAGTACGTTTCGAGCCCTGTCACAATAAAAATAAAAATTTATACTAAAAAGCACTTGCCAAAACTCATCCACCCTCGTCGTGGGCAAAAAAGTCTGTGACACGCCCAAACGCATACACGTGCCCCGACATGCACAGAAAGCCCCGCACAAACCCGCACACACGCACACATGCATGCGCTCAGGGGCGCACAGCCAGGACCGCACGCGACCAAGCCATCTCGCCTCCTAGACCACGAGCGGCCAGGCTCACACACGCGCAAGGACGGGCTCGCGCATGTGCGCGGGATTAGGCCAGCGCACGCGCGCAGCCGCATGACCAGGCGCGTGCTCCCGCGCGCGGGATCAGGCGCTTATGCCCGCGCACAGGACAGGTGTGCGCCCTCGCGCGGGATCAGGCGCGCGCCCACACGCGAGATCGGGCGCACGTGCGCGCCCGCCTAGCCACACATGCACTCGCGCGCTCGGTCTGGTGTGTGCCTACCAACACAACCAACCGTGCACGTTTCAGCGCAGGAGCGACCGCCCACACCTCCACAGGGGCACCCATGCATCCTCTTGCACATGTCTAAGCACGCGTGCTCACGCTCGCCCATGTGAGACCCCGCGCACCATCACGACTAAGGGAGCAATAGCTTCCTCCCCCATGTACGGTTTTCACCGCCCCTATATAATAAAATAGATACTAACATTTTTTACCCGAGTTTGCAGGGCGCAACCACTCGCTGGCGCAATTTCGTCACTGTTTGCCACCATCGCCGCCATGAAAATGAATAGAACAAGATCCTTGTTTTTTTCATCTGAAGCGGCCTCCTGCAACAAGAATTTGGGGGGGGGGGCAATTGTTGGGGATGAACCCCATTTTATAGGTAAAGGGTGTGCACATAGCCACCCCCATGATCCCCACTAAAATTAGTGGGATCATGCGTTTGACCACGTGCGCGATCACCACGTCCGATCCCCCGCGCGCCGATCCCACTATTCATGATGGGGAAACCGCCACGCCTCGCCAGCGGCGGGCAGCTGGCCTCCTCCCCGGATGCCGGCCGCCCACCCTCGTTCATGTAGCAAAGGGGGCGGCCGCCCGAACGGCCAAGGGGACGGTCGCCCAGGCCGCCCCCTTGCTCGCCCGCTAGTGCGGCCAAGGGGGCGGCCGACCAGGCCGACCCCCTCCTTGGTCGTCGGTGGCCAAAGGGGTGGCCTCCCCTCGCCCGGTTGCCCGTGCGGGCAAGAGGGGCGACCAACCGCGCCCCCACCGACGGTGGCCAAAGGGGAAGCCGCCCTGACCGCCACCTCGCCTTGGCCGCCGATGGCCAAAGGGGCTGCCGGCCTCCCCCTCCCTTGGCCGCCGGAGCACGGCCAAGGGGAGCGGCCACCTCTCCCCGGCCGTCGGCGGCGGCCCTCCCTCGCCGGCGAACTTGGCGGCAAGCTCGTCGGTCGCCCGTGGAGGCCTGCTCCCGCCGTCTGATCAAGGGGGAGCGTACTCAGCCGTTCGATCCACGTGTAACCACCCACTAACCACCAGGTTAGTGAGAGAAATTTAATTAATATTTTATCATTTATTCATGGCGGTCTCCGAATAGCGGGATACACGCATCAAAAACTATAGTAGAAACATTTATGAAGGTGGTTACAGTGTGCGAATAGCTACGTAACCACAGTAACCACCTCCCAGAGCCTATAAAAGGAGCCGCATGCTTCCTCATTTCTCATCTTTTTCTGATCCTTCTCTTTGGAGTCTTTTTCTTCAGGTCGAAGCTCTGCAAGTTTCCTCCTACGAGCCACCTACGAGCCACCTACGAGCTACCTTTGAGCCGCCTCCGAGCCACACCCGAGCCACTAGCGGGTCAAGCCACTAGCGGGTCAATCCACAACCACTCAGCAAAGCTAAATCATCCAAGTCCCAAGCGGCTCCAGCAACGGCAAGACCAAGCGTTCCGTCTCCCATTCAGAATCAGCGAGTCGCTGTCCGAAGACCACTGGCGCAAAACACAATCTGTAACAACTCCCGGCGCGACGGCCTGTCATACGATGCGTGCAAAGTGCTCTCTCACCCCATAATTGTAACCAGTTGTAACCCCTGGGAAATAGTGGGTTTTGACCGGCACAGATCCGGTCACGTGGTTTTTACCCAGTTAAGAGGTTTCTTCACGTTAAAAATGTTTGTGTACAATCAACCCACTCTTTTGGCTGTGTACGCGCTCGACCGTCCCGAAAGTTAAGACGGTCCAAGAATTCCAGCTCGAGCAGGACGTCAAATTTGTCCGCAACAGGTATCTTCCTTATATAAGTTTGAGTAGGTAATTTATCAGCTGGGGTAGGAAGATTACAAAAAAATGAATTTTAGTGAAAAGAAATATTTAATCACCAAAAGTTAGATTTTGATAATTAATGACAATCGTGACAAAGTTATTACAAAAATCCCGTCTCTAAATGTCTTAAGTATCATAATATTTTTTTTGTCACTAAATATGTATATTTAATGGCTAAATTAATTTATCATTAAACTTTTTATTAGTGACCAAAATTACATGAGTCGCTAAAACTTCTTTTAATGACCAACTTATTTCAATCACAAAAAAAAAAAATTGGTGACTGCATAAACTCGGCCATTAAAAGAAATTGTAGTGACCACATAAATTCCATCCCTAAAGATATGATACAATAATGATTGTTTTTTTACCAAATGTCAAATCCTTCACACAATATCATAGGATTGTTCCATTTACCATTCATTAGAATATAATTTTTGTTGCGGTTCGCTCAATTTCCTCGGTGGACCGGTTCCGGATCGGTCCGTCTTAGCCCCGGGCGATCGAGTACGCACACAGTTAAAGTAGAAACAGAGAGATTGTACACACACAACTTTATCGTGGAAAACCCTGGAAATGGGAAAAAACTACGTGGTCGGGTCTGTGCCAGCCAAGATACACTATTTGCCTTTGTTACAGTTTCTTGTAAAGAGAATGCAAGGGCGACAGACCGCGTCTCGTTACAAATACTGGGGGCACTTTGTCGTGCGTCTTTCTTGAGTGCTTGCTCTTCTGGCCTGCGCTCTGCAAGATGTCTGCACTTTATCCCTCAGACTGAGGAGGGTTGCCTTCACTGGCACTTCGTTTCCTTCCTTCTCTGGGCGGCGCTCGCAGGAGAACCTGCCAAGTTAGTGAGTGAAAGAGGAACGAAGGGGGAAAGTAGAGAGAGAAGCTCTGGGGAGTAGTAGGATTGAAGAGAGAGAAAGCGAAGGAGAGAATGAAGTCGGATCCCTTGAAATGAACTATAAGGGGTGCTTATATAGGGTTTCCGAGATGGTTAGGGTGGTTACGGTGGTTAATCGCCGATCGGAGGGACGTGATCGCTTGTGGTGATCGGAGGGTCGTAATGGCCTGCCACGATCGGACGGTAGAGAGAAGGCCGACCCACGAAGGTGGTCGGAGGAGGTGCGCCGGCCGGCGGCCGCACGGAGGGGGTCGGCCGTGGCCGTCGACCGCAAGGGGGCGGCCGGCCTCGGGCGATCGGCCGCGGCCGCCGGCCGTACAGAGGGGGCCGGCCGGGGCCGCCGACCGCAAGGAGGCGGCCAGCCTCGGACGACCGGTCTCGGCCGCTGGCCGTACGGAGGCGGCCGGCCAAGGCCGCCAGCCATAAAGGGAGGCGACCGGCCGTGGGAGGCAAGCCGCGGCCGGCCCCGGGCAGCCGGCCAAGGCCACCGGCCATGAAGGGAGGCAGCCGGACGCAGGAGGCCGGCCGCGGCCGCCGGCCACAAGGGGGGTGGCGACCGGTCATGGGTGGCCGGCCGCTGGCCGCCCGTAAAGGCGGCGGCGGCGGTTGCGATTTGCCGCGCGGTGGTTACGCGATCCGGTGCGCTGGAGTTACGATCCGGTGTGCGGGAGTTACGATCCGGTGTGCGGGAGTTACGATCCGGTGCGCAGGAGTTAACATATTTTTCTATAAATTAGGTGGTACCCATCATTCACCCCCCAAAATTTCATCGTCTTGGAGCGAACGGAAAGCGCGGGAATTTTCTTTTTGCGACAAGGCTAGGCGGCGATGGCCGGAACGGGTGCTAACAACGAGATGGGCGGCGACGACGACAGTGCTAAGGTGAGTCTCTGACCGAGGGAAAGGTCCGGGCACCGGACGACGCCGAAGGGGAGGAGGCCCCCTGCGCCACACACACACAGGCGGTGCGCGCGGGGCGCGGGTGCGCGCGGGGCGCGGGGTGCGCGCGGGGCGCGGGGTGCGCGCGGGGCGCGGGGTGCGCCCGGGGCTGAACCCGCGCGCGGGGCTGAACCCGCGCGCGGGGCTGAACCCGCGCGCGGGGCTGAACCCGCGCGCGGGGCTGAACCCGCGCGCGGGGCTGAACCCCCGCGCGGGGCTGAACCCCCGCGCGGGGCTGAACCCCCGCGCGGGGCTGAACCCCCGCGCGGGTGCGCCCGGGACTGAACCCCCGCGCGGGTGCGCCCGGGACTGAACCCCCGCGCGGGTGCGCCCGGGACTGAACCCCCGCGCGGGTGCGTGCGGGGCTGAACCCGCGCGGGTGCGCGCGGGGCGGCCGCTTGCTTGCGCGGGTTGATCCCGCGCGTGCTTCATGCACGTGTGTGGCTCGAGTGAGTGGGCGCAATGTGTGCTCGGACTTGCTTTTCAGACCTTACTTTTCTGCTTTTTCAGGTTTCCAAGCGGTGCATGCAGTGCCGTCCTATGCGGCTACGCTCGAGTCTATCCCTCGAGCACATAGCTATTTAGAGGAGGCGCTTCAACTTGCCCCCTATTTGAAGGTGCGAATCCCTAGTCCTGAAGAGTGGGTCCAAAACCCTCCGTGAGGCTGGATGACACTTTGCGAGTCGTCACTTCGGTGCGGTTTTTGCCTTCCGGCGTACGAGTAAGGTTCCGAGATTTTGAAGTTCTGCGGCGTTCCTGTGTCGCAGTTTACCCCTCTTGGGATGACGCGGATCATGGGTTTGATCGCGTTTTTTCACGAGCGCGGATCGAGGTTTTCCTTGGATACTTTCAAGGATTGGTGTGAGGTGCGTGCTGACGGTGAGGGCCGAGTGGATGTCTTCAGCAACAAGCGGTGGCTGGAGTTTGAGACCCGGACGGATCGTCGCCATGGGAATACCTTGTTTGGATATGTTAGGAACCCATGTGGATTGCAAGAGGTGTGGAACGTGCTTTCGAACCGTTGCCGACTTTCTAGAGGACACGAGCGGGAGTTTATTTCCTTCCTTGGTTTTGTGGAGCCCCGAGAGCTGGGGAATATCTTGTTCAGCATTTCTACTTTCGTTGATGAGAAGCGCCTGCTGCTATGTGGGCTGTCTGTCGATTCGGGACGTGCTGTCGTCATTCCTCTCTCTCGTGACAGGAAGAGGAAGCTAGTGTTTGGAGGCCGTGGAGCTGAGGAAGCGGGTCCTAGACTTCTGCCGCGATAGGCTGCCACGATAGGATGTTCTTTCGGAGGGGGCTACCACTTGCGGCTCTAGAGTTTGAGGCGAGCTGGATGATGCGGATCTTGAGGTCCTGGGGTCCTCTGCCCCCCCCCCCCAGGCCTCCCCAACACGAGTTGCGGTGCGGCAGGTAGTGAAAGGAAAGAGGGTATCCTCTTCCTTGGAGGCGATGAACCTTGCGGTACGTATGCTCTCAACTTTTGAGTAGTGGCTTTTGAGGAAAGCTCTTCTGACTTGTCCTTTTTCTTTTGCAGATGAAGACTCAGGCAAATATTGCGCTTACGTGGAATGACAACTACGTGAGTCTGAATGACGGCTATATGGCCCTTCACGGTGAGCTCAGGGAGGCGAAGAGCGCCCTTTCGGATCTGAAGGGGCAACGAGAGCGCGATATTTCGCGACTTAGGCAGATTGGGTCCGAGCTGCGGTGCGAGTTAGAGGAAGCCAGAGCTGCGCATAGGTCTGAGAAGACGGCTGCGGAGGAGACTTTGCGTCTTCTAGATAAAGCTCGGGCAGAGCTAGAGCTATCCAGGGCGGAGGTGATGCGCTTTTCCTCTGCGGAGCGGGAGGTTAAGCTGAAGGCGGCTGGTATGGCAGAGTACCCGGACTCTGTGGATTATATGCGAGACCGGTGTCTGATCTCGGAGGAGGTCCGCGAGGAGGTGTGGACTCAGGAGGTGGAGCCACAGATGGAGGACTTGCGGGAAGTTGCTTTCTGCCAGGGGATGGCGAATACCCTTCGGATGGTGTCCAGGAAACGGGGATGCGACGTTGCCGGCCTCGGGCTTGAGGATTTTTAAGAGGAGGAGGGCTCCGATGTTGAGGCAGGTGAGGCCGCTGAGTGACATCAATATCCCTTTGATGCTCTTTATTTATTTGCGTATATGTATTCTTGTATTTGTGGGCTTGTTCCCGTCGATTCGTACCTTTGTACTTCTTTGATTTGTTGATATGTTTGTTGAGTGGTTGTCATTGCTATTACTTCTAACTGTTGTGGCCAATTGTTGTCTTAGCCAAACACCAACTACGAGGGGCAGACCCTGAGTGGTGGAAGAGTGTTTACTCTGGATGGGGGTGAAGAGTTGTGGGTGCTCTGGTCTATTGTCGGTGGGAGGACATGTTCGTTCGAACCCCTGCGAGTTGCGGTGAACCCGGTGGCATTAGAGGGGCGTAGCCCGGTAGACCCTGACGACGTCGCAACTTACTATGAGGCAAAGGGCATCCCCTCGTGCCAGGGTAGAGAAGCTGAGACGATTGCGTTGCGGGCTGCGTGTAACAGAGGGAGATGGCTCCCGACGACGTCGCGACCTGCTTCGTAGGAGAAGGGCGAGCCTTGCCACCATGAGAGCGAGGTCGAAGCCGTCGTGCTACAGTATGCGGGGGACTCATTGTTTGGTCCCTTTGACGACACTGTAACCTGTTGTTAGGTCGAGGATATCGCGCTGTTGGCAGCGCAAAACTGGGGGAGCTTGTCCCCGGCGATGTCGCAAACCGCTGGGCAGACGAAGGGTGCACCCCTGAACCGCGATAGAGAGAGTGAAGCCATCACGCCACAGTATGGCTGCGGTTGGTTAGGTGCGGATTCAGCGGGGCCATAACCCGATTTAGTTTCGATTATAGCTTAGTTTGCACGTGGGTTGCTCGCGGCTTAGTTTGTGCGAGGGATGCTGCTATAAGGAGCGCGCTGTGCGGAGGCAGTCGCTGTAAGGAGCGCACTGCATGAAGGCAGTCACCGTAAGGAGTGCGCTGCATGGAGGTAGTCGCTGTAAGAGCGCACTGCCCGGAGGCAGTTGCTGTAAGGAGCGCGCTGCACAGAGGCAGGAGCGCGCTGCACGTAGGCAGTTGCTGTAAGGAGCGCTCTGCCCGGAGGCAGTTGCTTTAAGGAGCGCGCTGCCCGGAGGCAGTTGCTGTAAGGAGCGCGCTGCCCAGAGGCAATTGTTGTAAGGAGCGCGCTGCACAGAGGCAGATGTTGTAAGGAGCGCGCTGCACGGAGGCAGTTGCTGTAAGGAGCGCGCTGCCCGGATGCAGTTGCTGTAAGGAGCGCGCTGCACGGAGGCAGTTGTTGTAAGGAGAGCGCTGCCCGGAGGCAGTTGCTGTAAGGAGCTCGCTGCACGGAAGCAGTTGCTGTAAGGAGCGCGCTTCCCAGAGGCAGTTGCTGTAAGGAGCGCGCTGCCCGGAGGCAGTTGCTGTAAGGAGCGCATTGCACGAAGGCAGTTGCTGTAAGGAGCGCTCTGCCCGGAGGCAGTTGCTGTAAGGAGCAGGCTGCCCGGAGGCAATTGCTGTAAGGAGCGCGCTACCCGGAAGCAGTTGCTGTAAGGAGCGTGCTGCATGGAGGCAGTTGCTGTAAGGATGTAAATAGACGCAAACGTAGTTGCATTTCAAATCACGTGGACGATGCTTGTCATCAATAGTCCTGAAATGAGAAAAAATGGGTAGAGCCCTGCTGATAGGCACGAAGCCCCCTCTTGGGTTGGTCGACTTAGGGATTGCCCCCCAGTTCTTCCTAGCGAGCATCTGGATAATTTCCTGTCAGCGGACTTGGTGCTTATCCCCGTAAGAATTTCCCCAGGAGGCCTTGTCCGACGAGACACTCGATTTCCTCTTTATGCTTTGAGCAATCTTCTGTGTCATGTCCTCGTCCTTGGTGGAACTCGCAGTACTTTGTCTTGTTTCCCGCATTTTTAGCGAGGGGTCTGGGCTTGCGGAGCACCTCGTTGCCTTGAATTACATGAAATACATTTGTCCTGTAGGTGTTGAGGGGTGTGTAATCCCGGGGAGGCTCATCTCTCTGAGGGTCACGTCGGCGTTGCCCGTTCTGACGCTCTTCTCAGAACCTTCCTTCATGGTGTTGAGGGGTCGGCTCCTCTCTTTTTCGCTTCTGGTTGTCGTCGAACTGTTGACGATGAGATTCAATAGCCTCATTGGCTGTAATCTGCTCCTCTACGCGGTGTATGAAGTCGGGGTAGCTAGAGACGGTTTCCCTCATTAATGTTAAATAGAAGCTGTCAGGACGGAGACCCCCAAGGAACACTCCTCTAAGCAGATCTAGGCCCACGCCTGGGATTTGGCAAGCTTCTGCGGAGAACCTGCGGAAGAAGTTCTTCAAAGACTCCTCTTCGCTTTGGCGGATACTTGATAAGTGGGAAGGGTCGCGGATGATCCTCCGATTTGCTATAAAATGATCTGTAAATTGTCTCGTTAGCTCTATGAAGTTGGCGATAGAGCCCACCCTCAAGGAGTGAAACCATGTGCGGGCCTGCCTCTTGAGAGTGGCTGGAAACACTTGGCAGAGTAACTGATCAGGTGCGCTGTAGATCCTCATAAAGATAGTGAAGTGGTTGACATATTCCAACGGGTCGTCAGTTCCATCGAAAGTTTTGATATCAGGCAGTTTGAAACCATAAGGAATGGGATGAGCCAGGATTTGTGGTGCGAGGGGGAGCCTTGGCAGAGTGGCCGACAAGTATGAATATCATGTCGGCTGGCTTGTCTATATTCTTCTGTGATCATCTACCGAATTTCTTCCCGAGTAAACCTCTCGAGTGGGGGAAGTTAGGCCTCGTCTCCCCAGTTGTGTCGGTGCCGCCCAGTTTTAGCTTTGGCAGCCGGGTGAGTGGGGATATCAGCGCCAAAGTATTCTTTAGGTGCCTCTTGTGTTGGAGCTTCTTGCGCCCTGTCATGATTTGTCAGTTGCGAGTTGACTGGTGTTTGAGGGGGAGCAGGAGGCGTTCCCAGATTCCTGAGCAGAACAAGCATTTCAGTTTGCTGCTCCTCTATTTGTTGAACTCGCCCCTCGAGGGCGGTGATAGGCGGGAAAGCGGCCTCTGCGATCAATGGCACGTCTACCAGAGAGTGGGAACGTGCTAGTTTAATGTGTCCTTCTGGGACAGATCCTTCAGGAGCGCGGGTGCTTCTTTTCGCCATTGAAGCGGAGCTTGGATGTTGTAAGGAGAGAGGTCTTGGCTTCTGAAGGATGTTGAGAATCGCTTTCCCACAGACGGCGCCAAACTGTTGCGGTTCGCTCAATGCCCTCGGTAGACCGGTTCTGGATCGGTCCGTCTTAGCCCCGGGCAATCGAGTACGCACACAGTCAAAGTAGAAACAGAGAGATTGTACACACACAACTTTAGCGTGGAAAACCCCGGAAAGGGGAAAAAAATCACGTGGTCGGGTCTGTGCCAGCCAAGATCCACTATTTGCCTCTGTTATAGTATTCTTGTAAAGAGAATGTGAGGGCGACAGACCACGCCTCGTTACAAATACTGGGGGGGTTGAGAGAGCTCTCCTTGGGCGACAAGCCACCTCTTAGGAGTTCGTGCACTTTGTCGCGTGTCTTTCTTGAGTGCTTGCTCTTCTGGCTTGCGCTCTGCAAGATGTCTGCACTTTATCCCCCAGACTGAGGAGGGTTGCCTTCACTGGCACTTCATTTTCTTCCTTCTCTGGGCGGCGCTCGCAGGAGAACCTGCCAAGTTAGTGAGTGAAAGAGGAACGGAGGGGGAAAGTAGAGAGAGAAGCTCTGAGGAGTAGTAGGATTGAAGAGAGAGAAAGCGAAGGAGAGAATGAAGTCGGATCCCCTGAAATGAACTATCAGGGGTGCTTATATAGGGTTTCCGAGGTGGTTAGAGTGGTTATAGTGGTTAATCGCCGATCAGAGGGTCGTGATCGCTTGTGGTGATCAGAGGGCCGTAATGGCCTGCAACGATCGGACGGTGGAGAGAAGGCCGGTCCACGACGGTGGTCGAAGGAGGCATGCCGGCCGCACGAAGGGGGCCGGCCGAGGCCGCCGACCGCAAGGGGGCGACCGGCCGCGGCCGCCGGCCGTACGGAGGGGGCCGGTCGGGGCCGCCGACCGCAAGGGGGCGGCCGGCCTCGGGCGACCGGCCGCGGCCGCCGGCCGTACGGGGGCGGCCAGCCAAGGCCTCCGACCACAAAGGGAGGCGGCCGGCCGCGGCCGCCGGCCGTACGGGAGCGGTCGGCCCCGGGCTGGTCGCTCAAGGCCGCCAGCCACGAAGGGAGGCGGCCGGCCGCGGGAGGTCGCCTGCGGCCGCCGGCCGCAAGGGGGGTGGCGACCGGCCATGGGTGGCCGGCCGCCGACCGCCCGTAAAGGCGGCGGCGGCGGTTGCGATTTGCCGCGCGGTGGTTACGCGATCCGGTGCGCGGAAGTTACGATCCGGTGTGCGAGAGTTACGATCCGGTGCGCGAGAGTTAACATAATTTTCTATAAATTAGGGGATACCCATCTATTTTGAAATTCAAAACAATAATAAATAAAATACTCAATTAAAAATTGTAAATAAATTATTTTATTAATAAAAAAAAGATAGGAGATAGTTCAACCCCTACAATACAAACTAATAATGTATGTCTAAATAAATTGAATATATAAAAAATATCTATAATAAGAAAAATCTATAGATATTTATTCTTTAGATAGCATCTAGTGAACATTTTATGCTAAGGAGCCATTATCGTTACTGCCATATACAATAGCAACTTTAAAACCAGCATTTTGAGCGGTTCTATCAAGAGCCATTGAGCACACTCTGCCACAATGTTTTAAGCTTTTTCACAAGAAACTTATGAATGAGCGGTGGTCAGAATTGGGCTTGATCTCTTTTTTTTTTCTTTTCCGATTTTTTTGCCAGTCGTGGGAGCCCTAAGTGACCCACAAAAAGGCTAATTAATTGCATCAAAGAATAAAATGAGAAATCTAAAAGTATATCATGCCTGGTATAATGACAGGCTCAAAAAAATTTGTAATTAGTCATAAATATAGAATAAGGGTGTGTTTGGCAGGGCTGATCCACCGTGATCGGGCGGAAAGCACCACAGGCCGAGGCCATGGGTGGACCTATCATAGGCCCGGTGTGGACGGCCGCCTACACTGAAATAATTTTTTTTTGCAAGTAGTATTTGCCATGATTTTTAACCGTGGCAAATACTATAATTGTATTTGTTGCGGTTATAAACCATTGCAAATACTCCTGAATCAAATAAATAAGCTGTATTCCTCATTTGTCCTCGACCGGCCAACCCTAGGTTATGTCTTATTCTCAGCTTGTTTGGTGATATTTGATGGATTTCAGTTTTATTTTCATTTTTGCCATAATAATTTCAGTTTTATTGGCTTGATTTCTTTTCCTTGCCTAGTAATTTTAGTTCCCTTGTCTTCCCTTTCTTCTCCCTGTCCTACAAATATCAGTTTTCTTGTATTGATTTCAATATGTTTTATTAGCATGCTCATGCACAATGTGAAAAAACTGATCTAACATGTCAACGTAACGTAGACTGGTGTGCAATCTGCATTCTTTTTTCATGTTAAAGAACATATCTGCTATAAGCATTCATATATTCATATTTATTATTGAAAATTGCAGGATTTTATATTCAAAATCATACTAGCCTACTAGCATTCATTTCGCTGAAATTGCTATAACTCGCTTTTTTTCATGTCGAGACTGTAGAATCCATTCGGGTATAGCATGATATTACTTATTTTATTGCACGCCCCACTAAAAGATCTCGCTAGATCCGCCCATGGCTGCGGCCCCACACTATTTGGTAGGGTTGCGATCGGGCGGCGGACCCTGTAAAATTTAACAGAAGTGGGAAAAGGTCACAGGAACACTCAACCAAATCAAACTCAAGTAAAACCAACACAACTAAAGGAAAGAGAAACTTGTATAAACTATCTTCTTTACAACACGAGATATACATTGTGAGACATGATTTGCCAGTGCACCCGATGGAAACAAAAAACAACAAGCAAGAGTAAACTGGGCTGACTGCTAACAGAAACCGCCAAACCGCCGATCCGCAGAATGGTGTTCGCTAAAGCCGTCAAGTCGCCAAACTGCAACTTAACCGCGCGGACACCCCATTATTAAAAGCTGAAGATTTTATTCGCAACTGCAAGCTGCCTAACCGTAAGGTCGCTTAACCGCCAGAAACCGCGAACAAGATGCTGCTCGAACATAACAGAGTCAAACCGTTAGAGGCGGATTGACTTATTGAACTGGGCAAAATTTTGTAATTGAGAGACTGCCTAGCAGCAAGCTGTGACCTACTGCAACCCGCTAACTGCTATCTGCAAGCTGCACCGAAACCTAACTAAAGTCAGAACCAAGTCCTTGGTTGATCAGTGGTAGCCGCACAGTCTACAATACAACAAAAATACTTGGTTACTCTCTAAGCCGCGCGGATACGAAGATCTGGCCGCAAGTTTTAGCCCAAGCTTCAAGCTTACTGTTCATGTTAATATATGATGAGCTGAGGACTCCTATTTATAGGTGTGAGGAGGAGTGTCATCACCACCCATAGTGATTGGATAACCTCTCATCATCATGCGACTAGCCGCACTTGGTTGCACCTGAGTTCGAATACAAAACCAGACCGCAGAGACAACCTGAAGTCGCTGTAGACTCCATATCCAGTCCGCACAAAGCATATAGACTCGACGAATAAGGAACAACTGAACTTTAAACAAACCGTGACCAAGTCCAAACCTCCAGCGGTCTCTGGCGAACTCAACATAGACATATTCCGCAACCCGCGAGCTAAACGCCAGGCGGACTCCGCAATCCATGACTCAACATCCAGACCGCGCACCCAGCGATCTCCACAATCCCCAACTAACCGTGCCACCTGAGAAAAGACCAAGGCACAACCATGCTGATCTAGACGTTCTTTAAATGAGCCCGCAACACGCCTGAATCGACAAACTCCAAACGAGTCCGCAACGTGCCGGACTCGGCGAACTCTAGATGAGTCCGTAATATCTGCGGATTGACTCCTTTATCCGCATGGTTTCAACTTGAGCTGATAGTCTGTAGAAGATCGACATCCCGCCAAATGCTATCTGCCAGTCCCTAGCGGACTCTGCGAATAGTACGGTTTACCCAATCAGACCACCCACTATTCTATTCTCACTTCAATAATTTTAACACTCCCCTTGAAGTGAGAAGAGAAAACCAGCCCAAGCAAACCTCACAACCATACAAACGGTCCCTTTGATAACGGCTCCGTAAAGATATTTGTGACATTGTGCTTGCTCCACACATGTTCAACCAGAGATCCCTCCAACACCTTCTCTCGAAAGAAATGATGCTCGATCTCGATGTGCTTGGTCCGCGCGTGATAAACTGGATTTTTAACAAGTTTGAGAGCACTCTCATTATCATCGCACAGCAGAGTAGGACCTCACACCTTTTTATAACTATCCTCCATTAGCCTCGTAAGCCAGAGGGCTTCCTGAGCTGCCAAGGCTGAAGTCATGTACTCTTCTTCCATAGTGGAGATAGATACAGAATCCTACTTCTTGTCGCACCATGAAATGTCTACTGATCCGCATATGAAAACTTACCTAGAAGTTGATGTTGGGTATTGTATCCACAATAACCTAGATTTGTATGAAGTCACCCTCGTACTAAGATGAATTAAGTTTGTATTTGATATTCTTTTAAAGTTGAGTGCTTGCAGGTTATAATTGCCAAGTATAGACCAATGTCAGTCTACAATAAGTCACCAAACACAAGACCATACAATGTAATCCCCCATTGTGTGATCCATGGTATTGACTCATGTGTAGCCTCTCTATTGAGACTGAAAGACTTATTTCAAGAGCCTAAACACCTATAGGGGGGTGAATAGGTTCCAATTTTCTTTTATAATTCAGGCAATTTAACTAGTATTAACACAACACAGAACATATAATTCTCAGTACATAAATCACAGCACAACAAACACCAGATTTATAGTGGTTTTCCAAGGCATGGGTACATCCACTTCCCCCTTCGCCTATCCAGTAGAGAACTGTATTCATCCCAACTCCCTTCAACTTTCTCAAATCCAAGATCTTACAACTCAGAACCAGATGAGTTCCTACACCTTAGACTTACACAAGTCCTACCTCAGATCCTTCCCCAAGAATCCTACCTCAGGCCTAAGCCATACCTCAGCCTTTATCACTATGCTTATAACTCAGACTTTCACAAGTCCTACACCTCAGGCTTTCAGCCCTATCTCAGCCTTTATAATAATAGGCTTACAACTCAGATCTAACAAAAGAAACTACAAGTAATTGAGTATTTAAAAGATACAGAAATATCACCAGATAGATCTCTCTATAGGTGTGAGCTTCTTGATCAGTTCTTGAATAAACTGAATCTTCAGATCCAACTTGACTTAGCTGTTTCAAAGCTTCTTGATAGAACAAAATAAGGTTGAACTTTACTTGATGTAGAAGTTGATCTCCTGTCAGCTCCTTCCTTGAATTCAGAATAAGATCTGAATCTTCTCTGCAGACTGTTCAGAATCTGCCTTCTTAAGGGTCTCCCCTTTTCTTGTTGTTGAATTCTCTTTTTGGATGATTCACTTTTTTTATCTCTGTATCGGTTTTTTTTAGTTGTCAAGGATCAGTGTTGGGTACATTGGAAAATGTGTACCTGATTTGAAGAAGCCCAACCTAGCTCAATGATATACATCAAGGTGTATTTGATGTTTCTTTTTAGTTGACATGTGCAGGTGAAGGATTGATAAAGTATGCAGTAAAATTCTAAGTCCAAGTGTCGACACAGAGGAAGTAGTGTCGATACATAGAAGAAAATTGTCGACACATCACTGGGAAAAAGTGTCGACACAGAAGAAGTAAGTCGACACAACACTGGGAAGCAGTGTCGACACATAGTAGTTAGTCTACAACTACACTGGGAAAAAGTGTCGACACAGAAGAAGTAAGTCGACACAACACTGGGAAGCAGTGTCGACACATAGCAGTTAGTCTACAACTACACTGGGAAAAAGTGTCGACACAGAAGAAGTAAGTCGACACAACACTGGGAAGCAGTGTCGACACATAGCAGTTAGTCTACAACTACACTGGGAAAAAGTGTCGACACAGAAAAAGTAAGTCGACACAACACTGGGAAGCAGTGTCGACACATAGCAGTTAGTCTACAACTACACTGGGAAAAAGTGTCGACACAGAAGAAGTAAGTCGACACAACACTGGGAAGCAGTGTCGACACATAGCAGTTAGTCTACAACTACACTGGGAAAAAGTGTCGACACAGAAGAAGTAAGTCGACACAACACTGGGAAGCAGTGTCGACACATAGCAGTTAGTCTACAACTACACTGGGAAAAAGTGTCGACACAGAAAAAGTAAGTCGACACAACACTGGGAAGCAGTGTCGACACATAGCAGTTAGTCTACAACTACACTGGGAAAAAGTGTCGACACAGAAGAAGTAAGTCGACACTTACTAAGTTATGATTCTACAACAACTGTGTCGACACACAGGACTTGTGTCGACACACTGAAGAGTCAAGACCAAGTTATTTTCAGAAGGAGCTGTGTCGACTCAAAGGCAACTTAGTCGACATCACTGAAGACTGTGTCGACACCAAAGTCAATTGTGTCGACACAAATAAACAGATGGTCTCGACACTTTCTGACAGACTGTCTCGACAACTTATGGTTCAAGACTAAGGCACAGGACTTGTTTGGAGACTTGATAGCTGAGGATTGCCACCAGTTAACTGAAGATGTCAGACTTGTCAGAAAACGGTTAGAAACCGGATCAGCCGGTTACCATGAAGAAAGTCTATAAATAGACAGATTCAGAAGGAGAAAGCAACTGTTGGAAAACATTGTTGAGAATCAAAAAGTTGAGAAAGATTACGATCCAATTCATTTCAAGAAAGTGCTAGGCACTTAAGAAGATCTTCTCCGGGAGATCTAAGAAGACTATCTAAGGATAGATCAAAGAAGAGTTCTAATCAGAATTCAGAAGAATCATTCAAAGTGCTGGATAGAGAGAGATCAAGCCAGAATTTGAAGAAGAAGAAAGAAACCACCAGTGGATTCTCAAGAAGCTGTTTGGAAATCAACTCAGCTAAGTTCTTATTCAAGAAGCTTTGAAGAAAGCTCAGATACAGTTGATTTCATCAGCTGATCAAGAATTGTCTTGGCCTTTTCTCTCTCAATTTTAGGCAAGACAGTTAGATAATATTTTCCATATTTCTGTAGGATCTGTTTACACAGATCTGAGTTGTAAGCCTATGTTATAAAGGCTGAGTGTAGGAGTGTTGAACTCTGAGTGGTAGGGCTGTTTGCCTGAGTGTAGGAGAAGGATCTTCTCTGAGTTGTAGGCCTTGGGGCAAGGCTGAGGTAAGGCTGTTGTGCCTGAGTTGTAGGATCTATTGATCTGAGATTAGTGGAAGTTTGGCCAAATCTAGCATACTGCTAGATAGGTGAAGGGGGAAAGTGGATGTACCCAGACCTTGGGGAACCACTATAAAATATTGTGCAATCTGTGATGTTTTATTTTTTCTGTGATTGCTGTGATTCTTTTGTCAGTCATTGAATTGAATACTGCCTAGAAGTTTTTATAAATAAGCAGAACCTATTCACCCCCCCCTCTAGGTGTCTAGGCTGTCTTGAAAGTTAAACTATCAATCAGTCCTTTATATAGAGTTTTCTCATGATTACCGGCTGATCCGGTTTGTAACAACCTTCTGACAGTTCTGACACAGGTGTCAGACCTGTTGGTTATGACAGCTGTCGAGTCACTAGTCATGACAGTTGATTCCTCAAAGACTTTACAACTCAGCATGAACCACTCAGCAAACTGCTTCATATGTGTCGACACAAATAGACTAAGTGTCGACACAAGTCTTGATGATGTCGACACAACACTCCATGTGTTGATATAGTCATTCTTCTGCTACTCGACACATCTTCTATTTTTATATGTCGACACAAGTCCTGTGTGTCGACACAACTACTCTTGGTCTCGACATAACTGCTGCAGATAGATGGCGTTGAGTGTATGTCTAGCTGTAGTTGAGTGTGTGTCGACACAAGTCTTGTTTGTCGACATAACTGCTTCTGGTCTTGATATAGCTGATGCAGACAAATGGCATTGAGTGTATGTCTAGCTGTTATTGAGTGTGTGCCGACGCAAGTCCTGTGTGTTGACACAAGCCTTCAGACCCAGTATAGCTGTTGTTGTAAGATGGCGTTGAGTGTGTGTTGACACAAGTCCTGTGTGTCGACACAAACCTTCTTCAGGTGTCGACACAATTCCTAAGTGTCGACACATGCCTTTCTTCTGGTGTCGACATAACTCCTAGATGTCGACACAGCTTCTGCTTTAGGTGTCGACACATTTCCTGCCTTAGGTGTCAACACAATTCTGGATGTCGACACAACTTCTTCTTTAGGTGTTGACACAATGCCTGAGTGTCGACACAGCTTTGCTTCTAGTATCTACACAACTTCTGGGTGTCGACACAATTCTTCACAAGTATCGACACTTGTACTTAGAGAATTTATTTGCAAACCTTAACCTGCACAATGAAACTCAAACGTCCATCAAATACAAATTGATGTATATCATTGAGTAAGATGAGGCTTCTCCAAATTTGGTACATATTTTTCAGTGTACCCAACAATCTCCACCTATTTGGAAAAGTCATAACCCTTAGTCAAAGATATACATCACTCATAATAAAACACATAAAAATAGATGTGCATACATTTCAGTTCAAGATAACATACAAACAATGTAAACAAATAAAATCAATAGTGAAGCTGATTTTATTAATTAATCAGACAATTCTGGGTTTACATGTTTTTCCTTAGAACAAAAGCAAAAAGTTACATTGTTCTATACATAAGCCTATCTATCCTATGATTGACTAGGCTCCTTAATTACAATGCCTTTTCCAGATTTAATCTTTGCCTGCACAGTAGGTTCTGTATCATCAGCAGGTTGCTTCCCTTTGAAATCCTTTTTCTTCTGTTCTTCAGTCTTTATCCTTTACCTTTTAAAATAATGAAAGAGCTTGGGGAAGTACCTGCTAGGCTCCAGAGCATTAGCAGTTAACTTCCCAGCTTTTGCACTCCTTCTGAACTGAAGAATGGTTTCTTGCCTGGCTTGATATTTGTTCCATTCTTGCTCAGAATATCATTTACCCCTATCATGGGTTTTATCATTTACAGCCTTCCAGACATTCAAAATAATATTCCTGGAAGTAGGGCTCCATTGCTCAAAATCTTGTTTCAACTCAGCCTGTTCTCTGAACCTTTTCTTGGATAATTATGTCTCCTTTTGAGCTTGCTTGACAGCCTCTGACATTTCTACTTTTTTAATAATCACCTTTGATGCCTCCTGTGAAGGACTGTACATTGTCTGCACTTCTTGTTGAACCATATCAAAGTCAGAAGGAGGGTAAATAACCTGTGCAACTTCAGGCTGATCTCCTTCAATATAAGCAGGTTGCACTCTAGACTCAGCAATATTTTCATCATCACATAAAGGAGGAAATCCAAGTGTAGCTCTAATGGTATTAGAGACCCATTTGGCATGATCAGAGCCAGCTTTGACTAATAATCTCTCCCCCTTTATGACTTCTCTAGTTATATGATCCCTCAGATCATTCTTTTAAAATCTTATCTGATCAGCTAGATATTCTGTACCTTCTTTGTAATAGTGTTTGAACTTCGTCAGGGTATCGGAAATTGTCTTTTGAGAGGCTCCAATGGCTGTTTGGACAACAGTTAGATCTTCTTGTATTTGCTTTGAGATTGCAGTTTTCAAATCTGTGGAAATAATGCCCAGCTTTTTGAGAATTTCTTTATGGGAGTCTTTAAGATTTTCATTGGACCTGAATTGATTTTCTAAAACATATCCTTGCTTGATGACAATTTCCTCAATCTCAGTCTTTATAAGCTGTTGTTGCTCAGCCAAATATACTACACCATTGCCTTTCTTATGGAAGCAATCTGTCATCTCTTTCTTATGCAGATTGACTTCAAATCTGATTGATTTAATGTCTTGTGCTAGCTGGAACTGCATGTCTTTATTTGACTCATCCACAGATTTTTCTAAAGACTGCCTTTGTTCATCCAATTTAACTTGCAATTGGACCAGTAATGAACTGAAGTCCATGCTTGAAGTAGATGGTTGAGTGACTGATTGCAAGGCTTTCTTATAGCCTGAGCTCCTTTTCTTAATTGTAACTATCTTCCTCTTCTTAGCCATAAAGGCTTCCTCATAATCAGAGGGTTGTGATGAGCTTTCTATATAAACAGTTTCCTTTTTAGATGGGGCATTTAGTAGCTCCTCCCCCTCAGTCCCTGGCAGTTCCTTTTTTATCTGTGATTGCTCCCCCTCAGTTCTTGCAGCTGGTAAATCAGAAAATAGCTCTTCCATAGTGAACTCTTGCTGCATCTGTACAGGAGGAACAAGATTAGTTTGGAAAACAAAAGGTTCTCCCTGGACATCTAGATCTTTGTCCAGGGACCTCTCTAGAAAGGAGATACTTACTTGCTCATCCTGAGCAACATCTTTCAACTGCACATCTTGTGCCTCTTCATCCACATTTAGCTGTGCTTCTTTATTGATATCTGATACAATATCCATTACTGTATTAGCTGCAAACTCACTCTCTAGAATAACTACATCAATTGCTCCCCCTTGAGCAGGAAGCTCAGAAAGTATAGTATCTTGTGTTGCTGGTGCAGGACTTTCTCCCCCTGGAGTAGGGACTATCTGTTGCTCTGGGAGCACACTGCTCTCTACTTGATCTTGAGCATATTTTTGTTGCCTATCTTTATCTGAACTGAAGACCACTTCCTCTTCAGAATCACTAGAGGATTCTGTTTGCTGAACAACTTCCTTCTTCTTTTCTTTCTTCGTTTATGTTTGTGGAGTAGAAACCTCCTTGGTTAATAATTTATCCCACCTAGATAGAATTCTGGTGTCCATTCTCCTCATATGGTTGATTTTTGTTCCTAGAAGTTGGCTCATTACATCTGGTATTGCTGAAGATAAACATAAACTCAGAATCCTTCCCAGATTTGGTTTCTTTATACCTTCTTGTATTTTGTCAAAGACTATTGATGTCCATTCTTGTACAACCTCGTGTTCGCCGAAGGGACTCAGTCAAGCGGGCGGTTCACCCTCGGCCCACACATCTAAGGGTTGCCGAAGAAGGCCAGCCCGGCCCACACCCCCCAAGTAGGCCAGCCCTACCCTCCTCTCTTAGGTGGGTCGGCCCGCGCCCGCCTAGGCGAGCCACCTTCTGACCCGCACCTTCCCAGGCGGGTCAGCCTCTAGCCCGCGCCTATTTTGGCGGGTCAGTCCTGCCCGCCTCTCCTAGGAGGGCCACCTTCTGACTTGCCCCTCTCAAGAGAGCCAGCCCCGGCCCGTGCCTCCCGCCGAGTAGAGGCGTTGAAGGGTTACTCGCCCAGTCCCCAGTGGGGGGGGGGGGTTTCTTACCGTTTTGCCCCGTTGGCCTGCCCCTAGCCAGTCAAAACAACAGAGTCTCACTGTTGGCAGACCTAGGTGGGCTGCATATAGCTATTTAGAACAGCGGAGTTTGGCTATTGGCAGACCATCTCGGGGAGTTTTCAATAATTTCAATACAACAGAGGTTAGTTATTAGCAGATCACCTTCAGAATCCTATAAATAGGACCCAAGGGGTACCTCAGAAAGGCATGCTTACTGATCTTCCAGTCTTCCAGCGCTTTCTGAGGTACCTTAGCCCGGCACTTGGCTAAGGAGGGGAAGCGCTCAGTGATCTTCCGGGTGTGTGGTGGGACCTCCACGTCGGGCCCTTGGTCTAGTCCTTTGCTCTCTTTCCCTTGTCATTTTCTTACAGGAGCGAAGTAGGTGCGCGACCATCCCTTCCCCAAGGGTGAACTCCACAAGAGACCGATTCTCGGTTTCAACAATTCTTTTTTTAGCCTGAAAATTATTCTTGTCATTAGATGGAACATAGAGGCTGAAATTCTATCATGTCCACCTGTTTTACATAAAATCACTTTGCCTACAATTTCAGACAGGAACTTCCCTTGTGAATTCATCTATTTCCTGGCGATGGATGATCCAACCTTGGTATTAGGGTTTAGCATGCACCAGCTTAAAACATCTTTTGTTATTGATGGAATGATGCCATTTAGGAAGTTGAAGAAATTTCTTAATCGTCTTCAGTGTAATTTTCACTCGAGAATCTTGTACTGTGGCTTTGATATTCTTCCCGTCTATATCCATAGTGGTTGATGAATAAAATTCCATGACTTCCTTCTTCCAGATCTTAGTTGGTTCTGAGACCAAGAATTCCAAACTATTTTCTGAAATTAGGGTAATTACACCCTGGATTTCTTGCGACGTTGTCGTGAATCCACCACGAACCAGCTCATAACCTTCATTCACTTTGTCGTCCTGATGTGGCACCATTGTCGGGAGAGAGAGAGATGGAAGTGAAAAGAAGAGAGGGTCTTTGTCGAAATAAGGTGCAGAGCTAAGAATTTGGAGAGCATAGTCGAACAGATTTTGGCTTCAACTATTTATAGTCTTGGTGTAAAGAGGAGTTCAAAAGATGTGCCTTAGTAATAATACTAGGTCTCGACAAAACTTAGGTTTAGTCGACACGTCTATGTGTCGACATACTTATATCAGTGTCGATATGGACTGGTTATGTCTCGACATAGAGTGTCGACTTTGATTTTTGTGTGTCGACACAAAAATCAGCTAACTTAAAGTCTCGACTGAGTTGTGTCGACACCTATTCTTCCGTTGACACAGATACTATTTCTGTATCGACACATCCGTTTTTTTGTCGACACAACATACTGAGTGTGTCGACACAAAGTCTGCTTGTGTCGACACAAACTTTATACTTAGACAAATTTCCAGAGAGATTTTGTACTGACATATTCTACTTAGGAATGTTTGTGCTGACCTATTCTAGGTTCAACATACCTAATTCATTTTTAAAATAATTGAATTTAGTTTCATCCAAAGGTTTTGTAAAAATATCAGCAATTTGATTATTTTTGTTTACAAATTCTAGACTAATATCTTCCTTCTCTACATGTTCTCTAATGAAATGAAACTTAATTTCTATATGCTTGGTTCTACTGTGTGATACAGGATTCTTAGCAATAGAAATAACACTAGTTGAATCACAAAACAGTGGAATTCTACTTACCTTGATGTCATAATCTTCAAGTTAGTGCTTTATCCAAAATAATTGTGCACAGCAATTTCCTGCAGCTACATATTAAGACTCAGCTATTGATATAACTACACTGGTCTGCTTCTTATTGCACCAAACCAGCCTTCCACCTAGGAATTGACAGGTTCCCGTAGTACTCTTCCTATCTTCTTTGTATCCTTCAAAGTATGCATCTGAGAAACCTGTTAGTATGAAATCTCTATTCTTAGGGTACCAAAGACCTAGATTAGGTGTGCCCTTAAGATATCTCAAAATTCTCTTAACTGCAGTATAATGAGATTCCTTTGAGTAAGCTTGGTACCTAGCACAGACACATGTAGCATACATGATGTCTGGTCTACTAGCAGTCAAGTAGAGTAGGGAGCCAATTATCCCTCTATACAAAGACTCATCAACAGGTTTCCCTGTCTCATTTTTGCCTATAAGCATACTTGTTCCCATTTGAGTTTTCATGGTGGAGGCTGAGTCCATACCATATTTCTTAATCAACTCCTTGGTGAACTTAGACTGGGATATGGACAATCCATCATCAGTCTGTCTTACTTGAAGTCCCAAGAAGAACTTCAGCTCACCCATACTGCTCATCTCAACTTCCCTTGCATAAGTTTGGCAAACTTTCTACAAAGGTTGTTTTCAGTAGATCCAAAGATAATGTCATCAACATATATCTGGACTAGGATTATCTTGCCTTTAGATTCCCTAAATAATAAAATTTTGTCTATCTTTCCTCTAGAGAATTTATTCTCAATAAAAAAAGAAGACAAAGTTTCATACCAAGCCCTAGGGGCTTGTTTCAAACCATATAGAGCTTTCCTAAGCCTATATACATAATCAGGATAATGAGAATCTACAAAACCTGAGGGTTGTTCAACATAGACTTCCTCTTTTAAGTCACCATTAAGAAACGCTAACTTTACATCCATCTGATATACCTTGAACCCTTGATAGGCAACATAGGCCAAGAATAACCTTATAGCCTCTAGCCTTGCCACTGGGGCAAAGGTTTGATCAAAGTCAATCCCTTCCGCTTGCATGTAGCCTTTTGCTACCAGTCTAGCCTTGTTCTTGATTATAGTGCCATTCTCATCAAGTTTGTTTCTGTAGATCCACTTGATTCCTATAATGTTGTGATCCTTTGGTTTAGGAACTAGTTCCCAGACTTTACATCTCCTGAATTGATTCAGCTCTTCTTGCATAGCATCAATATAGTTTGTGTCTAACATGGCTTCTTCAAACTTCCTGGGTTCTATCTGTGACAAGAAACTTAAACATAAAACTGTGTTCATGTTCTTACTCCTCGTTAGAATACCTGGACTTGCATCACTAATGATTTGGTGAGCTGGAAGATCCTTCAGGTGTCTTCAAGCTGGAGGAAACCTGTCAATCTCATGGCCTTCTTCATTTTCCTCAACCTGATGCTCCTCATTGTCTTCATCATCCAGTGAGTCTTATTCTCCCCCTGGACAGCATGCATCTTTTTCTTCATCCATCCTAGCAGGAGCTTCATCATTGATGGTCAGCTTGTCCAGCCTGTCTGTTAGACCTGTAGAACTAACTGAAGAACTAGACAATTCACTGTTAATCAATTTAGACTCATCAAATACAACATGAATTGATTCTTCTACAACTTGGGTAGTCAAGTTGTAGATCCTGTATGCCCTACTATTATTATTGTACCCAACAAATATCCCTTCTAGGGATTTGACAGCAAACTTAGTTTGTTAGTGCTTACCATTAATTAGGACATAACACTTGCTACTAAAGATTCTGAAGTATGAAATATTTGGTTTTCTACCTTTCAAAATCTGATAGGGAGTCATTTTATATTTCTTATTGATGGAGGCTTTATTGAGTACATGACATGCAGTATTTACTGCCTTAACCCAGAAGTACTCAGGGAGAGAAGTGTCACTAAGTAGAGTTCTACTTGCCTCAATTAGAGTCATATTCTTTCTTTCAGCAACACCATTTTACTGGGGTATTCTAGGTGAGGAGAACTCTGGATAAATCCCAAGTTCTTTACAGAACTTTGTCATACATTCAGACTGAAATTCAGTTCCATGGTCACTTTTGATTTTGACCACTGAATTGTTAAATTCATTCTGAATTTGTCTAACAAAGGTCTGGAAAACAGTAAGAGTTTCAGATTTCTGCCTCAAGAAGAAAACCCATGTGAATCTAGAATAGTCATCCACAATAACTAATGTGTATACTTTCCTACCAAGACTATGAACTGGCATAGGACCAAATAAATCCATATGCAAGAGATATAAACATCGCATTGAATCTTTAGTACCAAGTGTATAGAAATAGGACTTAGTCTATTTGCCCTTTTGGCAAGCTGAATACACACCCTCTTTGATGCACTTGACTTGAGGACCATTCCTCACTAACTCCATGCTGAACAGCTATCCTATTGACTTATAGTTCAGATGAGCTAGCCTCTTGTGCCATTTGACACATAATGAAGCTTTCTCTCCTGCAACTAGATAAATGGGTGAGATGTTAAACTTATAATCTAGGTTAAGACAATATACATTCCCTTTCCTAGTGCCATTCAAAATGATCTCTTGATCACTTGACCTCCTTATTTGGCACTCTCCTTTGAGGAAAGAGATGTCATAACCTAGATCACTAAGTTGACTTGTGCTAATCAGGTTATGTTTTATACCTTTCACATAAGCCACTTTAGTGATAGTAATTGAATCACTAGAAATGTTACCAAATCTTTTGATGATTCCTTTTTCTGATCCACCAAAGATTACTTTGGGTCCATTCTCTATGGGTGCATAGTCTCTCAACATTCTTCTTGTTTCAGTCGTGTATCTGTAACATCCACTATCCAAGTACCATATAGGGGTATGGCCACTTGGATTTACTTGTATCAAATAAAGAATCACTTATCCTTAGAACCCAAATTCCTATTGGGTCCTAGGTCCTTGTTAGTTTGAAATCCTGCAGCTGTTCTGACAGGTAAACTATTCTTGGTTTTAACACTAGTGTTAAACCAGCAATCCATGACTAAGTGGCCCACCTTTCCACAACACCAACACTCAAATCTATTGTACTTTATTTTAGGTACATCCTTCACAACTTTGTTGTCAGCAGTCCTGTTAAGTGTAGGTGCTGGAGCAGCAGACCCCAAGAATTTCTTTTGAACCTGATGGGCTTGCCTATAGAGTGACTTATTGGCATCTGCACCCTTGCCCATGAGATTTCCATACTCACAGTGACCATGAGTAATATCATGATCATACATGTTTGTAGGTTATATCACTTTCCTAAAGAAAATAGGGGGCTTTTTAGCTAGTGGCTGAACTGGGGTCTTACCTTTTCTATGAGAATTGGTGGCCCTAGTTCTTCCCTCAAAACCTAGACCAGTCTTTCCCTTCTGAGAAATAAAATTGTCTATTAAGGGCAAGATAGATTTTGACTTAGAGAATTTACCCACTAACTCTCTTTCTTTCTGGAGTCTTGCCTCCAGATTCTTGATATGATTTTCCTTGAAAGAGATTGTGCCAATCTGAATAACAATTATGTTCTTTAGTTTGGCAACCTCCTTCAGTTTCAAATCTATCAGTTTGGCTGATTCTGATGCAGCCTGCTTAAGAGTTTCAATTTCCTTAGCCTGCTCTTTGACAAGAAACTTGCTCCTTTTCAGAGCTTGCAATAACCCACCATACTCATTTGAAAGTTAGGATAAGATCTACCTTTACTCTAGAGGGGGGTGAATAGAGTATATTTAAATAATTTTCCAGATAAAAAATTATTTGCAGTGGAAGACTTGATTTAAGTATAGGTGTAATTGTGCTAGCAGTATATAAAACTAGGTTAGCAAGAAAACAAAATCACAGCACACAGCAAAGTAAAAACACAACAAACCAGAAGACACAAGAATCTATAGTAGTTCCCCAATCAACCTGGGTACATCCACTCTTCTACCACCCTAGGTAGGAATCCACTGCAGGAATAGTTGATCAGGTGTCCTGGGCACCAATGAGCTTTTGATAAGGTGCTCAAAAACCAAACCAGATTTTTTGATCAGGTGTCTTGCCACCACTGAGTTTTGACAAGGTCTCAGAAACCAATCTCAAAACTTTTGAAGGGAGTTTTGATAAACCCTTTTACAGGAGAGAAAAGTAAAAGAAAAAGAGTTGTTGTTGTTCTTCTCTGTCAACAATCTAGGAGAAGACTAATGGATGATGTTGTCAAAGCTCCCCCTGAGATCTGCAATGTTTAGGAAGAAAAGCTTTGCATAGGGTGATAGGCTTTCAGTAGATCTAGATCTCTAGCAAAGGATGATTTCAACAGTTGCTGAAATGTGGAATGTCTGGAGTCTTTGATGAAGAAGACTTTGAACACTTGAATCAAGAAGATCTTGAAGATGTACAATAGATGAATTCTTTTCTATTGATGATCTCCTTCACAGTATGATTCCTTATGTTCTGTATGAATTCAGTAATCCTGTAGACTTGTGTCTCTTGTGTGTCTATTCCCAGAATTCTTGATTGAAATCACTTGTTTTGTTTTTCAATTACTCTCTGAAGATATACTGAAAATCTGTCTTTGAGATAGCCGTTAATCAGTCATAAATGACTATCTTAAATGAGCTTTGTCTCTAGAGGAAAGTCCTAAGAGGCATTCCATTTATCTTCCTTGAAACTTGCTCCAGATTAGTTGAAATGGCTACAGAATCCTTTGAAATAAATGCTGATAATAACTCAGATTTAATTCCATAACTGTCTAAATTTGAATTCCTTAAAACGTCGATCTCTTCAGAAAAGCGTCGATCTGAGCTCGACTATCGTCGACCTGAGCTCAGAGACTGGATCTAGACTTGAGACAGAAATCGTCAACTTGAGCTCAACTATCGTCGACCTGAGCTCAGAGATTGGATTACTGCTAGAGATATAAATGTCAACCTGAGCTCGAAGATCTTCGAACCGAGTTCGACGACTCGTTGAACTGAGCTCAGAGATAGTCGAACTGAGTTCGACGTTTCGTCGACCTGAGCTCGACGAAAATGTCTTAGTCTTCTGCACTTGAATTCTGATTTTAGAGGGTCTTGGGGGCAGCTTCCAAACCTAAGTTCTAACCCTTAGACTCATTCTAATTGACCTTTAAGACTATACAAGAAGGTCAAAACAATTTCTTAAGAACATAATGATCCTTGCCCAAATTAGTAATAGGGTGTTCCAACAATCTCCCCCTATTTGGGTTAGGATTACTATTTACAAGACAAATAGGAAATAAAAAGCATACAGACAGAAATCAAAAACAAAAACAATAATGCAGAGAGAAGAAATGCAGCATTGCAGAACCACATATAGTATCACAGCAGTCAGTCAGAATTTAGATATATTGTCAGCTTACACATTTACTTCTTTTCATTGCCCTTCTTGAATAAGATTTCTCTATTAGGGTTGAGAGCTTCCTTATTTGATCTCCTGTTATCATCAGCACCTAAAGAAGTTTGAGATTTGGGCCTGGGAACCACAGCCTCTGGGTGCAATTTCATATAGCTTTCTGAGTCAAAGAACTTTCTGGATGAATATCTTTCTAGCTCTTTCTTTCTCTGCTCAGATAAGGTTGAGATGTTTGAGGTGTCTTTCCCTTGTTCTCTTGCTTTCTTAATCTAATCCAAGGATGCTAATTCCTTCATCCTGGCAGTCCAAGAAAGTGGATTATTTTCAGGATCTTCAAAAGGGACTGGAGGTTCATATCTATTCATAGAATCATCAGAAGGAGGAGCTCTTGAAGTAACAGTGTCTTTTAGCTTATAATGGAAAGGACCAGAGGTTGAGTCAATAGTTCCTTATCCTTCCCTTTGATATGGATGTTGTCTTGATTGAACTTTAGAGTATACTCTATAATCTCTTTGAATTCCTCTGTGCTGTACTCTTCTTGATTGATAACCTCTTTGATAATATCCTCTTGGTTGAGATCTGTCTGAAGGTTGAGAAGAGCTTTGTTTTGCAGCAGATCCAAATTGAGAAGCAGAACCTCCACCAGTACTTGCATCTGGAGGAGGAGGAGGAGGATTAAAGTGAGAAGATCCTTTATCATACTTATCAATCTTCCTCGTTTTCTTCATAACCTTGAGCTGTATCTTTGAGTATTGCATCCAGGGTTCTGAGATGGGGCAGTCATGTAGAATATAATAAGGAATATCATTGTCATCTTTGACCTTTTTTGGAGGTACCCTCTTCAATGCCTTGCTTCTAGCTTTCCTCTTCCTTGCAATAGTTGCAGAGGAGTCATCAGAATCAGTTTGGAACTTGTCACTGTCAGAACTCTGAGGATTGTCATATAATTCATCAATCCTTTTAAGGTATTCTTATTATTGTTTTGATTGTTCAACAGAGATAACAGCAGCAACAGTAACCATTGGGGCAGTAGGAGCAGCAGATACAGACACTTCAAAAGCAGAAACTGAAATTGAGATAACAACATCAGAGACAGCAGGTTCTTCAATATGAATAGCAGGCTCATCATCCTTTGTCATTAGTAAGTCAGCAGCACTATCAGAACAAACTACATCAACAGCAGCAAAAGCAATACCCATATCATCAACAGAAATAGTACTTTCCATAGCCTTAAGAGATTTGATATATGCAGAAATCAGGCTGGGCTTATAGTTGGCAATATAAACAATGGTCTTAGTTAGGTCTTCCACTTCCTGAGCTGGTAGATAACTGAAGTGAAGAGTATCAAAATCTGATAACAGTGACCTGAGGTCAATTGTTAGAACTAGTATTGGAGCTGGAACTGTAAACTTTGACAGGAAATCCTCTGATGCAGCAGGCACCATATCTTCTTCATATGGCATCTCCCCCTGCCTAGATTCAGTAGAAACTGGATCAAGGCACCCCATAGAAGAGATTTACTGAGGAGGAGAAAGAGAGGATAGCCTGGCAGATAGCTCCTGGATTGATTTCAGGAGTTGGGCCATGGAGGTCTCCAGCAGGACTATTAGCCTGGGAGCCAACATCCCATATAGCCTATCTGCTAGGGCAGGGAGGTCTACTTGCTCAAGTGGAGCTTGATTAGAGGTAGAGGATAGTGTGGCAGAGATTGGTGGTGAAGGGGCTGCATAAGTTGTAGTAGAAGAGGTAGATGGTATGATGGATGGTTGAGAGATTGGAATGGTGGAGATGGAAGTTATTGGAGTGGATATTGATGGGGAGAAGGATGGTTGTGCAAGAATATCATGTAGAAGTTGTTGGTAGGAGGTAGATGATGATGGAGGCTCAAGAGGTGAGGAGGGGGAATCATCCATGAAGGAATCGTCCATTGGATTGAAAGATGGAATGGATGATGCAATATCCAGGGGTGGATAATAGTATAGTGGATGGAAAAGGTCTACAGAAGTTGCTGGTGGTGGTGAAGGAGTTGAAAGAGGAGAGGAAATTGTGATGGGAGAGGAGGTTGAGGTGGTGATGGTGGAAGAAGGAATGGAGGATGAAACAATGGGTGGGGAAGGTGGAGATGAGGAGGAAGCATGCATCTTTTCTAATGGGGCAGTTGCCTATGGGAGAGTGACTGGAGCAGTCTTTGTGCCTGAGGTTGAGACAACAACAGGAGTTCTGCTTGGCTTGGCAATTTGCCTGTCTCATTTACCAAATAGGGCACAGGTCAGCCTCTTGGAGGCATTGATGTGCATCTCACTGGACACAAGAAACTGTGGGCATCTGTTATGCAAGAACAGCCCTAGGATCCTTCCAAAGTTAACAAAATTTTTGTTCACCTTTTTCTTGATTAGATCAAAGAAAATCTCTCCCCAATTGAGATGTTTCTTATCTACTACAACAGCCATCAAACAGAATTGATACCTAGAAATGGTATCATGAGCAGAGTGCTTGGCTAATAACACTTTTCCCACAACATCAGCTAAGAATCTGTATTCAACTGACAAATTCTTTTTGAGCAGCTTGTTAGAGTTTGCTGCAGAATGACCCATTCTATCAAGCATATTTGCAAACTCTTCTCCAGATAGTTCAACAGAATCATTTCCAGTGCTTAGTTGAAAAACTTCGGTCAGGAGGGCAGGTGTTAGAGATACCTGAGTCCCGACAATAGTACCAACCACAGTATTCTGATCCAAATTGTGAGCCGTGTACACCCATTCTTTGATCTCATCCGCAGCAAGTTTCATCCTTGTGGTCATAATCTGCACCAACTGCTGTTCTTTGAATAAGTAGAGAATGTCTTTGAATATCTAGTCGCTGCCTTCAAATGAGTCCATATCTATGTCGAATCCAGTATCGAATTTCATGGCGGCAAGAACTGCAACTGAAATATCCATTGTTTACCTGCAAAAACGAAACAAACACAACCAAGTGTAGAGAAGTTTGGAAGGAAAGAAAAGTTCTGCAGAGAGTATGAATGTGCAAAAGGAGAACGACGGTCGAAAATGAATTTTATATTAGGGTTCGACGCCAGAAAGGAAAGATCGTTGAACTCCGTTCGACGATCTGGGCTACTAAAGGAATTTGAAGAGTCTTCAATAACGTTGATTTCCGTTCGACGATATTGGAGAGCGCCAAACTCCGTTTGACGATCTCTGACCAGAAGAGAATAACCTAGGGCTATCTGAAAGCGCTGAACTCAGATCAACGCTTTCGGAAAACGTCGATCTCCGTTCGACGATCTTGGGGAAAAACGTCGAGCGCAATTCAGAGATCAGAAACACCCTATAGACACTAGAAAAATCATGTTTTTAACCTAGTCTTGGTCAATTTTAGGGTTTTAAAAATCTTGGATCTTAATTTAAGCTTCCTCCATCTAACATTCCTAACTGATTTAGGAAGAAGGTGTGTTTCTTTTCATCCAAAGGTTTGGTGAAAATATCTCCCATTTGCAAATCAGTTGGGATATAATAAAGTTCAATTTTATTTTTCTCAACATTATCCCTTAAAAAGTGATGCCTAATCTCTATATGTTTTGTCCTACTATGGAGGACTGGATTTTGTGCTATAGAAATAGCACTGGTGTTATCACAAAAGATTTTTGACCTTTTTAAGTTATAACCATAGTCTAGGAGCTGGTTTTGAATCCACAAAATCTGTGAGCAACAACTACCTGCTGCCATGTATTCAGCTTCAGCATTTGAAGTGGACACAGATGTTTGTTTCTTATAGAATTAGGAGACAAGTCTGTCACCAAGGAACTGGCAAGTTCCACTGGTGCTTTTCCTGTCTACTCTACATCTAGCATAATCAGCATCTGAAAATCCAGTTAATTAAAATCCTGAGTCTTTTGGATACCGAAGACCTAGATTTGGATAACTTTTCACATACCTAAGAATCATTTTTACTAATGTTAGGTGTGACTCTCTAGGGCTTACTTGGAATCTAGCACATATGCATGTAGCAAATATTATGTCAGGTCTACTAGCTGTAAGGTACAATAAAGAGCCAATCATTGCTCTATATGTTGTCTGATCAACAGGTTTCTCATGTTAATCAGCATCTAATACATCATTAGTAAGCATAGGTGTTTTCATACATGATGCTTCAGACATACCAAATTTATTAACCAATTCTTTTGCATACTTGGTTTGAGAAATAAATATGCCATCAGCATGTTGTTTGACTTGCAATCCTAAAAATAAGGAAAGCTCACTCATTGTACTCATTTCAAATTTTGAATGCATTAGTTTAGAGAACTTTTTGCACAAATTTGAATAGGTAGATCCAAATATAATATCATCTACATATATTTGCACTAGTAGGATATTGGCCTTATGAGTTCTAATAAAAAGAGTTTGGTCTACTCTACCCCTTATAAAATCATTTTTCAGAAGAAAGCATGATAAGGTCTCATACCATGCTCTAGGAGCTTGCTTAAGACCATATAATGCTTTATGCAATTTAAAAACATGATCAGGATGAGTTGGATAGATGAAACCTTGGGGTTGTCTAATATAGACTTCTTCCTTGATGTCTCCATTGAGAAATACACTCTTTACATCCATCTGATAGACCTTGAATCCTTTGTGAGCTGCATAAGCTAGGAATATTCTTATGGCCTCTAACCTTGCAACTGGTGCAAAGGCCTAGTCATAGTCTATTCCTTCTTCTTGAGAGTATCCTTGTGCAACTAGCCTTGTCTTATTCCTGACAATGATTCCTTGATCATCCAACTTGTTTCTGAACACCCACTTTGTTCCAACAATGGAGTGATCCTTAGGCCTTGGCACTAGCTCCCAGACTTTGTTCCTTTCAAATTGATGCAATTCCTCTTGCATTGCAATGATCCAGTGTGGATCTTATTCTGCATCTTGTATGGATTGAGGTTCAATTTGAGATAGAAAGCAGGTGTGCATCAGGTTTTGGTTGACCTGATTTCTGGTTTGCACACCAGCTGAGATGTCTACAATCACTTGGGGGATTGGATGATCTCTTGATGTTACTAAATCAACAGAGGGTGTTGATTGTTCACCAACCTGTGTTGTTATTTCCTCTTGTGGAACAACAACTGGCTCTTCAAGATGATTCTCACCAGGATGTTGAGTACAAAGATGTTGAGTGTCCTCTTCATCTTCACTGATTTCACCTCTTTGTTGGGTAGGTGACTATGTTGTATCCTTTTCAACAATATATAACCTGTCCAAATTTTCTGAAAGAGAGTGTACCTGCAAAGATTCTATGATAGAAATATTCTTCTCCTTGTAACACATGTTAGTTTCATCAAAAGATACATGTACATATTCTTCAATTTTAAGAGAAGTTTTGTTATACACCCTATAAGCTTTACTGATCATGGAGTATCCCAGAAACACTCCTTCATCAGCTTTAGCTTGAAATTTTGTTATATAGTTCTTGTCATTATTGTGTATGTAACAAATACAACCAAAAATCTTGAAGTAATCTACTTTAGGTTTCTTCCCTTTGAGTAATTCTTAGGGAGTCTTGCCCTTCAGCTTATGTATCAAACTTCTATTCAACACATTGTTTGAAGTGTTCACTGCCTCTGCCCAGAAAGATAGAGGAAGGTGAGCATCTGTCAACAATGTGGTGGTAGATTCAATAAGGGTTCTATTTTTCCTTTCAGCTACCCTATTTTGTTGAGGAGTTCTAGGAGCTAAGAAAGTGTGCCTGATCCCTTCACTCTGATAGAACTCTTGCATAAGAAGAGAATCAAACTCTGTCCCATGATCACTTCTGATCAAGGCAATGTGAGTATTGAACTCAATCTGTATGCATTTGAGAAACTCTGTCAAACACTTAAAGTTATCAGACTTCTTCCTCAGAAAGAACACCCATGTGAATCTAGAGAAGTCATCTACAACCACTAGAGTATAAGATTTCCCTCCTAGGCTTTGTACTGTAATGGGTCCAAAAAGATCCATGTGTAACAGATACAAGATCCTAGGTGAATCACTCTTATTAAGTGACTTGAAACTATTTTTAGTTTGCTTGCCTAATTGACAAGCCCTGCAAATTCCTTCCTTCTTGTAGGGGCCAGAAGGTAGTCCTCTAACAAGGTTATACTTGGAAAGCCTAGTAATGGTTCTAAGGTGTATATGCCCTAATCTCTTATGCCATAGATCATTTGGCTTGCAAACAGAATTGAATAAACAAATATCTATTTTAGTTGAAAGAAAATCTACAAGATAAATGTTACCTTTCCTGTTACCTGTTAACACAGTTGTGTTATCCTCTGATTTGATATTTCTTGAGGATTTGTTGAATGTCACATAGTAGCCTTCATCACATAATTGACTGATGCTGATTAGATTGTGCTTCAGTACTTCCACATAAGCCACCTTCTTGAATATGACTGAGCCAATCTGGACAACACCATATCCTTTTGTTTGTCCAAAGTTTGAATCTCCAAATATGAATTTGGGTCAGAGTTTGGCTTTGAAAGATGTGAGGTTCTCCTTGCTTCCTGTCATGTGCTTTGAGCACCCACTATCCAGATACCATTGTTGGTTCATTGCTGGATAGGTCTTCACCTGCACATAAACAACTTATATGTTTTTGACCCAGTTTACCTTGGGCCTAGGTTAATAACCTTTAAATTCTGAAATAAAAGACATCTCTGGCTGACTCTTATAACCTTCAGGATGATATCCCCTAGGAGGTATTATCCATTCAGTATAAGGGTTAAAGTTTTGGGATGTAGGACCTCTAGGATTGAAGTATGATTTGCCTTTGAAATTTTTTTCAAAACTCTGAGCTCCGTTCGACGATCTCTGAGCTGAGTTCGACGATATTGGGTCAGATCGTCGAGCTCCATTCGAAGATCGATTATACCAGAGTTCAGAGTTCGGTGATCGTCGACCTGAGTTCGACGATTTAGCTTGAGATCGTTGAGCTCTGTTCGACGATCGTCGAGCTCTGTTCGAAGTTTTCCGTTAAACTTTAGTTTTCTTAGGCAGATCAGGGTTCTTCCTAGCCACCTCTACAACACCCTTTCCTTTATCTGAGATAAATTTAATTGGGGTTGTTAATACTATAGGTTGTCTGGATGAAGCACCCAAGCCCAGTGTATTATTAAGTCTAGAGTTCACTGTGCTTGTGATGTCCATCAGTCTGATGCTTCTCCCATTAAGGGATTCTTCAAACTTCTTTGCCTGGGATAGTTCACTTTTCAGTAAAGTTATCTCCTCCCTACAACATTCTAACTCCTCAGAGAGTTTGAGGTTGTCTGATTTTAAAGTGCTATGTTCAGATAATTGATTTCTGAGAGAGATAATCTCTTTCTCAGACTTTAGCAGGTCTAAACAAAGTGCTTTAAATTCAAATTTAAAGTCCTCTGAATTAAAATCAAAGGAATCTATTACCTGGTCTTTTTTATCTTCATGTTCAGATTCAGATTCTGATTCATGTTCTGCATCAGAATTATGTTGGGAGGCATTGATAGCCATCATGCAGAACTCCTTCTCTTCAGCATCATCTTCATCATCACTTGAGCTTGATGAAGCCTCTGATTCTTCTTCAGTTTCACTCCAGGTTTCGGCTACAAATCCCTTTCTGGTGTATTTATTTTTGCTGGAGGAGGATTTGTCATTGTTGTTTCTCCTGAAGTCCTTGTTTTTTCTCTTATCTTTCATGTCCTTCTTGTCTTTATTCTGATTTTCTGGACAATCAGGTACAATGTGGCCTGGTTTCCTGCATCCAAAACAAATAAATTTTTTATTATTGGATTTATCATACCTTGGCTTCTCATGCCCTCTGAATGACCTCTTTCTGAAATCTTTCCTGGCCATCTTATAGAATCTTTTGGCCAGTAAGCTCATCAATTCTTCATTGCATGTGACCTTGTCTTCAGGCTGATCTTCTGTAGCTTTGAATGTTATTGTCTTTTCCTTCCTGATTGCTGGAGAAGACACCTTTTGTTCTTCCTCTCTATTCTTGATGAGCAGCTCATAGGACTTGAGTTTGCCCAATAGAGCCTCAGTAGTAATCTCAGTTAGGCTTCTGGCATCCTTGATTGGCCAAATCCTTGAGTCCCAAGTGCTAGGGAAGCACATTAGGATCTTGTCATTTAGTTCAGTTAGAGAGATCTCCTTGTCTAGTGTTTTTAACTCACTGACTATTAGGCTGAGTCTGTTGTACATGTCAGCAACTGACTCAGTTTCTCCCTTTTTGAAATTCTCATACTGGGTTATGAGATGGGATCTTCTGTCTTTCCTTTCATCAGCAGATCCTGATACAATTTCAGATAACTTATCCCATATTTCTTTTGCTGAGTTGCATTCAGCCACTTTCTGAAATATTTCATCAGACATAGTCTGAGCCAGAATATTCATTGCTTTAGTATCTGCAACTTTCCATTTCTTGATTTCTGTATCTATTCCTGAAGGAGGTGGAACAGCACTTGTACTTGTAATTACTGGGGGTCTTGGACACACTGTCAAAATAGATTTGTAGATGTCCTCATCAGTAGAATTCATATATAATTTTATCCTTGCCTTCCAAAGTGCAAACTTAGAAAGGTTGCACACTAGAGATCTGGTGCTAGCATAATCTTTGTTCTGTGCCATGGTTTTGTTATGAAAATAAGTATAATACAAATAATAACCCTTTATAGAAGATTGATCTTGTCAGAGATCTTTTGGTTCATGTGTTAGCCTATAGGAACAACCAATCTAATGAAGATTCAGTTGTTGAGTAACCAACCTTGATTTAATACCAATTGAAAGTGAGGATAAGATCTACCTTTACTCTAGAGGGGGGTGAATAGAGTATATTAAATTAATTTTTCAGATAAAAAATTATTTGTAGTGGAAGACTTGATTTTAGTATAGGTGTAATTGTGCTAGCAGTATATAAAACTAGGTTAGCAAGAAAGCAAAATCACAGCACACAGCAAAGTAAAAATACAGCAAACCAGAAGACATAAGCATCTATAGTGGTTCCCCCAATCAACCTGGGTACATCCACTCTTCTACCACCCTAGGTAGGAATCCACTGCAGGAATAGTTGATCAGGTGTCCTTGGAACCAATGAGCTTTTGATAAGGTGCTCAAAAATCAAACAAATTTTTTTGATCAGGTGTCTTGCCACCACTGAGTTTTGACAAGGTCTCAGAAACCAGCCTCAAAACTTTTAAAGGGAGTTTTGATAAACCCTTTTACAGGAGAGAAAAGGAAAAGAAAAAGAGTTGTTGTTGTTCTTCTCTGTCAACAATCTAAGAGAAGACTAGTGGATGATGTTGTCAAAGCTCCCCCTGAGATCTGCAATGTTCAGGAAGAAAAGCTTTGCATAGGGTGATAGGTCTTCAGTAGATCTAGATCTCCAGCAAAGGATGATTTCAGCAGTTGCTGAAATGTGGAATGTTTGGAGTCTTTGATGAAGAAGCCTTTGAACACTTGAATCAAGAAGATCTTGAAGATGTAGAATAGAAGAAATCTTTTCTCTTGATGATCTCCTTCACAGTATGATTCCTTGTGTTCTGTATGAATTCAGTAATTATGTAGACTTGTGTCTCTTGTGTGTCTATTCCCAGAATTCTTGATTGAAATCACTTGTTTTGTTTTTAAATTACTCTCTGGAGATATACTGAAAATTTGTCTTTGAGATAGCCGTTAATCAGTCATAAATGACTATCTTAAATTATCTTTGTCTCTGGAGGAAAGTCCTAAGAGACATTCCATTTTGTCTTCCTTGAAACTTGCTCCAGATTAGTTGAAATGGCTACAGAATCCTTTGAAATAAATGCTGATAATAACTCAGATTTAATTCCATAACTGTCTAAATTTGAATTCCTTAAAACGTCGATCTCTTCAGAAAAGCATCGATCTGAGCTCGACTATCGTCGACCTGAGTTCGACTATTGTCGACCTAAGCTCATAGACTGGATCTAGACTTGAGACAGAAATCGTCGACCTGAGCTCAACTATCGTCGACCTGAGCTCCGAGATTGGATTACTGCTAGAGACAGAAACGTCGACCTGAGCTCGAAGATCATCGAACCTGTTGGGTATTGCATCCACAATGTACCTGATTTGAAGAAGCCCCTGTGCAAGCCAAGGTAAATAGACAATGTATTTGATGAAATATTTCTAGTTGTACTTGCAGATATTCCATGCTAAGCACACACCAATGTCAGGGTGCAGTGGGTCAATATACACGGGTCTGTGCAACGTAATCCCTCATTGAGCAGATCAGTGTGTTGGCCTACGTGTACTCTCTCTATTGGGGTGTACTTAATTTCAAGTACAGGGCTATGATAAAGCAAGAGCAGACAAGGAGCAAGGATGGGCCAAAGACCAGCTCAAGGAAAGAAAGAGGAGAAATAGCCCAAGTAAAAATCGACGAGAATCACTAAGTGATTCTCGCCGATTCGGCGAGAATCACTAATGATTCTCGCCGAGTCGTCGAGAATCACTAGCTGATTCTCGCCGGTTGAAGCCGGCAGCTTCGACACTGACAGGGAAATTTTCTAAGGCAGAATCGTCGAGAATCACTTATGATTCTCGCCGATTCGTCGAGAATGACCTTGCATTCTCGACGATCCGGTGAGAATCAAAAGTGATTCCCGCCGATTCTCCCCGGCTTCTGTATCAGTTCAGCCAGATTTCGGCTAAGTAGAAGTCGGCGAGAATCGTAAGTGATTCTCGCCGATTCGGCGAGAATCACCTACGATTCTCGCCGAATTTGACTTAGGCAGTTTCCTGTTGTTCTCTGGACCGGTTCAAACTATCTGAACTGTTTCGAACCGGGCTCATGTCTTTTTATTGGTGGGACCCACAACGGTCATATACTTGACCTAATGTATATATACTCCGTATGTATGAACAGTAAAGAAAGAAATACAGGATTTCAAAAAGCACGAGCCGCCGACAAGCCCTAACGCTCCGCCGATCGTCTCCGCCGCTCGTGCGCTTGTCGCCGCTGCTGATCTCAGGTTCTTCCAGATCTCCGGCGACCGAAGCTTAGGATAGCATAGCGTCTCACGCGTCTAACCAGAGATCCCTTGTCTCTTGATTCGTTGATCGGGAAAATCCTTCCCCTTCCGAATCGATCGAGACGATCGATCCTGGTGTGACCGTTGGAAGACCTTGCTTCCTTCGCTACGAAGTTTGAATCAAGTTGGCACTGCTGCTGCTCTCCGTCGCCGACGCTGATTCCGAGAACCTTGCCGCCGCTTTAAGCCGCCGCCGGTTTCGGGAAGATTCTTTCCAAGAGAGATCTAGGGTTGTGGACTCTTCGTTGACTTCAAGAACAAGTCGTCGAATGAAGAGGGACACCTTACTCTCCAAACGTCGTTTGTATTTCTTACAAGCATTTTCAATTTCTTTGTAACGGACCGATTGGTCTTTAGTTGTAAGGGTTGGGTGCAACCCGGGTTGTGGGAGTGTTGACTCCTACGTGTGGAAGGGTTCCTTCCGTTAGTGCAAGGATTAGATTTCAATCCTGTAGGTGAAGTGACCGAGTCATCCCGTGTTGGGAGATAGGTCGAAGAGGGGAAAGTGGACGTACCCAAATCGGGGAACCACTATAATTTGCCTGTGTATTTTCTGTGCTTGGTTGTTTTGTTTTCTTGTGCAGGTAAAATCTTAATTCCGCAAATACGCTACAGAGACACCTATTCCCCCCCCCATAGGTGAAGATAGTTGACACTAGGTGGACTTTCAAGTGGTATCAGAGGGAGGTTACTCATCAAAGGGGTTAACACCTCGAGTAAGTTCCTGCATCTAGTGTCAATAAGAAGATCAGACTCAAGCATGGAGTTGGATTATGATGTCCCTCCTCTAAGACTCCCCTCATGTACAAAGGAGTACTATCCTGTATGGAAGATGAGAGTACTATTTCATCTGGAGGCCATCGACCCTCGAGCATCACTCATTCTGGAAGAGGGTCCCTTCATTCCCATGAAGGCTTCCAGCTCGGGGAAAGATCTCCAAATCCCCAAGTGTCCCAAAGAGATGTCGGAGACAGAGCTCTCACTGTTCAACCTGGATCAGGTGATTCGTCAGATCATCACTGATGTCTAGTCTGGACCATCTCGCTCTAGAGTGGACAAGTGTAGGACAGCCAAGTCCATGTGGCAAACCATCTCAGACCTCATGGAGGGATCAGAGAAAACAGGGACCAGTCGTCAACAAGAGGATGAAGCCTATGTAGGGGTCCTCATTTCTGAAGATGAAGGGCATGATCAATCTGTCAGTATCAGGGCTCCTGTGTCCTTGTCAGAGACTGAAGAAGAAGTTGAGGAAAGCAGTTCTGATGAAGCTGACTCAACAGTCTCTGTCGATGTTAACGGTAAACCTGAACAACAAAGCCAGGAGCAGGTAACTTCTTCCTCATGCCGCTCTCCTCTTGAAGTTCCTGAAGACAGGAACAATTCAGAGGGTAGTCCTTCCAGAGATGCACGGGATATGGATAGCATCAATCAAAAGATTGAAAATCCTGATTCCCTTGTGAGTGCCCTTCAGAAGAGCAACTTACTTGTGAAGGAGCAAGCTAAGGAGATTGCTCAGCTGAAAATCTTATTGGTTCTCCAGTTGGCATCCAATAAGGTTAAGGACTCTAAAATCTCAGATCTAGAGAGTAGTCTAGAGAATGAGAAGAGGATAGTATCCAACTTTTCCATTATTGATGCTATTAAAAGAAAGGAAGAAAATGGGTGGATCTCCCAAATCGTCAAATCATGGAGAAATGGGGAAACTGTGTTAAGACCCCCCACCCCGAGTAGGAAGGGCACTCATCGTGCCTTCAGGTATGACCACAGGAATAATCGTGGTCACCGCAAGGTTAATGTGCCCTCATGTGGAGGCACCCAAAATGCAAGGGCTGTCATGGCCACCCAGAAGAAAATACCTCAGGCTTCCACCAAGCCCTTTGTATTCTCGGCAACAGCACCAACTCCTCATGAATCTACCAGCATCAGCTCACACTGCGCCTCACACCTCCCTAGGACTCTGGAAAGGGGGGATAGAAATAATGTTATTAGGACTCATGGGGTCCTCGGGAGGGGGCTGACTGAAAAGAAGGCACCTCCTCCCAGGCTTCATGACGCCTGCCATATGCATTCTTTCCGCCCTTCCAATAGTCACGATGGAAGAGACCATTCTGTAAGCATGTCTGGCTCTATTCCGTTTGGACCTAGAACTATGACTACCTCTGTCATCTGTTCAGGTCACAAACGGCGATACAACATTCATGAGTGTTGGTGTTGTGGCAAAGTGGGTCATTTTGCCATAGACTGCTGGCACAACCAATCTGTATCAATGGCAAGGGGACTTCCACATCCTCGAGGCAATGTTAGTCTTCCCACCAGGATTCCTGAGGGGAGGCATTCAAATTATTATGCTGACAGGAACCTAGGACCCAATACATATTGGGCTCCTAAGGTAAGGTAACATTCTTTGGTGCAGGGCAGTCTAGACTTCCGTGTCATGATGGGAGCTAGACAGAAGAGGTTCCGAGAATGGTCTGGAATAAGTATCTGGAATACGAGAAGTACTATCTTCAATAGGTAATACTCATCATATCAAATCCCATACTCACCTATTTACAAGTCTCGCCGACCTGTCCAATCTCGCTGAGATATTTCAACCAGGGAAGCTGGTATTCGGCGGGAATAGGTTAGTCGACCAATATCCAGATATTTAAACCCGAAATCATCTCAAACCTATTCTTCCCTACGATACCCTCCGACTCTTCATATTCTACAGTTCGCCGTTTCGCCGAGACCCTGCTCTGGAATCCCCATCTCTCTCACTTCTCGCGACGATCTGTGTAGCTCCGTGGTGCACCTAAGACCTGCACCTTCTGCCGCGCCCTCTCGCCGCAGGCTCGCATCTTCGGCGTCCTCCGGTGCTCCGTCGTGAAGAATCCCGAACTTCCACTGCATCTCCCCACTAGGTTTACTATGGTCCCTAGGACTACTGCTGGACTAGTCACTGGATGTGAGCTCGTGACAACCGGGTTCTCCCAAGCCTCTGATGAATTCCGAAATATAATCATCATGCTTGAAGAAGCGGGACTGAAGTTCGTACTGGAACACCCATGCAAAATCTTGGACAAGGAATTTTTGGAGTTCTTTGCAACTGCGAAGCTCTATCATGATGACACCTCCATCAAAAGCAAAGTGTCCGGGAAGAAAATCAAGGTATCCGCCAGGAAACTGACTCAGTGCCTGCGGTTATCTAGCGTTGAAGAAGAAGAGTACCTGGAGGAAGAGGATAGAGCAAGGACTCTATCCTTCTGTGGATTGGTCAGGTGGACTAGGTCAATCAAAAGAAAAGATATGAACGAGGAAGGAAAGCTGCTATCTGACATTGTTGGGAAAGCTCTCATCTACAAACCTGGATCCCATGACCACATTTCTGGGGAAATGTTCAAAACTCTGGTGGCAATCGTATGCCGAAAGCGGTTCAACTGGGGAGCCATGCTGTTTAACAGAATCAAAGACACACTCCGAACCCTGAGCTTTGGCAGAATCCTTAGCCTGTATCTAAATCAACTAGACGGAAACACATTCGCCATGAGCAAGGGAGTGCCTCTGCACTACTTGAAACGGATGGATGCTAGCATATTCGACCGATGGGAACGTCGAATAGGGCAGGCCAACAGGGAAATAGACCATGAGTCAGCATCCCCAGTCGTGGATATCAGTGCTCCTGCTCATTCTGAGGCAGTACCCAGTGAAGTTCCTGACGCCCTGATTGCAGGAACTGAGGGGGAGCCTGTAACCGATTCTGCAAACATTTTGTCTGATATTTCTCTGATAGCTCAAGATGCTGTGAAGATGGTGGCAGAAGAAGTGGCAGATGATGAGGAGGCTGAAAATGATGAGGAGGAAGAGGAAGAAGTAGAAGAAGTAGCAGATGATGAGGAGGCTGAGACCGATGAGGCAACTCATATCGATGCTGATCTGGGAGATGAGGTGGGTGATGAGGAGGGAGAGGAAGAAGTAGAAAAAGATGTGCACATCTCTGATGATAAGGGTGATCATTTGGAGACAGAGATAGAGGAAGAAGTACCAGAGAATGAGAAAGCAGCAGATTCTCAGAAGGATGCTGAGGTTCCATCTGCGGAACAAGCTCCTAAGCGATCAGATGCTGATTTTGCAGGGAGTAGAGATGACAGGAAAAGCACTTCCGGGACGTGCCAATTCCTCGGAAGAAGGCTTATCTCCTGGAACAGCAAGAAGCAAAATTGTGTCGCAACCTCCACAGCAGAGTCTGAGTACATCTCGGCAGGGAGCTGTTGCGCACAACTCCTATGGATAAGGAACCAGTTAGCAGACTATGATCTTCAGTTCAAGGAAGTACCCATGTACTGCGACTCCTCAAGTGCAATTGCCATCGCAAACAATCCAGTATCGCATAGCAGAACAAAGCATATTGAAGTGCGCTACCACTTCATTCGGGAGCACGTGGAGAACAAGGACATCTCTCTCTGCTATGTCCCCACGGACAAGCAGATTGCAGATATTTTCACAAAGCCCTTAGACGAGGCCAAGTTCAGTCTCTTCAAAACTGAATTGGGGATGCTCAACTATGAAGAATAAAGACTCCAGACGCTCCTGGCTCGTGCCTCTAGGGGGAGCATCTGCCAGCATTTCAAGTGACAACATAAGTGCACGAACTGAGAGGGAGCATGGTGTCCGGTGCACCAGACCCAAATTTGCAGAAGCCGAAAAGGGGGAGATTACCCTCTCGGCTAAGGCTAAGGTAGCTCAATGGCTAAGGTAGCTCAATGCTCTAGTTTGCTCTCAAGTAACGGGTAATGCTTATCCCTATCACCTCATTTTTAAGTTTCGGTTTTTCATTCCTATATGCTCTATTCACCTTAGCTTGTAGGGTTTAGGCTTCTTCAAATAGGGGGAGATTGTTGGGTATTGCATCCACAATGTACCTGATTTGAAGAAGCCCCTGTGCAAGCCAAGGTAAATAGACAATGTATTTGATGAAATATTTCTAGTTGTACTTGCAGATATTCCATGCTAAGCACACACCAATGTCAGGGTGCAGTGGGTCAATATACACGGGTCTGTGCAACGTAATCCCTCGTTGAGCAGATCAGTGTGTTGGCCTACGTGTACTCTCTCTATTGGGGTGTACTTAATTTCAAGTACAGGGCTATGATAAAGCAAGAGCAGACAAGGAGCAAGGATGGGCCAAAGACCAGCTCAAGGAAAGAAAGAGGAGAAATAGCCCAAGTAAAAATCGACGAGAATCACTAAGTGATTCTCGCCGATTCGGCGAGAATCACTAATGATTCTCGCCGAGTCATCGAGAATCACTAGCTGATTCTCGCCGGTTGAAGCCGGCAGCTTCGACACTGACAGGGAAATTTTCTAAGGCAAAATCGTCGAGAATCACTTATGATTCTCGCCGATTCGTCGAGAATGACCTTGCATTCTCGACGATCCGGGGAGAATCAAAAGTGATTCCCGCCGATTCTCCCCGGCTTCTGTATCAGTTCAGCCAGATTTCGGCTAAGTAGAAGTCGGCGAGAATCGTAAGTGATTCTCGCCGATTCGGCGAGAATCACCTACGATTCTCGCCGAATTTGACTTAGGCAGTTTCCTGTTGTTCTCTGGACCGGTTCAAACTATCTGAACTGTTTCGAACCGGGCTCATGTCTTCTTATTGGTGGGACCCACAACGGTCATATACTTGACCTAATGTATATATACTCCGTATGTATGAACAGTAAAGAAAGAAATACAGGATTTCAAAAAGCACGAGCCGCCGACAAGCCCTAACGCTCCGCCGATCGTCTCCGCCGCTCGTGCGCTTGTCGCCACTGCTGATCTCAGGTTCTTCCAGATCTCCGGCGACCGAAGCTTAGGATAGCATAGCGTCTCACGGGTCTAACCAGAGATCCCTTGTCTCTTGATTCGTTGATCGGGAAAATCCTTCCCCTTCCGAATCGATCGAGACGATCGATCCTGGTGTGACCGTTGGAAGACCTTGCTTCCTTCGCTACGAAGTTTGAATCAAGTTGGCACTGCTGCTGCTCTCCATCGCCGACGCTGATTCCGAGAACCTTGCCGCCGCTTTAAGCCGCCGCCGGTTTCGGGAAGATTCTTTCCAAGAGAGATCTAGGGTTGTGGACTCTTCGTTGACTTCAAGAACAAGTCGTCGAACGAAGAGGGACACCTTACTCTCCAAACGTCGTTTGTATTTCTTACAAGCATTTTCAATTTCTTTGTAACGGACCGATTGGTCTTTAGTTGTAAGGGTTGGGTTCAACCCGGGTTGTGGGAGTGTTGACTCCTACGTGTGGAAGGGTTCCTTCCGTTAGTGCAAGGATTGGATTTCAATCCTATGGATGAAGTGACCGAGTCGTCCCGTGTTAGGAGATAGGTCGAAGAGGGGAAAGTGGACGTACCCAAATCGGGGAACCACTATAATTTGCCTGTGTATTTTCTGTGCTTGGTTGTTTTGTTTTCTTGTGCAGGTAAAATCTTAATTCCGCAAATACGCTACAGAGACACCTATTCCCCCCCCCATAGGTGAAGATAGTTGACACTAGGTGGACTTTCAGAACCGAGTTCGACGACTCGTTGAACTGAGCTCAGAGATAGTTGAACTGAGTTCGACGTTTCGTCGACCTGAGCTCGACAAAAATGTATTAGTATTCTGCACTTGAATTCTGATTTTAGAGGGTCTTGGGGGCAGCTTCCAAACCTAAGTTCTAACCCTTAGACTCATTCTAATTGACCTTTAAGACTATATAAGAAGGTCAAAACCATTTTCTAAGAACATAGTGATCCTTGCCCAAATTAGTAATATGGTGTTCCAACATCATTAATGAGTTGATGTACATCCCCCTTAGAATCAGAACCATCCCCTTCTCTTGAAGTTGATGTTACTGATTCTGATCCAGTAAAATAATCAGAATCTAAGGGATAACTGTATACCTTGCTTGGACCAGGCTGATCCTGGCATTGATCATTTTCTGACAAAGCCATCAACCCTTTACATCAATAATCTTTCACTCCATTTATGGAGTTCAGCATTTGTAGGAATTCTAGTTCCCTAGAATCCTCTTCTATTGAGAAAAGCCCAACATATGCTTCTACATCATCTTCTTCTCCTGATCCTGAAGATGAAGAGTCTGTCCAACTCTTCTGTTTTTGAGCAATAAAGGATTTCTCCTTCTTGCCTTTCACTTGATGCTTCTTCTTGTCCTTAGATTCAATCCTCTTGTCTGGACAGTCAACTATGACATGTCCAGGCCTGTTGCAACAATAATAAACAATCTTAGAATTAGTTTGTTTACTGGGTTTTGAGGCATACCTGTCCTCCTTGGGAGTCTTCTTTTTCTTGTAATACTCATCCTTGGAGAAGGATGTAGATGACCTGGTTCTTCATTTCTTCTTTTTCATGAACCTTTGAAACTACCTTGTAAAGGCAACAAAGTCCTCATCAGAGGTGTGGCTATCTGATGTGATGTTGTCAGGATTTTCTTCTTCTGCCTCAGCACTCCTTCTGGGTGGAGAAGGAGACTTTCTCCTACCCTTTCTTGTGTCTTCAGCCTTGAAGGAAACTGACTTATCCTTGTACTCAGACCTGATGCTCTTCTCTTCCTCCTTTATGTTAGTGAGCTGCATTTCATATGATAACAGCTTTCCAAACAGTGTGGGAGGAGGTGTATCAGCAAGCTTGGCCATCTCTCGGATGACACAAATCTTTGTGTCCCAGTCCTTTGTCAGAGACCTGAGAAACTTGTCATTCAGTTCATATGTGCTGAAGACTCTTCCATATATCATCAGCTCATTAACTATCTTGAAGAACTTTTTATAACATTCAGCTATGCTGTCAGTCTTGGCTTGTCTAAAACTCTCATATTCTTGATTTAGTATAGACTTCCTGTCCTCTTTAACTTCTTCTGTTCCCTCCATGTAGAAAATCAGGGTGTCCCACATTTCCTCGGAGGTTTTACAATGCACCAGATTCTGAAATATGACATCATCTATAGTACTTACAATAATGTTCTGTGCTCTTTTGTCTAGTGTTGCCAGGATGATCTCATCCTTTGTCATTTCAGAATAACTCTTTGGGGTTCTAATATTTGCATCCAGAACTGATACCTTCATTGGAATGAAGGGGCCTTCTTGTACTGTGATGTAGATTCTTGGATCAGAAGCTTCCATAAACAATCCAACCCTTTCCTTCCATATGCCAAAACATTCTTTCATGCAGATAGGCAGTTTCATAGATCCAAATTCCTTCTGATTCTCATTTGAACTCATTCTTGAAATCTATTAATTGTCTTGGAGATTCACTCAGACTCTTAGGTCAATATTTGAGCAACCTCCCTCTAATACCACTTGAAACACTTATTTCAAGAGTCTAGACACCTAGAGGGGCAGGGGGTGAATGGGTTCTAATTTTATTTTATAATTCAGGCAATTTAACTAGTATTAACACAACATAGAACATACAATTCTCAGTACATAAATCACAGCACAGCCAAAAACCAGATTTATAGTGGTTCCCCAAGGTATGGGTACATCCACTTCCCCCTTCGCCTATCCAGTAGAGAACTGGATTCAACCTAACTCCCTTCCACTTTCTCAGTTCCAAGATCTTACAACTCAGAACCAGATGGGTTCCAACACCTCAGACTTACACAAGTCCTACCTAAGATCCTTCCCCAAGAATCCTATCTCAAGACTCAGCCCTACCTCAGCCTTTATCACTAGGCTTACAACTCAGACTTTCATAAGTCCTACACCTAAGGCTTTCAGCCCTTCCTCAGCCTTTATAATTATAGGCTTACAACTCAGATCTAACAAAAGAAACTACAAGTAATTGAGTATTTAAAAGATACAGAAATATCACAAGATAGATCTCTCTATAGGTGTGAGCTTCTTGATCAGTTCTTGAATAAACTGAATCTTCAGATCCAACTTGACTTAGTTGTTTCAAAGCTTCTTGATAGAACAAAATAAAGTTGAACTTTACTTGATGTAGAAGTTGATCTCTTGTCAGCTCCTTCCTTGAATTCAAAATAAGATCTGAATCTTCTCTGCAGACTGTTCAGAATATGCCTTCTTAAGGGTCTCCCCTTTTCTTGTTGTTGAATTCTCTCTTTGGATGATTCACATTTTTATCTCTATATCAGGTTTTTTTAGTTGTCAAGGATTAGTCCTTTATATAGAGTTTTCTCATGATTACCGGCTGATCCGGTTTGTAACAACCTTCTAACAGATCTGACACAGGTGTCAGACCTGTTGGTTATGATAGCTGTCGAGTCACCAGTCATGACAGTTGATTCCTCAAAGACTTTACAACACAACATGAACCACTCAGCAAACTGCTTCATATGTTTATATGTTTTTCCTTAGAACAAAAGCAAAAAAGTTACATTGTTCTATACATAAGCCTATCTATCCTATGATTGACTAGGCTCCTTAATTATAATGCCTTTTCTAGATTTAATCTTTGCCTGCATAGTAGGTTCTATATCATCAGCAGGTTGCTTCCCTTTGAAATCCTTTTTCTTCTGTTCTTCAACTTTTATCCTTTGCCTTTCAAAATAGTGAAAGGGCTTGGGTGTGCGAATAGACCAAAAACAGTCCGGAAACTGGAGTAATGGAAATTTTATTATCCAAAAAACTAACTATTACAATGGTATAGCCTCCCTTATATAGAATGGAGGAGATTAGATAGAGAAGAGATACCCAATGTGGGACTAAATACAGAAATACAGCATATACAAAGTTAACCGCCTAACCGCCTAACCGCGCGGTTAGTAAGAACACTAACCGCTCGGTTACCACCAGGAGACGAGCCGCCGACCATCGATATCCCAGAAAGTAACCAGCTAACCGCTCGGTTACCAAACCGCCATGCCAACCCGCTGTCGCTGCTCATATATCAGACCGCCAGAGACAACCCGCCAACCCGCGCGGTTACCAAACCGCCAGGTCTTTAACCGCCTGTCCGCCCAGGCCAATACAGCAACACTCCCCCTCAAGCTGGAGCATATATGTCGATCATGCCCAGCTTGCTGCAAATGTGGAAAAGGAAGCAGATACATGCTTTGTGAAGATATCTGCTAACTCTTTCTCTGACGTAACAAACAGAGTGCAAATCTGGTTCTTCAACACTTCTTCCCGAATGAAGTGACAATCAACCTCTATGTGTTTTGTCCGCTCATGAAAGACCGGGTTCTTGGAAATATAGATGACCGCCTTGTTGTCGCAAAACATGGGAAGCGGATAGTTGTAGACCTCTCCTAAATCCAGCATGAGAGCCCGCAACCATTTCAACTCGCACGTGGTTGACGCCATACTTCGATATTCTGCTTCCGCACTAGATCTGGAGACAACGGATTACTTCTTGCTCTTCCAGCTAACCAGATTTCCTCCAACAAACGTGCAAAAGCCAGATGTCGACTTGCGATCCCCTTTGTCGTCCGCATAGCTAGCATCGGAGTACGCTTCAACTCTCAAATGGCCATTCTTCTGAAAGAGGAGACCTTTTCCAGGAGATGACTTTACATACTCCAGAATTCTTAGAGCGGATTGAAGATGGCATTCCCTAGGAGACTGCATAAACTGGCTGACCTTTCCTACTGCATAAGAGATGTCTGGTCTGGTCACCGTGAGGTAAATGAGTTTGCCAACAAGACGCCGATACCTCGTAGTGTCCGATAGAGGAGGTGATTCGTCAGTCCATGTTTTGTCTTCTCCAGGAGCCATGGGACACTGAGAAGGTTTGGCGCCCGTCAATCCTGCCTCTTTCAATAAGTCAAGAGCATACTTGCGTTGGGAGAGAACCAAGGAGCACGGTTTCCAAGAGATTTCAATTCCCAAGAAGTATTTTGGAGGACCCATATCCTTTGTGACAAGGTGTTGGCGGAGATGGACCTTCGTCAAGGCTACACCAGCTTGGTCGTCGCCAGTAAGAAGTATGTCATCCACATAAACGGCTAGCACAACCAGACCTGAGGATGTCTTGCGAATGAACAAGGAGTGATCCGCCGAACTTCTTGTGAAACCGATTGCCCCAACTATGCCACTGAACTTGTGGAACCAAGCCCGAGGACTCTGCTTTAGACCATAGATGGCCTTTTTCAACCGGCATACTCGAGTCTCCCCCTGAGCAACATACCCAGGAGGTTGCTCCATGTAGACATCCTCATGAAGATCACCATAGAGGAATGCATTCTTGACATCCAACTGGGAAATAGGCCAATCCTTGTTGACTGCCACCGATAGAAGAACTCGAATAGTGCTGAGACGAGCAACCGGAGAGAACGTGTCGAAGTAATCAACACCGTAAGTTTGGGTAAATCCCTTGGCCACAAGACGGTCCTTGTACCGGTCCACGCTGCCATCCGGACGGAACTTGACGACAAAGACCCAGCGACATCCAACCACATCCGTACCAAAAGAAGGAGGCACAAGAGTCCAAGTGCCCCGCTCAGAGAGAGTAGCAATTTCTTCATCCATGGCCGCCTTCTAGTGAGGAACATCAAGGGCTTCCTGGTAGTTGCGAGGAGTGGAAGTCACTGAGATGGCTAGGGCGAAGTCCCTGCGAGAAGGCGTTAGCCGATCATAAGAAACAACAGCGGCCAGCGAGTGCTGGGTGCACGTCCGAACCCCTTTGCGAAGAGCAATGGGCAGTTCTAGGTCATTTAGTTCCTCAGTCGCCGGTGCATCCGTGGCGGAGAAGGCTGGCCCGGGAGCGGAGAGAGACGGCCGAGGAGAGGAGGAAGATGGCAGGGGATCAACAGACAGAGTGTGCGGTGGAGTTGGTGATGGAGGAATCTCAAGAGGAGTGGATGGGACGGAGGGAATGGTTGGAGAGGGCAAGTCAGCCGGAGAAAGAGTAAGGTCAGAGGAGAAGTATGAGGCATTTTCAAAGAACGTTACATCCGCTGAAACAAACTATTTGCGATGAACAGGGTCAAAGCAACAGTAACCTTTTTGAGTAGTAGAATAACCCAAAAAGATACACTTGGTGGAACGTGGGGATAACTTGTCGCGAGTTGCGGAAGGGTTATGAACAAAGGCGGTGCAGCCAAAAATGCGTAGAGGTAAGGGAAAAGCATTCTTGGCCGGATAGAGAATTGAAAAAGGTGTTTTGCCGTTAAGAACAGTCGAGGGAAGATGATTGATGAGGAAGCAGGAGATGAGAACTACATAGCCCCAGTAGCTACGAGGAACCTGCATCTGTGCCATGAGAGTGCGAGCGATATCGAGGAGGTGACGGTTTTTACGTTCCGCCACCCCATTTTGCTGGGAGGTATATACGCATCTAGTTTGATGAATGATGCCGTGTTGCATACAGAAAGAAGAAAATTCATTACTCAGGTTTTCTTTAGCATTATCTGAACGAAAAAATTTCACAGAAGCACCAAACTGAGTTTTAATCATAAAATAGAAGGATTGCCATATAGAAAATAGTTCAGAGCGTTCTTTTAAAAGATACACCCATGTACATCGAGAGAAATCATCAATAAAGGTTACAAAATAGGAACTACCCCGCCCTATGGTAAGGGTGGGGGCAGGACCCCATACATCAGAGTGAACAAGGTCGAACGGCTTAGAAGAGCCACGACCTTGCTTAGGAGGAAAGGGGGAGCGGTGATGCTTGCTAAGCTGACAGGCATCACAGTTGATAGGAGAAGCATGCTGAGGTAGGTGGGGTAACAGTTGGTGGATGAGACGTGATGGAGGATGCCCAAGACGAAGGTGCCACTGAAGAAGATCTGTAGAAGCGGATGAGAATGCTGAAAGAGCGGATACATCATCAAGGAAGTAAAGGCCGCCTCTCTCAGTCCCAGTAGCAATCGTCCGCTTGGAGTCCGGGTCCTGAAAAGAACAAGAAACAGAAGTAAACGTTACGGAGCACTGAAGTTGCTTGCAAAGGGAAGTAACCGACAATAAATTGCACGGGAACTTAGGCACATAGAGAGTATCCGCAAGGCGAAGGGACGGAGTGACTTGAACCATGCCCGTCCCGTGAACCGGAGAGGGAGAGCCATCCGCAACGAGAACCGGGGGCAATCGATCATGTGTTTCTAGGAGAGAAAAACACTGAGGATTGCCCGTCATATGATTAGTTACGCCAGAGTCGATTAGCCATTTACCTTGAGTCACCACATGGGCGCTACCTGAAGTCGTGGCCACCGAGGCAGATGAGTTGGATGAGTGGGGGGCATCACCAGAGGGACGAAGGTGCGGATGCTTTGTCCAGCATCAGTCAATCAAGTGGCCTGTGCGGCCACAGTGAGAACAGAGATAGCGAGAAGGGCCGCGCCCGCCGGACTGGTGACCACGTCCACCCGAGCCACCACGATGTGCTTGGTGGGCATAGGCATCCGGAGCAGGAGGAGCGGCAAGCAAAGGACGATTGAGCAGAGAGGTAATAGCGGCAATGCGAGCAGCTGTAGCATCTAGGGTGGGAGATTCAGCTTCTCCAAGAATTTGCTGCCGAATCATATCATAGGAATCCGGGAGCCTCAGAAGGTAACAAACAACCAGGAGTTCCTGGAAGTGCTTTAGTTGGGTGGCCACGTCAGCAGAGAGGGGACGATTTTGAAGAATCTCCGCTCCAAGGGCTTGGACCTGTTGGTAAGCCGCAGCAGGAGACATGGATTGGCGAGAAAAGAGATCCGCATACAGAGTATAGATGTGAGATGTTTGACCCCCTTTGGAGTAGAGGGCGTCTAAGTGAAGCCAAGCTTGCTTGACCGTCTCCATCGTGACGGATGACCGGAAGACATTCATCGGACAAGCTGTTTGCCAGCCATGTACGAACAAGAGCGTCATTCGCATCCCAGTCATTAAACTGGTCAGAGTCCGCAGGAGGAGGTTCATCGGTAAGATGATGACGCTTGCGCTGAGAGCGGAGAAGAAAGGTAAACGAGACACTCCAATCGGGATAATTGGGGCCGAGAAGCTTAGAAACTGTTCCAAGGTTCCCGGATGCAGCAGGAGGAGGAGGAGGGTGGGTAACGACAGTAGTCGAGGTGGAGACATCAGAAACAGTCATTCTGGAAGGAGGAGACCGCGCGGTTAAGAAAGGAAACCGGGCGAGTAACAGAAGTAGGAGACCGCAGCGATCACAAGGGAAACACCAGCGGCTAGAGTAGCCACGACCAAGCTGCGGAGAGCAAAGGAGAAATCCGCGCGGATAAGGATGAGTAAACCGGGCGAACAGAAGGAGAGGAGCGCAGAGAAGCAGAGGGGAGGTCGCGCGGATAAGGATGAGTAAACTGGGCGAACTGAAAGATAAGAACGCGGCGAGAAGACAACGGAACAGGGGGACTAGATCGCTGCCTCTGATACCATGTGCGAATAGACCAAAAACAGTCCGGAAACTGGAGTAATGGAAATTTTATTATCCAAAAAACTAACTATTACAATGGTATAGCCTCTCTTATATAGAATAGAGGAGATGAGATAGAGAAGAGATACCCAATGTGGGACTAAATACTGAAATACAACATATACAAAGTTAACCGCCTAACCGCGCGGTTAGTAAGAACACTAACCGCTCGGTTACCACCAGGAGACGAGCCGCCGACCATCGATATCCCAGAGAGTAACCAGCTAACCGCCCGATTACCAAACCGCCATGCTAACCCGCTGTCGCTGCTCAGATATCAGACCGCCAGAGACAACCCGCCAACCCGCGCGGTTACCAAACCGCCCGGTCTTTAACCGCCTGTCCGCCCAGGCCTATACATCAACATTGGGGAAGTACCTTCTAGGCTCCAGAGCATTAGCAGTTAAATTCTCAGCTTTTGCACTCCTTCTGAACTGAAGAATGGCTTCTTGCCTGGCTTGATATTTATTCCATTATTGCTCAGAATACCATTTACCCATGTAATGGGTTTTATCCTTTACAGCCTTTCAGGAAGTCAAAATAATATTTCTGGAAGTAGGGCTCCATTGCTCAAAATCTGGCTTCAACTCAGCCTGTTCTCTGAACCTTTTCTTGGATAATTGTGCCTCCTTTTGAGCTTGCTTGGCAGCCTCTGACATTTCTACTTTTTTAATAATCACCTTTGATGCCTCCTGTGAAGGACTGTACATTGTCTGCACTTCTTGTTGAACCATGTCAAAGTCAGTAAGAGGGTAAATAACCTATGCAACTTCAGGCTGTCGACACAATTCTTCACAAGTGTCGACACTTGTACTTATATAATTTCCTTGCAAACCTTACACCTGCACAATGAAACTCAAACATCCATCAAATACAAATTGATGTATATCATTGAGTAAGATGAGGCTTCTCCAAATCTGGTACATATTTTTCAGTGTATCCAATAGAGACACACTTCATTTTCAAAGTACTAAAGTTATGGGAGAAAGACTAGTTGCTGAATTCCTTGAAGAAAATTATTTTTCAGAAAGTAAAATTTTTCTAAGTATTTTTCTCGAGAAGGACTTCCTTGTACTCGAGTAATATTGAAGTAATTTCTCGAGTTAGCTCAGTCAAGTTTTTGAGTAGCAGAACTTGTTCTTGAGAAGGCTTAGTTTAGTTCTCGAGAAAGTCATGCAGTACTCGAGTAAGACTCGTCTCTTTCTCGAGTTAACTCAAAACTCAGCTCAGAATTTTTCTAAGTCCTTTTCTCGAGAAGGCCAAGCTTTGTCTCGAGAAAATAGAAGTCATTACTCGATAAGCCAAAATTATTTCTCAAGAAGTTTAAATTGTTTTCGAGAAGTCCAGTCAGCTCTCGAGAAGTCATTACATATTTCTCGAGTAACAGAAATTATTTCTCAAGTAAAAGTCCTTTATTTCTCGAGAAGCCAGAAGTTATTTACAGTGTTTTCCTTAAGTACTTCTTCTCGAGAAACAGAAGTTATACTCGAGAAATCAATCCTTCATTCGAGAAATTAAGTTCAATTCTTGAATTTTTCGTTAAGTCCTGACAGAAGTGATTTCTAATTAATCTCGTTTCTTATTGGTTCACGTGTTCGATCATTAATGATTATGAATGTTAGACAAGTCCTATAAAAGGTCTTATCATAATTGACTAACCCTAACAACAAGAAAATCAAGTATTCTGAATGGTATTTTTCATTCTAAATTGGGAAGTGCAGCCGCTGTTCATCGTCGTCTTCGCCACTGTTCTTCTTCGATCCAAGAGATTCAGAATAAGAAAGTTTGAACAAATCAAGGCTTTCAACATCGACAGATCTATTCCTTGATCATGTTGATACTAAGTTTTCAGATCAAGAGATTTCGCATTTGTCTTCTTCGATCTGTTTCTGACATAGCTTCAAATTTTAAGAAGGAAGAAGGGCTGAAGACTCAGATTTGAAATAATTTTGTTTTTATATTTTATGTAAAATACTTTATTCTTGTAGGAGATTTTTCTCCGAGTTGTAGGAGCTTTGTTCTTCGAAAATTTTTGTAAGAGTGTCTTGACTCCGAGTTGTAGGGGCATTGCTCCGAGTTGTAGGATTATTTTCCAATCTAAGCTAATAGTGAAGTAGCCGAGTCTAGCGTGGTGCTAGATCGATGAGGTGGAGGGTGGACGTACCCAAGGTTGGGAAACCACTATAAATCTTGTATTTTCTATGGCTTGCTTTTTTATTTTCTGTGCTCAATTGTTACAAGTTTTTATTCCGCAAAAAGACGCAGACCTCACCTATTCACCCCCCTTTAGGTGATTTAGGAAGACAACTAAAAACATCAATTGGTATCAGAGGCAGGTTGTTCATCAAAAAGATTAACTCCTTGAAAAGATCTGCTCCTAGTTTTCTTAAGAGGATACAAGCATGGACAGAGTCAAGGATTTTGCAAAGCTTCCCTTATGCACAAAGACTAACTTTCCCATGTGGAAAGAAAGAATAAAATTCTTCATGAAAGCTGTGGATTCAAGGATCTTTATGATAGTGGAAGAAGGACCCTATGTTCCAATGACAGCCTCCACCATTGACTCTACAAAGCAAGTTCCAAAGAAGCTTGTGGATCTTTAAAAAGATGAGATTGCACTTGTCTCTTTAGACAAGAAAGCCAAGAATATCATCGCAAGTGCAGTTGATGATTCAATGTTACAGAATTTGATTCACTATCAATTCGCCAAGAAAATGTGGCAGTCTCTCATCGTCCTGATGGAAGGTACTGAAGAGGTAAGGGATGACAGAAGATCCCTCCTAAATCAGAAATATGAAGCATTCAGACAAGGTCTCAAGGATTCTATTACTGATACTTTTGAAAGCTTCTTCAAGATTGTCAACGGCCTAAGAGTCTATTGTCGGGTCTTCACCAATAGATAATTAAATGACAAATTTTTGAGATCCCTGACTAAGGAATGAGACAACAAAGTCTGTGCAATCCAGGAGTTTGGTAAGCTGGCAGAGACTGACCCTCAGAATCTCTTTGGAAGGCTTATGTCGTATGAGATCCAAATAAACTCAAGAAAAGCTGAAGAAGAGAAAAGTCGGTCTTCATCCAAGGAGAAGTCTGTCGCTCTAAAGGTAGACATCTCGAGGAAGTTAAAAGATGCATCTCCTGCTCCCGCATAGGAAGAGAGTGAAGAAGAAGCTTCAGAGTCAAGTACCTCGGGCTCAGAGCTATCTGAAGGAGAGTTTTCTCTACTTTCAAGGCAGTTCAAGAAGTTCTTGAACAAGAAGAAACAGTGGAGAGGCAAAGATGCCACGTCCAGAAGATCACGTCATGACGGTGACTGTCACCAGAAAGGCTAAAGTAGCCAAGACAGGTATCACTCAAAACCGAACAAACATATTTCTTCTGACATTGTTTGTTATTGTTGCAATAATCCAGGACACGTCATAGCTGATTGCCCTAACAAGAAGGAGTATGAAAGAAGAGAGGAGAAGAAATCTTCTTATAATAAGAAGAAAACTGAAAGAAGCCTGATAGCCAAGAAGGCCGAGACCCTCAGTGACACAGACTCATCTGGGTCTAGTGATGATGAGGAAGCCTACTTTGGGCTCATGACATATACAGTTAAAGAAGAAGAACCCCAATTCACTAGGAAGGTAAACTCTCACACCCCTCTCTCGAAATCAGATGCTTCTGACCATGATCATGAGGACTGTTTGTCTGATGATGAATCTGAACTCATAACTCAATACAAAGAGTTAATTAAGGCTTACGATAAATATCGAAGAGTCGCAAGAACTCAAGCTAAGGAGATTAAATATCTTAAGGCTAAGGAGAGCACTCTGAGGGAGGAAGCAGTCATAATGATGGACTCACTCAGAAAGGAATTCGATGATGTGATGGAAGAATATAATAATGCTCTCGAGCACCTGAACCTGAAGGAGAAAGTCATTCAAAAGTTGGAAGAACAACTTGCTGTTGAAAAGAAACTTGTTAAAAGTTTCTCCAAGCCCAAGACAGTCCTTCCACTTATGGCTGAATTCTCTGCTCAGGGTAAAGGAGCTGGCTTAGGCCATGTGGCTGCTCTTAGTAAATCTTCTAGGAGAAATAAAGCCCAAAGAAGAAATAAGGCTGCCAAGAAAGCTCTATCCAAGGAGAAGGGAAAAGCTCCTCAAGACCAAACTTCATTTAAAAAGGTTATCTTTTCAACAAACGAGTTTGATCTTGACTCATCCTACGGTCACTTTGTCAGGCCTACCTATATAGAGCCCAAGTCTCGGTACCAAGGATGGACCAATCCCCCAAACTTTGGTGAAAGTTTCTTCAAGGCACCTTATGAGGAGATAATGAAAGTCTTTAGTGTCAACTAATTCCACCTATGGGGGGAGGGGAATAAGTGAATTACAGTCTTTTGCAAAATTTAAATAACCTTCATAATTAAACAAACACAGCACAGAAAAGCACACAAGCAATTATAGTGGTTCCCCGATTTGGGTACGTCCACTCTCCCCCTTCGACCTATCTCCTACCAAGGGACGACTCGGTCACTTCACCAAACGGATTGAAATCCAATCCTCACACTACGGAAGGCACCCTTCCAATCGAAGGATTCACTACTCCTCCACCACGGGTTGCACCCAACCCTTACAACTAGGAATCACTATTCCTTTACAACAAAATAAAAATAGAATGTACAAGAGATACAAACTACACGTGTGGAGAACCCGATGTCCCTCTTCGTTCGTTGAAGCATGCTTGATGAAGACGAAGAGTCCACGACCGGAGCACTCTCTTGGAGAGGATCTTGCCAAGATCGGCGGCGACAAGCGATTGCGGCGGCGATACTTTGTAGATACAAACTTCTTGACGAATCAAGCAAGGTCTACCAATGATCTCAATCGGATCGGTCGTCTCAATCGATTCGGAATGAAGAACTAACCTCGTTCAACAAATCGAGAGACAAGGGATCTCGAGAGAGAAGCGTGAGACGCTATACTAGCCTCGATTCTATCATCGGGAGATCAAAGAGGATCTGAGATCTGCAGCAGCGACTATCTTGCGAGCGACGACGGTGACGGGACGATTTCCGCGATCTGCAAGGTCACGCTCGGCGGCTTTGATTTCTCGTGAATGATTACTGCGTAATTTCAAAATACGTGAGTATAAATACTGTAGAACAACCCTAAATGACCATTGTGGGGCCTACAAGAAGAAGCCCTAGTTCCGGTCAAAACAGCGTAACCCGTCTTGGTTCGGTCCAGTGAACAGAGCAAATTTGCCTTAGGCAAATTCGGCGAGAATCATTGGTGATTCCCGTCGAAGTTGGCGGGAATCACTCATGATTTTCGTTGAATTTGCCTTGGCAGAATTCCAGTTGAAACACTTATCATCCAGAGGGAATCAGCGAGAATGCAAGGTCATTCTCGACGAATCGGCGAGAATGCAACGTCATTCTCGACGAATCAGCGAGAATCAGTAAATGATTCCCGTCGATTCTGCCTTAGCAAAATTCTTGAAGGAGGACAGTCAGCCAGATAAAATTGGCGGGAATCACTGGCCTATTCTCGATGATTCGGAGAGAATCACTAGTGATTCCCATCGAATCGGCGAGAATCACTTAGTGATTCCCGTCGATTTTGACTTAGACGATTTTCCTCTTCCTTCCCATGAACTTGGTCTTTGACCCATCTTTGCTCCTCTTCTGCTCTTGATCTATCTCAGCCCTATACTTGAGAATAAGTACACTCCAATAGAGAGAGCTCACGTTTGCCAACACACTGATCTACTCAATGAGGGATTACGTTGCGCAGACCCGTGTATATTGACCCACTGCACCCTTACATTGGTTTGTACTTAGCATGGAATAGCTGCAAGCACAACTTGAAAGAAAATCATCAAATATATTGTCAATTCAACTTAGCTTGTTCAGGGGCTTCTTCAAATCAGGTACATTGTGGATACAATACCCAACAATCTCCCCCTATTTGAAGAAGCCTAAACCCTACAAGCTAAGGTTAATAAGACAAATGGGAATGAAAAACATAAAATGAAAAATCAGTTGAGAATGAAATTCATTACCATTTTCCTTAGAGCATACTTAGCATTCTTAGCCTTTGGCAGCCACTTTAGTACCTTAGCACCTTAGCCTTAGCCCTTTAGTACCTTAGAACCTTAGCCTTAGACGAGAGGGTAATCTCCCCCTTTTCGGCTTCAGCAAATCTGAGAGTTCACTTGGAGCCACATGCTCCCCCTCAGATATTGCATCCGTGCTCGAGCTTGAGTTCTTTGCTGATGCTCCCCCTTGATCCAAGAGCCTTAAGCCTTGCAACTGGTGCAAAGGTTTGGCCGAATTCAATCCCCTCCTCCCGTCTATAACCTTAAGCCACCAGCCTGGCCTTATTCTTTATGATGACACCGTGTTTATCCAGTTTGTTTCTGAAGATCCACTTGGTGTCGATCACATTCTGGTTCTTTGGTCTGGGAACAAGCGTCCAGACGTTACATCGTTCGAATTGATGCAGTTCATCTTACATGGCCAATATCCATGACGCATCTTTGTTCGCTTCGTCGAACTTCTTTGGCTCAACCTGTGAAAGAAAACAAAGGTGCAAAATCTCGTTAATTGTACCTCTCCGAGTTCTGACACCGTCACAAGGATCTCCTATGATCTGATCTCTGGGATGATCCCTCACGTTTTAGAGCTCTAGGAGTCTGGCATCTGGAGCTCTGACAGCTTTTCGGGCTTCTCCTTCTGCTGGGAGATTTTCTCCATTCTGATCGTCAACTTCTCCAGTTGGCTTTGAGGTGGAAACCTTGGCGTACTTGGGAGTTGCACCTTTAGCAGTCTCATCGAGACTTAGCTGTTCAAGCCTTGCACCTACATCCTCAAGAATGCCACTGGAAGAATTGCTATGAAGCAAGCTTCCTTCATCAAAAACAACATTAATGGACTCCTCTACCACTATGGTTTTCTTATTGAAGCCCCTATATGCCCGACTATGGCTACTATAGCCCATGAAGATGCCTTCGAAGCATTTTTCTCCGAATTTAGTATGTGGGTACTTCCCATTATTGAGTACATAGCATCTGCAGCCAAAGATCCTCAAATAGGACATGGTCGGTTTCCTGCCTTTCAATAGCTCATAAGGCATCTTACGATGATTCTTGTTGATTAACGCTCGGTTCTGCATATGACAAGCCCTGTTGACAGCCTCTGCCCAGAAGTACTCTGGAAGAGAGGCGTCTTTCAGCATTATCGTACATGCTTCAATGAGCGTTCTATTTCTCCTCTCCACAACTCCGTTTTGCTGAGGAGTACGTGGGGAGGAAAACTCATGAAAGATACCATGTTCTTCACAAAATTCTGTCATAGCACCAGACTCGAATTCAGTTCCATGGTCACTTCTGATTTTGACCACTGAGCAGTTAAGTTCGTTCTGAATCTGCTTGACAAAACTCGTGAAGATGTCAAACGTATCTGACTTTCATTTTAAGAAGAACACCCATGTAAACCGAGAGTGATCTTCAACAATCACTAGCGTATACGATTTGCCTACTAAGTTATGAACTTGCACTGGACCAAACAAGTCCATATGCAGAAGATAAAGACATCTGGAAGAGTCTTTGTCGGCAATGCCCTTAAAGGTAGCCCGAGTCTGTTTGCCCTTCTGGCATGCAGGACAAGGGCTATCTTTGATGCACTTAATAGCAGGGGCATCCCTTACTAAGTTCTTAGAAAACAACATATTAATAGTCTTGAAATTAATATGTGTTAATCTCTTGTGCCATTGTTCACACAGAGATGCACTGCCTTTTGCTACTAGGCACACGGGGGTAGAAGAGTCTAAGCTAAGAAAATCTAAGCAAAAGATATTTCTGCTCCTAATGCCAGTTAATACCGTCTCCGAAGAGGCACACGATATTATCAAGCACTTATCCTTGCTGAACTTAATGTCATATCCTTTATCACACAACTGACTTACACTGATCAGGTTATGATTTAACCCTTCAACATAGGCCACGTCGGTGATAGAGATTATACCGTTGGAAATCATACCGTAACCTCTGGTTACTCCTCGATCTAATCCTCTAAAGATGACTTTGGGTCCATTTTCGACTGGAGAGTAATCACTCAGCAGGCTTCTTGTCACAGTCATATGCCGGGAACATCCACTGTCTAGGTACCAGATTGGAGTTTTGGTGGCCTTTGGACATACCTGCAAAAAGAATTAGTTTCCCTTAGGAACCCAATTGAACTTGGGTCCTAGATTCCTTGTTAGCACACTCGCCCTCGGATGGTTAACCTTACGAGTGGTCGGCCTCGCATTGCTAACATGAGGAGTCTCGTTGTATCTTGGATTAAACCAGCAATCCACGGCAAAGTGACCAACTTTACCGCAACACAAACAGTCAAATCTGTTGTACCTTTTCCTAGGCTCCTGCTTCACCCTTGGAACGGTGGGTCCAGCCGGGGCCTTGGATCTGGAGGTGGAGGCATCATGTTGACAGTGGTCAGATGATTTCTTCACCTCCTGTTCCTTCAGTATAACAGGCTTGGCTTTTGGTGCCTGCTTTCTATTATGGCCGCTAGAGAAGTGGCCATAATCCTCCACTAGGATTTCCTCATAAGGTGCCTTGAAGACACTCTCACCATAGTTGCGAAGGAAGGCCCAACCATCATACCATCTCTTGGGCTTTTCAACCGAGGGCCGGAAGAAGTGGCCATAGGTTGACTCAAAGTCCTGCTCATTGCAAGGAAAGCCAGGCTTTCTGAATAGAACAAGATCAAGTGGGGCCTTTCCCTTTTCTGCAGCGGCCTTCTTAGCAGCCTTATTTTTCCTCTTCTTTCTGTTTCTCCTGGATGATTTACCAGGCACACCCACATGCCCTAAGCCAGCCTCCTTAGCCTGAGCAGAGAATTCATCAACCAGAGGAAGAATGGTATTGGGCATGGAGAAGCTTTTGACAATCTTCCTTTCTACCACAAGCTATTTTTCTAACTTGTTGATTTCTTCCTGTTTTAGGTCAAGGAGCCTTAGAGACTCTGAGTGCTCAGAAGTCAGGCCCAGGTGTTCCTGTCAGAGAGAGATCAAGCTAGTGATCTCTTCTCTTAGATACAACCCTCATCCTTAAGGAATTTGACTTCCCTTTTCTGAGCCCTCAACCTCTTGCGGCATTCCTCAAAGGTATTGAGCAGAAGCTCATACTTTTCGAGGAGCTCAGCTTCACAGGCAAATGGGCTGTCCTTGAGATCATCATCAGGAGACTCAGAGTCTAATTTAGAGAGGGGGTACGATCTTTTAGCTTCCCAGTAAATGGGGGGCAGTCTCCTTCTGAGTCAGAGCGACCCACTAACCCAAAGTAGGCTTCATCATCATCACTGGAGTCTGAGGAATCAAACTCACTCAGTGTCTTTGGCTTTTTGGCAATGTAGCTCCTCTCCTTTTCCTTATCTTTAGAGGACCTGTGTTCCTCTCCCTTCCCCTTATCTCTCTTGCTTTAGTGGTAGTCAGCAACAATGTGACCTGGCTTATTGCATCCAAAGCAAATAATGTCATCGGAGCGATGTTTGTTCAGTTTGGATTCATACCTGTCATAAGAATAATTCTTCTTCTGATGTTTGGAGGAGGAGCCATCTCTCTTTCTTTGATTCCTCAACTTGAGGAACTTCTTAAACTCCCGAGTGATGAGGGAGAAGTCTTCTTCAGATAGCTCTGAGCCGTAAGAGCATGGCTACGAGTCTTCTTCCTCATCCTTTCTCCGAGAGCGGGATGAGGCCGCACCCTTGCCTTTCCTTGAGTGATTGGCTTTCAGGGCCACAGTCTTTTCTCTGGCAGTGGCTTTATCGGCTTCCTCTTCAGATTTTATGGTGTTCAGCTGAAGCTCATAGGACAAAAGTTTCCCAAACAAAATCTGGGGATCAGTTTCTGCCAGCCTGCCAAATTCTCAGATGGCGCAGATCTTGATGTCCCATTCCTTAGTAAGGGATCTAAGGAATTTTTCATTTAGTTCACCATCGGTGAACACTCTTCCATAGCCCTTCAGGGAATTGACGATCTTCAGGAAGTTCTGGAATGTCACTCCGATTTCTTCCTTGGGACCTTGCCTAAAGGCCTCGTACATCTGGTTCAGAAGGGATCTTCGATCATCCCTTACTTCATCTGTGCCTTCCATCAGGATGACCAGGCTGTGCCATATGTCCTTGGCAGTCCTGCAGTTGAAGAAAATCTGCATCATGGAATCATCGACGGCGCTTACCAGAATGTTCTGAGCTTTCTTGTCAAGTCCGACAAGCACCATCTAATCCTTGTCCACTTCGGAAAGTTTCTTGGGCACTTTCTTGGTTGGATCAATGGTGGAGGCCTTAGTGGGGATATAAGGTCTCTCCTCCACTATCATGAAGAGTCGGGGGTCGACTGCTTCCATGTAGTACCTTATCCTTTCCTTCTAGATATGAAAGTTCAGCTTGGTGCACACTAGGATCTTCCCTGAATAATTGAGTCCTTCCATTTCAGAGATCTTCTTTCTTCTTGACACTAGACACGGGATCTTACTCAAGGTGTTAACCTTATTGCTGAGTAACATCCCTCTGATGCCACTTGAAAGTCTTTAGTGTCAACTAATTCCACCTAGGGGGAATATGTGAATTTCAGTCTTTTGCAGAATTTAAATAACCTGTACAATTAAACAAACACATCACAAAAAAGCACACAAGCAATTATAGTGGTTCCCCGATTTAGGTTTGTCCACTCTCCCCCTTCGACCTATCTCCCACCAAGGGACGACTCGGTCACTTCACCAAACGGATTGAAATCCAATCCTCACACTACAAAAGGCACCCTTCCAACCGAAGGAGTCACTACTCCTCCACCACGGGTTGCACCAAACCCTCTCAACTAGGAATCACTATTCCTTTATAACAAAATAAAAATAGAATGTACAAGAGATACAAACTACACGTGTGGAGAACCCGATGTACCTCTTCGTTCGTTGAAGCGTTCTTGATGAAGACGAAGAGTCCACGACCGGAGCACTCTCTTGGAGAGGATCTTACCAAGATCGGCGGCAGCAAGCGATTGCGGCGGAGATACTTTGTAGATCCAAACTTCTTGATGAAGCAAGTAAGGTCTACCAACGATCTCAATCTGATCGGTCGTCTCAATCGATTTGGAATGAAGAACTAACCTCGTTCAACAAATCGAGAGATAAGGGATCTCGAGAGAGAACCGTGAGACGCTATACTAGCCTCGGTTCTGTCGTCGGGAGATCAAAGAGGATTTGAGATCTGCAGCGGCGACTATCTTGCGAGCGGCGACGGTGACGGGATGATTTCCGCGATCGGCTCGGTCACGCTCGACGGCTTTGATTTCTCGTGAATGATTACTGCGTAAGTTCAAAATACGCGAGTATAAATACTGTAGAACAACCCTAGATGACAGTTGTGGGGCCCACAATAAGAAGCCCTAGTTCCGGTCAAAACAACATAACCCGTCTTGGTTCGGTCCAGCGAACAGAGCAAATTTTCCTAAGGCAAATTCGGCGAGAATCATTGGTGATTCCCGTCAAAGTCGGCGAGAATCACTCATGATTTCCGTCGAATTTGCCTTGGCAGAATTCCATTTGAAACACTTGTCCTCCGGAGGGAATCGGCGAGAATGCAAGGTCATTCTCGACGAATCGGCGAGAATGCAACGTCATTCTCGACGAATCGGCGAGAATCAGTTAATGATTCCCGTCGATTCTTCCTTAGCAGAATTCTTGAAGGAGGACAGTCAGCCAGATAAAATCGACGGGAATCACTGGCTGATTTTCGACGATTCGGCGAGAATCACTAGTGATTCCCGTCGAATCGGCGAGAATCACTTAGTGATTCCCGTCGATTTTGACTTAGACGATTTTCCTCTTCCTTCCCATGAACTTGGTCTTTGAACCATCTTTGCTCCTCTTCTTCTCTTGATCTATCTCAGCCCTGTACTTGAGAATAAGTACACTCCAATAGAGAGAGACCATGTGAGCCAACACACTGATCTGCAAGTGAGGGAAAGATCTACCTTAACTCTAGAGGGGGGGTGAATAGAGTATTTTAAAATAATTTACAATTAAAACTATAAAGCAGTGGAAGACTTAATTTATGTATATGTGTAAGGTGCTTGCAGTGAAATAAAAACTAAAGCAAGAAATAAGAAATCACACAGCACACAACAAAGTCAAACACACAGCAACTAGATGACACAAGGATCTATAGTGGTTCCCCAATAACCTGGGTACATCCACTCTTCTACCACCCTAGGTAGGAAACCACTGCAGGAATAGTTGATCAGGTGTCCTGGGCACCAATGAGCTTTTATAAGGTGCTCAAAAACCAAAACTAGATTTTTTGATAAGGTGTCTTGCCACCACTGAGTTTTGACAAGGTCTCAGAAACCAGTCTCAGAACTTTTGAAAGGAGTTTTGAAAAACCCTTTTACAGGAGGAAAAGGAAAAAGAAAGTAGTTTAAGATGTTCTTCTTTGTAACCAATCTGAGAGAAGACAAGTGGAAGATGTTGCTAAAGCTCCCCCTGAGATCTGTAAGGGTTTAGGAAGGTGAGCTTTGCTAGGGTGATAGGTCTTCAGGTGCTTCAGATCTCCAGCAAAAGATGATTTCAGCAGATGCTGAAATGTGTGATGTCTGGAGCCCTTGATGTTGAAGCTTTTGAACACTTGAGGATTTGGAGGAGTAGAATAGCAGATGATTTCCTCCACAGAAAACTTTCTTGTGTTCTTGAAAATTTTGACTTAGTGAATCTGTATGTTCCAGAAGATGAGTTCTTGATCAGGGTATATTTTGATCTCTCTTCTGTAACTCTTTTTCTCAATCCAATGATCCTGTATTTCTCTTGTCTATCTTATTGTATAGATCTGTTATCTCTTTTCAAAAACATATTCTGTAGGAGTATATCAGATTCTGACTTAGATGGTCGTTACTCAGTCATAAATGACTTCCATAAATGACAACTGTCTCTGGGGAAAGTCCTAAGTAACATTCCTTTTAGCCTTCCTTGAAACTTACTCCAGGTTTCTTGAAAAGGCTACAAAATCCTTTGCAATAAATGCAGGAAATAACTCTGAATGAATCTGAATGAATTCCATAACTGTTCTTGAATTTGAAATCTGAAAGCGTCGATCTTTCACAGAAATCGTCGATCTGAGCTCTACGATCGTTGAACTGAGCTCACAGATTGGATTTAAACATTAGACAGAAAACGTCGAACTGAGCTCTACGATCATCGAACTGAGCTCTGCGACTTGGAAAATAGCTTGAGACAAAACGTCAATCTGAGCTCGAAGATCATCGACCGGAGTTCGACGACTTGCAGAATTGAGCTCAGAGAACGTCGAACTGAGTTCGACGTTTCGTCGACCTGAGCTCGACGAAAATTGTCTTTGTCTCAGCACTGAATCCTGATCTTTGAAAGGTCTTGGGGGCAGCTTCAAACCTAAGTTCTAACTCTTAGACTCATTCTATTTTGACCTTTTCAACTATACAACTAGGTCAAATAAATTTCCTAAAAACATAGTGATCCTAGCCCAAATTAGTAATAGGGTGTTCCAACAATCTCCCCCTATTTGGGTTAGGATTACTATTTACAAGACAAAATAGGAAATAAATAAGCATACAAACAAAGAAAAAGCTAAACCAACAATGCAGAAAGAAAACATAGCAGCATTGCAGAACTCATATAGAATATCAGCAATATTCAGAGATATAGATGTACTGTCTGCTTACAGAAATCATTTCTTCTCATTGCCTTTCTTAAATAGAATCTCCCTGTTAGGATTGAGGGCTTCTCTCTTTGATCTTCTTTCATCATCTGCACCTAAGAAGGTTTGGGATCTAGGCCTTGGAACTACAGCATCAGGGTGCAGCTTCATGCAATCTTCCGGGTCAAAGAATTTTCTTGAAGAATATCTCTCTAATTCTGTCTTTCTTTGATCTGATAGGGTTGTAATGTTGGAAATGTCTTTGCCTTGCTCTTTGGCCTTTTTCATTTGATCTAGTGCAGCAAGCTCTTTCATTCTGGCAGTCCATGACAATGGTTTGTTTTTAGGATCTTCAAATGGGACTGGAGGTTCATATTTATTGATTGATTCTGAATCAGTAGGAGTCCTGGTGACAACTGAATCTCTAAGCTTATAAGGGAAAGGACCTTGAGTAGAATCAATAGGACCTTGTCCTTCACTTTATTGTCTGGAATAAGTTCCGTACTCTCTCTAATTTCCTCTGTACTGACCTCTTCTAGAATGATAGCCTCTTTGATGTTGACCTCTAGGTTGATATCTTTGAGAAGATCTAGAAGAACTGTGCTTTGAAGCAGATGATTGAAAAGCTGAGCCTCCACAAGATCCTGAGTTTGGAGGAGGAGGAGGAGGAAACTGAGAAGATCCTTTCTCATATTTGTCAAGCTTTCTTCTTTTCTTCATAGCCTTTAGCTGATTCTTAGTGTATTGCATCCAAGGCTCTGTTATCTGACAATCATGCAAAATATAATATGGTATATCATTGACATCTTTGGCTTTAGCAGGAGGGACTCTCATCATTGCTTTGCTTCTTGCTTTCCTTTTCTTGGCAATGGTGCCAGAAGAATCATCAGAGTCAGTGTTGAATTGATCACTATCTGAACTCTGGGGTCTTTCATATAGATCATAAATGCTTTTGATGTACTCCTCTTTTTGATTGGACTTGTCAGAAGCAGCAGCAGAAGCAGAAGGAACAACAGGAACAACAGGTTCTTCTAAGTAAACATCAAGTTCATCAGCAGCAGCAGCATCAACAGGATCAGCAGGTAACATATCAACATCAGTAGGTACAGCAACTTTAGCAACAGCAGCATCAACACAAACTTCCTCAACCTTAAGAGAATTTATATAAGATATGATCAAGCTGGGATCACGGACAGTAATAGGCACAATTACCTTAGTGAGGTCTTCAACTCCCAGAGTTGGTAAGCAGCTTCTGTGAAGAAGATCAAATGCATACAACAGTGACCTGAGGTCCACTGTGAGTACTGGTTCTGGAGCAGCAGGCACTACCTCAGCTTCATAGGGCATCTCCCCCTGCCTTGATTTAGTGATAACTAGATCAAGGCACCCCATAGAAGGGATTGCCTGAGGAGAGGAGAGAGAGGATAGCCTGTCAGATAACTCCTTTATTGATTTCAGGAGTGGATCCATGGAGGTCTCCAGTAGGTTTACTAGCTTGGGGGGCCAGTATCCCATATAGCTTATCTTCCAAGGCTGATAGATCCACTTGCTCAAGTGTGACTTGAGTAGAGGTGGAGGGTGGAATGTTTTGGGCTGGTGATGGATGGGCTGTAGCAGATGGTATGGTGGATGGTAGAATGGTTGGTTGAGAGAGTTGGATGGTGGAGATAGATGATATGGGTGTGGAGATGGATGGTGTGAAGTATGGTTGGTTAAGAATGTCATGAAGGAGTTGTTGGTATGAGGAGGTAGAAGGAGGCTCAGTAGGGGAGGAAGTGGAATCATCCATGAAGGAATCTTCCATGATGTTGAAGGATGGAATGCCAAGAGGTGGATAGTAGTGGAGTGTATGGAATTGTTCTGAGGTGGCTGGAGGTGAAATTGGTGATGAAATGGTAATGGGGGAAGAGATGGATGTGGAGATGGTTGATGTGGAGGTGGAGGTAGAAATAGCAGGAGGTGGAGAAGGAGGAGAAGAGGTGGTGGCAGGCAATTCCTCAATGAGGGCAGAGGCCTGAGGGGAAGTGACTGCAAGAGTCCTTTTGCCTGAAGCCATGGTAGTCCTGGATGGTTTGATTATCTGCCTGTCCCACTTACCAAATAGGGCACAGGTCAGTCTTTTTGATGCATTGATGTGCATCCCATTTGAGACTAGCAGTTCTGGGCACCTGGAGTGCAGGAATACCCCTAAAATCCTCCCAAAATTCACAAAGCTTTTGTTTATTTTCTTCTTTATCAAATCAAAGAAAATTTCTCTCCAATTCAAGTGTTTCTTATCCACTAGGGCTCCCATCAAACAGAACTAATACCTGGATATGGTATCATGAGTTGAGTGCTTTGACAGTAGCACTTTCCCCACAACATCAACCAGAAATCTAAATTCAATAGATAAGTTCTTTTTCAATAACTTGCTAGGGTTAGCGATAGAGTGACCCATTCTGTCTAATATTGAAGCAGATTCCTCTCCCGAAAGTTCAACAGAGTCATCTCCAGTACTCAGATGAAATACATCACTTAGGAGAGTAGGTGATAAAGATACCTGAGTCCCTCTTATAGTACTGACTATAGTATTCTGATCCAGATTATTTGCTGTAAATACCCATTCCTTTATCTCATCTGCCGCAATCTTTATTCTGGTAGACATAATATGCACCAACTATTGTTCTCTGAATAGTTCCAGAATGTCTTTGAATATTTGATCGCTCCCGTCAAACGAATCCATATCGATATAAAATTCAGTATCAAACTTCATCTTAGCGAGAGCGGCAACGTTAACAGCCATTCTATACCTGCAAAAATTAACAAACACGACCAAGTGTAGTAGAGTTTGGAGGGAAAGAAAAAGATTTGCAGAGAATATGAAAGTGCAAAAGAAGAACGACGGCGAAAGAATGATTTTATATTAGGGTTCGACGCTGAAAAGGAAGGGTCGTTGAACTTCGTTCGACGATCGGGGCTGCTAGGGGAATCTGAAGAGACTTTAATATCGTCAATCTCCATTCAACGATATTGGAGAGCATCAAGCTCCGCTCGACGATCCATGAATAGAAAGAAGGATAGCTAAATGCTATCAGACGACGCTGAACTCTAGTCAATGTTTTTGGAAAACGTCGATCTTCATTTGACGATTTTTGGGGAAAACGTCGAGCGCAGTTCAGAGACAAAAAATTTAGGAAGAGGGTGTGTTTCTTTTCATCCAAAGATTTGGTGAAAATATCTCCCCTTTGCAAATCAGTTGGGATATATTGAATTTCAATTTTATTTTTCTCTACATTGTCTCTTAGAAAGTGATGTCTAATCTCTATATGTTTTGTCCTACTATGAAGGATTGGATTTTGTGCTATGGAAATAGCACTAGTGTTATCACAAAAAAATTTTGACCCTTCTAAGTTGTAGCCACAGTCTAGGAGCTAGTTTTGAATCCACAGAATCCGTGAGCAACAACTGCCTGCTGCCATGTATTCAGCTTCAGCAGTTGAAGTGGACACAGATGTCGGTTTCTTACAGAACCAGGAGACAAGTGTGTCACCAAGGAACTGGCAAGTTCCACTGGTGCTTTTCCTGTCTACTCTACATCCAGCATAATCAGCATCTGAAATCCAGTTTATTCAAATCCTGAGTCTTTTGGATACCAAAGGCCTAGATTTTGACAACTTTTTACATACCTAAGAATCCTCTTAACTAATGTTAGGTGTGACTCTCTAGGGCTTACTTGGAACCTAGCATATATACATGTAGCAAACATTATATCAGGTCCACTAGCTTTAAGGTACAATAGAGAGCCAATCATTGCTCTATATGTTATCTGATCAACATGTTTACCATGTTCATCAGTATCTAATACAACATTGGTAGCCATTGGTGTTTTCATACAAGATGCTTCAGACATACCAAATTTCTTAACCAATTCTTTTGCATACTTAGTTTGAGAAATAAATATGCCTTCAGCATGTTGTTTGACTTGCAATCCGAGAAAGAAGGAAAGCTCACTCATTCTACTCATTTCAAATTTAGAATGCATTAGGTTAGAGAACCTTCTGCACAAATTTGAATCAGTAGAACCAAATATGATATCATCTACATATATTTATACTAGTAGGGTATGAGATTTATGGGTTCTAATAAAAAGAGTTTTGTCTACTCTTCCCCTTATAAAATCATTTTTCAGAATAAAGCATGCTAAGGTCTCATACCATGCTCTAGGAGCTTGAGACCATATAACCTCGAGGATAAAACCTCGAGGTTGTCTAACATAGACTTCCTCTTTGATATCTCCATTGAGAAATGCACTCTTCACATCCATTTGGTAGACCTTGAATCCTTTGTGAGCTGCATAAGCAAGGAATATTCTTATGGCCTCTAACCTTTCCACTGGTGCAAAGGTCTGGTCATAGTCTATCCCTTCTTCTTGAGAATAACCTTGAGCAACTAGCCTTGCCTTGTTCCTTACAATGACTCCTTGATCATCCAACTTGTTTCTGAACACCCACTTTGTTCCAACAATTGAGTGATCCTTAGGCCTTGGCACTAGTTCCCAAACTTGATTCCTCTCAAATTGATATAGTTCCTCTTGCATAGCAATGATCCAGTGTGGATCTTGTTCTGCATCTTAAATGGATTGAGGCTCAACTTGAGATAAAAAGCAAGTGTATATCAGGTTCTGGTTGACCTGATTTCTGGTTTGCATACCAGCTGAGATGTTTCCAATCACTTGGGAGATTGAGTGATCTCTTATTGTTACTAAATCAACAAGTGGTGTTGATTGTTCACCAACCTGTGTTGTTATTTCCTCTTGTGGAACAACAACTGGATCTTCAAAATGGTTTTCTCCAAGATGTTGAACATCAAGATGTTGAGTATCCTCTTCATCTTCACTAATTTCAGCTCTTTGTTGGATAGGTGAATGTACTGAATTCTTTTCTACAATGTGTAACCTGTCCAAATTTTCTAAAAGAGAGTTTACCTATAATGGTTCTATGGTAGAAGTGGACTTCTTCTTGTAACACATGTTAGTCTCATCAAAAGATACATGAACAGATTCTTCAATTTTAAGAGAAGCTTTATTATAAACCCTATAAGCTTTACTGATCATGGAGTATCCCAGAAACACTCCTTCATCAACTTTAGCTTGGAATTTTGCTAAATACTTCATGTCATTATTGTGAATATAACAAATGCAGCCAAAATTTTTGAAATAGTCTACTTTAGGTTTCTTCCCTTTGAGCAATTCATAGGAAGTTTTGCCCTTCAGTTTATGTATCAAACTTCTGTTCAACGCATGGTTGGAGGTGTTCACTGCCTCTGCCCAAAAAGATAGAGGAAGGTGAACATCTGTCAATAATGTAGTAGCAGATTCAATTAGGGTTCTATTTTTCCTTTCAGCTACCCCATTTTGTTGAGGAGTTCTAGGAGCTGAGAAAGTATGCCTGATCCCTTCACTCTGACAAAACTCTTGCATAAGAAGAGAATCAAACTCTGTCCCATGATCACTTCTGATCAGGACAATGTAAGTATTGAACTCAATCTGTATGCATTTGAGAAAATCTGTCAAACACTTAAAGTTATCAGACTTTTTCCTCAGAAAGAACACCCAAGTGAATCTAGAGAAGTCATCCACAATCACTAAAGTGTAAGATTTTCCTCCTAAGCTTTGTACTGTAATGGGTTCAAAAAGATCCATGTGTAACAGATACAAAATCCTAGGTGAATCACTCTTATTAAGTGACTTAAAACAATTTTTAGTTTGCTTGCCTAATTGACAAGCACTGCATAGTCCTTCCTTCTTGTAGGGGCCAGAAGGTAGTCCTCTAACAAGGTTGTCTTGGATAGCCTAACAATGGTTCTAATGTTTAAGTGTCCTAGTCTCTTATGCCATAAATCATTTGGTTTGCAGACTGAATTAAATAAGCAGATATCTATGTTGGTTGAAAGAAAATCTACAAGATAAATGTTACCTTTCCTTTTACCTGTTAACACTGTTGTGTTATCCTCTGAATTGATCTTGCATAAGGATTTGTTGAATGTCACTTGATATCCTTCATCACAGAGTTGACTGATGCTGATTAGGTTGTGCTTAGGTCCTTCCACATAAGCCACCTTCTTGAATGTGACTGAGCCAATCTGAACAACACCATATCCTTTTGTTTGACACAGTTTGAATCTCCAAAGTTCACTTTGGGTCCAAGTTTGGCTTTGAAGGATGTGAGATTGTCCTTGCTCCCTGTCATGTGCTTTGAGCACCCACTATCCAGATACCATTGTTGGTTCATTGCTGGATAGGTCTTCACCTGCACATAAACAATTTATATGTTTTTGACCCAGTTTACCTTGGGTCTAGGTTGATAATCTTTAAATTCAGAAATGAAAGACATCCCTGGCTGACTCTTATATCCTTCAGGATGGTATCTCCTAGGAGGTACTATCCATTCAGTATAAGGGTTGAAGCTTTGGGATGAGGGACTTCTAGGATTGACTTGAGATTTACCTCTGAAAGAATGTTCAAAGCTCTGAGCTCCGTTCGACGATCGTCGACCTGAGTTCGATGATCTTGGGTCAGATCGTCGAGCTCCATTCGAAGATCAACTATGCCAGAGTTCAGAGTTCAGAAGTCGTCGACCTGAGTTAGACGATCCATCCTTGGATCGCTGAGCTCTGTTCGACGATCGTCGAGCTCTGTTCGACGTTTTCTATTGAACTTGATTTTTCTTAAGTAAATCTGGATTCTTCCTAGCTACCTCTACAACACCCTTTCCTTTATCATAAATAAATTTAATTGGGGTTGTTAATACTATAGGTTGGCTGGATGAAGCACCCAAGCCCAGTGTACTGTTGAATCTTGAGTTCACTGTGCTTGTGATGTCCATCAGTCTGATGCTTCTCCCATTAAGGGATTCTTCAAACTTCTTTGCCTGGGATAACTCACTTTTCAGTGAAGCTATCTCCTCCATACAGCATTCTAACTCCTCAGAGAGTTTGAGGTTGTTTGATTTTAAGGTGCTATGTTCAGACAATTGATTTCTGAGAGAGATGATCTCTTTCTCAGACTTTAGCAGGTCTAAACAAAGTGCCTTAAATTCAGATCTAAAGTCCTCTGAGTCAAAGTCAAAGGAGTCTATTACCTGGTATTCTTCAGTTTGAGTTTTAGATTCTTAGTCTGATCCTTGTTCTGCATCAGAATTTTGCTGATAGGCATTGATAGCCATCATGCAGAATTCCTTTTCTTAAGCATCATCCTCATCATCACTTGAGCTTGATGAGGCTTCTGATTCCTCTTCAGTATCACTTCAGCTTTCAGCTACAAACCCCTTCCTTGTATGTTTATTTTTGTTGGAGGAAGATTTGTTGTTGTTGTTTCCCCTTGAGTCCTTGTCTTTTCTCCTATCTTTCCTGTCCTTCTTGTCCTTATTCTAATTTTCTGGACAGTCAAGCACAATATGGCCTGGTTTCCTGCATCCAAAATAGATTATTTCTTTATTATTTGACTTGTCATACCTTGGCTTCTCATGCCCTCTGAATGACCTCTTTCTGAAATCTTTCCTGGCCATCTTATAAAATCTTTTGGCCAGCAAACTCATCAATTCTTCATTGCTTGTAACCTTGTCTTCAGGCAGATCTTCTGTAGCTTTGAATGTTATGGTCTTCTCCTTTCTGATGGCTGGAGAAGCGGTCTTTTGTTCTTCCTCTCTGTTCTTGATTAGCAGCTCATAATACTTGAGCTTGCCCAACAAAGCTTTAGTAGTAATCTCAGTAAGGCTTCTGACATCCTTGATTGGCCAGATCCTTGAGTCCCAAGTACTAGGGAAGCACATTAGGATCTTGTCATTTAGTTCAGTTGGAGAGATCTCCTTGTCTAGTGTTTTTAGTTCACTGACTATTAGGCTGAGCCTGTTGTACATGTCAGCCACTGATTCAGTTTCTCCTTTCTTGAAGTTCTCATATTGGCTTATGAGATGGGATCTCCTGTCGTTCCTTTCATCAGCAGATCCTGAGACAATTTCAGATAACTTGTCTCATATCTCTTTTGCTGAACTGCATTCAGCCACCTTTTGGAATATCTCATCAGACATGGTCTGAGCAAGGATATTCATAGCCTTTGCATCTGCAACTTTCCATTTCTTTATTTCTGTATCCGTTCCTGAAGGAGGTGGATTAGCACTTGTACTTGTGATCACTAGGGGTCTTGGACAAACTGTCAAAACAAAATTAAAAATGTCCTCATCAATAGAATTCATGTAAAGCTTAATCCTTGCCTTCCAAAGTGCAAACTTAGAGAGGTTGCACACTGGAGGTCTGGTGCAAGCATAGTCTTTGTTCTGTGCCATGGTTTTGTATGAAAATAAATATAATACAAAAAGTAATAACTATCCTCTATAGAAGGTTTATCTTATCAAGGATCTTTTGGTTCAGGTGTTAGCCTGTTCAACCAATCTGTTGAAAATTTAGATTTTGAATAACCAACCTGCCTCTGATACCAATTGAAAGTTAGGGAAAGATCTACCTTAACTCTAGAGGGGGGGGGGGGGTTAATAGAGTATTTTAAAATAATTTACAATTAAAACTGTAAAGTAGTGGAAGACTTAATTTATGTATATATGTAAGGTGCTTGCAGTGAAATAAAAACTAAAGCAAGAAATAAGAAATCACACAGCACACAGCAAAGTCAAACACACAACAACCAGATGACACAAGGATCTATAGTGGTTCCCCAACAACCTGGGTACATCCACTCTTCTACCACCCTAGGTAGGAAACCACTGCAGGAATAGTTGATCAGGTGTCCTGGGCACCAATGAGCTTTTGATAAGGTGCTCAAAAACCAAAACTAGATTTTTTGATAAGGTGTCTTGCCACCACTGAGTTTTGACAAGGTCTCAGAAACCAATCTCAGAACTTTTGAAGGGAGTTTTGAAAAACCCTTTTACAGGAGGAAAAGAAAAAAGAAAGTAGTTGAAGATGTTCTTCTCTGTCAACAATCTGAGAGAAGATAAGTGGAAGATGTTGCTAAAGCTCCCCCCTGAGATCTATAAGGGTTCAAGAAGGTGAGCTTTGCTAGGGTGATAGGTCTTCAGGTGCTTCAGATCTCCAGCAAAAGATGATTTCAGCAGATGCTGAAATGTGTTATATCTGGAGTCCTTGATGTTGAAGCTTTTGAACACTTGAGGATTTGGAGGAGTAGAATAGCAGATGATTTCCTCCACAGAAAACTTTCTTGTGTTCTTGAAGGTTTTGACTCAGTGAATCTGTATGTTCCAGAAGATGAGTTCTTGATCAGGGTATATTTTGATCTCTCTTCTGTAACTCTTTTTCTCAATCCAATGATCCTGTATTTCTCTTGTCTATCTTATTGTATAGATCTGTTATCTCTTTTCAAAAACATATTCTGTAGGAGTATATCAGATTCTGACTTAGATGGTTGTTACTCAGTCATAAATTACTTCCATAAATGACAACTTTCTCTGGGGAAAGTCCTAAGTAACATTCCTTTTAGCCTTCCTTGAAACTTGCTCCAGGTTGCTTGAAACGGCTACAAAATCCTTTGCAATAAATGCAGGAAATAACTCTGAATGAATCTGAATGAATTCCATAACTGTTCTTGAATTTGAAATCTGAAAGCGTCGATCTTTCACAGAAATCGTCGATCTGAGCTCTACGATTGTTGAACTGAGCTCACAGATTGGATTTAAACAGCAGATAGAAAATGTCGAACTTAGCTCTACGATCGTCGAACTGAGCTCAGCGACTTGGAAAATAGCTGGAGACAAAACATCGATCTGAGCTCGAAGATCGTCGACCGGAGTTCGACGACTTGCAAAATTGAGCTCAGAGAACGTCGAACTGAGTTCGACGTTTCGTCGACCTGAGCTCGACGAAAATTGTCTTTGTCTCAGCACTGAATCCTGATCTTTGAAAGGTCTTGGGGGCAGCTTCAAACCTAAGTTCTAACCCTTAGACTCATTCTATTTTGACCTTTTCAACTATACAACTAGGTCAAACCAATTTCCTAAAAACATAGTGATCCTAGCCCAAATTAGTAATAGGGTGTTCCAACATGATCTTCTCAACGAGGGATTACGTTGCGCAGACCAGTGTATATTTACCCACTGCACCCTGACATTGGTGTGTACTTAGCATGGAATAGCTGCAAGCACAACTTGAAAGAAATTCATCAAATATATTGTCAATTCAACTTAGCTTGTTCAGGGGCTTCTTCAAATCAGGTATATTGTGGATACAATACCCAACAGATCACTCTTCAGAGCTACAGCCCTTATAGTCTTGGTCATAACAACAAGAAAGCTTTAAAAGTTAAACCCGTTGTGGAAAAGCTCTTACGGAGAAGAAGCCATGTGAGTGTCATCACCACGAATCTTCTACCTCCAAGTTTGCTGCCCCTGCTAGACACCTATCTCAAAAGGTCAAGCAAGAGAACTTTAGATAAAGATACAACAAGTTTGACTATTGGTGTTGTGGCTAAGTTGGTCACTTTGCTATAAATTGCTGGTTTAATCCCAAATATTATGTAACTCCTCAAGTTAATAATGTGAGAAAGACCACTCACAATGTTAATACACGTTAGGGGAGTATGCTAACTAGAGACCAAGGACCCAAACAGGTTTGGGTTCCTAAGGCAAATTGATTCTACTTTTGCCGGAATGTCCAAAGGCCACCAAAACTCCTATCTGGTATTTGGACAGTGGATGCTCTCAGCATATGACCGGGACTAGAAGCCTACTCCAGAACTATTCTCCAGTCATGAACCCGCCAAAGGTCATCTTTGGAGGTTCTTACAGAGGGATCACAAAAGGCTACGGTATGATTACTAATTGTAGTGTATCCATCTCAGATGTGTCTTATGTTGAAGGATTGGAACACAATCTTATAAGCATAAGCCATCTCTGTGATAAATGATACATAGTAGAATTTCATGCAGACAAGTGTGATAAAATCCATCGATAACTTAGAAATGATTCTATCAGGCACTCGTAGTAGAAATATATTTTGTTTAAATTTTATTTGCATAGACTCTTCTACGCCAGTGTGCTTTTTGGCAAAAGATAGTGCGTCTCTTGGTGACCAATATCATAAGAGATTAACACATATAAATTACAAAACTATTAATAAATTATTTTCTCTTAATTTAGTACGTGATGCACCCAATATTAAGTGCATTAAAGATAGACCTTGTCACGCATGTGTAAAAGGCAAGCAAATAAGGGCTACCTTTATAAGCATTAGTGGGAAAGACTCTAATAGGTGTTTACACCTACTTCATATGGACTTGTTCGGTCCACTGCAAATTAGAAGTTTGGGAGGTAAGGATTATATATTGGTTATTGTTGATGAATACTCTCGCTTTGCGTGAGTGTTATTTCTAAAACACAAGTCAGATACTTTTGATATCTTTACTAATTTTGTCAGGCAAGTTCAGAATGAATACAGCTACTCTGTTGTCAAAGTCAGAAGTGACAATGGAACGGAGTTCAAAGCTGGGGTCATGACAAAATTCTGTGAAAGACTAGGTATCTTTCATGAGTTTTCCTCTCCTCGTACTCCTCAACAGAAAAGAGTTGCTGAGAGAAGGAATAGAGTTGCTGAGAGAAGGAATATATTTACTAATCATGTTGAGTGATGCCTCACTACCGAAATATTTCTGGGCTGAATCCATCAACACTACATGCCATGTGTAAATTGAGCACTCATAAACAAGAACCATAATAAGATACCTTACAAACTAATAAAGGGCAGGAAATCGACTATTTCATATTTTAGAATCATTGGTAGTAAATGCTTCGTTCTTAACAATGGGAAGTATCACACAACTAAATTTAGTGAAAAGAGTTTTGAAGGTATTTTCGTAGGTTATGGTAGCCATAGTAAGGCATATAGGATTTTTAATAAGAAAACCCTGCTTGTATAAGAATCTATCAATGTTGTATTTGATGAGACGAGCTTTTAGCAAGGCAGCTCTTCTAGCGTGTTTATTGAAGATGCGGGTTCAAGACTAAAGGAATTAAACTTGGATGAGCTGACTGAAGAAAAATCTCAAAAGTTCATCAAGATCACCACTCCAACCCCAATTAGAGAGGATGATCACCATAATGAAGATGTCATCCAAATTAATGAAGCCACTCCAGTGATAGAGGAAGCTCTAAATGCAAGAACCCTAGAGCTTAGACACTTGAAGGATCACCCAATTGATCAAATCATAGGAGATCCCCGGGATGGTTGAAATTCTTAATTTCAAGAATAACTAATCACCTAGAGGGGGTGAATAAGTCCAATTTAAAACTTAGGCAACTTATTTATTAAAATCACAATACAACAATTTTATCACAACCAATACCAGCACATTACACAACACAGTACACAACACAATACACAACACAGTATACAGAGATTTATAGTGGTTCCCCAATTGATGGGTACATCCACTTTCCCCCTTCGCCTATCTAACAGTATACTAGATTCAGCCAAACTTCTTTCTATCTTTCTCAGATCCTCAGATCTTACAGCTCAGAGCCCAACCGACTCCTATAACTCAAGCACAAGACCTACCACTCAGATCACCAAGATCCTACAACTCAAGTTCTTTCCAAGAACTCTACCTAAGAGTGACTCTACACTCCTACAGCTCAGGCAATCCTGCCCTACCTCAATGTGAATCCACACACCTACAACTCGCAGCTCTTCTAGCGTGTTTATTGAAGATGTAGGTTCAAGACTAAAGGAATTAAACTTGGATGAGCTTACTGAAGAAAAATCTCAAAAGTTTATCAAGATCACCACTCCAACCCCAATTGGAGAGGATGATCACCATGATGAAGATGTCATCCAAGTTGATGAAGTCACTCCAGTGATAGAGGAAGCTCCAAATGTAAGAACCCTAGAGCTCAGACACTTGAAGGATCACCCAATTGATCAAATCATAGGAGATCTCCGGGATGGATGAAAGTCTTGATTTCATGAACAACTAATCACCTAGAGGGGGGGGGGGGTGAATAGGTCCAATTTAAAACTTAGGCAACTTATTTATTAAGATCACAGCACAATAATCTTATCACAACCAATACCAGCATAGTACATAGCACAGTACACAACACAGTATACAGAGATTTATAGTGGTTCCCCAATTTATGGGTAAATCCACTTTCCCCCTTCGCCTATCTAGCAGTATACTAGATTCGACCAAACTTCCTTCTATCTTTCTCAGATCCTCAAATCTTACAGCTCAGAGCCAAACCGGCTCCTATAACTCAGGCGCAAGACCTACCACTCAGATCACCAAGATCCTACAACTCAAGTTCTTTCCAAGAACTCTACCTCAGAGTGACTCCACACTCCTACAGCTCAGGTAATCCTGCCCTACCTCAGTGTGAATCCACACACCTACAACTCAGGCAACTCCTGCCCTACATCAGCCATTATAACACAGGCTTACAACTCAGGCCTTAGCCTTACCACTCAGATTCAAAATGAATCTTACATAGAAATATTCAAGATAATGAATTACAGACACTAGAGAAAATTCTTTGTGCCTGTCTACCTGGACCAAGTAGATGTCAGCCATAAATTCATCTTCACAGCGATAAGATGATACAGTGATCTTGAAATGATGCCCGGCTTGTTTTGGAATCAACTAGCAGATGAATCTTCTTCCTCTCCTTCAGGAATATCTCCTGATCTGGACTGTGCAGATTTCAGCCCTTCCTTCTTCTTTGATCCAGCGAATTGATCGTCAGATTCTGGCTCGGCTTGGATCGAGAAGATTACTTTAGCTAGGTCACTCCTAGGCTGATTTGTCTCTCTCAGAGGATTACTTTGAACATGTTGGAGTGGATGTTTATTGCACCAGCAAACTCAAAAGCCCTTCAGATTTGAACTTAAGGTTATTGGCTTCTGCAATAATGGCGGATGAATACGATGAACTCCGCTTCTCATTTTTTCAGAAAGTTAATCAGAAATTAATCCAATAATCATAATCATTCTTAGATCTCGATCTCTTTTGCTATTTATAATCCCGTCACATTGGCGAGATGATCGACATGTGTCTCAGTTTTAATAGTGGTTAAAACCTCAGGTTTATTAATTTGAGATCCACTGTAGACTGACGGTGACATTAATGTTGATTTGCATCGAATCTGAACTTTGTTGACTTGTTGACTTTGCTGAGTCAGCATCATTCTGCACTTAACCAAAATCAACCAACTTTTCATAAATCCTGTGTTTGACGAACTTCAAAGCCAAAATCAACCAATTTTTCTGAAATCCTGTGTTTGACGAACTTAAAACTCAGCTAGACGAAATTTGAGCTCAGTTTGACGAAACAGTGAAGCTGAGATCGACAAATTCTCTCAGCCCACTTCTTTCATCAGGTGAAAGTTATGGTCGACAAACTTCGAGCTCAGTTCGACGAAACAGTGAAGTTGAGATCGACGAATTCTCTCAGCCTAGTTCTTTCTTCAGGTGAAGGCTGAGTTCGACGAAATCTGAACTCCGGTCGACAAAATCTGATAGCTGAGTCCTTCTTATAAGTAAAAGCTGAGATCGACGAATTCTCTAAACACTGGTCGATGAAAGCTAAGCTCAGCTCGACGAATGGTAGACTCAGCATTTGTAGACTTAGAAATTTCTTCAGCTCTACTAGGCGTTGAGTGGCGTTGAGTGTATAGGCCATTCTCAATGAATCTGGACTTAGAATTATTTTTGCTCTGGTAAGCGTTGAGTGTATATCCCTCACTCAACGCATTTTCCCTTAGTCTATATTCTTCAGCTTTTTGCCTGATGGCGTTGAGAGCATTGAGTGTATAAGCTTGACTCAACGCTTTCTGCCTTAGCCATATTTTTCAGCTTTCTGCCTGATGGAATTGAGAGCGTTGAGTGAGCTTGCCTCACTCAACGATTCTGGACTTAGCCGATTTTCTGGATTCTTCACAGTAAGGCTATGATAGTATAACCTTGACTCAATGCTTCTAGTTGTATGGCGTTAAGTGAGTTGAGCTCACTCAACGCTTTTGGACTTAGCTGATTTCTGCCTTTGTAATATTGTCAGTTTTGACTGCCTTCCTTCTCTCATCACTATTAGCTGAATGGCATTGAGTGAGCTTGCCTCACTCAACACTTTTGTACTTAGGTAGTTTTCTGAGTTTCCAGCTACACCTTGAGTCAACCTATCATTGTCTCTTGAACTAGTTGTCCAATCATTGTGACAAAGACTAACCTGTATGCATGAACTTAACCATACATCAAATAAAACTATGTCTACCTCATTGACACGTTTGGCATCATCAAATCAGGGTCATTGGGATCAATGGACCCAACAATCTCTCCTTATTTGAAGATGTCAAACCCACTGATCAATTACCTTAGTCATTGAGATATACATTACACAGGCAATAAAAGTATATTCATATTAAATTCAGTGAAATGAATTTTACCCTACTCCCCCTGGATTGTTGTAGGGTGAGTTACACCTTAGAGGATTACCTCTTAGCTTGATCCTTTCTTGCTTAATCAACCTCGTCTCCCCATGACTTTCTCCCCTTGTGTTTCTGCCATGAAGGAGCTTGATCTTTCTGATAGTCATCTTCTATCTCTCCCCCTTGAGCTTGATCAACCAAAGTTAAACATGACCTCTATCTCTCCCCCTTTTTGACCTCTTCAGATAGTTAGGAAGGAGCATCATGTCTTTTTCTACTCTTGTGTTCCCCCCTAGCTGATGTAAATGAAGTCAGGATTGCAGCTGCCAACATGCCCCTTATACAGGGCTGACTTGTATATCACTTGATACCACTTGACAACACTTGAAATTCAGTATCACTGTAAATTCAGTACACCAAACCTAGTGGTTGATCCACATATACTTCCTCTTTTAAGTCTCCATTCAGGAATGCTGACTTCACATCCATATGGAAGACTTTGAATCATTGATAGGCAGCAAAAGCAAGGAATAACCTTATTACTTCCAACCTTGCTATTGGGGTAAAGGTCTGGTCAAAATCTATTCCTTCTTCTTGCCTGTATCCTTTTGCCACCAATCTGGCCTTGTTTTTGACAATAATGTCATTCTCATCTAGCTTGTTCCTATTTATCCACTTTGTTCCTATCACATTATGTCCCTTTGGTCTAGAAACCAGCTTCCAGACTTTACACCTTTTGAACTAGTTCAGCTCTTCCTGCATATCTCCAATCCAGTAAGAGTCTTTGATAGCCTCTTCAAGCTTCTTGGGCTCTATTTGTGATAGGAAGCTTGAATATAGAGCTGTATTGATGTTCTTTCTCCTTGTCTGGACACCATATCTTGCATCACCAATGATTTGGTGTGCTGGATGGTCCCTCAGATATCTCTCAGCTGGAGGCATTCTTGCTTTAGCTAGCTGTACTATATTATCTTCATTGTCTTCAGGTGGCTGTACTACATTGTCTTCAGCTGACTGTTATTCATCCTCAGCTTGTGAGTCTTGAGCTCCCACTGGACATCAGCCATTTTCTTCCTTATCTTGTCCTGCTGGATCCATTTCCCTGATGGTATGCTTGTCCATCAAATCCTTTAAACCTGCAGAACTAGAAGAGGTGCTTGGCAGCTCATAATTAATTAGGTTTGACTCATCAAAGACAACATGTACTGATTCTTCTACAACTTGAGTAGTCAAGTTATAGATTCCATATGCCATATTATTGTTGTTATACCCAACAAATATCCCTTCTTGGGACTTGACAGCAAACTTTGAAAGACTTATTTCAAGAGCCTAGACACCTAGATAGGGATGAATAGGTTCTAATTATCTTTAAGAATTTTAGGCAATATAACTAGTTCTTACTTAGCACAGAAATTGCAAATCACAGCACACAAAAATACAGCACAGCATACACCAGATTTATAGTGGTTCCCCAAGGTATGGGTACATCCACTTTCCCCCTTCGCATATCCAGTAGAGAACTGGATTCAGCACAACTTCCTTCCACTAACTCAGATCCACAGATTTTACAACTAAGAAACAGATTGGTTCCTGCAGCTCAGACTTATACAAGTCTTACCTCAGATTCTCCCCAAGAATCCTACCTTAGGCCACAGCCCTACCTCAGCCTTTATAACTAGGCTTACAACTCAGACTATAACAAGTCCTACACCTCAGGCAATCAGCCCTACCTCAGCCTTTATAATTATAGGCTTACAACTCATATCTAACAAAATATCCTACAAGTAATTGAGTATTTGAAAGATATATGAATATCACCAGATAGATCACTCTATAGGTGTAAGCTTCTTGATCAGTTCTTGACTAAACTAAATCTTCAGATCCAACCTGACTTAGCTGTTTCAAAGCTTCTTGATAGAACAAAATAAGGTTGAACTCTTCTTAATGTAGAAGTTGATCTTCTGTCAGCTCCTTCCTTGAATTCAGAATGAGATCTGAATCTTCTCTGCAGACTGTTCAGAATCTGCCTTCTTAAGGGTCACCCTTTTACTTGTTGTGAAATTCTTCCTTTGGATGATTCACTTTTTATCTCTCTATATGTTCTTCTTTAAGTTGTCACGGATCAGTCCTTTATATAGAGATTTCTCCTGATTACCGGCTGATCCGGTTTGTAACAACCTTCTGACATCTCTGACAAAGGTGTCAGACCTGTTGGTAATGACAGTTGTCGAGTCACCAGTCATGACAGTTGATTCCTCAATGATTGTATAAGTCAGCATGAACCACTCAGCAGACTGCTTCATATGTGTCGATACAAATAGACTAAGTGTCGACACAAGTCTTTATGATGTCAACATAACACTCCAGGTGTTGACATAGTCAATCTTCAGCTACTCGACACATCTTCTCTTTGTATGTGTCGACACAAGTCCTGTGTGTCGACACAACTGCTCCTGGTCTCAACATAACTGTTGCAGACAGATGGCGTTGAAAGTATGTCTAGCCGTCGTTGAGTGTGTGTCGACACAAGTCCTGTATGTCGACACAACTACTTCTGTTCTTGACTTAGCTGCTGCAGACAAATGGCGTTGAGTGTATGTCTAACTATCGTTGAGTGAGTGTCGACACAAGTCATGTGTGTCGACACAAGCCTTCAGACTCAGAATAGTTGTTGTAAGATGGCGTTGAGTGTGTGTCTAGCTATCGACACAAACCTTCTTCAACTGTCGACACAATTCTTGAGTGTCGACACATGCCTTTCTTCTAGTGTCGACATAACTCCTGGGTGTCGACACAGCTTCTGCTTTAGGTGTCGACACAATTCCTGCCATAGGTGTCGACATAATTCTGGGTGTCGACACAACTTCTTCTTCAGGTGTCGACACAATGCCTGGGTGTTGAAAGTCCACCTAGTGTCAACTACCTTCACCTATGGGGGGGGGGGGGAATAGGTGTCTTTGCAGCGTGTTAGCGGAATTGAAATTATACCTGCACAAGAAAATAAAACAACAAAGCACAGAGAGGACACAGGCAATTTATAGTGGTTCCCCGATTTGGGTACGTCCACTTTCCCCCTTCGACCTATCTCCCAACCAGGGACGACTCGGTCACTTCACCAACAGGATTGAAATCCAATCCTTGCACTAACGGAAGGAACCCTTCCACACGTAGGAGTCACCACTCCCACAACACGGGTTGCACCCAACCCTTACAACTAGAGACCAATCGGTCCTTTACAAAGAAATTGAAAATAGCTTGTAAGAAATACAAACAACTTTTGGAGACAAGGGTGTCCCTCTTCGTTCGACGACGTGTTCTTGAAGTCAACGAAGAGTCCACAACCTTAGATCTCACTTGGATTGAACCTTCCCGAAACCGGCGGCGGCTTAGTGCGGCGGCTAGGTTCACGGAGTAAGCGGCGGCGACGGAGAGCAGCTGCTGTGCTAGTGATTCAAACTTCGTAGCAAAGGAAGCAAGGTCTTCCAACGGTCACACTAGGATCGATCGTCTCGATCGATTCGGACGGGGAAGTTTTTCCCGATCTACGAATCAAGAGACAAGGGATCTCTGGTTAGACGCGTGAGACGCTATGCTAGCCTAAGCTTCTGTCGACGGAGATCTGGAGCAACTTGAGATCAACAGCGGCGACAACGGAACTAACGTCGGAGACGATCGGCGGAGCAAGATCGGGATCGGGCTCGACGGCGGCTCGTCCTTTTTGAATTCGCGTATTTTTCTTTCTCTCCCTGTTCATACATACGGGGTATATATATATATTAGGTCAAGTATATGACCGTTGTGGGTCCCACCAATAAGAAGACTTGAGCCCGGTTCGAAACAGTTCAGATAACTTGAACCGGTCCAGAGAACAACAGGAAATTGCCCAAGTCAAATTCGGCGAGAATCGTAGGTGATTCTCGACGAATCGGCGAGAATCACTTACGATTCTCGCCGACTTCTACTTAGCCGGATTCTGGCTGTACTGATACAGAAGCCGGGGAGAATCGGCGGGAATCACACTTGATTCTCACCGAATCGTCGAGAATGCAAAGTCATTCTCGACGAATCGACGAGAATCACTTAGTGATTCTCGACGATTCTGCCTTAGAGAAATTTCAGGCGGTGTCGAGACTGCCGGCTCCAACCGGCGAGAATCAGCTAGTGATTCTCGACGACTCGGCGAGAATCATTAGTGATTCTCGCCGATTCGGCGAGAATCACTTAGTGATTCTCGTCGATTTTTACTTGGGCGATTTCTCCTCTTTCTTTCCTTGAGCTGGTCTTTGGCCCATCCTTGCTCCTTGTCTGCTCTTGCTTTATCATAGCCCTGTACTTGAAATTAAGTACACCCCAATAGAGAGAGTACACGTAGGCCAACACACTGATCTGCTCAACGAGGGATTACGTTGCACAGACCCGTGTATATTGACCCACTGCACCCTGACATTGGTGTGTACTTAGCGTGGAATAACTGCAAGCACAACTAAAAAATATTTCATCAAATACATTGTCTATTTACCTTGGCTTGCACAGGGGCTTCTTCAAATCAGGTACATTGAGGATACAATACCCAACAATCTCCCCCTATTTGAAGAAGCCTAAACCCTACAAGCTAAGGTGAATATAGCATATAGGAATGAAAACCCTAAACTTAAAATTGAGTTGAGAGAGATATTCAGTACCAATTTCTTGAGAGCAAACTTGGAGCCACCTTAGCCTTAGCCGAGAGGGTAATCTCCCCCTTTTCGGCTTTTACAAATTGGGGACTGACGCATGTGACACCATGCTCCCCCTCAGTTCTTGTACCTTTGCTTTCACTAAATTCCTAGCAGAGGCTCCCCCTAGACGCATGAGCCTTGAGCTTCTGTATTCTTCATTCCTCATAGTTTAGCATCCCCAATTCAGTTTTGAACATACTGAACTTGGCCTCGTCAAGGGGCTTTGTGAAAATGTCTGCAATTCTCTTGTCAGTGGGAATATAGCAGAGAGAGATGTCCTTGTTCTCCACGTGCTCCCGAATGAAATGGTAACGCACTTCAATATGCTTCGTTCTGCTGTGCGATACCGGATTGTTGACAATAACAATTGCACTGGAGGAGTTGCAATACATCGGTACTTCCTTGAACTGGAGATCATAGTCTGCTAACTGCATAGAAGTTGTGCGCAACAGCTCCCAGCCGAAATATACTCAAACTCTGCTGTGGAAGTTGCTACACAATTCTGCTTCTTGCGGTTCCATGAGATAAGCCTTCTTCCGAGGAATTGACACGTCCCGGAAGTGCTTTTCCTGTCATCCTTGCGTCGTCTTCGAGTTCTGACACCATCACGAGGATCTCCGATGATCTGTTCTCTAGGATGATCCCTCACGTGTCGGAGCTCTAGGAGTCTGGCATCTGGAGCTTTGACATCTTCTCGGGCTTCTCCTTCTTCCGGAAGATTTTCTCCATCCTGCTCGTCAACTTCTCCAGCTGACGTCGAGGTGGAAACCTTGACGTACTTGGGAGTTGCACCTTTAGCAGTCTTATCTAAACTTAGCTGTTCAAGCCTTTCACCGTAGTTAGCGTTATCTCTTTTCCCTTAATCTTGTTCCATGGCAAGCCTGGAACATCTTTTGTCTAGGTCCCATCATGTACCTGGGTACCTAGACTATCCTGCAAAAAAGAATTACCTTTCCTTAGGAACCCAATATGTATTGGGTCCTAGGTTCCTTGTTAGCATACTCCCCCTCGATTGGTTAGCCCTACGAGTGGTCTGCCTCGCACTGCTAACATAAGGAGTCTCGTTATACCTTGGATTAAACCAACAATCCACGGCAAAGTGACCAATTTTGCCACAGCACCAGCAGTCAAACCTGTTATACTTCCTCTTGGGCGCCTGCTTTACCCTTGAAACGTGGGGTTCAGCTGGGGCCGAAGACCTGGAGGTGGAGGCAACATGATGACCACAGTCACATGACTTCTTCACCTCTTGGCTTTTCAGTGTAACAGGCTTGGCCTTAGGTGCTTGCTTCCTATTATGGCCGCTAGAGAATTGACCATAATTTCCCAAGTGGATTTCCTCATAAGGTGCCTTGAAGACACTCTCACTGAAGTTACGGGGAAAGGTCCACCCATCATATCGGCTCTTCGGCTTTACAACCGAGGGCCTGAAGTGATGCCCATATGTTGACTCAAAGTCATGTTGGTTACAGGGAAAGCTAGGCTTTCTGAACTCAACAGGGCAGAGTGGGGCCTTTCCTTTCTCATCAGCAGAGGCTTTCTTGGCAGCCTTATTCTTCCTCCTGTTCCTGTTTCTCCTGGATGAGGAGCTAGATACCCCTAAATGCCCCAAGCCAGCTCCTTTGGCTTGAGCAGAGAAGGTATCAACTAATGGAAGAACAGTTTTTGGCATAGAGAAGCTCTTGACGATCTTCCTTTCTGCCGCAAGTAGTTCTTCCAACTTGTCGACTTCCTCCTGCTTAAGATCAAGGAGCTTAAGAGACTCTGAATGCTTTGAAGTCAGGTCCAAGTGCTCCTGTCGGAGGGAGATCAAACTGGTGATCTCTTCCCTCAGGGATACACTCTCACCTTTAAGGAATTTAACTTCCTTTTTCTCAGCCTTCAGTTTCTTTTGACATTTCAGGAATGTATTGAGCAGAAGCTCATACTTATCGAGGAGCTCAGCTTCAAGGGCAGAAGGGCTATCCTCAGGGTCATCATCCTGAGACTCAGGATCAGAGTCAGAGTCGGAGAGAGGGGTGTGAGCTTTTACCTTCCCAGTAAATGGGGGGCATTCTCCTTCTGAGTCAGAGCGACCCATTAGCCCAAAGTAGGATTCCTCATCATCGCTGGTGTCTGACGTGTCAGATTCACTCAGCGTCTTTGGCTTCTTTGCGATGTAACTCCTCTCCTTCTTCTTGTCTTTTGAGGACCTGTGCTCCTCTCCCTTTCCCTTTTCCCTCTTGCCATGATGGCAGTCGGCCACGACGTGTCCTGGCTTGTTGCAACCAAAGCATATAATGTCAGAAGAGAGGTGTTTGTTCGGATTGGAAACATACCTGTCAGAGGAATAGTTCTTCTTCTGATCCCTTGAGGAGGAGCCGTTTCTCTTTCTCTGATTCCTCAGCTTGAGGAACTTCTTGAATTCCAGTGTGATAAGGGATAAATCTTCCTCAGATAACTCTGAGCCGGAGGAGCTTGGCTCAGAGTCTTCCTCTTCATCCCTCTTCCACGCACGGGAAGAAGCGACACCCTTGCCCTTTCTGGAATGAATGGCTTTCAGGGCCACCGTCTTTTCCTTGGCCGCGACTTTCTCTGCTTCCTCTTCATCCTTCCTTGTGTTCAACTGAAGCTCATAGGACATGAGCTTCCCGAACAGAATCTGAGGGTCGGTTTCCGCAAGTCTGCCAAACTCGCGGATGGTGCAGATCTTTGTGTCCCATTCCTTAGTGAGGGACCTAAGGAACTTATCATTGAGTTCACCATCAGTGAACACTCTTCCATATCCTTTGAGTGCATTGACGATCTTGAGGAAGTTTTCGAAGGTGACTCCGATCTCCTCCTTTGGCCCTTGTCTGAAGGCCTCATATTTCTGATTGAGGAGGGATCTCCGATCGTCCCTCACTTCATCTGTGCCCTCCATTAGGACAATCAGACAGCTCCAGAGATCCTTGGCTGTCCTGCAGTTGCTGAAGTTCTGCATCATAGAGTCGTCAACTGCGCTCACCAGGATGTTCTGAGCTTTCTTGTCGAGTCCGAACAGCACCATTTCATCCTTGTCCATTTCCGAAAGTTTCTTGGGTACTTTCTTGGTAGGATCAATGGTGGAGGCCTTAGTGGGAATGTAAGGTCCCTCCTCCACTATCATGAAGAGCCGGGGTCGACTGCTTCCATGTAGAATCTGATTCTTTCCTTCCAGATAGGAAAGTTCAGTCTGGTGCATACTGGGATTTTGCCGGAGTGCTTGAGTTCGTCCATGGAAGATATCTGACTGCTTCTTGACACTGGTGGCAGGATTCTACTCAAGGTGTGAACCTTTTTGATGAGTAACCTCCCTCTGATACCACTTGAAAGTCCACCTAGTGTCAACTACCTTCACCTATGGGGGGGGGAATAGGTGTCTTTGCAGCGTGTTAGCGGAATTGAAATTATACCTGCACAAGAAAATAAAACAACAAAGCACAGAGAGGACACAGGCAATTTATAGTGGTTCCCCGATTTGGGTACGTCCACTTTCCCCCTTCGACCTATCTCCCAACCAGGGACGACTCGGTCACTTCACCAACATGATTGAAATCCAATCCTTGCACTAACGGAAGGAACCCTTCCACACGTAGGAGTCACCACTCCCACAACACGGGTTGCACCCAACCCTTACAACTAGAGACCAATCGGTCCTTTACAAAGAAATTGAAAATAGCTTGTAAGAAATACAAACATCTTTTGGAGACAAGGGTGTCCCTCTTCGTTCGACGACGTGTTCTTGAAGTCAACGAAGAGTCCACAACCCTAGATCTCACTTGGATTGAACCTTCCCGAAACCGGCGGCGGCTTAGTGCGGCGGCTAGGTTCACAGAGTAAGCGGCGGCGACGGAGAGCAGCTGCTGTGCTAGTGATTCAAACTTCGTAGCAAAGGAAGCAAGGTCTTCCAACGGTCACACTAGGATCGATCGTCTCGATCGATTCGGACGGGGAAGTTTTTCCCGATCTACGAATCAAGATACAAGGGATCTCTGGTTAGACGCGTGAGACGCTATGCTAGCCTAAGCTTCTGTCGACGGAGATCTGGAGCAACTTGAGATCAACAGCGGCGACAACGGCGCTAACGTCGGAGACGATCGGCGGAGCAAGATCGGGATCGGGCTCGACGGCGGCTCGTCCTTTTTGAATTCGCGTATTTTTCTTTCTCTCCCTGTTCATACATACGGGGTATATATATATATTAGGTCAAGTATATGACCGTTGTGGGTCCCACCAATAAGAAGACTTGAGCCCGGTTCGAAACAGTTCAGATAACTTGAACCGGTCCAGAGAACAACAGGAAATTGCCCAAGTCAAATTCGGCGAGAATCGTAGGTGATTCTCGACGAATCGGCGAGAATCACTTACGATTCTCGCCGACTTCTACTTAGCCGGATTCTGGTTGTACTGATACAGAAGCCGGGGAGAATCGGCGGGAATCACACTTGATTCTCACCGAATCGTCAAGAATGCAAAGTCATTCTCGACGAATCGGCGAGAATCACTTAGTGATTCTCGACGATTCTGCCTTAGAGAAATTTCAGGCGGTGTCGAGACTGCCGGCTCTAACCGGCGAGAATCAGCTAGTGATTCTCGACGACTCGGCGAGAATCATTAGTGATTCTCGCCGATTCGGCGAGAATCACTTAGTGATTCTCGTCGATTTTTACTTGGGCGATTTCTCCTCTTTCTTTCCTTGAGCTGGTCTTTGGCCCATCCTTGCTCCTTGTCTGCTCTTGCTTTATCATAGCCTTGTACTTGAAATTAAGTACACCCCAATAGAGAGAGTACACGTAGGCCAACACACTGATCTGCTCAACGAGGGATTACGTTGCACAGACCCGTGTATATTGACCCACTGCACCCTGACTTTGGTGTGTACTTAGCGTGGAATAACTGCAAGCACAACTAAAAAATATTTCATCAAATACATTGTCTATTTACCTTGGCTTGCACAGGGGCTTCTTCAAATCAGGTACATTGATGATGCAATACCCAACAGGTGTCGACACAGCTTTGCTTTTAGTGTCGACATAACTTCTGGGTGTCGACACAACTTTGCTTCTGGTGTCGACACTACTTCTTATGGGTGTCGACACAATTCTTCACAAGTGTCGACACTTGTATTTAGAAAATTTCTTTGCAAACCTTATACCTGCACAATGAAACTCAAACATACATCAAATACAAATTGATGTATATTATTGAGTAAGATGAGGCTTCTCCAAATCTGGTACATATTTTTCAGTGTACCAACCAATCTCCCCCTATTTGAAAAATTCATAACCCTTAGTCAAAGATACATCACTTATAATAAAACACATAAGAATAGATGTAGATACATTTCAGTGCAAGATAACATATAAACAATGTAAACAACTGAAATCAATAATGAAGCTGATTTTATTTATTAATCAGAAAATTCTAGGTTTACATGTTTTTCCTTAGAACAAAAACAAAATGTTACATTATTCTATACATAAGCCTATCTATCATATGATTGGCTAGGCTCCTTAATTACAATGCCTTTTCCTGATTGAATCTTTGCCTGCACAGTAGGGTCTGTATAATCAGCAGGTTTCTTCCCTTTGAGATCCTTCTTCTTTTGTTCTTCAGCCTTTATTCTTTGCCTTTCAAAATAGTGAAAGGGCTTGGGGAAGTACTTGCTAGGCTCCAGAGCATTAGCAGGTAACTTCCAAGCTTTTACACTCCTTCTATACTGAAGAATGGCTTCCTACCTAGCTTGATATTTGTTCCATTCCTACTCAGAATACCACTTACCCCTATCATGGGTCTTATCCTTTACAGCCTTCCATGCAGTCAAGATGATATTCCTTGAAGTAGGGCTCCATTGCTAAAAATCTGGCTTCAACTCAGTCTGTTCCCTGAACCTTTTCTTGGATAATTGTGCCTCCTTTTGAGCTTGCTTGGCAACCTCTGACATTTCTACTTTTTTAATGATTACCTTTGATGCCTGCTGTGAAGGACTTTACATTGTCTGCACTTCTTGTTGAACCATGTCAAAATCAACAGGAGGGTAAATAACCTGTGCAACTTCAGGCTGATCTCCTTCAATATTAGCAGGTTGCACTCCAGATTCAGCAACATTATCATCATCACATAAAGGAGGAAAGCCAAGTGTTGCTCTGATGGAATTAGAGACCCATTTGGCATGGTCAGAGCTAGCTTTGACTAACAATCTCTCACCCTTTATGACTTCTCTAGTAATATGATCCCTCGGATCAGTCTTCTGAAACCTTATCTAATCAGCCAGATATTTTGTACCCTCTTTGTAATAGTCTTTGAACTTAATTAATGTATTAGAAATTGTCTTTTGGGAGGCTCCAATAGCTATTTGGACAGCAGCTGATCTTCTTTTATTTGCTTTGATATTTCAAATTTCAGATCAGTGGTGATACTTCCTAGCTTTTTGAGTATTTCTTCATGGGAGTCTTTGAGATTTTCATTGGACCTGAATTGATTTTCTAAAACATACCCTTGCTTTGTGGCAATGTCCTCAATCTCAGTCTTGATAAGCTTTTGTTGCTCAGCTAAATAAACTACATCATTGCCTCTCTTATGGAAACAATCTGTCATCTCCTTTTTATGCAGATTGAATTCAAATCTGATTGACTTAATGTCCTGAGCCAGCTGAAACTGCAGTTCTTTATTTGATTCATCCACATATTTTTCTAGAGACTTCCTTTGCTCATCCAACTTAACTTGCAATTGGACCAGTAATGAACTGAAATCCATGCTTGGAGCTAGTTGTTGAGTGACTGATTACAAGGCTTTCTTGTAGCCTGAGCTCCTTTTCTTAATTGCAACAATTTTTCTCTTCTTAGCCAAAGATGCTTCCTCATCATCAGAGGGTTGAGATGAGCTATCTATATCAACAGTTTCCTTATTAGATGGAGCATTTAATAGCTCCTCCCCCTCAGTCCTTGGCAGTTCTTTTTCAATCTGGGATTGCTCCCCCTCAGTTCTTGCAGCTAGGAAATCAAAGAATAGCTCTTCCATGGTGAACTCTTGCTGTACCTGTATAGGAGGAACAAGATTAGTTTGGAAAATAAAAAGTTTTCCCTAGAGATCCAGATCTTTGTCCAAGGACCTCTCTAGAAAGAGGATACTTACATGCTCATCCTGAGCAGTATCATTCAACTGCACATCTTGTGCCTCTGTCTCCACATTGAGCAGTGCCTCTTTATTGATATCTAATACAATATACATTACTGTATCAGCTACATAGTCACTCTCAAGAGTAACTCCATCAATTGCTCCCCCTTGAGCAGGCAGCTCTGAAAGTACAGTATCTTTTGCTGCTAGTTCAGGATTTTCTCCCCCTGGAGAAGTGATTATCTGCTGCTCTTGGAGCACACTGCTCTCTACTTGATCATGAGCATCTTTTTGTTTCCTGTCTTCATCTGAACTGAAGACCACTTACTCTTCTGAATCACTAGAGGATTCTACTTGCTGAACAACTTCCTTCTTCTTCTTTTCTTTCTTGGTCTGTTTTTGAGGAGTAGAAACCTCCTTGGTTAATACTCTATCCCACCTAGACAGAATTCTTGTGCCTATTCTCCTCATATGATTGATTTTTGTTCCTGGAAGTTGACTCATGACATCTAGTATTATGGAAGAAAAATATAGACTCAGGATTCTGCCCAGATTTAGTTTCTTGATTCCTTCTTGTATTTTGTCAAATACTATGGATGCCCAATCTGTATTTAGATTGAAAGTTATTCTTGTCATTAGATTGAACATAGAGGCCGAAATTCGATCATATCCACCTGTTTTGCACTGGATTAACTTGCCTACTATCTTTGACAGGAACTTCCCTTGCGAATTCATCCCTTTCCTGGTGATGGATGATCCAACCTTGGTATTAGGGCTTAGCCCGCACCAGCTTAAGGCATCTTTTGTCATTGATGGAACAATGTCATCTTCATCCTTAACCTTAAGAAGTTGGAGTGATTTCCTAATCAATTTCAGTGTAAGTTTCACTCTAGAATCCTGTACTGTGGCTTTGATTTTCTTTCCGTCTGTGTCTACAGTTGCAGATGAATAAAATTCCATGACTTCCTTCTTCCAAATTTTTGTCGGTACTGAGACCAAGAACTCCAATCCATTTTCTGAAATTAGGGTAATTACACCCTGAATTTCTGGTGATGTTGTTGTGAAACCACCACGAACCAGCTCATACCCTTCATTCACTTTATCATCCTGATGAGGCGCCATTGTCGGGAGAGAGAGAGAGAGATGGAAGAGAAGAGAAGAGAATATCTAAGTCGACAAAAGATCTAGAGTCGAGAAATTTGAATGCGTAATCGACCAGATTTTGGCTTCAACTATTTATAGTCTAGGTGACAAGGGGAGTTCAAAAGACGCTCCTTAGTAATAAGACAAGGTCTCGACAATACTTAGGTTTTGTCGACATGTCTATGTGTTGACATACTTATGTCAATGCCGACATGGAATAGTTATGTCTCGACACAGAATGTCGACTTTGATTTTTGTGTGTCGACACAAAATTCAGATAACTTAAAGTCTCGACAGAGTTGTGTCGACACATATACTTCTGTCAACACAGAAATTGTTTCTGTGTCGACACATCCTTTTTCTTTGTCGACACAACATACTGAGTGTGTCGACACAAAGTCTGCTTGTGTCGACACAAACATTGTACTTAGACAAATTTCCAGAGAAATTTTGTACTGATATTTTCTACTTAGGAATACTTGTGCTAACCTATTCTAGGTTCAACATACCTAATTCAATTTTAAAATAATTGAATTTAGTTTCATCCAGAGGTTTTGTAAAAATATCAGCAATTTGATTATTTGTTTTTACAAATTCTAGATTAATATTTTCTTTCTCCACATGTTCTCTTATGAAATGAAACTTAATTTCTATATGCTTGGTTCTACTGTGTGATACAGAATTCTTAGCAATAGAAAAATCACTAGTAGAATCACAAAACAGTGGAATTCTACTTACCTTGATGTCATAATCTTCAAGTTGGCATTTTATCCACAATAATTGTACACAGCAACTGCCTGCAGCTACATATTCAGACTCAGCTGTTGATATTGCTACACTGGTCTGCTTCTTGCTGCACCATGACACCAGCCTTCCGCCTAGGAATTGACAGGTTCCTGTAGTACTCTTCCTATCTTCTTTGCATCCGGCAAAGTCTGCATCTGAGAAACCTGTTAGTTTGAAATCTCTATTCTTAGGGTACCAAAGACCTAGATTAGGTGTGCCCTTAAGATATCTCAAGATTCTCTTAACTACAGTATAATGAGATTCCTTTGGGCAAGCTTGGTACCTAGCACAGACACATGTAGCATACATGATGTCAGGTCTACTAGCAATTAAGTAGAGTAGGGAGCCAATTATCCCTCTATACAAAGACTCATCAACATGTTTCCCTGTCTCATCTTTGCCTATAGGCATACTTATTCCCATTGGAGTTTTCATGGTGGAGGCTGAGTTCATACCATATGTCTTAATTAACTCCTTGGTGAACTTAGACTGAGATATGGATAATCCATTATCAGTCTTACTTACTTGAAGTCCCAAGAAGAACTTCAATTCACCCATACTGCTCATGTCAAACTTCCCTTGCATAAGTTTGACAAACTTTCTACAAAGGTTGTTTTTAGTAGATCCAAAGATAATGTCATCAACATATATCTGGACTAGGATTATCTTGCCTTTAGATTCCCTAAAGAATAGAGTTTTGTCTATCTTTCCTCTAGAGAATTTATTCTCAATGAGAAAAGTAGACAAGGTTTCATACCAAGGCTTGTTTCAAACCATATAGAGCTTTCCTAAGCCTATATACATAATCAGGAAAATGAGAGTCTACAAAACCTGAGGGTTATTCAACATAGACTTCCTCTTTTAAGTCACCATTCAGAAATGCTGACTTTACATCCATCTGATATACCTTGAACCCTTAATAGGCAACATAGGCCAAGAACATCCTTATAGCCTCCAGCCTTGCTACTGGGGCAAAAGTTTGATCAAAGTCAATCCCTTCCTCTTGCTTGTAGCCTTTGCTACCAGCATGACCTTATTCTTGATAATTGTGCTATTCTCATCAAGTTTGTTTCTGTAGATCCACTTGGTTTCTATAATGTTGTGATCCTTTGGTTTAGGAACATGTTCCCAGACTTTGCATCTTCGGAATTGATTCAGCTCTTCTTGCATAGCATCAACCCAATTAGTATCTAGCATGGCTTCTTCAAACTTTTTGGGTTCTATTTGAGATAAGAAGCTAGAACATAGAACTGTGTTCATGCTTTTGCTCCTTGTTAGTACACCTTGACTTGCATCACCAATTATCTGGTAAGCTGGATGATCCTTCAGGTGTCTTCTTGCTGGAGGAAACCTGTCTACCTCATGGCCTTCTTCATTTTCTTCCACTTGATGCTCCTCATTGTCTTCATAATCCAGTGAGATTTGTTCTCCCCCTGGACAACATGCATCTTTTCCATCATCCATCCTAGCAGGAGCTTCATCATTGATGGTCATCTTGTCCAGCCTATCTGTTAGACTTGTAGAACTAACTGAAGAACTAGACAATTCATTATTAATCAATCTAGACTCATCAAAAACAACATGGACTGACTCTTCTACAACTTGGGTAGTAAAGTTGTAGATCCTGTATGCCCTACTGTTATTGCTGTACCCAACAAAAATCTCTTCTAGGGATTTGGCAGCAAACTTTGTTTGGTAGTGCTTACAATTAACTAGGACATAACACTTGCTACCAAAGATTCTGAAGTAAGAAATGTTTGGTTTTTTGCCTTTTAAAATCTGATAGGGAGTCAACTTAAGTTTCTTATTTATGGATGCTCTATTGAGAACATGACAAGAAGTATTTACTGCCTCAGCCCAGAAATATTCAGGGAGAGTAGTATCACTGAGTAGAGTTCTACCTGCCTCAATAAGAGTTCTATTCTTTCTTTCAGCAATTCTATTTTGCTGAGGTGTTCTAGGTGAGAAGAACTCCTGATGAATCCCAAGTTCTTTACAGAATTTTGTCATACATTCAGACTGAAATTCAGTTCTATGATCACTTCTGATTTTGAGCACTGAACTGTTAAATTCATTCTGAATTTTTCTAACAAAAGTCTAGAAAACACTAGGGGTTTCAGATTTCTGCCTCAAGAAGAAAACTCATGTGTATCTAGAATAGTCATCCACAATAACTTAAGTGTATACTTTCCTACCAAGACTATGAGCTGACATAGGACCAAACAAATCCATATGCAAGAGATATAAACATCTCAATAAATCTTTGGTATCAAGTGCAGGAAAAGAGGACTTGGTCTGTTTGCCCTTTTGACAAGTTGAAACACTCCCTCTTTAATGCACTTGACTTGAAAACTATTCCTCACTAAACCCATACTAAACAGCAGTCCTATAGACTTATAGTTTAGATGAGCTAACCTCTTGTGTCATTTGACACATAGTGAAGCTTTCTCACTTGTAACTAGGAAAATGGGTGAGTTGTTATACTCACAATCTAGGTTAAGACAATATACATTCCCTCTCCTAGTGCCAGTCAAAATGATCTCTTGATCACTTGACCTCTTAATTTGGCACTCCCTTTTGTGGAAAGAGATGTCATAACCTAGATCACTAAGTTGACTTATGCTAATCAGGTTATGTTTTAGACCCTTCACATAAGTCACTTTAGTGATAGTAATTGATTCACTAGAAATGTTACCAAATCCTTTGATGACTCCTTTTTCTTATCCACCAAAGATGACTTTGGGACCATTCCCTATGGGTGCATAGTCCCTAAACATTCTTCTTGTCCCAGTCATGTGTTTGGAACATCCACTATCTAAGTACCATATAGGGGTATGGCCACTTGGATTCACCTTGCTTGGACCAGGCTGATCCTGGCACTGATCATCTTCTGACTAAGCCATCAACCCTCTACAACAATTAGAACTGTCACGGTTCCGGTTCGGTTCCGGTTCTACTAAAACCATGAACCAAACCGCTAAGGTAACGGTTCTTCAAGTTAGAACCAAAACCTTACTTGGTTTGATCGGTTCCAGTTCTGGTTTCGGTTCTATCATAATTTTTGGAACCATCATGTCAACGGTTCCGGTTCCGGTTTAACGAGAACCAAAACCAAAGCGGTCACTAATAGTTCGGTCCGGTTCTATGCGGTTCGGTCCGGTTCCAATCGGTTCCAACTAAAACTAAAACCAAATTTGACAGAATGAAATAAAAGCGGTCTGCAAAAAACTCAAAACACCTTCAAAATAGAAATAATTAAGTTTCACACTCCTCGATGGTCTCTTCTATGATCGGAGGGCTAGTATATGTCTCTTTTTCATTGGTGAAGATTTTTGACCATGAAAAGGTATGCACACCTATTCCTATGCATGTCTTCAATTTTTGACCAAAATCTAGGCTTTGAATTGATATGGATATACATACACAGTAACAAAAAACTACAGATCACAATGATCTGAAATTCCAGACATTATGTTCATTATTATTTAGTTTTTGGTAATAGATTCCTAGGGTGTGCAAGCTCTGAATACTATCATTCATTAAATTGCAACTACTAATGTTTGATCAAGAGTTTTATTAACATATTCATAAATTACTGACTTTGTGGAGAGATTATTTTATATGCATACATTATAGTAATTATCTCTTATTGTAGTAATCTAAAGAGCATATAATTTTGTATGTTAACGGGATATGCTTGCGCCGCAGAATTCATAAAGAAAATACATGTCAACTGTTGCGAACATCCGCTATCACGAAGTATGAGCTCAGAACAAACGACAGTATAAATTTTCGGCACTATAGTTACCGTTTATTCGAGCTCTATTTCATTTGTGTGTTCTTAAATTAATTTGACTAATTAGAAAAGTTAATCTTACATATTACTCCAATAGAGATTATTAGATTTTAAATAAGACGATCTTTCATCCGTCATCGCTACATTCAGCATTTTGTAATTATCCTAAATTTTTGATAATACAATTGCGTAGTGACGCACATAATTTTTTTTAACATAAATATTATAGATAGAATATAAAATTATAACAATATTATAATAAAATTAATAATAATAAATGGGTTGCAGTTCGGTTCTACTTCGGTCCGGTTCGGATCGGGTCCAAAATTCTTGAAACTGCTTGAGACTTGTATGATGCGGTTCCGATTCAGGTTCCGGTCCGGATAATAAATTGTAAGAACCACACCCGAACAAAAGTTATTAATGGTTCAAAAATTCAAACCAGAACCCGAATAATTTGCAAACGGTTCGGTCCGGTTCTTTGCGGTTCCAGTTCGGTTCCGGTTCAATTTACGGTTTTCGATTTTAAGTGACAGCTCTAACAATAATAATCTTTCACTCCATTTATAGAGTCCAGCATTTATAGGAATTCTAGCTCCCTAGAATCCTCTTATGTTGAGAATAGCCCAATATATGCTTCTGCATCATCTTCTTCTCCTAATCCTGAAGATGAAGGGTCTGTCCAACTCTTCTGCTTTTGAGCAACAAAGGATTTCTCCTTCTTGCCTTTCTCTTGATGCTTCTTCTTGTCCTTAGATTCAGTCCTCTTGTCTGGACAGTCAGCTATGACATGCCCTGGTCTGTTGTAACAATAGAAAACAATCTTAGTATTAGTTTGTTTACTAGGTTTTGAGGCATACTTGTCCTCCTTGGTTGTCTTTTTTTTTCTTGTAATACTCATCCTTGGAAAAGGATGTTGATGGTCTGGTTCTCAACTTCTTCTTTTTCATGAATCTTTGGAGCTGCCTTGTAAAGGCAGCAAAGTCCTCGTCAGAGGTGTGACTATCTGATGTGCTATTGTAAGGAATTCCTTCTTATGCCTCAGCACTCCTTTTGGGTGGAAAAGGAGATTTTTTCTTGTCCTTTCTTGTGCCTTCAGCCTTGAAGGCAACTAACTTATCCTTATACTTAGACCTGCTGCTCTTCTCTTCCTCTTTTCTGGCAGTGAGCTGCATTTCATATGATAGCAGCTTTCCAAACAGTGTGGGAGGAGGTGTATCAGCAAGCTTGACCACCTTTCTGATGGAACAAATCTTTGTGTCTCAGTCCTTTGTCAGAGACCTAAGAAACTTGTCATTCAGTTCATATGTGCCGAATACTCTACCATATGTCATTAGTTCATTAACTATTCTGAAGAACTTTTTGTAGCATTCAGCTATGCTATCAGTCTTGGCTTGTCTAAAGCTCTCATATTCTTAATTCAGCATAGACTTCCTGTCCTCTCTAACTTCTTCTATTCCCTCCATGTAGACAATCAGGGTGTCCCACATTTCCTTGGAGGTTTTACAATGCACCAGATTCTGAAATGTGACATCATCTATAGCACTTACAATAATGTTCTGTGCTCTTTTGTCAAGTGTTGCTAGGATGATCTCATCCTTTGTCATTTCAGAATAATTCTTTGGGGTTCTAATATTTGCATCCAGAACTGATACATTCATTGGAATGAAGAGGCCTTCTTGAACTATAATATAGATTCTTGGATCAGAAGCTTCCATAAACAATCTAACCCTTTTCTTCCATATACAAAAAAATTCTTTCCTGCAGATAGGCAGTTTCATAGATCCAAACTCCTTTTGCTTCTCATTTGAACCCATTCTTGAAATCTGTTAATTTCCTTGGAGATTCACTCAGACTGTTAGGTCAATCTTTGAGTAACCTCCCTCTGATACCACTTGAAAGACTTATTTAAAGAGCCTAGACACCTAGAGGGGGGTGAATAGTTCTAATTATCTTTAATAATTTTAGGCAATATAACTAGTTCTTACTTAGCACAGAAATTGCAAATCATAGAACAGAAAAACACAGCACAACATACACCAGATTTATAGTGGTTCCCCAAGGTATGGGTACATCCACTTTCTCCCTTCGCCTATCCAGTAGAGAACTGGATTTATCACAACTTCCTTCCACTAACTCAGTTCCACAGATCTTACAACTAATAACCAGATTGGTTCCTACAGCTTAGACTTATACAAGTCTTACCTCAGATTCTCCCCAAGAATCCTACCTCAGGCCACAGCCCTACCTCAGCCTTTATAACTAGGCTTATAACTCAGACTATCATAAGTCCTACACCTCAGGCACTCAGCCCTACCTCAGCCTTTATAATTATAGGCTTACAACTCAGATCTAACAAAAGATCCTACAAGTAATTGAGTATTTGAAAGATATAGGAATATCACCAGATAGATCACTCTATAGGTGTGAGCTTCTTGATCATTTTTTGAATAAACTGAATCTTTAGATCCAACCTGACTTAGCTATTTCAAAGCTTCTTGATAGAACAAAATAAGGTTAAACTCTTCTTGATGTAGAAGTTGATCTCCTGTCTGCTCCTTTCTTGAATTCAGAATGAGATCTGAATCTTCTCTGCAGACTGTTCAGAATCTGCCTTCTTAAGGGTCACGCCATTACTTATTATGAAATTCTTCCTTTGGATGATTCACTTTTTATCTCTCTATATGTTCTTCTTTAAGTTGTCACAGATCAGTCCTTTATATAGAGATTTCTCCTGATTACCGGCTGATCCGGTTTGTAACAATCTTCTGACAGCTCTGACAAAGGTGTCAGACCTATTGGTAATGACAGATGTCGAGTCACCAGTCATGACAGTTGATTCCTCAATGATTGTATAAGTCAGCATGAACCACTCAGCAGACTGCTTCATATGTGTCGACACAAGTCTTGATGATGTCGACATAACACTCCAGGTGTTGACATAGTCATTCTTAAGCTACTCGACACATCTTCTCTTTGTATGTGTCGACACAAGTCCTGTGTGTCGACACAACTGCTCCTGGTCTCGACATAACTGCTGCAGACAGATGACGTTAAGTGTATATCTAGCTATCGTTGAGTGTGTGTCGACACAACTGCTTCTGGTCTTGACTTAGCTGCTGCAGACAAATGGCGTTGAGTGTATGTCTAGCTGTCGTTGACTGAGTGTCGACACAAGTCCTGTGTGTCGACACAAGCCTTTAGACTCAGAATAGTTGTTGCTGTAAGATGGCGTTGAGTGTGTGTTTAGCTGTCGACACAAACCTTCTTCAGGTGTCGACACAAACCTTCTTCAGGTATCGACACATGCCTTTCTTCTGGTGTCAATATAACTTCTGGGTGTTGACACATCTTCTGCTTTATGTGTCGACACAATTCCTGCCTTAGGTGTCTATACAATTCTGGGTGTCGACACAACTTCTTCTTCAGGTGTCAACACAATGTCTGGATGTCGACACAGCTTTGCTTCTGGTGTCGACACAACTTCTGGGTATCGACACAACTTTGCTTCTGGTGTCGACATAACTTCTTCTAGGTGTCGACACAATTCTTCACAAGTGTCGACACTTGTACTTAGAAAATTTCTAAGCAAACCTTATACCTGCACAATAAAACTGAAACATACATCAAATACAAATTGATGTATATCATTGAGTAAGATGAGGCTTCTCCAAATCTGGTACATATTTTTTAGTGTACCCAACAAACTTAGTCACATAGGACTTACCATTATTTAGAACATAGTACTTGCTACTAAAAATTCTGAAGTTGGATAAGTTTGGTTTTCTGCCTTTTAGAATCTCATAGGGAGTCTTCTTGTAGCTTTTGGTGATGGAAGCCTTGTTAAGGACATGACAAGCAGTGTTTACTGCCTCAGCCCAGAAATATTCTGGAAGAAATATGTCACTTAACATGGTTTTATCAGCCTCTATGAGAGTTCTGTTTTTTCCTCTCAGCAATCCCATTTTGTTGGGGTGTTCTAGGAGAGTAGAACTCTTGATGAATCCCAAGCCCTTCACAGAATCTTATCATGCATTCAGACTGAAACTCAGTCTCATGGTCACTTCTGATTTTAACCACAATACTATTAAGTTCATTCTGAATTTTCCTAACAAATGTCTGGAAAACATCAGGAGTTTTAGATTTCTTCCTTAGAAAGAACACCCAGGAAAATCTGTAAAAGTCATCAACAACCACAAGGGTGTAGACATTCTTACCTAGACTATGAACTAGCCTAGGACCAAATAGATCCATATACAGAAGGTATAAACACCTCACTGAGTCTTTGGTATCAAGGCTCTGGAAGGAGGTCCTGGTTTGCTTGCCCTTTTAACATACTAAGTAGATACACTCCTTGATGAACTTCAACTTAGGACCATTTCTCACTAACTCTTCACTAAAGAGTTTGCCTATGGTCTTGTAATTCAGATGAGCTAGCCTCTTGTGTCATTGAATACAATATGAAGCTTTCTCATCTATAATTAGGCATATTGGATAGTCCTTACTCTCACAAAACAAAATTGAGACAATGGACATTTTCTCTCCTAGTGCCTGTCAAGATGACCCCTTGGTCACTTGACCTCCTAATTTGACACTCATCCTTGAGGAAAGAAATGTCATAGCCAAGATAACATAGTTGGCTTATGCTTATCAGGTTATGTTGCAAACCTTTCGCATAAGCTACTTATATGATAGTGATTATGCCATTAGATATCTTACCAAACCCTTTGGTTACTCCTCTTTCTAAACTACCAAAGATGACATTGGGTCTATTTTCATCTGGAGTGTTCTCCTTCAGCATGCTCCTTGTTCCAGTCATGTGCCTGGAACATCCACTGTCCAAGTACCATATAGAAGTATGGCCACTTGGACTTACCTGCAACAAATAAATCATCTTTCCTTAGGACCCCAATTTTTATTGGATTCTAGGTGTAGGTTAGACTGAAATTGAACATGCCTGCTTACAGCTCTTCTGACATGCAAGCTGGCATTATCTCTCTGGACACTCTTATTATGTCAGCAATCAATAGCATAGTGGTCCACTTTGCCACAACACCAGCACTCATAAATATTATACCTTCTTTTAAGGGATGGCTTTACAGCATAATAGTTAGCAGCTCTCATTCCAGTAGGTACAACAGTCTTTTTCTTAAGTATTCCAGCCACAACCTGATTTGGGATTTGTTTGGCAGCAGAGGTACTAGGGATATCTTGGACCTTATCAACAGCTGCCTTCTTTTTAGAGTGCAAGCTCCTGATATCTTCAGATATACCCAAGTCTGGTGTGCTGACAGACTTTCCTTTAGTCTGATTGTGGACTGGCAGACTTTGAGAATGGGCTACACCCTTATTTTTGAGTGTTGTGGTTGGTACACCAAACATAAATGGTCCAGGATGGGCCATTTGGATTTCTTCATGGGCTGCCTTGTAGACACTAGCACCCTTTTCATTCCTAACACCATACTCCCAGTGACCATAAATGTTCTCATGGTCATACCTGTTAGATGGTAGCACGACTTTCCTAAAAGGAATTGGAGGCTTGGAGGCTTGGAGGCTTGGAGGCTAGTGGTTGCACTGGAGCTTTGCCCTTCCTTTTGGAATAGGCAGCTCTAGTTCTCCCTTTGAAGCCTAACCCCTTCTTACCCTTTTGGGAGGAGAAGGAATCAATCAAAGGCAATACTGAACATGTCTTTGAGAACTTAGCCACTAGCTCCTTCTCCTTTTGGAGTTTACCTTCAAGATTCCTAATGTGATTATTTTTGAAGGTGATTGTGCCCATCTAAATAACAGTGTTTTTTTTTCAGCTTGCTGACTTCTTTTATCATCAGGTTCAGCATGTTTACTGAGTCTGAAATAGCCAGCTTTAGAGAGGCAATCTCCTCAGCCTGTTTTTTGGCTAAGAGTTTGCTTCTCTTCAGTGCTTGTAAGAGTTCACCATAATCATCAATCAATTGATTGACATCTCCTTCAGATTCAGAACCATCTCCATCTCTTGATGCAGATGCTTCTGATTCTGGACTAGTTTCATAATATGATACAGAAGGTGTAGAATGTATCTTGCTAGGGCCAGGCTGCTCCTGACTGGGTCCTTCCTCAGTCAAAGACATCAGCCCAAGGCAATGACTGACTTCTTCTCCTTCTTCAGATCTAGCAGCATCGTTAGATTCTCTAGTGATTACAGCCAACATCTCTAAGAAGTCTGCTTCTACAGATTCTTCTTCAGCAATAAATAGCCCAATGTAGGCTTCAGCTTCATCTACCTCTTTTGACTCTGATGATGTGGAGTTAGTCCAGCTCTTTTGCTTCTTGGCAATAAAGGACTTCTCCTTCTTGCCCTTCTGCTAATGTTCCTTCTTTCCACCAGCATCCTTTCTTTTGACAGGGAAGTAGGCAATGACATGCCCTGGCTTGCTACAACAATAACAAACCACTTTAGAAGAAGTATGTTTACTTGGTTTAGATCCATACATGTTCTCTTTAGAGGATTTGTTCTTGCCCTTGTAGTAATCTTCCTTGGGATAACAAGAAGAGGATGACCTGCTTCTCCAGTGCTTCTTCTTCATAAATTTCTGAAATTGCCTAGAGAAGGCAGCAAAGTCTTCATTAGAAATGTGGCAGTCTAATGTGCTGGTTTCTGAGCTTTCTGACTCAGAATTAACAACTCTCCTTGGTGGAGAAGGAATCTTTCTCCTGCTCTTCCTTGTGGCTTCCTCTTTGAAGACCACTGACTTGTCTTTGATTGTAGGCTTGCTGATTTTCTCCTCCTCCTTTTTAGTAGTCAGCTGCATTTTATAAGACAGCAGCTTTCCAAACAGGGTTGGTGGTGGAGTGTCTGCAAGTCTGGCCACTTCTCTGATGACATAGATTTTTGTCACACTCTTTAGTTAAAGACCTGAGGAACTTATCATTCAATTCATAAGTGCCGAAGACTCTGCCATATGTCATCAGCTCATTCACAATTCTGAAAAATTTCTCATAGCACTCAGCAATGCCATCTGACTTGTCCTACCTGAAGCTTTCATACTCTTGATTGAGCATGGACTTCCTGTCCTCCCTCACTTCTTTAGTCTCCTCTATATAGACAACTAGTGTGTCTCACATCTCCTTAGATGTCTTGCAGTGGACTAGGTTTTGGAATGTTGAGTCATCTATGATACTAACAATAATGTTTTGTGCCCACTTATCCAATATAGCTAAGATGATTTAATCTTTACTCATCTCAGAATACTACTTTGGAGTCTTCAGATTTACATCAAGAACTGATGTCTTCTTTGGGATGAAGGGTCCTTCCTGTACTGTGATGTATATTCTAGGATCAGATGCTTCCATGAAAAGTCTGACCCTTTCCTTCTAGATACCAAAGGTCTCCTTCCTATAAAGAGGAAGTTTCATGGATCCAAGTTCTTTATGATTCTCACTTGAACCCATTTTGGCCTTATGATTGTTGCCCCTAGAGATCAACTCAGACTGTTAAGTATATCTTGAGGAACCTCCCTCTGATACTACTTGAAAGTCTTGATTTCAAGAACAACTAATCATCTAGAGGGATGGGGGGTGAATAAGTCTAATTTAAAACTTAGGTGTCATAATCCGCATTTTCAACGCATAAAAAATCATATCAGAGTAAGAGAAAATGCGCATCATGATGCCACGTCAGCAGGGGATAACTGCGGACGCTCAGGCAGACACCTACTTAATCATGAAGAAAAATTGTTTAAGTTATTTTAAGGAAAAAATTAGTTAAGTGCAATACTTAGTCGTATCCCTCGGCTTAAAGACTCATTTAGTCCACGAATCAAAATATAGTTATACGCTGCGGAAAAATACTTATTTAGGTTGACTCCAACATCCTACATGAGTATAAATGTCCCCGAAGGATAATTCATAATATGCAAGACTCTAAATTTATAATAGTAGTAAGGATAGCCTTTACGGTCGCTAAATATAAGAAGTTAGAGTTTTTTTAAATTATGCAGTGCATGAAGTAATAGTAATAGATTTTATTCTTAAAAATACCTAACATGCATTCCTAGCATAAATCCTCCCAGAGAGCAAGTAATCAACATCCAAATAGAGGGAAATAAGCAGCTAGCAAGTATCAGACAAATAACAAAACTGTGGGCGCCAACAACTGACATGAACCCACTAACAGTAAAGTAAGTCTGAACCAGTAACTAAATAAACAACAGTCTACCTCGTTGAGATGAGGTAACAACAACGACCAACACTGCCGCCTAGAAACACCAAAACTAGCTTTGCTACTTACTACTGCTCTGAACCTGGGGCATTCCAAAGACAGAACACCTCAGCAAGAAAGTACAAATGGTGGCAGAGAATAAATAAGCCAAAATAAATAAAGATCAAGGGGTACCAACCCAAGACCAATAATACTGAAATAAAGCATCGAACAGAAAAAGAGAGAAATACTACGTGAATCGTGACGTACTCCAACAAATACATAAGATTTCCCAAGGCAAAAAAGGGAACAAAAATAAGTAAAAACATAAAGAAGAAAATTTAACTACCTTTACTAAGCACTTGTGGTCGACTCTACCCCAAAAACACGGGCGAGGTGGTCACTCAACTGGACACACCCCTCACGAATATTTTATCCGCTTAACTGCGAGGGAGTCTCATACTCTCCACCATACACCGCAGATGCCCAAAAACCCGATAGACTTCCACAAGGTACAATAAAGGAGTCAGATAACTCGGAGATGGTTTTTATCAACTAACTCCCGCAATTTTAGAAACCCAAAGAAGCCACAACACATACATATATATATTTGGCTCGTCAGATTCTACTTGACACTTCTAGTTTCAAGACATGGTTGATCAACCCTTAGGAACGATTTACAATCCTAAATAACACTAATCCGTTCAATAACGAAATCTAAGACGTTTAAAGCCATCAATAAGACACTTCAAGAATGATCAAATATATCCAGACAAAAAAATCAAGTTCACCATGACAAAACATAGCCGTTACCATCAAATCGAACAAGGAGAAATGAGGGGAAACCACCACTTGCCTTGCTTTTACCGGAAAAGTCCTCTGAATCCCTCCATGTTGTAGATCGGGGCAAAAGAACACGGGAGGAGTTGAAATCTAAACAAAAATGTCCAAAAAGGGGGTTAGGGCCGAAAAATCCTAATGAGAAAACTCAAGGAAAGGGGAAAAATTTACCACGATAGCGTAGCTCTCGGTGAGAGCTTTCCGGATCGACGTTCGGTTGAAGATTTCGAGCACCGGAGCTCCGTCGGCGGCCACGGAAAATTCACGAAATAAAACTTCTCTCTTGCTCACGCCTCTAGTTCGGGAGAAAATTAATATCGGAGAAGAAGAAGTCCTGTTCTAAAACTTAAGTATAAGAATATGTATATATATATATGTATATATATATGTATATATATACGTATATATATATATATATATATGTGTGTGTAAAAATACTTATAATTTTATTTTGTCTAAATATTGGTTTATTACGAACAGTATCGGGAAAATCAAAATTAGAAATCGAGGATGGCTTCAAATCGAAAAGTGCCCAACATGAAAGTTGTAGATCTCGTCGAGACAAACAAATTATATGTTGACTAGTTTTTCGTACGACACCGTTTTGACCTTCAAAATGGGGCCCGAACTCTGACTGCACAGGACTACTCGAGAGGAAAGGGTCTACTCGAGAAATAGAGCATTAGTTCTCGAGAAGAACATATAGTTCTCGAGAAATGGGCTATAGTTCTCGAGAGGAACATTGGTTCTCGAGATGGAGAGGCTAAAGTTCTCGAGAGAAACCTTAGTTCTCGAGAATAAGGCTATAGTTCTCGAGAGAAACAATCAAACGGGCCACCTATGAGCAGTTTCGGGAAAATCAAAATTAGGGGACTAAGATGGCTCCAAATCAAAACGTGCCCAACCTGAAAGTTGTAGATCTCATCGAAACGAACAAATTTCATGCTGACTGGTTTTCCATACAGTGCCGTTTTGACCTTCAAAAATGCGCCCGAACATAGACTATACAGGACTACTCGAGAGGAAAGGGGCTTCTCGAGAAAGAGAGCAAAGTTCTCGAGAGAAACTCATAGTTCTCGAGAGAAACACATAGTTCTCGAGAGAAACACATAGTTCTCGAGAACAAAACAGTAGGACTCGAGAGAATTAAGTATTTCTCGAGAATAAGATCATATTTCTCGAGAATAAACAGTTGTTCTCGAGAACAACAGAGGTTCTCAGGTAGAAATCAATAATGCAGCTTATTTCCGAGCAGTTTTGGGAAAGTTGAAAATAAGAGTCTAAGATGACTTCAAATCAAAAAGTGGTCAACATACAAGTTTTCGATATCGTCGAGACGAACAAATTTCATGTTTACCATTATTTGATACGACGCCATTTTGACACTCAAAATGGCACCCGAACACAGGACGAAACGGACCTCTCGAGAAGAGCAAAGGACTTCTCGAGAACAGCAGAGGACTTATCGAGAACACATAGAACTTCTCGAGAACTGCAAAGGACTTCTCGAGAACTAGGATAGAATTCTCGAGAACCATATAGGACTTCTCGAAAACATTAAGTCATGACTTCTCGAGAACAACTGGGAGTTCTCGAGAACGAAAAGGGGGGATCTCGAGTACAAGCAGGACAAATTGCAGAAGTTCCGATTTGACTAATATTTTGGAATGAATCGCTGACTCTATGAATTAGCAGCGTAGACAACCTTAGAATCCGACGTACCATTCTCAAGATATTAAATCATGCGCCGAGACTCCAAAAATTCTCGGATTGCGACAAAACTTGACAAGCAAGTCCAAAATTTCAAAATGCAAAATTTTTCCCAATTACAACAAGATTTCGGCCGACTCGGCCGAACAAACACGAAAATGTCTTAATGGCATTACGCCGTCAACTCGACATTAAAAGTAATGCCATGATGCCGTAAATATGACGTTTCCCATTTGATAGTTTAACTTTCAAGATAACCTAAACACCTAGAGGGGGGGGGTGAATAGGTTCTACTTCTTTATAAAAACTTTTAGGCAGAATTCAACTTAATGGCTAACACAATAATCACAGCAATCACAGAAAATAAAACATCACAGATTGCACAATGTTTTATAGTGGTTCCCCAAGGTCTGGGTACATCCACTTTCCCCCTTCACTTATCTAGCAGTATGCTAGATTCGGCCAAACTTCCACTAATCTCAGATCAATAGATCCTACAACTCAGAACCCAACTGGTTCCTACAACTCAGGCACAACAGCCCTACCTCAGCCTTGCCCTAAGGCCTACAACTCAGAGAAGACCCTTCTCCTACACTCAGGCACACAGCCCTACCACTCAGAGTACAACACTCCTACACTCAGCCTTTATAACATAGGCTTACAACTCAGATCTGTATAAACAGATCCTACAGAAATATAGAAAAGTTTATTTAACTGTCTTGCCTAAATTGAGAGAGAAAAAGCCAAGACAATTCTTGATCAGCTGATGAAATCAACTGTATCTGAAATTTCTTCAAAGCTTCTTGAATAAGAACTTAGCTGAGTTGATTTCCAAACAGCTTCTTGAGAATCCACTGGTGGTTTCTTTCTTCTTCTTCAAATTCTGGCTTGATCTCTCTCTATCCAGCACTTTGAATGATTCTTCTGAATTCTGATTAGAACTCTTCTTTGATCTATCCTTAGATAGTCTTCTTAGATCTTCCGGAGAAGATCTTCTTAAGTGTCTAGCACTTTCTTGAAATGAATTGGATCGTAATCCTTCTCACTTTTTGATTCTCAACAATGTTTTTCAAAAGTTGTTTTTTTCTCCTTCTGAATCTGTCTATTTATATACTTTCTTCATGGTAACCGGCTGATCCGGTTTCTAACCGTTTTCTGACAAGTCTGACAGCTTCAGTTAACCGGTGGCAACCCACAGCTGTCAAGTCTTCAAACAAGTCCTGTGCCTTAGTCTTGAACCACAAGTTGTCGAGACAGTCTGTCAGAAAGTGTCGAGACCATCTGTCTATCTGTGTCGACACAATTGACTTTGGTGTCGACACAGTCTTCAGTGATGTCGACTAAGTTGCCTTTGAGTCGACACAGCTTCTTCTGAAAATAACTTGGTCTTGACTCTTCAGTGTGTCGACACAAGTCCTGTGTATCGACACAGTTGTTTGTAGAATCATAACTTAGTAAATGTCGACTTAGCCTTCAGGTGTCGACACAGTCTTCTTTTAACTCTGCTGTAATGTGTCGACTTAATCACAATGTGTCGACACATTCTGCTGGTGTAGACAAACTTGAGGTCGACTATATTCTTCTGAGTCGACACATCCTGCTGGTGTCGACAAACCTGAGGTCGACTATATTCTTCTGTGTCGACACATTTTCCCAATGTTGAGGTCGACGCTTTTCTTCTGTGTCGACACATTTTCCCAGTGTTGTGTCGACTTACTTCTTCTGTGTCGACACTTTTTCCCAGTGTAGTTGTAGACTAACTGCTATGTGTCGACACACTTCCTCTGTGTCGACACTGCTTCCCAGTATCGTGTCGACCAATTTCTTCTATGTGTCGACACATCCTTCTCTGTGTCGACACTTGGACTTAGAATTTTTCTGCATACTTTATCAATTCTTCACCTGCACATATCAACTCAAAAACAACATCAAATATACCTTGATGTATATCATTGAGCTAGGTTGGGCTTCTTCAAATCAGGTACACATTTTCCAATGTACCCAACAATCTCCCCCTATTTGGAGAAGTCATAACCCTTATAGCCAATGATATACACCATTTATAAACAGTACTAAATTGATGATATGTGATATAACAGGAATACTTAATATAAACAAAACAACAACAAAAACAATCCATCACAGAATGAACATTATAATATGCCAATCAACATTTTGTTTATAACTGGGTAATGTTTGATTACATGGTTTTACATTTAATGATCACATCACAACATTACAAAAACATTATGAAGGAACTAAAAACATAATCAGGATTGATCAGGCTCTCTTATGATAATTCCTTTGCCAGATTGAATTGTAGCTGTCACAGGAGCTTCTGATTCTTCAGCTATCTTCTTTCCTTTTTGATCAGCTTTCTTCTGAGCTTCTTCCTTGATCATTTGCCTTTCAAAATAGTGAAAAGGCTTTGGGAAGTACTTGCTTGGCTCCTTAGCATCTGGTGTCAGCCTCCCCAGCTTAGCTTTCCTTCTGAATTGTATTATAGCTTCCTGTCTTGCCTCATACTTTTGCCATTCTATCTCATTGTACCACTTCCCTCTCTCATGAACTTTGTCTTGTACAGCTTTCCATGCAGTGAGTATTATGTTCCTTGAAGTAGGACTCCACTGCTCATAATCTGGCTTAAGTGCAGCCTGCTCTCTAAATCTCTTCTTTGCTAATAGAGCATCTTGCTGTTCTTTCAGAGTAGCCTCTGGCTTATCAACCTTCCCAATGACAATATTAGTAACCTCCTTTGGAGGACTATACATGCCTTGAACCTGCTGATCAATCATGTCAAAATCTGGAGGGGGGTAAATGACTTGGGCAATCTCAGGTTGATTGCCTTCAAGTAGATTTGTTTGTATTCCTGACTCAGCCACCATAGCATCATCACACAATGGGGGATATCCCAATGTGGCTCGGATACTATTGGTCACCCATTTGGAGTGCTCTGAGCCTGCATGAATTAGCATCCTCTCCCCCTTTATGGCTTCTCTAGATACATGATCTCTTAGATCTTCCTTTTGAAATCTGATTTGGCCATCCAAATAATTCACACCCTCTTTAAAAAATGGTTTTAACTTTTGAAGCTTTTCAGATATTTCTTTTTGAGAGGTTGTGATGGCAGTCTTAACAGAAGCAATGGCAGCTTGAAAATTCTTATCAAATTCTTCCCTTTCTTTGGCTCTATCTGTAGGCAGACCTGGAATAATCTTCTTTACCTCCTCAATGATCTCATTATGAGATTCAGTTAAATTATCATTCATTCTTAGCTGGTTTTCCAAAACATAGCTTTGCTTCAAAGCAATGTCATCCACCTTTGTAGTAATAGCCTCCTGTTGTTGAGCTAGATAAACCACAGCATTGCCACCCTTGTGGAAGCAATCTGTCATTTCCTTTTTATGCATGTTGACTTGAAACTGGATGGACTTTATATCCTGAGCTAAGTCAAACTGAAGTGACTTGCTATTGTCATCAACATACTTTTCCAGTGCCATCCTTTGTTCATCCAATTTTACCTGTAGATCTACCATAAATTTGTTATAATCAAAGGCTGGAGATACTTGTGGAGGTGTTGTTTGTAAAGCCTGCTTATAATTCTTGCTTCTTCTCTTAAAGACAACAAGTTTTCTTTTCTTTGCCATCCTGGCTCCTTCAGTGTCAGTTTCAGATGAAGTATCTAAATGAATTCTGTCTTGAGGAGGATGAATTGTATCTGTCCCAGTGACCTGTTGCTCAGCTTCAACAGCCACTGGCTCCCCCTCAACTTGTGCCTCAACTTCAGCTTCCTGATCAATGTCCATACCTATGGACTTCTCAATCTCTGGTTCTCCTCCTACTTTATCTGTAGTAGTATCAGCATCAGGGAATAACTCCTCCAGAGTAAATTCCTGTTGAGCTGTAACTTCTGCAGCAGTTAAATCTTGAGATAAGTTTAACTGTGCTTCCTCTTGCACTTGTACTTCAGTATTTGTAGTATCTAGAGGAGGAGTGGACACTAGCTCCCCCTGAACCTGTGCAGTAACAAAAATATGAGCAATGTCTTTTATAGTAAAATACATTAGCTCCCCCTATACTTGTACCTGATCAGGAGTAGATTCCTTTTGAGCAGGAGTGGAAACTGGCTCCTCCTGCATCTGTGCAGGTGTTGACACTTGCTGGACTATAGTTGAGTCAAGCTGGTCTTCAACCTGTGTCCTCAGTGGGTCTTCTTGTAGTTGTTCAGTTTCTTGATTTTTAGTAGGGGATTTCACAGGGGTGTCTGGCCTTCTCTCTTCAGGCATATCCTTGGACAGCACCCTATCCCACCTAGAGAACAGTCTCATATCCATCCTTCTCATATGATTGATCTTAGTCCCTGGCAGTTGCTGCATCACTTCAGGGATCACTCCAATGAGATATAAGCTCATGATTCTAGCCATGTTGGGCTTCTTGATTCCTTCTTTGATCTTGTCAAAGATTACTCCTGACCAATCAGTAGGAATTGTAAAAACAATCTTGGTCATAAGGCTGAACATATAGGCAGAAATCCTATCATGTCCACCTGTCTTGCAGAGGATTACTTTCCCAACAACTTCAGACAAGAATTTCCCTTGCTGATTCATACCCTTCCTGTTGAATGCAGCTCCAATCTTCATACTTGAGTCCAGTCCACACCATTGAAGGGCTTCCCTTGTCTTAGAACTAGGAACTTCCTCTTCATTCTCAACTTCTTGTAATTGAAAGATTTTTCTCAAAGTTCTTGGAGTAATCTTCACCTTAGTCCCTTGAACATTGGACTTAATCTTGAGCCCTGTTGAGTGGACTGATGCAGAGATAAAGAACTCGTGCACCTCCTTCTTCCAGATTTTAGTTGGCTCTGAGATTAGAAATTCTAACCCTGACTCGGAGAGGAGGGTGATAACTCCTTGAACATCTGGCGGCGCATCTGCAAAGGCCTGGCGCACCAACTCATACCCCTCATTGACGTTGTCTTCCATCCTTGGCTCCATCGATTTGTCGAGAAAGCTTGAGAGAAGAGAGAAAGATAGACTGTCGACACAGGGTTTTAGTCTCGAAAACCTTGGAAGCGTGTCGACAGAAAGCGTTTTTCACCTATTTATACCTTCTGTTGAAAGAAGTTCAAAAGGCCCCAAACACAGACTAAATGTGTCGACACAGACGGAATGTGTCAACACAAACTTCTATTGTCTCGACATTACTTCAGCCTACTATGTGTCGACACCAGTTTGTGGTTATATCGACACCTTGGATACATAGTAGATAAACAGAAATTTTGTGTCGACTCTAAGGATAAGAGTCGACACATATTCTGTAAGTGTCGACACCATTATCCTGGTTGAGTCGACATTATTTCTCTGAGTCGACACATAATTACTGAATGTGTCGACACATTCTTACTTAACCAATTTCTGTTGGTTCAACACCACTTGTAAGTGTTACTTCAATGTGTCCTTTTTAACACTTGATTATGTTGTTATTACTTTTACTTACTTACATACCACTTCAATTGCATTGTTAATGATTTTGTTAATACATTAATCAATGGTTAACATACCTAATTCAATTTTGAATTTATTGAATTTGGTTTCATCTAAAGGCTTAGTAAATACATCTGCTATTTGATAATCTGTTTTTACAAATTCCAATGAGATGTCTCCTTTTTCTACATGTTCTCTAAGAAAATGGTATTTGATTTCTATATGCTTAGTTCTACTATGAGAAACTGGATTATTAGCAATAGAAATAGCACTCTTAGAATCACATAAAAGAGGTGTTCTACTTACCTGAATACCATAATCCTTAAGCTGATGCTGCATCCATAATAGCTGTGCACAGCAGCTTCCAGCAGCAACATACTCTGACTCAGCTGTGGAAATTGCCACACTGGTCTGCTTCTTACTACTCCATGATATTAGTCTTCCTCCCAGGAATTGACAAGTACCTGTAGTACTTTTCCTGTCCTCTCTACATCCTGCAAAATCTGCATCTGAATAGCCTGTTAGTAGAAAATCTCTATTCCTAGGGTACCAAAGGCCTAGATTAGGAGTGTCCTTTAGATATCTCAGAATCCTTTTGACTGCAGTATAATGAGATTCTTTAGGGCAGGCTTGGTACCTAGCACAGACACATGTTGCATACATAATGTCTGGTCTACTAGCAGTAAGATATAGTAGAGACCCAACTATTCCTCTATACAATGACTCATCAACAGGTTTTCCTGCCTCATCTTTGCATATAGGAATACTTGTTCCCATAGGAGTTCTCATGGTGGAGGATGACTCCATACCATATTTCTTAATTAATTCTTTGGTGAACTTAGACTGGGATATGGATAATCCATCATCAGTCTGTCTTACTTGGAGTCCCAAGAAGAACTTAAGTTCTCCCATACTGCTCATTTCAAACTTCCCTTGCATAAGTTTGGCAAACTTTTTACAAAGGTTGTTTTCAGTAGATCCAAAGATTATGTCATCAACATAAATCTGAACTAAGATGATCTTACCTTTTGATTCCCTAAGGAATAGAGTTTTGTCTATCTTTTCTCTTGAGAATTTATTCTCAATGAGGAAGGTAGACAGGGTTTCATACCAAGCCCTTGGAGCTTGTTTTAACCCATACAAAGCTTTCCTAAGCTTATACACAGAATCAGGTTTAAGAGGATCTACAAAACCTGATGGCTGCTCTACATATACTTCTTCTTTAAGGTCACCATTCAGAAATGCTGACTTCACATCCATCTGGTATACTTTGAAGTCTTGGTAGGCTGCATAGGCAAGGAACAATCTGATTGCCTCCAGCCTTGCTACTGGAGCAAAGGTTTGATCAAAGTCAATCCCTTCTTCCTGCCTGTATCCTTTTGCAACTAACCTTGCTTTATTCTTCACTATTATCCCACTCTCATCTAGCTTGTTCCTATAGATCCACTTAGTGCCAATTATATTGTGGCCTCTTGGTTTAGGAACAAGCTCCCAGACTTTGCACCTTCTGAATTGATTCAGCTCCTCTTGCATAACATCAATCCAGTGCTGGTCTTGGATAGCTTCTTCAAACTTCTTAGGTTTCATCTGAGACAAGAAACTTGAATGCAAAACTGTGCTTTGATTTCTGCTTCTAGTTTGCACTCCTTGTCTTGGATCACCTATTATCTGATCAGCAGGATGATCTCTTAGATATCTTATAGCTGGAGGAAGATTCCCTTCAGGTTGAGCATCTCCAGCTTCTTCATTCTGCTGAACCTCTTGGTTTTCATCAGCTTCCATTATCTCTTGTACTCCCCCTGGACAGCAGCCTTCATTTTCCAATGCTCCATCTTCCTTTGAAGCTTCAGCAATGGAGAGCTTGTCCATCCTCTTGCTTATACCTGTTGAGCCATTTGATCTACAAGACAACTCGCAATTGATTAATCTTGTTTCATCAAATACAACATGCACAGATTCTTCAACAACTTGAGTAGTTAAGTTGAAGACTCTATAGGCCTTACTATTTGTGCTGTACCCAACAAATATCCCATCCTGGGATTTGGCAGCAAACTTAGTCAAATATGACTTGCCATTGTTAAGTATATAGCACTTGCAACCAAAATCCTAAAATAGGATAGATTTGGTTTTCTGCCTTTCACAATCTCATAGGGAGTCTTTCTGTGGCTTTTGGTGATAGAGGCCCTATTGATGACATGACAAGCAGTGTTAACTGCCTCAGCCCAAAAATATTCTGGGAGAGAGGTGTCACTCAATAGAGTTCTACCAGCTTCAATTAATGTTCTATTCTTTCTTTCAGCAATTCCATTTTGCTGAGGTGTTCTTGGTGAGGAGAACTCTTGGAAAATCCCAAAGTCTTTACACAAGTTTGTTATGCTTTCAGATTGAAACTCAGTACCATGGTCACTTCTGATTTTGACCACTGTACTATTCAGTTCATTCTGAATTTGCTTTACAAAATTAAGTAATACACTTGGGGTTTCAGATTTTTGTCTCAGAAAGAACACCCATGTAAATCTAGAATAGTCATCTACAACCACAAAAGTGTAGACCTTCCTACCTAGACTATGAACTGGCATAGGACCAAAAAGATCCATATGCAAGAGGTATAAGCCCCTCACAGAATCCTTGTTTTCAAGGCTTTGAAATGAGGATTTTGTCTGCTTGCCCTTTTGACAAGCTGAGCATACCCCTTCCTTTATACACTTAACTTGAGGCCCATTCCTCACTAGTTCTTTACTAATGAGTTGGCCAATTGTCTTGTAGTTTAGATGAGCCAATCTCTTGTGCCACTTAACACAATGGGAAGCATTGTCATCAGCTACAAGACAAATAGGGGAAGCCTTATTTTCACATTCAAAATTAAGGCAATATACATTTCTCTTCCTATACCCAATCAAAATGATCTCTTGATCCCTTGACCTTTTGATATGACATCCATCCTTACCAAATGAAATGTCATATCCTAGATCACTCAGCTGGCTTATGCTTATTAGATTATGTTTCAAACCTTTTACATAGGCCACTTGGGTGATAGTAATTAGGTTAGAAGAAATGTTACCAAACCCTTTGATGACTCCCTTCTCAGATCCACCAAAGATCACTTTAGGTCCATCTTTGACAGATGAATACTCCTTCAGCAGCCCCTTTGTTCCAGTCATGTGCCTGGAACAACCACTATCCAAGTACCATATAGGGGCATGGTTACTTGGATTCACCTACAATACAGAATTACTTACCCTTAGAACCCAAGTAAGTCTTGGGTCCTTGGTTCAGGTTAGCATTAATAAAGTTATCATAACCTCTTCTAACAGGTAGACTCTTATTCTTTATAACACTTGTGTTATACCAGCAGTCTAATGCAAAATGACCTCTCTTGCCACAGCACCAGCATTCAAACTTATTGTATCTAGATCTAGATACATCCTTGTCAGAAGAATATCTGTTCATTGCTGGTGCTGTTGCAACTTCACCTACTGATTTCTTAAAACCATTGGGTTTATGACCATAGGTAGGCCTGCTTGCATTAACACCCTTGTTCTTCAGAACATTAGTCTTAATATGACCTTGAATGTCTTCATGATCATATATGTTAGAAGGCACTTTCTCCTTACTAAACTTTATGGGGACTGAAAGGTTTAGTGGCTGAATAGGGGCTTTGCCTTTCCTCTTGAATCTGCCAGCCCTAGAGTTACCTTTAAATCCTAATCCAGCCTTACCCTTCTGAGTGACAAATTCATCTATCAAGGGTAAGACAGATTTTGGCTTAGAGTAACTAGCCACTAAATCCCTTTCAATTCTAAGTCTGGCCTCCAGACTCTTCACTTGATCATTGGTATAATTAATTGTGCCCATCTGAATAATAGTTATATTCTTCAGCTTGGCAATTTCATTTAATTTTTGATCAAGGACTTTTTCTAACTCAGTTGTTGCAACCCTTAGATCAGCAATTTCCTGAGCCTGAGTTTTAACCAGGTTCTTGCTTTTCTTAAGGACCTGCAACAAGTCCCCATACTTGTCTATCAATTGATAGACATCTCCTTCAGATTCAGATGCATCTTCATCACTTGATGCAGATGTAGCTGATTCTTTACTTGTACTACAAATAGATGTACTGGAAGGACATTTTACCTCATTAGGACCAGACTGATTCTGGTATATGTCCTCTTCTGATCTTGTCATCAACCCCATGCATTGATGTTCATTGATGGAGTCTAGCAACTGCATAAACTCCTCTTCCTCAGATGCAGCATATAGTCCAATATATGCTTCAGCTTCAGATCCTGATTCTGAAGTTGACTGGTCTGACAGACTCTTATCTTTCTTTGCTACAAAGGATTTCTCCTTCTTGCCTTTGTGATAAGTCTTCTTCTTTTCTGAAGATTCCTTTCTCTTGTCAGGACAATCAGCCACTACATGTCCAGGCTTATTGCAACAATAACAGACAATCTTTGAAGTAGTGGCTCTACTGGGCTTTGATCTGCTCTTCTCATTCCTTGATGACCTTTTCTTCTTATAATAGTCATCAACTTGCTGTGATGGGGAAGGCCTAGACTTCCACTGCTTCTTCTTCAAGAACCTCTGGAATTGTCTTGTGAATGCAGCAAAATCTACATCTGAATCACAGCTTTCAGAATCCTTGTTTGAACTTTCAGAACTATCTTCTGTAACTTCCTTAGGAGGAAATGGTGATATCCTCCTATTCTTTCTAGTGGCTTCAGCATTGAATGCCACAGTCTTTTCTCTAAGCTCTCCTCTTGAGTTTCTTTCCTCCTCCTTCCTCACCATTAGTTGTATTTCATAGGATAGCAACTTTCCAAATAGGGTAGGAGGAGATATCTCTGCCAATTTAGCCACTTCTCTTATGGCACAGATCTTTGTATCCCAATCCTTTGATAAGGATCTTAAGAATTTGTCATTCAGTTCATATGTACTGAAGACTCTTCCATAGGATATTAGCTCATTCACAATCCTATAGAATTTCTTATAGCACTCAGTTATGCTATCAGATTTTTCTTGTCTAAAGCTTTCATACTCCTGATTTAGCATAGACTTCCTGTCCAGCCTTACTTCTTCAGATCCCTCCATGTAGACAATCAATGTGTCCCACATTTCCTTGGAGGTCTTGCAGTGAATCAGATTCTGAAATGTTGAATCATCTATGGCACTCACAATAATGTTCTGAGCTCTTTTATCCAAGGTTGCCAAGATGATTTCATCCTTGGTCATTTCTGAATAACTCTTTGGAGTTTGGATATTTGCATCAAGAACTGATACCTTCATTGGAATGAAGGGGCCTTCCTGTACTGTGATGTAAATTCTTGGGTCAGATGCTTCCATAAACAATCTGACTCTTTATTTCCAGATCCCAAAGATTTCCTTCCTGCATATGGGTAATTTCATAGACCCTAGCTCCTTATGATTCTCTCCAGAACCCATCTTCTTGAATCTTGAATCTGCCTTTCAGATCTACCTCAGACTGTTAAGTCCTTTTTGAGGAACCTCCCTCTGATACCACTTGATAGTTTAACTTTCAAGACAACCTAAACACCTAGAGGGGGGGGGTGAATAGGTTCTACTTGTTTATAAAAACTTTTAGGCAGAATTCAACTTAATGGCTAACACAATAATCACAGCAATCACAGAAAATAAAACATCACAGATTGCACAATGTTTTATAGTGGTTCCCCAAGGTCTGGGTACATCCACTTTCCCCCTTCACCTATCTAACAGTATGCTAGATTCGGCCAAACTTCCACTAATCTCAGATCAACAGATCCTACAACTCAGAACCCAACTGGTTCCTACAACTCAGGCACAACAGCCCTACCTCAGCCTTGCCCCAAGGCATACAACTCAGAGAAGACCCTTCTCCTACACTCAGGCACACAGCCCTACCACTCAGAGTACAACACTCCTACACTCAGCCTTTATAACATAGGCTTACAACTCAGATCTGTATAAACAGATCCTACAGAAATATAGAAAAGTTTATCTAACTGTCTTGCCTAAATTGAGAGAGAAAAGGCCAAGACAATTCTTGATCAGCTGATGAAATCAACTGTATCTGAGCTTTCTTCAAAGCTTCTTGAATAAGAACTTAGCTGAGTTGATTTCCAAACAGCTTCTTGAGAATCCACTGGTGGTTTCTTTCTTCTTCTTCAAATTCTGGCTTGATCTCTCTCTATCCAGCACTTTGAATGATTCTTCTGAATTCTGATTAGAACTCTTCTTTGATCTATCCTTAGATAGTCTTCTTAGATCTTCCGGAGAAGATCTTCTTAAGTGCCTAGCACTTTCTTGAAATGAATTGGATCGTAATCCTTCTCACTTTTTTATTCTCAACAATGTTTTCCAAAAGTTGTTTTTTTTCTCCTTCTGAATCTGTCTATTTATAGACTTTCTTCATGGTAACCGGCTGATCCGGTTTCTAACCGTTTTCTGACAAGTCTGACAGCTTCAGTTAACCGGTGGCAACCCACAGCTGTCAAGTCTTCAAACAAGTCCTGTGCCTTAGTCTTGAACCACAAGTTGTCGAGACAGTCTGTCAGAAAGTGTCGAGACCATCTGTCTATCTGTGTCGACACAATTGACTTTGGTGTCGACACAGTCTTCAGTGATGTCGACTAAGTTGCCTTTGAGTCGACACAGCTTCTTCTGAAAATAACTTGGTCTTGACTCTTCAGTGTGTCGACACAAGTCCTGTGTGTCGACACAGTTGTTTGTAGAATCATAACTTAGTAAATGTCGACTTAGCCTTCAGGTGTCGACACAGTCTTCTTTTAACTCTGCTGTAATGTGTCGACTTAATCACAATGTGTCGACACATTCTGCTGGTGTAGACAAACTTGAGGTCGACTATATTCTTCTGAGTCGACACATCCTGCTGGTGTCGACAAACCTGAGGTCCACTATATTCTTCTGTGTCGACACATTTTCCCAATGTTGAGGTCGACGCTTTTCTTCTGTGTCGACACATTTTCCCAGTGTTGTGTCGACTTACTTCTTCTGTGTCGACACTTTTTCCCAGTGTAGTTGTAGACTAACTGCTATGTGTCGACACACTTCCTCTGTGTCGACACTACTTCCCAGTGTCGTGTCGACTAATTTCTTCTATGTGTCGACACATCCTTCTCTGTGTCGACACTTGGACTTAGAATTTTTCTGCATACTTTATCAAATCTTCACCTGCACATATCAACTCAAAAACAACATCAAATACACCTTGATGTATATCATTGAGCTAGGTTGGGCTTCTTCAAATCAGGTACACATTTTCCAATGTACCCAACACCATTTAAATAAAATCATCGAAAAATCGGGGGCGTTACAGTCACTCCCCCTAAAAAGAAGTTTCGTCCCGAAACTTAACACAACTCCAAAAGCAAATCAAAACGATAAGATCAAACATAACTGAAAACATAACGATATACCCGAACTAAGAGAAGAGGTGCGGATGAGATTCTCTCATTGTTGATTCCAATTCCCACGTTATGTTCTCGACGTCTTGATTTCTACAAAGAATTTTGACCATGGGGATGGTCTTTCTTCGCAAAACACGCTCTTGAGAATCTAGAATACGAATAGGTTCTTCCACATACGTAAGGTTGGGCTGAATCTGGGGCATCGAGTCGAGGACTTGACGATCATTACGAACACACTTCCGCAACTGGCTCACATGGAACACATCATGGACACCAGGAAAGGTTGCAGACAACTCCAGCCTATACGCTGAAACTCCGACGCGTTCAAGAATCTGAAAAGGTCCCACGTACCGGGGGTCTAACTTGTGGTTCCTTCCAAACCTTTTAACGCCAGACATCGGAGAAACTTTAAAAAAAACCAAGTCCCCAACGGCAAATTCCAGATTGACCCTTCGTCGATTAACATATTTCTCATAACGCTCTTGTGCTACACGGAGATTCTCTTGAATATGAGTCACATCACAATTCATCTCCTCAATGGCTTCCAGACCGAGCAACAATCTCTCACCAACTTCAGCCCAAAACAACGGAGCTCTACAACGCCTCCCATACAAGGCCTCAAACGGGGCCATCTGCAAACTCTCTTGATAACTATTATTGTAGGCAAACTCCATTAGCCTCAGACGCTCATTCCACGCTCCACCGTGGTCCAAAATGTAACATCTAATCACGTCCTCCACGATCTGATTTACTCTTTTTGTTTGCCCATTCGTCTGCGGATGGTAGGCGGTGGAATACCTCAAGTTGGTACCCAGCCCCTCTTGCAAGCTCTTCCAAAAGCGAGACGTAAATCTGGAGTCCCGATTTGTTACAATGCTAATAGGCACTCCATGTAACCTGATGACCTCTTCAAGATATAGCTCGGCTATCTTCTCCATCGAATACCAAATCTTAAACGGAATAAAGTGAGCACACTTTGTCAATCTGTCGACTATCTCCCAAACAGAATCATGCCCACGAGGAGATTTTGGTAGACCGGTGATAAAATCCATTGAAATACTCTCTCATTTCCAACTTGGAATATCGAGCGGTGACAATTTACCACCAGGCCTTCTATGATCAGCCTTGACACGCTGACACGTATAACATTCTGATACCAACTTTGCGATATCGCTCTTCATCCCTGACCACCAAACAATTCTTTTTAGATCCTTATAAATCTTAGTGTAACCAGGGTGATAGGCTACACTGGAACCATGAGCTTCAACACAGATCTTAGCTCGAACATCGCCAAATGCAGGAATACAAAATCTACTCTGATATTTCAGAGTACCTAGCTCGTCCAAAGAGAAATCAGGTAACTCTCCTTTCTCAGTTCTCTTCCAGAGGTGTAACAAATCAGGGTCCTCCTTCTGGTGCATTCTGGTAAGGGAAATCCAAGAGGGCTCTTCTGCTTCCAAACCAGCAGGCACATGACTACTCCCAACCTCAATATCCATCAACAAAAATTCTTCCACCATGGACTGTACAGACAGATTGAAGATTTCAACCGTCTTTCTACTCAAAGCATCAGCTACTACGTTAGTCTTTCCCGGGTGAGAAAGGATCTCTACTTCGTAATCGGCTACATACTCCAACCACCTACGCTGACGTAGATTTAACTCCTTTTGAGTGAAGACGTACTTCAAACTCTTATGATCTGTGTAGATCTTGCACAGCGCGCCATACAATAAATGTCTTCAAAGCTTCAACACATAAATTACTTCCGCAAACTCTAAATCATGCGTAGGATAGTTCCTTTCATGAACTTTTAATTGCCTTAATCCATACGTAATCACCTTTCCTCCTTGCATCAGAACACAACCAAGTCCAATGTGTGATGCATCTACATATACAACATACTCAAGTCCTTCAGTAGACAGAGTTAAAACTTGAGTAGTACACAGTCTCTTTTTCAGCTCTTGAAAGGCTTCCTCACATTTATCGCTCCAAATAAATGCGGTGTTCTTTTGTGTTAGTCTGGTTAGAGGAGCAGACAACACAGAGAACCCTTCCACAAACCTTCTATAGTAACCAGCTAGACCTAAAAAGCTCCTAATCTCCTTATGAGTAAAAGGTCTCTTCCATTCCATCACAGTAGAAATCTTTGTAGGGTCTACGTAAATATCATCCTTACTCACAATATGCCCCAAAAAGGACACCTGGGGTAACAGAAATTCACACTTACTCAACTTAGCATAGAGCTTGTGCTCCCTTAGGGTTTCCAAAACCAAACGCAAGTGTTGAGTATGCTCCTCAACACTGTGGGAATACACTAAGACGTCGTCTATGAACACAATAATAAAATGGTCCAAGAAATCCTTGAACACTCTATTCATTAAATCCATGAATGCAGAGGGTGCATTAGTCAGTCCAAAGGACATCACCAAGAACTCAAAATGCCCGTGCCGGGAATGAAAAGCTGTCCGGGGTACATCAGCCTCACGGACTCTCAACTGGTGGTAGCCTGAACGAAGATCAATCTTCGAAAACACAGCGCATCCCCACAACTGATCAAATAGGTCATCAATCCGAGGCAATGGATATCGGTTCTTAATGGTTACCTTATTTAATTCTCGATAATCTATGCAGAGCCTCATAGAACTATCTTTCTTCTTAACGAATAAAATAGGAGCACCCCACGGAGAAGAACTTGGCCTAATAAAACCACACTGCAGCAACTCATCCAGCTGAGTGCGCAATTCTTCTAACTCACGCAGCGCCATACGGTAAGGTGCCTTAGCAATTGGACGAGTACCTGGCTCGAGTTCTATCACAAACTCCACCTCTCTTTCAGGAAGAAGTCCTGGAAGACTATCAGGAAAGACATCTGGAAACTCTCGCACCACCGGTACATCCTCAAGACGTGGTGTAACAAAAGCTATTTCCAGAGCAGAAATAGAAACTAAAAACGCCTCGCAACCAGACTCTATAGCACGACAAGCACGTACCACAGATATGACAGGGGAAACTTTGTCCTGAAATCCATAGACGCTCATAGGTTGGCCGTCGTCCATTCTTGAAACACCTTTCGTAAGGGTGGCCAGGACGACCAAAAAAGCTACACACTTTCTTACTTTTATTTTTTGAAGAAGGGCCAGACGCCCTGGAGCTACCATCCACAACACCTTTCCTTTTTTCTTTCCTTGCCGCAGCACCACGGTTCTTAGCGTTTTCAATCGCCTCCACTTTCAAAGCGGCTTCCACTACTTCAGCATAACTTTAAACTCAATAAGCGCATGCCAACTGCTGGACATCGCTTCTTAATCCTCCCAAGAAACGTTTCACTCTGCCCTCCTTAGAAGCTACCAAATCAGGAGCAAACCTACTCAATTTGCTAAACTTAATCTCATACTCGCTCATCGTGAGCTGTCTCTGCTTCAGATGCAGGAAGTTATTCATGAGACGGTCCTGCTCGACCGAGGGCAGAAACTTTTTCAGCAGCATCTTCTTAAAAGAGTCCCAGGAGCAGCCTTCCTTCAGACTCTCCTTTTCACGAATCCACCAACTTTTTGCTAGGCCTTTTAACTGATAGGCTTCAATCATAACCTTCTGGGCTTCTATAATTCCGGAATATGAAAACATCTCTTTGATGGAGATGATCCAATCATCTAAAATCATGAATTCAGCACTCCCGTCATAAGTAGGAGGTCTCAATCGCTGGAAATGTGAGATGAAATTCATCTCTGGTGGTAGCATCACCGGGGGCACGAAAGGAGAAGGGGCATCATGTATGGCTTGATCCATGGCAGGATCTCGCACTAAGGGTTGTTACGTGGGAGCCACGGACGACAAGGTCTGAATTTGTGATTGCATCGCAACTACTTGCCTTGACAGAGCCTCGTTGCTCTATCGCAAACTCTAGATCAACGCATCACTCTGCGCACCTGACGACTCACCTTCCGACTGGGGAGTCGACCTCATCGCAATACGCTTTGGCGGAATTTCTAAAAAGGCAAACGAACAACCCATCAAAATTCTATATGGCGACTAGGGAAAACAAAACTAGTTTAGACCATACTTAAAAGACACTTGCTTAAGCTGTCACTTGCTCTAGGATTATATGATGATGATATGTCCTACTCAGGATGATATCCAATCATCCTATTGACTCATGTGTCTATGATATGAATGCATGGCTTCTTTACTCTTATTTAAAATCATGTGTGTACATATGTCATCATGTAAATCTTTAGCTTGGCATGTTGTGCTTATGTTATGTTATGCTATGTATGCAGTGTTATGCATCCTAAAAAGGACTTAATGCATGTTATGAGCGGCGTATACATGAAATGTTATGCATCTCATACTACATAACATTGCATGTAACAAAAAAAGGAAAACGTGATAATGGGCATTCATGTGGTGAGATTATGCATCTCATACTACATAACTCTCACATGTTGCCACCTATGGTGGATCCATATACAAGCATATATTATGCATCTCATACTATATAATATGCCCCGTATACTTCTATCATGCTTATGAGTGTAGTGTTCATGCTTAAGCCAAGACATACTGATGACACATCGGTGTGTGTATGATATGACGCTAAATAACTAACACTAACAAGGGAAGGTTGCCCGACCAATTATCAAGCAACCTCCCTCTGATACCAACTATCACAACCCGCATTTTCACTGCATAAAAAATCATATCAGAGTAAGGGAAAATGCGTGTCATGATGCCACGTCAGTAGGGGATAACTGCGGGCGCTCAGGCAGATACCTACTTAATCATGAAGAAAAATTGTTTAAGTTAATTTAAGGAAAAAATTAGTTAAGTGCAATAATTAGTCATATCTCTCGGCTTAAAGGCTTATTTAGTCCACGAATCAAAATATAGTTATACGCTGTGGAAAAATACTTATTTAGGTTGACTCAAACATCCTACATGAGTATAAACGTCCCCGAAGGACAACTCATGTTATGCAAGACTCTAAATTTATAATAGTAGTAAGGATAGCCTTTACGGTCGCTAAATATAATAAGTTAGAGTTTTTTTTTAAATTATGCAGTGCATGAAGTAATAGTAATAGATTTTATTCTTAAAAATACCTAACATGCATTTCTAGCATAAATCCTCCCAGAGAGCAAGTAATCCACATCCACATAGAGGGAAATAAGCAGCTAGCAAGTATCAAACAAATAACAAAACTGTGGGCGCCAACAACTGACATGAACCCACTAACAGTAAAGTAAGTCTGAACCAGTAACTAAATAAATAACAGTCTACCTCTTTGAGACGTGGAAACAACCACGACCAACACTGCCGCCCAGAAACACCAAAACTAGCTCTGCTACCTGCTATTGCTCTGAACTTGGGGCATTCCAAAGACAGAATAACTCAGCAAGAAAGTACAAATGGTGGCAGAAAATAAATAAGACAAAATAAACAAAGATCAAGGGATACCAATCCAAGACCAACAATACTGAAATAAAGCATCGAACAGGAAAAGAGAGAAATACTACGTGAATCGTGACGTACTCCAACAAATACATCAGATTTCCCAAGGCAAAAAAGGGAACAAAAATAAGTAAAAGCATAAGGAATAAAATTTAACTACCTTTACTAAGCACCTGTGGTCGACTCTACCCCAAAAACACGGGCGAGATGGTCACTCAACTGGACACACCCCTCACGAATATTTTATCCGCTTAACTGCGAGGGAGTCTCATACTCTCCACCAAACACCGCAGATGCCCAAAAACTCGGTAGACTTCCATATGGTACAATAAAGGAGTCAGACAACACGGAGGTGGTTTTTATCCACTAACTCCCGTAATTTTAGAAACTCAAAGAAGCCACAACACATATATATATATATCTCGAGATTTGGCTCGTTAGATTCTACTTGACACTTCTAGTTTCAAGACATGGTTGATCAACCCTTAGGAACGATTTACAATCCTAAATAACACTAATCCGTTCAATAACGAAATCTAAGACGTTTAAATCCATCAATAAGACACTTCAAGAATGATCAAATATATCCAGACAAAAAAATCAAGTTCACCATGACACAACGTACAACCTCATGTGATCATTGAGAAGGTTAATCATAACTATAATTTGGAAGAATAAGCGTAGAAAATTTTAAGGAACATGAAAACATAGCCGTTACCATCAAATCGAACAAGGAGAAATGAGGGGAAACCACCACTTGCCTTGGTTTTACCGGAAAAGTCCTCTGAATCACTCCACGTTGTAGATCGGGGCAAAAGAACACGGGAGGAGTTGAAATCTAAACAAAAATTGCCAAAAAGGGGGTTAGGGCCGAAAAAACCTAATGAGAAAACTCAAGGAAATGGGAAAAATTTACAATGATAGCGTAGCTCTCGGTGAGAGCTTTCTAGATCTACGTTCGGTTGAAGATTTCGAGCATCGGAGCTCCGTCGGCGGCCACCGGAAGATTCACGAAATAAAACTTCTCTCTCGCTCACGCCTCTGGTTCGGGAGAAAATTAATATCAGAGAAGAAGAAGTCCTGTTCTAAAACCTAAGTCTAAAAATATGTGTATATATATATATATATATATATATATATATATATATGTGTAAAAGTACTTATAATTTTTTTTGTCTAAATATTGGTTTATTACGAGCAATATTGGGAAAATTAAAATTAGAGCTCTAGGATGGCTCCAAATCGAAAAGTGCCCAACATGAACGTTGTATATCTCGTCGAGAAGAACAAATTTTTTGTTGACCATTTTTTCGTACGACACTGTTTTAACCCTCAAAACGGTGCCCGAACCCTGACTGCACAGGACTACTCGAGAGGAAAGGGTCTACTCGAGAAATAGAGCATTAGTTCTCGAGAAATGGGCTATAGTTCTCGAGAGGAACATTGGTTCTTGAGATGGAGAGGCAAAAGTTCTCGAGAGAAACCTTAGTTCTCGAGAATAAGGCTATAGTTCTCGAGAGAAACAATCAAACGGGCCACCTATGAGCAGTTTCGGGAAAATCGTAAATAGGGGTCTAAGATAGCTCCAAATCAAAACATGCCCAACATGAAATTTGTAGATCTCGTCGAAACGAACAAATTTCATGTTGACCGTTTTTCCATACTATGCTGTTTTCACCTTCAAAAATGCGCCCTAACGCAGACTATACAGGACTACTCGAGAGGAAAGTGGCTTCCTGAGAAAGAGAGCAAAGTTCTCGAGAGAAACTCATAGTTCTCGAGAGAAACACATAGTTCTCGAGAACAAAATAGTAGGACTCGAGAGAATTAAATATTTCTCGAGAATAAGACCATATTTCTCGAGAATAAACAGTAGTTCTCGAGAACAACAAGGGTTCTCAGGTAGAAATCAATAATGCAGCTTATTTACGAGTAGTTTTGGGAAAGTTGAAAATAGGAGTCTAAGATGGCTTCAAATAAAAAAGTGGTCAACATGAAAGTTGTAGATATCGTCGAGATGAACAAATTTTATGTTCGCCATTTGTTGACACAACGCCATTTTGACACTCAAAACGGCACCCGAACACAGGCCGAAACGGACCTCTCGAGAAGAGCAAAGGACTTCTCGAGAACAGCAGAGGACTTCTCGAGAACATCATAGAACTTCTCGAGAACAGCAAAAGACTTCTCGAGAACTAGGATAGACTTCTCGAGAATCACATAGGACTTCTTGAAAACATTAAGTCATGACTTCTCGAGAACAACTGAGAGTTCTCGAGAACGAAAAGGGGGGATCTCGAGTACAAGCAGGACAAATTGCAGAAGTTCCGATTTGACTAATATTTTGGAATGAATCGCTGACTCTACGAATTAGCAGCATAGACAACCTTAGAATCCAACATACCATTCTCGAGATATTAAATCACGCGCCGAGACTCCAAAAATTCTTGGATTGCGACGAAACTTGACAAGCAAGTCCAAAATTTCAAAATGCAAAAATTTTCCCAATTATAACAAGAATTCGGCCAACTCGACCGCACAAACACGAAAATGCCTTAACGGCATTACGCCGTCAACTCGACATTAAAATTAACGCCACGACGCCGTAAATATGACTTCTCCCATTTAAATAAAATCATCGAAAAATCGGGGGCGTTACATTAGGCAACTTATTGATTAAAATCACAGTACAGTAATCTTATCACAACCAATACCAGCACAGTACACAACACAGTATACAGCATAGTACATAGAGATTTATAGTGGTTCCCCAATTGATAGGTACATCCACTTTCCCCCTTCGCCTATCTAGCAGTATACTACATTAGGCAAAACTTCCTTCTATCTTTCTCAGATCCTCTGATCTTACAGATTAGAGCCCAACCGGCTCCTACAACTCAAGCGCAAGCCCTACAACTCAGATCACCAAGATCCTATAACTCAATTTCTTTCCAAGAACTCTACCTCAGAGTGACTCCACACTCCTACAGCTCAGGCAATCCTGCCCTACCTCAGTGTGAATCCACACACCTACAACTCAGGCAACTCCTGCCCTACCTCAGTCTTTATAATACAGGCTTACAACTCAGGCCTTAGCCTTACCACTCATATTCAAAATGAATCTTACACAGAAATATTTAAAATAATGAATTACAGACACAAGAGAAAATTCTTTGTGTCTGTCTACCTGGACCGAGCAGATGTCAGCCTTAACTTCGTCTTCACAGCAACAAGATGTTGCCGCGATCTTGAAATGATGTCTGACTTGTTCTGGAATACACTAATAGATTAATATGCTTCTTCTCCTTCAGGAATATCTCCTAATCTGGACTGTGCAGATTTCAGCCCTTCCTTCTTCTTTGATCCAGCGAATTGATCGTCAAATTCTAGCTCGGCTTGGATCGAGAAGATAACCTCAGCTAGGTCACGCCTAGGCTGATTCGTCTCTCTCAGAGGATTACTCTAAACCTATTAGAGTGCATGTTGATTGCACCATCAAACTCAGAAGCCCTTCAGATTTGAACTTGAGGTTCTTGGCTTCTGCAACAATGGCGGATGAAGACGACAAACTCCGCTTCTCGTTTTTTCAGAAAGATAATCAAAAATTAATCCAATAATCATAATCATTCTTAGATCTCGATCTCTTCTGATATTTATAATCCCATCACATTGGCGAGATGATCGACACGTGTCTCAGTTTTAACGGTGGTTAAAACCTCAGCTTTATTAACTTGAGATCCATTGTAGACTGACGATGACGTTAATGTTGATTTGCATCGAATCTAAACTTTGTTGACTTGTTGACTTTGCTGAGTCAGCATCATTCTGGACTTAGCCAAAATCAACTAACTTTTCTGAAATCCTGCGCTTGACGAACTTCAAACTTAGCTCAACGAAATCTGAGCTCAGCTTGACGAAAGAGTGAAGCTGAGATTGACGAATTCTCTCAGCCCACTTCTTTCTTCAGGTGAAGGCTGAGGTCGATGAAGTTCGAGCTCAATTCGACGAAACAGTGAAGCTGAGATCGACAAATTCTCTCAGCCCAGTTCTTTATTCAGGTGAAGGATGAGTTCGACGAAATCTAAACTCCGATCGACGAAATACGATAGTTGAGTCCTTCTTATAGGTAAAAGCTGAGATCGATGAATTCTCTGAACTTCGGTCGACAAAAGTTAAGCTCATCTTGAAGAATGGTAGACTCAGCGATTCTGGACTTAGAAATTTCATCAGCTCTACTAGGCGTTGAGTGGCGTTGAGTGTATAGGTCATTCTCAACGAATCTGGACTTAAAATTATTTTTGCTCTACTAGGCATTGAGAGCGTTGAGTGTATATCCCTCACTTAACGCATTTTCCCTTAGCCTATATTCTTCAGCTTTCTGCCTGATGGCGTTGAGACCGTTGAGTGTATAAGCTGCACTCAACATTTTCTGCCTTAGCCATATTTTTCTGCTTTCTATCTGATGAAGTTGAGAGCGTTGAGTGAGCTTGCCTCACTCAACGATTCTGTACTTAGCCGATTTTCCAAATTCTTCACAGTAAGGCAATGACAGGATAACCTTGACTCAATACTTCTAGTTGTATGGCGTTGAGTGAGTTGAGCTCACTCAACGCTTCTATACTTAGTTGTTTTCTGCCTTTGCAATACTGTCCGTTTTGACTGCCTGCCTTCTCTCAGCACTATTAGCTGAATGGCGTTGAGTGAGCTTGCCTCACTCAACTCTTTTTGACTTAGGTAGTTTTCTGAGTTTCTAGCTCCACCTTGAGTCCACCTGTTATTGTCTCTTGAACTAGTTGTCCAATCATTGTGACAAAGACTAACATGTATGCATGAACTTAACCATACATCAAATACAACTATATCTATCTCATTGATATGTTTGAAATCATCAAATCAGGGCCATTAGGATCAATGGACCCAGCAATGGTGTCAGAACTCGTAGAGGTACAACTAATGAAAATCTATATTTAAGTTTCCTCTCGCAGGTTGAACCCAAGAAGTTTGAGGAAGAAAACTTAGATGCATCTTGGATAATGGCAATGTAAGAAGAACTGAATCAATTCAAGCGTTACCAAGTCTGGAAGCTTGTTCCAAGACCCAAAGATAAGAACGTTATCGGGACAAAGTGGGTTTACAGGAACAAGATGGACGAAGATGGAACAATTATAAAGAACAAGGCCAGACTCGTCGCCAAGGGATACAAACAAGAAGAATGAATCGACTTCAATCAGACGTATGCTCTAGTGGCAAGACTGGAGGAAATTAAGTTGTTCCTAGCATATACAACACTTAAGAGCTTCACTGTCTATCAGATGGACATAGAGTCGACCTTCTTTAATGGTGACATAAAGGAAGAAGTGTATGTGAAACAACCTCCATATTTTGTTGATTCTAACTATCCTGAGCACGTTTATCTTATATTTAAAGATTTATATGGGTTGAAACAAGCTCCTCGAGCTTGGTATGAGACGTTGTCTAACTTTCTTCTTGAGAACAAGTTCACATGAGGAAAGATAAATAAGATATTATTTCTTAGGGAAATAAAAGGCAAGATTTTGCTAGTGCAAATCTATGTCGATGACATCATATTTGGCTCTACTGACGACAACCTTTGCAAAAAGTTTTCCAAACTTATGCAAGGGAAGTTTGAAATGAGCAGTATGGGAGAGCTTAAGTATTTCTTAGGACTTTAGGTGAAACAATCTGAAGATGAAATTTTCATCTCTCAGACGAAATTCACCAAGGAGTTAATTAAGAAATTTAGAATGGAGAACGCAACCTCTTTGAGGACTCCAATGGGTTTAACTATGTCTCTGAACAAGGATGAGAAAGGTAAACCTTTTGATGAAATCAAGTACAGAAGCATAATTGGATCCTTGCTCTATCTTACTGCCAGTAGACCGAACATAATATTTTTAACATATGTATGTGCTATATTTCAGGTGAACTCTAAGGAATCTCACTACGCTACTGCAAAGTGGATTTTGAGATACCTTAAAGGTATACCAAATCTTGGCTTATGGTACCCAAGAAGTAATGATAACGAACTGATAGGTTTTTCAGATGTATATTTTGCAGGAAGCAAAGATGACAGGAAAAGCACTTATGGGACTTGTCAATTCCTAGGAAGAAGACTTATCTCTTAGAGCAGTAAGAAGCAAAATTGTGTCGCAATTTCAACAGGTGAGTCAGAGTATATCTCTGCAGGCAGTTGTTGTGCACACCTGTTATTGATAAAGAACCAACTTTAAGACTACAATATGAAATTCAATAACATCTGATGTTTTGCGACTCCTCCAATGCAATTGCAATCGCCAACAACCCAGTCTCTCACAGCACGACAAAACACATAGAGCTGAGGTACCATTTTATTAGGGAGCATGTGGAGCATGGAGACATCAATCTCCAGTATGTTCCAACTGACAAGCAGGTTGCAGACATTTTCACAAAGCAACTGGACAAGGCCAAGTTCTCGTTCTTCAAAACAGAACTTGGCATGCTCAATAAGAAAGAATGAGGAAAAAGGTCTCACAATAAAGTTCAAGAATTGGGCTACACTTAAAAAAATCAAGAAAATTCTTCTATGGACGTCACTTCTCGAGAAGATACTTAGTACTCGAGTACTGCAGATCTCTACTCAAGAACCACAGTTGATTCCAGAGAAATATTTCTCGAGTACTTATCTGATTCTCGAGAACTTCAGATTTGCTTCTCGAGAAAGAATTTCTCTACTCGAGAACAATATCTGATTCTCGAGAACTTCTGTGTCTCCCCTCGAGAAATGACCTATCTCTCGAGAAATCTGATGCCGATTTTCATTCTCAAGTTCAAATTTTTGATATTGGCATCCGGTGACTCCTACCGCCATATTTTCAGATATTTTATTATTATTATTTCCTTAATCATCACGATTTAAGATTTATATAAATAGATTATGTCCGGAAAACCCCAAAATCCCGAATCTCAAAACTCTTCTCGAGAAAAAGAAACCTTTCGTCTTCTCTGTCGTCGTTGTTCCCCTGCCGCGTTTCAAGTTTTTCTCTCAGAAGGCAAGACATTTGTTCATCTATCTTGATCGATGGCTCCTCCGTCGAAGGTTGGTATTGGCAGTGAGATGGTTTCCACAGGAATTGCCGAACTCTCTAACGATTTCCGCAATGTTCTACTGCTACTAGAAGCCGCCAGACTGTCTTTCGTTTTTGAACATCCGTGCAAGATTATACTTCCTGAAGTCGAGGAATTCTTCTAGAATGCCAAAATAAAGAGAAATGGGAGGATTCTCAAAAGCAAGGTTTGCGGAATCAAGATCAAGTTGACCGCCCCAGTTGTCTCGAAGCTCCTTTGGCTTCCTATCATCGATGAGGAAGATGACCTAATTGTCAAAGACTATGATCGCGCTTGTAGATTCCGTAGTGTCTCTGTTGGTGTGTGAACTATTCGCCGCCCTAATATTAATGCAGAAAGCAAGTTACTTGTGGAAATTCTCAGAAAAGTCCTTCTGTACCGCACCAGTTCGATCAGCTTCATCACCAATGATTTCTTTGACATGATGACATCAGTGATCTGCAGGAAGAAATTTCAGTGGGGTATGATGATTTTAGATAAAAATCAAAGACAGTATCAAGGCATCCAATTTTGGTAGAATAGTTTCTCTTCTCCTTCATGATCTCAAGCCAGAAATTTTCGATCTCTCTAAAGGTATTTCTTTGCATCACATGAAGAAAGTCTTCATTTCTTCCATTCAGAGATGGGAACTCAAGATTCAGAATCCTGTACAAGCTGTCAAAGCCCATGATCTCCATGTGGATGAGGACATGACTCCATCTTCCCCTTTACATCATGTAGCTGGCAAATCAGGTGCAGTTGCTGAGGGGGAGCCTGCTCCTACAAACCCAGAGATAAGTCAGTATGCTCTTCCCTCAGATGTTGCTCCATCTGCTGCTGCTAAGAACAATTCTACCCAACCAGATGACTTTGGTCTTATTGATGTTGACCTTCTTGATCATGAAATTCTTACTAATGAACAAGTAGAAGATCAAGTTATGTCTACTAAAGATGATATCAATAGAATGATAGAGGAACTCACCTCCAAAGAACCTCTTTCCCCCTTGCCTAACGAGTAATCACCTCAACCAGAACCATCTCAACCAGACCATCCTTCTGAAACAGAATCTCCTCGCCCTCATTTCCTATTGAAGATGTGCATGAAGAAGAGATAGTTTCTATTTATGATGATAAAGAACTATCTCCTGAAGCAGCTGAAGTACCCCTCGGAAGCCTGAACTTCTCCCTCCCTACTATTATTGGTGAGGAAGGAGATGTCATGACTCAGACCACCAGAGGCCAGAGCTCAGTTTTTATTTAAGAAATAGTTACATAGACAGCTCTAATAATAACTCCTCCAGCTGAAGCACATACTACAGATACCCTTCTGGGTAAGATTGAGTTAATATTAGTCAAGCAAAGAACATATTTTGATAACTCTCTTAAATTTGTCACTGATAAAATAACTGCTCTAGAGAAAGAGATGAGCAGAGGCTTCGCTGAGATTTCGCACAATACTGATGAAGTCAAACATCTGTTCCAAATAGGTGGGAAAGCCCTAGATCACACCATTACTGGTATTGGTCAGGTGATGGACCAATCAGTCACTTTGGAAAATAATCAGATTCAATTGGAAAAGAAGGCTCAAGAACATAACTTCAAGACATGTGAAGAAGTTGGAAATTTCAAAGAGGAAGCCATATGCACCCTATCTATAGAAGTCAGAAAGGGGGAGAAATTAGTCAAGAAATATCTAGAGAAATCTGATAGTACCATGAAAACTCTTTGGGAAGGAAAGCTAACAGAGATACATGCTGAGTTCAAGCCCAGATTGATGGTGTCAAATTTCATACCTATGATACAGCAGTTTGGATGTATAACCAGATATTTCCTGAATTTCAAGTTGATCCAAATGTTATTCCTCATCATCTCAATCCTTCTTCTCAGCATCCTTCTGCCAGCAGCCCTCATTTTCTCCCAGACCTGAAGATTCTGATGCTCCACCTCCTGAAACTTATGCTCAAGTTTGGAATTCTGAACAGGTTCATATGCCTTCTCAATTACTTCTTGATGTGCAAATTCCAAAAGAAGAAAGTATGGTGATGGTGCCTCTACAAGTAGGTCCACTCCAAATCCAGAGGCTGAAAGAAGGAAAGCTCAAGAATTTGCTGAAGTTTGGAGCCCCACTTCTAAGTCAATCATTCTGGATACTTTAAAACTTGTTGTGGAATTCCGTCGTTACAAGTTTTTATTCCGCAAAAAGATGCAGACCTCACCTATTCACCCCCTCTAGGTGTTTTAGGTAGACAACTAAAAACATCAGTTTACATCTGTTTTTCTGAGTCTCCCCTCATAATCAGCATCTATGTAATCATACAGGTTGAATCTCGTGTTTCTCCCATAAAGGAGACCTATATCTGAGGTGGTCTCCACGTATTTCAGGATATTCTTGGCCGCCACCAAATGAGGCTTTCGCGGCTCTGCCATATATCGACTTACTCGGCCTACAACATAAGTAATATCTGGCCTTGTAATCATCAAATATATAAGGTTTCTAACCAAAGCTCGGAACACCAAGTGATTAGGAAGAATCCATCTCTTATCACGTTGGAGCTTCAGTCCGACCTCCAGTAGAGTAGAGCTGCTTTTCCTTTCCGCATGTCGAACCACTTAACGATCCATTCTGTATAGCCTTTTTGGGAAATGAAAACCCCTCTCTTCTTCCTCTCTACCTCGAGTCTAAGGAAATGGTGGAGCTCACCCAGATCCTTCATCTCGAACCGAATTGCTAGCTCAGTCCTGAGCCTAGCTACTTCTTAATCTGAGTTCCCCGTGATGATCATGTCATCAACATACAACAGTACTAAGGCTTGAAACTCCCCTATCTTTTTTATGAACAAGCTTAAATCTGAATCAGAAGCAAAGTATCCGTAGAATTGGAGGTATTCTGCAATCTTTCCATATCATGCTCGAGGCGTCTGCTTCAAGTCGTAAAGAGCCTTCTTGAGCTTGCAGATGTGTCCTGGATGAACTTCAAAAACATACCCAGGTGTTTGCACCATGAAGATATTCTTGTCAACCTCATCATAAAAGAAGGCATTCTTTATGTAGAGTTGCCAAATCTTCCATCCTTGGCAAGCTTCCAAAGCAATCACCACTCGCACTGAAGTAATCTTAGCTACAGGACTGAACGTCTTCTCGTAGTCTTCTCCGTACTGTTGTAAGAACCCCCAAGCTATAAGACGATCCTTGTATCGCTCGATGCTACTGTCAGCCTTCTTCTTCAGCTTATACACCCAATTGCACGTCACAAAAGTATTGTCTTCGATCTTGGGCACAAGATCTCAAGTCTCATTCTTCTTGAGGTTAGTCATCTCCTCACCAATGCCATCATCCCACTCCTTGACCCCAGTGGCGTTCTCAAAGCATGAAGGTTTCTGCTCGTCTAGAGGACCTACAAAGAAACATGAGAAAAGACTCACCATGTTTCCGTCCCTATACCGAGTTGGTGGAATAATAGTTCTCTTGGACCTCCACAGAGCTTGAACTTGATCCACCACTCCTGCCACTTCTTCTGTACTAACTCTGATCTCGGGTATACCAGGAGCAATTTGTAGTGAATAGGTACAACAATGACAGTAAGGGATAAAGAAAGATCGCGATGGTAACCGCAAGTATTGTTCCGCTTCCACTTGTTCACGAATGGATTTCACACTCCTAAATAATTGGCTTTATTCCCTTTAATAAGAGAGGGATTTATAAAATGGGGAGAAAATAGTAAAAGTAGCCCAAATAACCTCTTACATAATTTGTGTACACATAAAATAAATTGAGCGCACAAATTAAAACCTGATTAACCCGCACGTGCCAAGGGAAGACCAAGCTTGCGTAATGAAGGTGCGAATTAGTCTAACCCACCTATCATAGGTTTCAACAATTCGCGCAAACCAATTTTGATGCACACTCGCGGGAGATCCAAATAAATTCGTACTGACGTATATGCTTGACCGAGATGACTCGATTGAATTAGCCCACACATAATTAGGAAAATTTACATTCTCCCACTTGGACTATTTCAATTGTATTTTAATTCGATCAAAAATCAAATCACTCCACTTAATTAAGGGTACCATAGTAAAGCTTGCATCATGAGTTCTCTCCACGCGTCAATCTAGTCTAACTGAAACCTTCACTCTGAAATCATGACAGCAACCACATCATTATGCAATACAGGACCTTCCATGGTCAAGAGAGCTTACAGATTCAATTGACACATACACAGTATGGTCATAAAGAGTCAAAAAAACATGCTGAAATGTGATCACAAATTGTTGTTTAACTCAGTAGTCAATAAATTTCTCTAATGAATGTACTAAATCATACTTTGAGAAATTCTCAACACTCAAAAGAGTGTGTATGTCTCTTAAATGAATATCTTAAGATTTTATTAATGTGTCATGAGACATACGATGAAGGTTTTATGAATTAAATGAACGCCCTAAGCATTACGCTTGAAACTGACATAAGTTTCAAGACTAGCTTGTTTATGAATTGTGACATGTCACATGAAGGTGTGAGTATCGCAACTGAATGATACCACATATGAATATATAATTTAAGTTTGAATTCAAACTATATTAATTTGCCAAAATTAATGCATATATATATATATATATGAAGTACAAAATGAAATAACAGATGAAACATTATATTACATAGAGTTATGAATATAGCCTCCCACTAATCAAATGTATCACTGGACTCCACAAGACCCATACTGCAAGCATGCTTCTTAAATATATTGGGTCGAAGTCCCTTGGTAAGTGAATCAGCTATCATACTATCGATCACAAAGTGCTCCACAATGATGTCATATTTCTTAACCAATTCTTTCACGGTCAAGAATTTAATCTCTGTGTGCTTAGAACATGTGATACTTTTGTTGTTCATAGAGAACATCATAGTAGAATTTTTATCACATTACAAACGAATGAGTTCAGTAACTGTATCATCGACCTTCAATTCAGTAATGAAGTTCTTGAGCCAAACTACATGAGTTGCGTCTATAAAAAGAGAAACAAATTCCACATGCATAGCGGAAGAAGTAATGAATATCTATTTGACACTCTTCTATGAAACAGCCCCTCCCACCAACTTGAAAATGTATCATGATGTTGACTTTCGATCATCCTAACAACCCGCAAAATCTGAGTCTGTATAATCCACTAATTTTAGGTTATGTTTTCTACAGTAGACCAATTTAAACTCTTTTGTTCTCTTTAAATACCTCAAAACCATCTTGGCAGCCACCTAATGATCAAGTCCTGGGTTCGACTGATATCTGCCTAAAAGACCCACTACAAAGGCAATGTCAGGGCTGGTGCAAACCTGAGCATACATTAAGCTACATACTACACTAGCATATGATATATTCTTCATGGGCTCTCTCTTAATATCATTCCTAAGGCACTATGACAGACTTAGCTTGTCAACCTTAAGTACTGGCACATTGCTAGCTGTACATTCGAGCATGATAAATCGCTTAAATACACGCTCAATATAAGCCCTCTGAGAGAGTTCTAATGTATGGCAAGATCTGTCCCTAATGATTTCTATGACTAGAATAAAAGAAGCTTCCTTAAGATGTTTCATATCAAAATGGTTGGATAATAACTGCTTAGATTCAAGCAGAAGTCTCAAATCACTATTCGCAAGCAAAATATCATCTACATAGAGAATTAAGAAGATGAATCTACTCTCATTGATCTAGAGATATATACAACGATCTAATTTATTTTCAAAAAAACAAAATAAAGTGATCACCGCATCAAATTTCAGATACCATTGTCTTGATGTTTGTTTTAAACCATATAGGGATTTATTAAGCTTGCACACAAGTTGGTCAATATGATCGGACTTGAATCCCTTAGGCTGCACCATATAGACTTCTTCTTCAAGGTCGTCATTCAAGAATGCAGTTTTAACGTCCATCTGGTGTAGTTCCGAATCATAATGAGCTACAAGTACCATAATTACTCTAAATGAGTCTTTAGATGAAATAGGAGAGAGTTTTATGATAATTGATCTCTTCTCTTTGAGTAAATCTCTTTATAACCAGTTGACTTTAAACCGCTAGACCTTTCCCTTAGAGTCTTTCTTAGTCATAAATAATCATTTAGAACCAATAGGACAACAACCTTTGGGTAACTTTATTGTGCCTCATAAACTCCATTTCATCTCTCATTGCATCCCACCACAAATCTTCCTGAGGTCCATAAACAGCTTCAGTAAATGTCACTGGGTTAACCACGTGACCAATGTCAAAATCGCTCTCACCCAAATAAACCTTATAGTTAGAGGAAATTGCAGGCCTCCTCTCCCAATTGGATCTTCTAGTGTGTATATGAACAACATCAGTCTGCCGAGATAATAGTATGAGAGGCGGATGTAAAGCAGGCTCCACTCCCTTTGCAGGTTCTACTATAGGTTCAAGTACCTCTAGTATTTCAATAATAGATAAAGTATAATTAATATGACTAATTTTATCGACTTCTTTAGTGGTATGAGAACAACTAGGTTGCTCGGCAACACTAAACTCCAAAAACTTTGTTGCCTATGAATTAACAATTCTAGAACCACTTGAAGGACAATAAAACATAAACCCCTTCGAATGATATGGGTAGCCAATGAAGTAGCAACGAACAAACAATCTTACTTTCTGATAGATTATATAAACGGACTTCTGCAGGACAACCCCAAACTCGTAAGTGATTTAGGCTAGGTCGTCTCCCAGTCCATAATTCAAAAGGTGTTTTGGGCACGAATTTAGATGAAATTCTATTAAGTATGTAAATTATAGTCTTAAGCACTTCACCCCAAAGAAATTCAGGAAGATTCTTCCTACTCATCATGCACGCTCCTCAACATATCCTTAAGGGTATGATTATGCCTTTCAGCTACACCATTCTATTCAGGACTTCCCGACATGGAGTATTGAGCTACAATGTCATAACTCTCAAAGTACTTGGCAAAAGGACCTTTATGCTGCCCAGAGGCATCGTGTCTGCCAAAATACTCGCCTCGTCTATCATACTTAACAATCATGATAACTTTCCCTAATTGTTTCTCTACTTCAGTCTTGAACATCTTGAATTTATCAAGAGAATCTAACTTTTCCTTAATGAGAAACAAATAATCATAATGAGAGAAATCATCGATAAAAGTAATGAAGCAGGTGTTATTGCAGAACGTAGATAAATAGGGTCTGCTGATGTTTGTATGAATAATCTCCAATAAGCCAAGACTACGTGTAGCACCCTTCTTCTTTATCTTGGTCATTTTACCTCTACAACAGTCAACACACGTCTCTAGGTCACTAAAGTTAAGATCAAGAAGAATGGTATCCATGATCAATCTCTCTACTCTATCCCTAAAGATCTGACCAAGCCTTTTATATCATAATATGGATGACGTTTCCTTAATTAGAGGCTTTTTAGAAACAACATTTTCAATATTAAATGAAGTCGCATAAATTTTATTAGGAGCAAGACACATTCTATATAAAACATTAGACAAAGTGCAATGACCAACAATATATGATTCATAAAACAGCTGAATTAAACTACTAGAAATGTTGAAACCATAATTAAGTTTGTCTAAACCAAAAATAAAAATTAAGTTTCTTTGAAATGTAGGAATATAAAAAGTTTCTTTTAACAAAAGCTTAAAATTAGAATCTAAAATCAAGCAAATATCTCCAATGAATTCGACTTCAACTTCAGCGTTATTTCCAACTGTGAGCCTACACTCCTCCTTGTTTGGCCTCCTATTAGTGAACTCATGTAATGTGTAAAAAACATGATTAGTTGTTTCACTATCAAGTCACTAGGAATTGGATTAGACTTTAATTAAATTAGATTCACATATGAAGAGTGCAAGATGATTACCTTTATGTGTAAGCCCACATTTTTCCATCCAAGCCTTGAATTTCAGGAACTCGCATTTCATGTGTCTTTTCTTTCTACAGAAGAAGCATGTCGAATATTTCTTAATGACACCAGCAGAATCCTTTGCCCCACTAGATTGAGCGTCTTAAAACTTAATTGGAGCATTAGACTTCTTTTTTTTTGAATGAAGCCTTTGAGAAGAACAGTGCTGTGTGAGTCTTTTCATTCTTCAGCTTCTCTTCCTCAATAACACATCGAGAAATTAGATCATTCAGTTTCCAAATCTCATCCTGAAAATTATATGTTGTCTTTAGGATACTAAACTCATGTGGCAGAGTATTAAGTACCAAATGCACTATGCAGGTCTCTGGGAGAACTATATTTAACTCTTGGAGCTTCGTTTGATAGTACACCATCTTCAGAATATAATCACGAACTCCTCCATCATCAATGTACCTCATGGTAAAGATATCTTGCATGAGAGTCCCTATCTCAACATTAAAGGACACCTTATACTTTTTCCCATAATAGTAAAAAACTCGAGTGCATCAGCGGTCTGGCAATCCACTAAGCAGGTGCTCATGAATGGATCTTTTCATGGCCACCAAATAAATTTTATTAGACTTATGCCACACAGCATAATGATCTTTCTGGGTACGAGTATTGTTCACAGTCAATTCCTCAGGCTTATCAGATGTCAGAGCTAGATCTATGTTCATCATTTGCACGACGAACATGATATCAGACTTTCACTTCTTAAAGCTTGACTCAGTAAGTTTTCCAATGGTCGTCAAATTATTATGCACAGTGAAGGTGACTGAAAAAGAAAATAATATAATATTTAGCAATGAGAACAAGTGTGTTCTAAAACCTTAAATAAACATACACATGAGAATTCAGACGTGTCAACACGCAACACCTTTTGGCAGAATACGTGTCACACAATTAGAAATTTTCTACACCTAGCGAGACACGGTAGTGTTTAGGCATTTGCAAAACTACCACTTTTTAGTGAATAGATCACTAGAACCTTCACACTCCTGCTCAAATGCCTGTGTGCAACCCTCTAATACTATCATGCATCCACCAACTTTGGGTGAATGATCACGAGCTAGAACTAGAGTAATCCCAAAGCCGTGTGGGAATGAAATCTCGCAAATCAATCAAACATACCACTTTGGCGGCTACAGCTCAATTAACCCACAAGATCCTCATACACTATGATACTCTAAATTATCCTCAAATTAAGTGTCGATATCTAATAATTAATGACAAAGGGCACCAAAGCGTCTAAAAATCACGAATGCTTAGGGACTTAAAATTAATACACTTCACAAGTCCCTATCGCATTAATATTCTTTAAAATTAATTGATAGACTTTATTTGTATGATCGCTAGCGATTAATTCAAATCAACTACACCAATAATGAATAAAACTATTTAATACGTTCAAGTTTTACTCTGATACCAAATGTTGAAAATTTAAACAAAGTGCACAAGTCACAAGCATTCATTAAATGAGATTAATAAAATCAAATAATAGTGTGTGACCTATGCGTACATGATCGAGACATAAACACTATTAATCAGTTTGTAATAAAAAACAAACCACTTATGAAGAATTTATGCGATAAATTTGATATGAAGACAATTAAAAATGAAATATAGAGTACAGTACTGTAGTAAAAGTAAGTGCGGAAAAGAAATTAAATATGCGTATTATTTTTAGACTCAACTTCGTGTCGCATGATAGCAGACATTTTCAACAAGACACTCTTGTTTCTGCAAATAAAATTTGCGGCACTTGAAGAAGTAGGCCAATCATCCTCTAATTAGAGGGTGGAATGTAGATTATGCCAAAAGTCCAACATAAAGTGTAATTTTAACTTGGTACATTCTTATCAGTATTTCAAGCAATAAAATATGACCAATTTTATGTGCAAATCAGTTTTGGCTATGTGCAAACTGTTCTTTCAAAAAAATTGCCAGAATAGCTAGGTGCAGACCAACCTTTACGGGTTCACAAGTATTTATGATTTTTTAGTTTGGTTTGCACTTAACGTGGTTTGCACATATCCGAACTTGGTTTGCACATAACAGCACCCAAAAATATCTCCTCCTCTATAACCCCAAAATCCCAAATACATCCTCTCTCTCTCTCTCTCTCTCTCTCTCTCTCTCTCTCTCTCAAAGTCTTCTTCACGGGCCTGCAACTGAAACTGCAAGTGCACATCCATAAATATCCTGGCTTGTTAATTCCTCTCTTCCACTCCAAACCGCCGCCATGGATTCCGCCCCACTTTCTCTTCTTCTTCTTCTTCTCCTTTCCTGCCTCCTCCTCTCCCCTCTAACCACCGCAGCACCTCCTCCGGCTCCGGCCATCACCAACTTAACCAACAGTCATCATGGCCTCCTCCGGATCTGCAAAACCACTCCCTTCCCCAAACTCTGCCTAAATTCCAGCAAGCTCTCCATCTCCATCACCATCAACCCCTCCATCCTCTCCTTCGCCCTCCACGCCCTCCAAGCCGCCGTCTCCGCCATCTCCGGCCTCTCGCCGCTGCTAGCCTCCCCTTCCGTCGTCGAGGCTCAGCGCGGCGCTCTTCAGGACTGCCGTGAGCTCCACGCCGCCACCCTCTCCTCCCTCCGCCGCTCCTCCTCCCTCCTCCACTCCTCCTCCTCCAAAAACGCTGTCGCCGACGCCCGGGCCCACCTCAGCGCCGCTTTAACAAACAAAAACACCTGCCTCGAGGGTCTCGCCGGCGCCCGGGGCCCGCAGGCGCCGGCGCTGATCAGCGCATGGAGCAGCGCGTTCCGAGACGTGAGCAACTCGCTGTCTATCGTGTCCGGCTCAGGCGGCGGAAGACGTCGTGGCCGAAGGCTTTCTTCGTGGCCGTCGGCCGGGTGGCTCCGGCGCCGGGAGCGGAAGTTATTGGGCACCGGGGACTACAGCGCGTACGATGCCGCGGTCACGCTGACGGTTGCGGCCGATGGGAGCGGGGACTTCAGAACCGTCGGGGAAGCGGTGGCGTTCGCGCCGAACAACAGCGAAGACCGCACGATTATTATTGTGCGGGCGGGCGTATACGACGAGAATGTGGAGATTCCGTTGAATAAGACGAACATAGCATTGTTGGGTGAGGGCAGCAATGTCACGTTTATTAGAGGCAATCGGAGCGTCGGCGACGGCTGGACAACATTCCGATCCGCCACCGTCGGTAAGTCGTCGCCTTTATTTTCCTTCATTATTATACTCATAAGAAAGCAGGGCTCACTAACCAATAATCATATTCTTTTATATCTTTTATTTAATCAAAAAAATATTTATCATTAAATTAAATGAAAATACATCCCCATTATGAAATTGATATTTTAATAGTTCATGGAGGTTTATTTTTATATTAAATTTTTAATGTTCGTAAATCTGAGGAAAAGTGCTTCCACAGGGAATATTGAGAGGATTTCTGTCCATACTGATCTCACGTGAACTGCGGACATTTTTTTAGTACTTTTCACGTTATTAATATATATTCCTAATATGTTATTATTATTTCTTTGTTTATATATTTACCACTCAGCTGATCTAGGCGGGGCGGCCCTTTAATTATTAGATTTGAAGTCCTCTAGTTGAGACAATTATTCAATTTTGATAATTTATACATCAAAATGGGGCCGAATGAGGGAAAAACTGTTCCGATAAGCAGAGACGTTCAAAAACAAATTTGTTAGAAGAAGTTGATGCCCCCCCCCCCCACATTGTTAAAATTCCTAGATCCATCACTGACCACTCGTCCGAGGGCTCGGGCACCGTGGCAGACAGAGGCGGCCCAAATGCGTGAGAAGCGCGGCGACATTTGGCTTTTTCTGTCATCACGGTTCTTCCCTCTGTTTGTACTCAAGCAATTGTTGCGGCCCGCCTCCGTTGCTGTCGAGTCGCCCTCTCAAGTCCCAAACCGACCCTTCTACTTTAATAAAGTATGACGGGCTTTGTGAATCGAATATTGTGATTCATCTTTTTAATATTATTATGTTTTTATAAGGTTTATAATTGAACCAAAGTGCCATTGACCTACTATTGTGGGTCACACGTTTTTCTTGGTCAAGAGAGTCGGATCGCCTTAGCTTGGAATTGGACTGAGCGCACAAACAGTCAAAGAAAAATAGCAGCAAATGACAAAAGACTTATTTTGTCTTAGAAAATTCAAAGTGAGTGAAAAACTACGTGGCTAAATCTATGTCGGGAAAAAATCCACTATATTGTTAGAATTAACAAGAGTTTGAGATGTTCCCTCGAAGGGTGGCAGACCACCTCTCCATAACAACCACAAATTACAAAAATGATGAATAAGAAATTAAGTCCTCGACGCTTTGATGTAAGGGCTCCAAATAAGAAAATCACCAAGTCAGCGAAACCTTGATAATAGCGTTTGGCTGGGAAAATCTCTAAGTCCACGGAGACTCGATGGAAGCGCTCGTGCTGAAGTGGAGCCTTGGTGGGAGCGCTCCCGTAGAGAAGAATTTCATGCCTTGGAAACTTGATGGAGCTTTCTCACTAAAAGGGGAGCGAAGCAAATTTCTGAGCGAAAGATCGCTCTAAGTCCACGAGCTCGCCGAAAAACCTCAAATCTCTTTCTAGTCTCTAGAGTTGTTTGTCTTCAAATGAAGGTCTGAGCGTCTTTTTATATTTTTTTGAGGGTTGCGTCAATAATTGCGTCGGGGCGGAATTTGTGCTGAAAATGTCGTCGCACTGTTTTAGGTCACGTGGACCATCAAATTTAGCGAAATGACAAAAGTGCCCCCCGAGCGGTCTGGTCAGTCCGGGCAGGGTACCCAATGGTGGTGGCGGTCGGCGGGGGTCGAAGGTGGCTGCGGCGGCGGCCGACGGTGCGCCGACACACGCATGGCGTGCGAGTGCGCTCTCAAAGGGCGCGCCCTCCAGGGGGGCTTGCCGTGCACGTGCGGGTTTGCCTCTTGCGTGCGGTCGCGTCGTCCGTGTGTGCGTTGGTGCCCCTGGCTTGGCCTACCGCGCTTGGGCCTTTCGTGCTTTTGCGTGCTCATACTTGCGGTGATCGCTTGGATCCGTTTGACTTTACTCAGAAAGTTTCAAGGGAAACTCGTCAAATGCCCTCAATTTTTCGCATGTCATGATCCGCAAAGCGATGAGCGTAGAAATTTACTTCCTTTGCTCGGGTTGTCTTAGAACTTTGCAATCATTAGGCTTGGCCGTGAGTAATCGTTCGCCGAAAACGTGGGAGTAAAAAGTTGGATATTATCTGTCGTGTTTGCGAGATATTTGGTCATGATAGTTTTTACTTTGCTGCCTCTTTTGAGATAGGAAAACTTGGTAAGAGATATCCACTATCTCAGACGTCTTCTATTATGAGCCCTCCTTCAAGATCTATATATATGTGAGGGTCATTTGTTCCTCTTCTTACACTGTTGTAGAGATCTTGGAGCATTTACTTGGGGTTCGCGTGGTCTTTCCACTGTCATGTCTCCCTTGAAAAAGGTCCTCGTTTTCAGGAAATTTTTTTATGACGGAGAGCAAATGAGCGAAAAAAGAGGGGATACGCGTAGAATCTCGCACGTAAAAGGCATGAAAAGTCAGTGCGGTGGAACCCAGAGTGGGAGGCGGCGCTCACGCGGGGTGCTTGGGAGGCCGCACGCAGAGGCGGCCACACACATGGGAAGTCGTGCGCGCAACAACCGTCGCGCGCGCACGCGCGGGCAACCCGCGTGGGGGTGGTTGCGCACGGTGGAACCATGTAAAGGCGACCGCGTGCGAAGGCGGACACATACAGGGGAGGCTTCACGGGCGGCGACGGCTGCTCGCGGGCAACCCGTGCGGGGGCGGGCGCGGGCGTAGTGTAGTTCGCGTGGTCTAGTGCGGGTTTGTGTGGGTGAGCCTTGCAGCGCGTGCCCATGCTCCAACGACAGAGTTTTCTTCAAGGGCCTGTAGGCGCATGCAGTTCTATAGGATTTCTTCCTGGTGCGTTTGTTTTGATGCTAGCATTTGTCGTTTTTGCAGGTCCTGAAGGGAAGTGCTCCGTCGTGGTCGATGCGACTTCCGTCGACTCTGAGCCTTGCCCGAGTGACTAGTTGGAGGGAACACTTCAGAATTTTAGCAGACATGGAGGTGGTGATACCCTACCCACTGGAGTGCGTTTAAAATCCTCCTCTAAGTCACTTCGCGATCGCGGAGGGATGTCTGCAGGCGGTCTTTCAGATCCCTCCTACTGATGAATTCATTGCAGTTTTTCAGTTTTGCAGCATTCCAGTCACATAATTCTCCTAGGTAGGGCTGGCGAGGATTATGAGGCTGCTTTGCTTCTTTCGAGAGCACGACTCCCCGATGTCTGTTCGACTTTTTCGCGAGTGGTGCGAAGTATGTCTCGGCTCTGGCGACCGGGTTAAGGTGCGGAGCAATAAGTGGTGGTTATCGTTTGAATACAAAACTGACTATCGTCACGGGGGAACGTTGTTCGGGTTTGTCAAAAACCCATGGAGGTTGCCTGAGACCTGGTGGGATCCTTCGGACCGCTGTCGTCGTCTTGCGGGGAGGGAGTATGACTTTTCTTCGTTGTTCGGTTTTGAGGATCCGCGTGAGTTGAGTGTCGCTCTTCGCAAGATTAGTGCTTTTGTTGTTGAGAAACGACTGGTTCTTACGGGCCTTTTGACGGATGCAGAGCGGAGTTGTGTCGTGTCGTTGGAGCCCGAAAAGTAGAGGAAGCTGGATTTTTCACAACGACAGGGCAAAGGTGAGTTGTCCACTTCTGCCCCCGAGGTTGTTGAGGTCGCCGACGACTGTCTAGACGGCTTGATTACTGATCCACTGCATGCAAAGACCGAGGATACCCTAGAGCTTCCTGCGATTGAGCTGACTTCTCGAGAGGTTCCTAAGCTGCCACTAGTGAAAGCGACGAGGAAGGGTCTGGAATGTTCTGCTTGTCGGGCGCTTCTCCCGAAGGTACGTTTGTTGTCGCCAGTGTTTTACACCTTTAATTTGTGTTTTGTATTGGAATAATTGGTTTCTTGCATTTGCGCCTTGAAGTGGGACACACTCTTGCATTACTGTTGGTCATGCTCTGTGCGTCCACTGCGTTGAGAGGGTTGGACACTCCCATATCCCGTTGGAGGGTGAGTACTTCTGCTTGGCGTTCTTCCATTAGCTAGACTTGCTGCTCTACTGAGTCTACAGGCGCGGCGGTAGTGGCTCTATCCAGTAGTGGAGCGGTGCTTGCAGGTGGGCTGGCGGGGGCTATTTTGGCGCGTTCTTCTGGGGCCGTGTCGTTAGCAGTGCACACATTCCTTCTTGTCATTGCTGTAAGTTGGGGGATGTTTAAAGTTATAAGAGTTTTTGAGAACACCTTCCCACAGATGACACCAAACTGTTGCGGGTCACCCGGTTTTTTCCCGGTTCGAAGAATAGGATCGCATTAGCTCGGAATTGGACCGGGCGCGCAAACAGCCAAAGAAAAATGACAGCAAATGACAAAAGACTTTTTTGACATGGAAAATCCGAATAAGGTGAAAACTAGAGGTGGGCATAAAGACCGGGCCTTTCGACCCGACCTGGGCCCGATCTGGAAAAAGCCTGAAAAGCCCAGGCCCGGGCAGGCCCGGTCCAGGCCGGGCTTTGAAGGCCCAACCATGCCCACATTTTATCATGTAGCCCGGCCTGGTACCCGGGTCGGGCAAAGCCCGGGCTTTAGCCTGGCCTGGGACCAGGCCGGGAAAAGCCTGTGCCAGGATTGAAAAGCATGGCCCAGGCTTGAAGCCCCTAACGGCAGCGGCTCTTTAAAAAAAGCCGTTAAGGCCTCTTAACGGCTCTTTAAAAAGCCGCTCTTATTTCCTGGCAAGGTGCCAGGAAAATGGACAGCCTAGGCAGCCTTTTATATTAATATATTATATATTTTTTAATATAATAATAAAATATTTAATATTTTAAATTACATAAATTTAATAATTTATAATTTATAATTTATCTAATATCTATATATAACCACCCACCCCCCCCCCAATCCCCATATGGTTCTCTCCCTCTCATACTCTCTCTCTCTCTCACACATTCTCTCTCTCTCATACTCTCTTACTCTCTTACTCTCTCATACTCTCTGGAAATTTGCATATGTTATAAGGACTACCTGAATGCTATGAAGAGGACACAACACGTCGCATCGATCGAAGATAGCTTGTTCGAGATTGAAGACGAGCTAAGCAGTCAAAATTTGGCCTGTGAAGATCAAAGCTGAATGACACCTTCGAGTGATAGAGTCATCGAGTATTATATTTTTCTTAAGTGCACTTTTTTGTATTTTTAGATTTGTAATGACTTTTTTAAATTTGACCGGTAAATTTGTAATAACTTTTTTAGTTTTTTAAATAACAATGCAATTGTTTTTTAAAAATTTTGATTTAAATACAAAATAATAATTTTATTTTAAAAATATTTATTTATTTATTTTTAGCCAGGCCAGACCCAGGCCCGGCCTGGGCCTGGCCCGGCCTACAGGGCCTAGGCAGGCCTCGTCCTGAGGACGAGGCCTGAGCCCGGCCCGGGCCTGGCAAAAATCAGGCATGGGCCCAGACTTTTTTGCAAAGGCCCGGGCCCGGCCTGGGTTTGCCAGGCCTTATGCCCACCCCTAGTGAAAACCCACATGATCAGATCTGTGCCAGACCAAAATTCAGTATATTGTTGGAGTTTACAAGATTTTGGGATGATTTTTCGGAGGGTGACAAACCACCCCTACGTTACAAGCACAAAGTACAAAAATGATGAAAAAGAAACTAAGTCCTCAGAGCCTTGATGGAAGCGCTCCGGCTAGGAAAATCGCTAAGTTCACGGAATCTCGATGGAAACGTTCTGGCTGAGAAAAATCTCTAAGCCCACAGAGCCTCGATAGAGTGCTCCTGCTGAAGCAGAGGATTAGTGGGAGCGCTCCCGCAGAGAAGAACGTTGTGCCTAGAAAAGTTGATGGAGCCTTCTCGCTAGAAGCGGAGTGGAGGAAATTCCTGAGCGCATGATCGCTTTAAGTGCACGACCTCGCCAGAAAATCTCAGAGTTATTTCTAGCTTCTGGAGTTGCTTGTCTTCATATGATGGCCTGAGGGTCTTTTATAGTTTTCTGTAGGGTCGCGTCGGTAATTGTGTCTAGTTGGAATTTGTGCTGATGAATGACGTCGCTCCGTTTTGGTTACCTGGATCACCAAATTAGCGAAGTGGTGAAAGTGTCCTCCGGGAGGTCTAGTTAGTCCGGGCAGGGTGCCCGACAATGGCAGCAGATGGCGATAGCCGGAGGTCGTGGTGGCGGCGGCCGCCGGCGCGCACGCGGCGTGCGCGCCTGCACGCAGTCCGCGCACTCGCGCAGATGCGCAACCGCGCAGCTCGCGTGTGCGCGGGCTGGCCGCGCGCGTGGTCTGGCCGCGCGGGCGCGCTGACCTCTTGCCTATGGTTACACCGTCCGTGTGTGTGTGGTGCCCCTTGCTTGGCCTGCCGCGCTTGGGCCTTTCGTTTTTTATGTGCTTACACTTGCGCGGCCGCTTGGGTTCGTTCGTTTGGCTTGACTCGGAAAGTTTCAAGGGGAACCCATCACCTCCATTTGAAAAATTACGGATTGCACCCCCTCTTATTATTGAAAGTAGAAAAATCTTATACAAATATTACAAAACATAACATTTATCTTAAATAAAACTCACATTTCATAACATCCATACAAAAAAATACCTCCTTCGGAAAATGTTTTCGTCAGAAATAATTTGTGCATGGATGCTATGATACTTGAGAGACATAAAAGTTATGTTTTGTAACATTCAAAGAAGATTTTTATATTTTGAATAATAGAGATGCAATCTACAATTATGCTAACATCAAGGAAATTTTTAGGTAATTAATCGTTGAACCAAAATCAAAATGCACTTCAAAGGCTCCCTAAATCACCACATGTTTTCTGGGTTTTGGCAGCGCCTTTTATCAAACGCCCTTTCCCCAACACAGGGGCGGATCCAGAGGGGGCCCGAGGGACACTGGCACCCTCATTATTTTTCAAAATAGTTAGTGTATTTGAATTCCTCTCGTTGAGGCAATGGATTTTGACTACTTATACGTCAAAAACGGTGGCCAGATGAGGGAGATACAACTTCAATAAGATTGAAACGTTCAAATTGTTTTTTGAAGAAAGTTGATGTTTGACCTCACATATTAAAATTTTTAGAACACAGTGATACATTCAAAAAAAAATTGTGTGCATCCCCATTATCAATTTGTGCACCCCCATTATTAATTTTCTGGATCCGCTACTGCCCCAACACCACTGCCAAACACGCGAAAAGGGACTTGGCAGTCGGATTTGGCGGGGTGCCTGGACATTCAAAGGCTCCGTTTGACACTGGTGGCGGCGGTCGTAAACGCATGGGTTAAAACGTCATTTGTTAAGGGTCACCTAACAAACATCATCCGTATGAACATAAAAGTAGACGGGAAGTTTTTTAGGTGGACATTAACAAATGACAATTTCAATAATTGTTCACTAAACCGAGCCAAAGATGCATTGAATAAGCCGGGAAGGCTTTGGTGGTTGTCGGCGGTGATGTGGTTAAAAATTAATAGGTGGTCATGAGCCGACGGCCCCGCACTTGTCAAGTTGTTGCCATGAATGTACATAAGATCATGATCACGGGCCCCACTGAGAAGTCCTCTCTGCACTTTCCCTTTCGAAATTCATTTCACATGTATCTTATTTGCAAATCATTTTTTTGATATTCATGCAATCATGCCCCTTCACAAATAAGAAGAACTATTTTTATTCAATTTTAATTTTTAACTCCCTTAAATTCCCAATAAACTCAGACCCCTCTTCCTCTCGCCCTGACCATTCAGATTTTTTTATTTTCTTCCTCCAGCCTTATCCTTCCCCTAGCCTGACCTCGACAGCCACATGTTTGTTCGGCCTCGCCGGACTTCCGTCTAACTTGGTTGCCGGTGTACTCCGATCAAAGTTCCATTTTGGGACTTGAGCTTTGTTCTTCAGCCCTATTCGCCGGAGCAAGGACTGAAATGAACTTCTTTGGATTTAAAATAGCAAATCCTTTTCTTCTGCATTCTAGGGCATTTCTACGACGTTAAGTTATGGCTTTACCCATGTTGCGGATAGCTCAAGGTTCCGGTAGATCGGACTAAATTGAACCGCTTTAGACCAGGAGCGATCGAACGCACAAACAGTCACATAAAATAGAAAGCTGATAAGACAGATTTTTAATGTGGAAAACCCGTCAACTAGGTGAAAAATCACGTGGTCAGGTCTGTGCCGACCAAATGTTCACTATTTGTCTGTTGGTGTACATCACTTTTAAGAGAATCGAGGGCGACATGTCACCTCTCGTTACATTTACTGGAGAAAGAGAGAAAGCAGGGCTCAGTGGGTGATAGGTCACTGCTCACGAAGCTGAGTATTTCTTCGTATGTTATGGGAAGTGATGTGCTCGTTGTACTTGCGGATTAGATATCTGTGTGATGTGCTCAGAACACCTTATTCTCTGCGGCTTGTCTCATGTTGCATTTAAAGGAGTCTGGGGTGGTTGACTTATTGTTGACTGATGAGCCCGCTGTGGAGTTGAGGGAGCTGAGAGTACTGCAGTCTTGCTTCTACTCATGGTGTAGGGCAAACAAACTTGGGAGTGCTGACATGCTTGGTGTGCTGACACTGAGGAGGTTTGTGGATTTGCTCGGTCGCTATGCAAACGGCCGAAAGACAGAGGGAAATTATTGGTCTTCCCGCGACCATCGAAGTGCTTGATGAATCTCACGGAGGCTTCAGCGGTCAAGACAAACTTTGGCGGTCAAGAAGGACTTCCGCGATGAAGACGGATTTTTGCGGTCTCCGAAGTTGTTCTTATAAACTGCTAGCATTTGAAGTGTGCTCTCGAAGATTGTCTGGAGAGTCGGACATACCGAACGTGGGCTTGGTTCAAAGTGCACTAAAGGGCACTTGGAGAGAGCGCGGGAGGGGGGGGGGGACTTGGAACGGAGCACGCGACGACTCACTTGGAGTGGAGCGCTCAGTGGCGGACTTGGACGGAGCACGCAGGGGCGCACTTGGAGTGGTTTGCGCGGTGAAACACTTAGACAGAGCGCGCAGGGGCGCTCTTAGAGTGGTACGCGCGGTGGCGCACTTGGAGCGGTGCGCGCAGAGGCGCACTTGGACAGAGGGTGCAAAGATACACTTGGACTGAGCGCAAGAGGGCGCACTTGGAGTGGTGCGCACGAAGGAGCACTTGGACCGAGCGCGCGGGAGCACGCACACGAAAGGGCGTGCGCGGGAGGGCTCAAGGAGGAGGCACGCACAGGAGCGCATTAGGAAATAACGCTCACGGGAGCGACCGGGAGGATAAATGAAGGAGAAAGAAAATCCGTAGGAAGATTTTTCGGGGCCATAAAGTGTGGAAATGAAGGAGGATTGAACTCTATTTATAGATTTTTTGAGGGGCAACCCGATAATTTCCCTGATAACTACCCGACGGACGAATAGAAATGTCCAAAACGGGCACATGGATCACCAACTTTACAAAAATGACAAATTTGCCCTACGGGTAATTCGGGCCAACCGCCCAACCCGCAGGGGGATGGGCGACTGGCGAGTTTGGCGGTCGGGGTATGGCGTCCCTGGCAAAGGTCGGGTGGCCAAATGACCACCCTACTTGGGAGGCAAGAAGGCCACCCAAACTAGGCGGCCAAGGGGCCGCCTAATTTGGGCGGCCATGCAGAGATCAGGCAGCCAATTTGGCCGCCCGTTCTGAGCGAACGGGAGGCCGCCCTAACAGGGGCGGCCAATTTGGCCGCCTAATCTGGGCAAATGGGAGGCCACACCTAACAGGCGTGGCGATAGGGATCGGACGATCAATTTGGTCGCCTGATCTGGGTGAATGGGAGGCCTGCCCTAATAGGGGCGGCGATAAGGATCAGGCTGCCAATTTGTCCGCTCGATCTGGGCGGACGGGAGGCCGCCCCTAATAGGTGCAGAAGCAGAGATCGGGCAGCCAATTTAGCCACCCGATCTAGGCAAGCAGGAGGCCTTCTCTCGCGGGGGCGGTGTAAGAAGGACGGACGGCCAAATTGGTCGCTCGCCCCAGGAGCCTGAGAGAGGGAAGGGCGGCCAAGCCCTGGGTGGTTTCGCTCGAGGCAGTTATGCCCGGGGTGGTTACTTTGCAAGTGGTTAGTGGGGGCTTTTTGGATATATGCACCCCATTCATGAGGTGCAGATATGACTTTTAAGGGTACCTATCATTTGCCCCCCAAGTCCCTACAGTCTAGAGCCAAGGCGAATGGAGGGAGGAGACTTTTGCTTGAAGGCTGGATATTGTCGTGGTGGTGTGTGCATGACAAAATGCATTGGAGGTGCCAAGGGTAGAACGTGTAAGGGGCGCATCACGCACTAGGAGCGGTGTGCGTATGAGATAGTGTTCGCGTGACACGTGCTAGGTGTAATGTGTGCGCAGGAGCGATGTGCGCACGGGGCGCGATGTGCGCGGAGTGCGCACGGGGTGCAATGTTGTACGAGATATGTTGTGAGCATTTGCCGCTTTATGTTCACAAAGACTTGAGCGAATTGTTGGCCTTCTCGGTAGCGAGGCGTTGCTCGTAGGGGAGGCTGAGGCAATGACACTCCTTGTAAACTGTCGAGTAGGTTGATATTTGAGGGGGACGGTATGGGATACCTGCAAGACAGGAGGTGAATGTTCCTTGTATGGCGGTGTGCACGCGGTATTGAGGCTTAGTCTAGTTTGATATTGGAGATTTCTCCAAGAGTGAGAGAGGGGCTCTGATGTTGAAGTATATGAGGTGCAGCTTGGCCTTTATTATTCCTTTGCACACCTTCATTACGTAATGGATATGTACCTCATTTGTGGAGCTTTGGTTGCTATTTGTGCATTGCTGGATTGTTTGTTAGCTGCTCAAGCTTTGAGCATTTGCTTGTGGTAATAGAGCATTTGTGGTGTTAGAACTGTCGTTTTACGCGAACAACTCTGTCTTGCTTCTTTGAAGTTGGCGGTTGGAGGACGAGACTCAGACGATACTGTGACCTACTACCAGGGTGATGGATAGATGCTTCTATTCGAGTAGTGAGAGCTCCGACTTATCAGGCTAGAGGATGTCGCTGAATGTGGCGGTGAAAAGCTGACCTTCTAACCTAGGCAACCGCAAGGGGGGCAGACTCTAATATTATTGTGATCTACTGTGAGGGAGAAAAGGGGACCTTCGATCGGCGGTACTGGGAGGTCACAGAGGGGTGTCCCCAAAGAGATGGTGAAGGGCAGACCTGCGAACCGCTGGCGAGCCCGAACACTCTATTTAGAGAGGTCGATGTCTCCTTTTATGACATTTGAACACTCTATTTGGAAGAGGTCGGAGTCTCCTTTTGGGAGATCCGAACACTCAGTATGGAAGAGGTCGAAGTCTCTTTTTGGGAGATTTGAACACTCTGTTTGGAAGAGGCCGAAGCCTCCTTTTAGGAGATCCGACTCTATTCAGAGAGGCAAGAGTCTCTTTTTGGGAGATTTGAACACTCTGTTTGGAAAGGACAGAGTCTTCTTTTGAGAGATCTGAACACTCTATTTGGAAGAGGCCAAAGTCTTCTTTTGGGAGATCTGAACACTCCGTTTGGCAAATTGCGCAGCATCCAACTATATTGAAGATGACACTTGTTGTTTGTGTACAAGAGCACTGAAAGCAAAATATACAAATAGACTTGTTGGGTTCCTCAGACGTTCTGCTCACAAGGAACAAATTTTTCTTTGGAATGGCCATCTTGGGGATTGTCGCCCTACTGGTTTATTCTGGCTTAGTTAACTCTGGGCCCTCGTGCTACAGAAATTCTCCAAGAAACCCATGACGAATGAATATTTCGATCTTTGCCTTTAGTCGCGAATAATCCTCTATTCTATGCTCGTGACCTTGATGGTAGATACAATACTTAGACTTCGTTTGGTTCGGCATTTTGCTGCTTCCGTTTGGAGCAAACGCCATCGGATGACGGGTAAATAAACAGGTGCCGGTGGCATTTGCTCCATTTGCACCCGCAACGAAGAGAAAACAGTCCCGATATGCTCCGTTTTGACTCCAGCCTCTCCCCCTCCGATTCCAAAGTCTCATTTCAACCCGCCAGCAACTCCCACCACCGCCGAACCAATTATAGCCTTAGATTGGTTCCTTGAGTTTAGAGCGAGAGCCCCTGTTCTATGAAGAGAGGGATGGTAGCAGATAACAAGAAATGTTTCTGTTCGCGAGGAATTGAGGTGAGAGGCTTGCTAGCAGTGATACCCCCGAGTTTGGCGAGATTTGCCGCAAGTTTCGCTACTCTTCTTGAGTATCTTCGGTGGGTCGCATCCCATATTTCTCTATTGGATGCTTTTGATTTGTTGTTGATGCACTTTTTTAGTCAACAATGAATGATTGTGTATGTGATGTTGGGACGAAAAGGTCTGCCGCTCGTCTTGTATGTGCTCCTTGGTGGCTGTATTGTGAACTTCTTCATGAGGGGTCCTTCGAAATGAAGGGTCGGAGCTTGAAACTCCCGTACAGTAAAGGAGTTGACGAGTTCTAGATTCTTCGGCCTGAAGGATGGCGCAGGATGAGCTAGCTCCAACGGAGTCTCTTATAGACATGAGGTACTTGTAGGTGGACCCTTCGGTCATGGCACGGTCCAAAGTTGACAGAGGTGGGCTGTCGGACCTAGAAGCTGAGTGAGGGGCAAGAGGAGCCTCCCGCTCTCTTAAAAGTGTGAGTTATTCACTTTAGATCTCCTCTAATCGGTGTATGCGTTCCTCCAATTCTGCATAGGGTAGCAATCATGAACTGTTCCACGGGAGGCGTGTTGTCATGCGAATGGGAGTGAGATGGAGCAACGTGTTTCCTAAGGGCTATTCTTTTGATAACGCGGGGTTTCTTCTTGTCATGGCCGTTGACGACGAGTATCGCCGTGCAGAGGATACTATTTTCTAAATCTTCGGAGTGTACTGGGAATTTTTTCCCATAGATGACGCCAAGCTATTATGGATTGCTCAAGGCTCCAGTAGATCAGATTAAATTGAATCGTCTTAGTTGGGGAGCGGTCGAGCGTGTAAACAACCACATAAAATAGAAAGCTGACAAGAAAATTTTCTTAACATAGAAAACCTGCAACTGGATGAAAAACCGTGTGACCGGATCTATGTTGATCAAATTTCCACTATTTGTTGGTTGTTGTATAGGGATTTTAAGAGAATCAAGGGCAACAGGCCTCCTCTCATTACATTTACTAGAGAAAAAGAGAAAGCAGGGCGCAAGGGCGCACTTGGACGGAGCGCTCGGGGGTGCACTTGGAGCGGAGCGCGCAGTGACGGACTTGGATGGAGCACACGGGGTCCCACTTGGAGCGGAGCGCACGGTCGCAGACTTAAATGGAGTGTAGAGGGGGGATTGGAGTGGTGCGCGCGGTGGCGCACTTGGAAGGATCGTACGGGGGAACACTTGGAGTGTTGCACATGGTGGTGCACTTGGACGGAGCCCGCGGGGAGGAGACACACTAAGACGGAGCGTGCGGGAGCCCACTAGGAGCCGTGCGCGCGGAGGCGCACTTGGACGGGGAGCGCAAGGGAGATTTTTTAGTAGTGCGCACGGAGGTGCACTTGGACTGAGCACATGGGGGGCACAGTTGGACCGAGGGCATGGTGGTGCAGTTGGAGTAGTGCGCGCGGAGGCGCATTTGGACGGAGCGTGTGGTTGCGCGTAAGGAAGAGGCATGAGCGGGAGCGCGCATGAAAGTGGTGCACGCGAGAGCGCACACAGAAGGGCACACGAAGGAGTGCGCAAGGAGGCGGCACGCGCGGGAGTGCGCAACAAAATGATGCCCACGTGAGTGCTCGCCGGGATGATAAATGAAGGAGAGAGAAAATCCGTAGGAAGATTTCCCAGGGCCAGAAAAGGGAGTGGTAATGAAGGAGGACTGAGCTATATTTATAGATTTTAAGATGAGCAACCCAGTAATTTCCCCCGATAACTACCGGACTGACGAATAGAAACGTCTGAAAGCTACGACTCCGCTTTAGGCAACGTTACAGGGTTGCAGTCCAAGCACCCCAACCCCTCTCCATCCACTAGCGGGTTGTTGGTGGTCACAACTTCCCTTTGATGAGCGGTGATTGGCAACCCATTTGGGCAATTAGAGTATATGGATGCACCCGGATAGTCGTCTCAAATCAGTTTGACATATTATTTTATTTATTTCGTGTTGTATTAAACCTCTGATCGGCTCGAACATTATTAGTCGTCCGATTAGGGTTCCCTAGTTTTATTTTCCCTCTCTCCCTATATATACTCATGTGTGTGGCAAGTGTTAAGGATCAGGTGTTACACATTGCAACTGGCTGGTCTTTTGGCAGTTTCAAGTGCCTTTTCCCGTGCGGCGTCATGCGACCTCCTCCTCCCCCCCTCTGGCAAGCCTCTTCATCCTCTCCTCTCCTTCCCATTCCCTCCATAGATTTCGATGACCCCAAACATCCCATCCTTAGCCCCCTCCATCTGCCCTATCCCCGACATGATCCCGTCCGGTTGTAGGAGTCCCCACATCCGCCTCCCTCCATTATTCTATTCACAGTCCAACTCCTCCTTTTCTGGCCATCCCACCACTCGATCTCCCTTACCCCAACCCCGACCCCCTCCTTGCAACCATTCCACAACCCCACCTCCTCCCCGATCCCCCAATCAACCAACACACACACACACCCGGCCCAGCAATTGCTACCTGCAGACCTTCCTATATCCCTACAACCACCAGATCCACAAATACACCCTCCAGCAGCCCTCATGTGGGGCCAATCTCGTGCCAAGAACGACAACATCGCCATCAACTCCCCATCCCTAATCTCGTCGTCACATGCATGAGTAAATCTTGGTATGGATGTTGTATCTCTTTTCATTGTTTGCTTTGGTGGAGACTCTTGCTTTGAGTTTTAATTCCCATAAGTATTTGTAATCATTATTTGTTGTATAACTTGTGGAGCGCATTAAGCGCACTTGAACGGAATTGCACCTCATCTTGTTGGTTAATTATACCTATTTTGACTCATCATCGCTTGTTATCCGATTGTGCAAATTATTGTTCAGAAGTTTTATTAAAATTTAATTACTCGTTTGAAGATCCCGATCCGGACTGTTGTTCCATATTTGCATATGCACTACATTTAGATTGCATTTTAGTTATTGAGTTTTTTATCCACCTACCCATGCATTAGTTGGTATCAGAGTCATGTTTGAGACGTGTTTTATGCTACGTAGTGGTAGGTTGTTTCAAACCCTGATGCCTGATCAGAACGTCATCGACGATTAGGCTGCCAGTTTGAATTCAGACATGATGACCGTAGAGTTTCAACGTCCAGTCCTCATGTAATTTGCGACCATTAAGAATGATATCATTATGTTTAGCACTATAGTCGACCAGTTAAGATCCCTTAGAGGCCCAGCCCTAACGTCTCGTTATGAGGTGCCTTTGGACAATCCTCAGGATGTTCCACCTCCGTTTGATAAACGAGCAAGAGAGATACCACATCGGGACCTTGCTCCTCAGAGAGGGACTCTTGATCCTGCGTATGCTTATCGTCGCAACCTCGCTTTGAGGGGTAACCCCTGTCCTCCTTATAAGCTACGACTGTCACCGGCCCACAGAGGTCGTGGCCCACCTGCATGACGCGAGTACGATCCCGAGGAGCTCTACATAATTATTTACCACCTCATCGTGAAAATATCATGGCTAAGGATGACCCTATTCGGCGCCTTCATATTGATGTGTCATCCTTCGGCAGTCATCTGGACTCGACGGCCTTTAATGACTGGCTTATGGATATGGATCACTTTTTTGATTAGTATAAGATGAACAATGAGCGATGAGTCCGGTTCGCCAAAATGAAGTAGTTGGGCCAAGCAAAGATGTTTTGGATTAATTTGGAGAAATCGTGGAGAGTGATGGGTACTATCTTGTTACTAGTTGGAAGAAATGAAGCGGTGATTGTTCCACCAGCTCGCTATAAGGACAAGAATATGGTGAGTTTCATCTCATATTCCTTTGCAGCTCCTTTAGATGAACGAGAGCCTTCTTGCTTTGAGAACGCCACTTGAGTCAAGGAGTGGGAGGATGACATGAATGAGAAGATGACCGCCCTCAAGAAGAATGAGACTTGTGATCTTGTGCCCAAAGTCGAAGACATTACTCCTGTGACATGCAAGTTGGTGTATAAGCTGAAGAAGAAGGCTGACAGAAGCATCGACCGGTACAAGGCTCGTCTTGTGGCTCGGGGGTTCTCTCAACAGTACAGGGAGGATTATGAGGAGACGTTTAGCCTAATGGCCAAGATGACTTTAGTTCGGGTGGTGATTTCCTTGGTGGCTTGCCAATGGTGGAAGATTTTGCAACTTGACGTGAAGAATGCTTTCCTTTACGGCGAGATTGACAAGGACATCTTCAAGGTGCAGCCACTAGGTTATGTATCTGAAGAACATCCAGGGGACGTATGCAAGCTGAAGAAGGACATCTATGGTCTGAAGTAGGTGCCTCGGGCGTGATATGAGAAGATCGCATAATATCTCCAGTTCTGCGGTTACTTTACTTTAGACTCAGATTCCAGTTTGTTCGTTAAGAAGCAAGGGGGAGCTTCAGGTCCTCATTCTGTTGTACGTTGACTATATGATCGTCACGAGAAAATCGGAGGAGGAAGTAGTTAGGCTCAGGGCTGAGCTAGCTATTCGGCTCGAGATGAAGGATCTGGGTGAGCTCCTCCATTTCCTTGGGCTCGAGGTGGAGAGACAGAAGAATGGTGTGCTCATTTCCCAGAAGGGCTATGCGGAAATAATCGTCAAGCGGTTCGGCATGCGGGATGGGAAGAGCAGTTTTACTCCTCTGGAGGTCGGGTTGAAACTTCAACAGGATGAGGGAAGGGTTTTAATAGACCTTTTGGTGTTCCGGGCTCTCGTGGGGAGTCTCATATATCTGACTATTACTAGGTCGGACATTATTTATGCGATGGGCTGGGTTAGTCGGTATATGGCGGAGACACGAAAACCTCATTTGGTGGTGACTAAAGGAATTCTGAAGTATGTCAAGTCTACCTCAGAGATGAGTCTCTTTTATAAGAGGGACACGAGCTTCAGTCTGTACGGTTATATGGATGCTGATTATGGAGGAGATACAGATGATTGAAAGTTGACGTCTGGTTATGTCTTCTTCACGGGATCGACAGCTATTTCTTGGTGTAGTAAGAAGCAGGATTCGGTGTCTGTCTCTACTACAAAAAGTAGAATATAAGGTTTCGGCTTCGCCAGCTCAGGAATCCATCTGGCTTAAGAGGTTAGTGGATGACATCCATGAGAAGGTGCAATGTCCTACTCTGCTTTGCGGCGAAAATGAGAGTGCTCTCAAACTAGTCAATAATCCAGTTTATCACGCGCGAACGAAACACATTAAGATTGAACATCACTTCATTTGGGAGAAGGTGCTGGAGGGGTCTCTGATGGTTGAGCATGTGCGGAGCGAGGACAATGTCGTAGACATCTTCACGAAGCCACTGTCAAAAGTACCGCTTATTCAGTAGCAAGGATTGCTCGGGCTGGTTTCCACTTCCCACTTCAAGGGGGATGTTAAAATTGTTGAGGTGGGATTATAAGTGGAGCTGGGCAGTTAGACTAGTCAAACTGCACAGACCACAGAGTCTGTCGCGGCCTAGCTGACAACATTGAAAGATAGCCTTTGGCGGGTTGCTAGTAGTTCTTGCGGTCTGAGTCAGCAAGCTTCCTTGGTTTAACCAGGCGATTAGGGTTGGCTAACCGGGGTTGTGGGACTCTTATGGAGCTCGCCGATGTCCGGCTTAATTTGTGCTTGTGGTCTAGATGATAGATCGTAGAGGTCGACATTGGTGCGCAGAATGGTTTACCTGGAGGTCGTGCAGTCTGATGGTGCAGTCTGCAAGGTGGCGGACTGGTGTTGTTCAGTGGGCGCAGTCTTGGTATCATGTGACACGGTTACTTGGAGACCACAGAGCTTTTCATGGACTTGGTCTGTGGGACTAAGTCCATGTTATTGCCTAGATCACCGAGTTCGTCTATTTACAGACTGCTTTTGGTATTTGCCGAGTTCGGTAGATTGATTGAGCACAGGTTTTATTCTAGTCGTGTGCTGCAGATTTGTGCGGACTGGAAGTTGTGTCCGCAGAGTCGTGCGGTCTGGTAGCGGTGTTCGATAGTTCGCCTATGATGTGTTCACATTATTGTGGTTTGATGTTAGGCATGACAGACTAGTCGTTCTATTAGTCTTGTGGATTTTTGCAACCTTGGCGAATTGATATTGGTATCTGCACTGTGCGGATACATGGTGTTGGCCGACAGGTCTGACGAGCGGTTATCCTATCGCTATGGGTGGTGACGGTACTCCTCCTCACACCTATAAATAAAAGTCTTCGGCTCGTCATAAATAGCAGTGAACAGTAAGAACTAGCTCGCACTTGGTTTTTTTGCGGTTGTAGTTTTCTAACCATTGTGACTAAGGAAGTTGAATCTGTGCAGACTGTGCGGCTAAAATCAGGCGGCTAAGCAACTAGTGGAAGCTTGGTGTGGAACAGTTCGTGGATAGCAGTCAGCGAATAGCAGCAGGTCACAGTCTCTACGACTTTATCTCTTCCTCGGAGTTGCGGATAAGCAGAGCAGTTCGCCCGGTCAATCAACAGCTTCTGTTCAAGTTCCTTCAACATTTCAATAACAGCATTCTGCACAGTTAGCCACGGATAGACAACTTCGGCGGTCTCGATTGACGGTTAGGTGACCTGTGCGGTTACAGTTTGCTGTCCGCGCGATTAACTTCTTGTGACAGATTTCAGTTTTTCTTGGTTGTATTGTAATCATGTCTTGCAATGTACACATTGCTCTGTAAAAGAAGTTAATTTCAATTGGAAACTCTTGTGCTGCTGTTGCTATTGATTTTTACTTGTCTTCGGTTGCAGTTGAGTGTTCTGCGACCTCGTTTTCAGCTTCTTATGGAATTTTCACAGAGTTCCGCTCTCTGATCCTACTTGTTACTGCACCTCGTTGGGAGTCTCGTCCACCTCACCATTACTTGACTTTACATTACTCACGATGTTCATATGTTGAGCCAGTTTGTTAGCGCGCTCACCTCTGTGTATTACGATCACCTGTTGCGGCTCTTGCGCTATCTTCGGACGACGGCTTCTTGCGGTCATGTCTTCTCCGGCGACAATCCCTACAGCTTTGTGCTTTCTCGGATCCTACCTGGGCTAGTGATCCAGTTGACCGTCGTTTTGTCACTAGTTTCTGTCTGTTCTTAGGTTCTTCACTCATTGTTTGGAAGTCTAAGAAACAGACCGGTGTTTCTCATTCCAGCACAGATGCTGAGCTTCGGGCCATGAATACCACCACCAAGGATATTATTTGGCTCCGTTGGCATCTTGAGGACCTTGGTGTCTCTTCTCCAGACCTCACTCCACTATATTGTGATAACACGGGTGCCATAAAGATTACTCTAAATTCGATGAAGCACTCACTCTCCAAGCATATTGGAGTAGATGTCTTCTCCCTCTATGAGCACTATGGCCGTGACACTCTTGCTCCTTTTTTTGTTCCCTTCGAGCAACAAATTACAGATTTGATGACTAACCCGCAGACAAGGACCCAACATGCTTATATATTGTCCAAACTCCCTGTGTATGATCCCCCGTGAGTTTGTGGGTGAATGCTAGATATAGTGCATACTCCTTACGGTAGAGTTAGCTTAGACTCACCTGGGTGTTGTGGGCTCTCTCTCTCTCTCTCTCTCTCTCTCTCTCTCTCTCTCTCTCTCTCTCTCTCTCTCTCTCTCTTATACATGTATATATATCTCTGCGGCTATGTGAATATTACGATTCGATTCCTTTTCCTCTCAATAAGTAGTTAAGCAGTTGAATCACAAAAAAGACGTCCTACAAAGATACTAATCTGCACATTATCAGTATTTGTGTTAGAGAATACTTGAAGAATGTTGCCTTCGAGTGATTGTTTTTCCAAGGATAAACTTTGAAATATGTGTAATAGTAGATTGGGTGGACGTGCATTATGTCTGTTAATAATAGATAACGATCGTCGTATTGATGAGTAATATATTGGGGGATGAAGATTATGTTTGGGGAACTTAATTAAGGCCTGATTCATGCGATTATAATCACTTGATCGATAAAAATAAGTCCTCCCAAACAAAACGAAGTGAGCGGACAAAACAAGAATATGGATAACACGAGAGAAATAAATGGTAAAGTAATTGCGCGAACTCGCTAGAGATTATGTTGAGAAGTAACGTTCTGTAAGGATGCGTTTAATGATATCCGTGTATGTGTGTTAATAGACTGAATTGTGAGTTATCAAGTTGGGTAGCGGGTTGACCCTTCAACACAGGTAGGACACATGAGAAATAATGATGAGTCGAAATGTCGACCACATCGCAGACTGTTAATGTAAAATGCCACCTCACAGTCAAAGTCAGTTTTTTCAACAAGTTTGACCGGTCCTCACCATTATTGCCAACCGCCACCTACAACCTCCATGTGACCACCTACAACCTCTATGTGGCCACCTACAACCTCCATGTGACCACCTACAACCTCCATGTGACCACCTATAACCTCCATGTGGCCACCTACAACCTCCATGTGACCACCTACAACCTCCATGTGGTTATGACAACCACCATCTCTTCTAGCCTATAAAAGGAGAGACCCCCATGGGTTTAAAAACACACCAGATCTGAGAAGAGGAGAAGAGGAGAGGAAGAGAGAGTTCAGAGGCGGCGGTTGTCCAAGGCAGCGGCGGCGGCGTTCGAAGGGAGAAGCGGCGGCGGCCGGCCATCATTCCGACGGGCGACTCGGGAGCAGGTGGCTCCGGCGAAGTCGACGACCTTGGAGGTCGACCCATCGGCGGTGGCAATCTCAGGCGGAGGATTCCAGGAATCGACGACGGCAGGCGGCGACATAGCCTCCAGACAGTGATCAGACAGAATTTTGGCGCGTCTCCGATCTTTATGATCTCAGTGTAACTCTGTATCAAACTCCCTATCATTTTAGTGGATCTTCCCCAGTGCTCTCCCCGTGGAGTAGGAGCTTCTCTCCGAACCACGTAAAAATATCTGTGTCGTCTGTGTGCTTGGTTTCTCGCTCTTTTATTATTGCGCTATTACTATTGTTCGCTCATTTCCGTTGCGTTGTCCGTGACAACACGTGTTACGGACTAGGACCAATTTCATAACAATTGGTATCAGAGGCAGGTTCCAACCTTGGACCTCCGTGAGCAATAGCAATGGCGGCAAAATTCGAGATTCCAAAGTACGACGGAAAAATCGATTTTGGTTTATGACAGAAAAGGATCAAAGCAGTTCTCGTTCAGCAAAATCTCCATAAGGCGCTTCTCGGCAAGGAGAAATCCGGGAAGAAGAAGGATGACGAATGGGAGGAGTTGGATCTGAAGGCCATCAGCACAATCCAGTTATGCCTAGCGGATGAAGTCCTGTACAATGTAGTCGATGCTGAGACTGCAGCAGATCTGTGGAAGAAACTGGAGGAGCTTTACATGTCCAAGTCACTCACGAACAAACTCTACGTCAAGAAGCAGTTGTACAGTTTGAGGATGTCAGAGAGTACTCAGTTGTTGGAGCATATGAACGTGTTCAACAAGCTCACTTCACAGTTGCGAAGTATGGAGATAAAAGTCGAAGAAGAAGACCAGACTCTTCTGTTGCTGTCTTCTCTACCGAAGTCATTTGATCATCTGGTCACCACAATTCTTTACGGCAAAGATACTCTGAAGATGGAGGAGGTGATGACAACTTTGCTCTCAAATGAAACTAGGAGCAAATCTGGCCCCAGCACCAGCGAAGGACTGTTTGTGAAAAGCAGCGAGCCGGCTAGAGGCAGATCAAGGGACAGAGGGAAGAAAGTAAATCGATTCAGATCCAAGTCCAAGACCCAAAAAAAACAATGTCACTACTGCAAAGAAGAAGGGCACTGGAAAAATAATTGTCCAAAGAAAAAGCTTAAGGAGAAGCGTCAAGAGCCACAGCAGGCGGCCGTGGCATCAGACCCAGAGAGTGAAGCAGATGTACTTCATGTACGTTCCACTATTGACTCTTGCAACTCCTGGATCATGGACACTGGATGCACCTATCACATGTGCCCGAACAAAGAATGGTTCCATAGCTTCAGGCAACATGATGAAGGACGTGTTCTGATGGGGAACAACTCAGAGTGCAGAACAATGGGGATTGGCAGCATCAGAATCAAGATGTTCGATGGAACAGTCAGAACGCTCACCGATGTCAGGTACGTACCAGATTTAAGAAAAAGTCTGATTTCTTTAGGTACTCTGGAGGCGGCCGGCTACTCCTACACCGGTGATGGCGGCTATTTGAAAGTCAAGAAGGGAGCTCTGGTGGTCATGAAAGGAGAGCGCTGTGGTACCCTCTATAGGCTCATCGGCTCCACCATTACTGGCGACGCAGCAGTCTCTACGACACCAGACGAAGACTCCTCTCTATTGTGGTATGCCAGGCTTGGCCACATGAGCGAGAGAGGATTGTTGGAGCTGCACAAGAAAGGTCTACTGAAAGGGATCAAGACGTGCAAGCTAGATTTTTGCGAGACGTGCGTTCTCGGGAAGCAGTGCAAAGTAAAGTTCGTGACGTCAAGCAAGCGCAGCAAGCAAGTACTGGAGTACATACACTCAGACGTTTGGGGGCCAGCCCTAGAGCCATCACTTGGAGAAGCCAGATACTTCGTGACCTTCATCGATGATTTCTCAAGGAAGGTATGGATCTATTTTCTCAAGCACAAAGTCTGAGGTGTTCGAGAAATTCAAAATCTGGAAGACCAAAGTGGAGAAGCAGACTGGGAAGAAGGTGAAATACCTCAGATCTGATAATGGCGGCGAGTACACCTCAACGGAGTTTCAGAACTACTGCAATCAAGAGGGAATCACTCGTCATCTCATCATTCCTGGTACACCGCAACAGAACGGCGTCGCAGAAAGGATGAACAGAACCTTGTTGGAGAGAGCTCGGTGCATGCGACTATTTGCAGATCTTCCGAAGTCTTTCTGGGCCGAAGCGATCATACGGCTTGCTATCTAGTGAATCGATCTCCATCAATGTCACTAGATCTAAAGTCTCCACAGGAGGTTTGGTCAGGTACTTCCGTTGGTTACTCCGATATTCACATTTTTGGTTGTCCTGTGTACACACTGATGCAGGATTCGGAGAGGACAAAGCTGGATGCTAAGTCCAGAAGGTGCATCTATCTCGGCCAGAAGGCCGGCACAAAAGGGTTCAAGCTGTGGAATCCTGAACCAAGAAGGTGGAGGTGAAGCGCGACGTCATCTTCGATGAGGCTTCTATGCTGAAGAAGTCTCAGTCTCATACCAGAGAAGCAGAAAGGACTCCAGTCTCACCAGTGCAGGTGGAGCTGGAAGAAAGTGATAAAGTTGACGACCATGATGATTCCTCCGACTCGGAGGATACAGATGTTGCACAACCTACTAATGCGGAACCATACACGATTGCTAGAGGAAAGGCGAGGAGAGAGGTTAGACTACTTCTCAGGCTATTAGACACTGTGGCATATGCTTTTCAGGTTATCTCCTCAGATCCCAGTTCCTACCGAGAAGCTGTAGAGAGCAGAGACTGTTCTCAGTGGAAAGCTGCTATGGTGGAAGAGATGGGACTCACTTCAGAAGAACCAGACTTGGGACTTGGTCAATCTACCCAAAGGAGCTAAGGCAATAAGCTCCAAGTGGGTGTTCAGGAAGAAGGAGTCTACATCAGGCGAGGACCAGTGGAGGTACAAGGCCAGATTCATTGCAAAGGGGTTCGCGCAGAAGAGAGGTGTTGATTTCGATGAAATCTTCTCACCCGTGGTGAAGCATTGTTCCATACGGATGCTGCTTGCTATAGCAGCGATGTGGGACATGGAGCTGGAGCAGATGGATGTGAAGACGGCTTTTCTTCACGGCAGCCTAGACGAAGAGATCTATATACTGCAACCTGACGGGTTCGTTCGACCGGTGACGAGAAAAAGGTGTGCAAGCTGAAGAGATCTCTCTACGGCTTGAAGCAGACTCCAAGGATGTGGAACAAGAGGTTTGACACCTTCATGACCTCACATGGTTACAGTAGGAGCCAGTACGACAGCTGCGTCTACTACAGATTTCTGGCAAATGGAGATATACTGATCTTGATGCTCTACGTCGACGACATGCTGATTGCTTGCAAGTCAGCTCGGGAGATTCAAGTTCTGAAGCAGACGCTACATGCTGAGTTCGAGATGAAAGATCTTGGTCCACACACAGAAGATCCTTGGGATGGAGATCAAGCGTGACAGAAAACGAGGTATGCTTTGGCTTTCTCAAACAGGTTATATCAAGAAAGTGCTGGAGAAGTTCAGTATGACAAAGCGAAAGCAAGAGTTTCAAACTCCTCTGGGACAACAGTTCAGATTATCTTCACAGCAGTGCCCAAACTCAGAAGAGGAACGTCAAAAGATGCTCAGGGTGCCGTACGCTAGTGCGGTAGGATGCTTGATGTACGCCATGATCTGTACCAGACCAGATATCGCTCAAGCTGTGAGCGTGGTCAGCAGATACATGGGGAATCCAGGGCGACAACACTGGGAAGCGGTCAAGTGGATTCTGCGATACTTGAAGGGAACTCCAGACGTCGGACTACTATTCAGAAGGAGCAAGGATGTTGGTGCTCTAGAGGGCTTCGTTGATTCCGACTACGCGGTGACCTCGATAGGAGAAGATCTACCTCCGGGTACATCTTTCTTCTAGGTGGAGGTCCCATCAGTTGGAAAGCCACTCTTGGACATCGTTGCTCCTATCGACGACAGAAGCGGAGTACATTGCTTGCAGTGGAAGCGCAAAGGAAGCCATCTGGCTTAAAGGTCTCACTAAAGAATCAGGATCATCAAGAAGCGGTGAAGGTGCTGTGACAGTCAGAGTTAGATTGCGATTTGGTCTTGCAAAAAAGACCGGTGAACCATGCAAGGAAAGCATATTGATGTGAGTAAAAGTTGAGGGAG